>PVKZ01000168.1:0-600000 GCA_004027375.1 Macroglossus sobrinus
ACCCCCCACACCCCACTCTCCCAGTAGCCAACCTGCATAGGAGCCCCGCCTTACCGGAGGAGCAGTTGTCAAAGTTCAAATCTCCGCAGACGATGTCAAATGCCACCAACTCCTCGGGGTTGGCTGTGCTGGACGAGGAGGTAGATTTTCGGAAATCAGCCAGCCAGTCCTGAAGCATGTCCAGCTGCTCACACCGGACGGCACTGTCGTCTGTGGGGTGGAACCACAGAAGCCTGCCAGTGAAGCTGCTGCTGGACCCCAGCTGGGCCCTGGCGGATCCCAGCCCGCTGACGGAAGATTCCCCACCCCCAGAAAAGATTGGGCCGCTGGACCCTACCTTCCAGGGCGTGCAGGTGTGTGCAGGTGATGTACCCGACAATTCTTTGGTCTTGAAGTGTGCTTCCCACCTGTACCTGTCGGGTAGGAGGTGAGGTGTCGGTGACGAAGCCTGTACTCTGAGTGCAAAGGGACACTGGCAATACCCAGCCTGCACCAGGTCAAACCCTCACAAGCCCAGCTCTGTCAGCTCCTGGCTAGACTCGGGCCCAGGTAGGAACAGCACATGTACTGCTTCTAGGAGCTTCTAGTTCAGTGCAGGAAGAAGATGCATAAAGAAATTTCAGCCTAAAGCATGATGTCACCCGGAAATTCATTATAGGAGGACGTGCAGAAATCATCACAGATTTCCTCACCAAACTCCTGCCATCCCTTGGTGACCAGTGTAACAGCTCTGCAGTTCCCTGTCCACTCCTGTCTGGTTGCTCTTTTCTCCTTCCCTCAGTCACACCCTAAACCTGATCACACCACAGAGCCTGGCCCTCTGAAGTCTAAGTCAGGTTCCATTGAGGACTTGGCCAAGCCACAAAACTCACCACCCTCTTCACTAAGAGGTGTCGGTTGGACCCTGCCCTCAGCTCTCTCTCCCTAGTCTCTGCCCCTCTGACTTCATAAGTCACATCATCTGCTTTTTGCCTGTGGTACCTGTTAGTCCTCTGATCTAAGATAACAACTGTGGTTGTGTCTCTGTGGCACTTTGTCATGGCCTGGCCCTGGGTGCCCCAGTCTTTATCCCAAATCCAGTCCTTCCTCCAGAGTGGCCTTTTCATGCTCCATGCTCCCCACACCCCAGTCCCTGCCTCCTGCTCACCCCCTTCACTGGAGACAGAGTACCCAGGGAGTAGAGTGGGGCTTAAGGCACCTCCCCAACTCTCTGCCCAGCCACAGATGACCCTGGCAGGTTGTCTCCACAGGTTAGTGTAATGAAAACAAGCATCTCAATTGTACATCACGGACAACCTGAAAAGGCCTAATGCAAGCCTTGTCGGGGCTGTGGATGGAGAGGTGAGGGATGGCTGCCTAGCCTGCCATCTCTCCCAGTCCCTTCAACATAGCTGCTGGAGATCAAGACAGGACAGTCCCTCCTAGGCATGCTCCCTGGACAATCTCTGGGGTTCTTTCCCTAGGGACCTCTGGTTGGCTCTCCATCTCCTTCTCTGGGCTTTCCTGTAGCCTGAGTCTCAACTGTTTTCCCCAAAATTACTAATGAACTTTCTGTGATAATGAGACCCTGGATCCTGGGAACTCTCCAAGGAAGGTGACCACAGAGGCCAGGTCTGTGGGTTGTACAGCAGCAGGGTGGCATCTGCAGAGCCTCTGGAGGCTTCAATCTTTCTGCTGCTGCAGTCGGGTTGGCATTATCCTCCATTTGGCTTTCATGTCATCAGACACTCTTAGCTATCTGCAGCCTCTTATCCCCTTTCCCAGCTGGATAGATGCACATCTCCTTTCCTGGTACCTGAGTGGATTCATGTCTGATTACTTGAAAATGGGCTATAGTGTCCTGGATTTGGGGCTGTTTTTAAACTTATGTTCACCATTCACTTTTGCCCATATTCCAGACCCAAACTTCTATCTAATATTGTCCCAGCTGCTGGAACAGCTCTGGAAATCACAGCATGGGAGCACCCTGTTGCAAAAACACAACAGTTTTAAAGCCACAATTCCCCCAATGCCACACGATGGCGCTCTTGCCCCTGTGTTCCTCAGGCAATGAATGCCCTTGTTCCTTCCTTAATAGTACTCCTGGTGTGAGCTCTCCTGCTTGGTGCTTCAGGAACACTGTCTTGCTAGAGCCTGACAACAACTGTGGTTTATACTAATATTATACTGCAGTTGGCTAGGGTTATGAGTCTGATGGCAGAGGCTGGTTCAAGTTAGATATTTGCTGCCCCCTCCCAGCTTCTCACCCAGTTCTGTGCTGCTCTCTGAGTTCCAGGAGACTTAGCCATACTTTTCACTGACTGCCCCTTTGATGGTCTTAGAGCTCAGTCTCTCAGCACTCAGTGTCACCTGCCTGTGCTGAGTTCTGGACAGGTGCAGAGAGGTACCACTCACGCTGCTGCTGAGGAGAACCCACCCGGAGGGGACACAAGACAAGGCCACCCTGCCTCTCAGCCCTTCCACCTGGTATCTCAGCCCCTCACCTACTTCCCCACTCAGTCAGCCCATAAGCTCGCTGAGATCCACTTGATTATGTGCTGGGACTTATTGATTCCTGGCTCGAGTCCTTGGGGAGCTGCAGAGGCTTGTGTTTCTCTTGCAAAAACAAACAATCACTGAGAGGTTGTGCCTCTTAGTCCAGGTGGGCAAAGACTGTCAATAGAAAGGGACCCAGAGTCAGCCTCTCTCATACATGAGGCAAAGTCAATTCTAGTCCTTTCCTTCTCGGGCCATCACAATAGCAAGAAAAGCACATTTTCCTCAAGGACTGGAAGTGCCACAGGGTAAACTGGAAGGGCAGGGCTGCCAAGGAAGGGAACACTGGCTTCCATGTGCATCTTTCCCGCCCGGGACCCTTCCTTGGCCAGCCTTTCTCCTGAAACCCCATTTGTTCCCCTCCTCCATGCAAGGAAACAGGCTCACTCTTGCCAACAGAGATGAGCTAGGTCTGCTGTGTGCTGGACACAACTAGCTCTACTTTCAAGATCCATCTGATGGGAGGGACAGATGACAAGACACCTAGGGACAAGGCCTGAGGAACTCACAAAGGAAAAGTTGGCTTGTTTAGACAGCTGCTGAGGAAAGCTCTACAGAGATGGGGAGGCCAACCCGGGGCAGGACCAAGACGAGGGGGGCAGGTGCATGGAGGCCTTCAGGGTATGGTGCAGCTGGAGCAGAGCCCAGGTGAGGGTGGAGGGGCCCAGGGAAGGCTGAGCTTTTCTCCGAGGCAGCAGGAAGAGGGTAATAGGAGTTAGACCTGGGATGGGAAGAGTTTGGGTTGGGTGCAGAGGAACAGTGGCTGTGATAGTGTAGCTGGAGACGTGGGAAGTGAAATTGGGAGCCTGGATGGATTGGATGGGTTTAGGACACAGAGAGGGGTCAAGGTGGGCCCTTCTAGCTGAGGGATGGTGGAACCTGGGGATGGGCAGGACCAGAGAGGATGATGAGTTCTGTTCAGGAGTGAATGGGACTGTGTCCAGGGGGCAGCAAGACACAGCTGGGGGCACAGGGGAGCGATCTGGGCTGGGATGAACCCGAGACCCCTCAGCAAGTGTGGAAATAGAGCCTGTGGAGTAATTTCCCTGTGGCAGTTAAGTGGGACCGGTGGTGGTCACCACTTGGGCTGGCCAGGTGGGGTCACCCTGCTGTGGGGACTGCCAGCCCTCAGCTTGGGCTGGGAGCTGAGCAGAATGCAGCAGGCCTTGTGCTGCCAGGTCTGCCAAGCTGGGAAGAGAAGTTGCAAACCAGGATTTATGTGAAATATCTTGATTTTTAAATGTTGGCCAACACGAGAAAATTTTTAATGGTCTGGACCAATTTAAACATATCTGCAGACCAGATTTAGACCCAAGAGATAGAGGGAACCTCGGCCTTTAAAGGATGGGCAGGTGACCAGGAACCTAGAAGGAAGGGCCAGAGACGGGGAGGAAAGCCCACAGTGGAGGAGCTGTCTCAAGGAGACGGTGTGGTGGGCATGGTAGGTCGGTGTTAGACCAAGGAAGGAGCAAGGAGGGGGTCCATGGGCTGGGGGCAGGGTTGAAGGGGTCCCTGGCCTCCTAGCCATCTGTAGTACAGCAGATCAGAAGGAGATGGTGTGCTCCCCACTTCCCCTGAGCCTGATAACATGTCTTCTCCTTCCCCAGAAAGTCACTCCAGCTGCAGAGATGAAAATATACCTGCGGGACAAAACATTGACGAACATATGCCAAATGGGGAGGTTAGTTCTCCTGTAAGAGGAGAGCCCTTAATTTTAGCATCTCAGGCTGTGAATGGAGAGGCGGGGACTCCAAATGTGGGTCTGCCGAGCTACACAAGAGCCATGAGCACCCAGTGTGGGAACCCAGGTCCCGGGGTGCAGGCCCTGGCTCCAGCAGGCTCCACACAGATAACCAGCCTGCACCCTTACTCCCGGCAGATGCCTGGCTGGCATGCGGCACTTTTGGGGGCAGGTTGAACACAGTCGGCACCTGGGACTGAGAGCCTCCCCATTCTAGGCTCCCGCATTAGCCATACTAGGTGCCCCTACCCCCACTCATGAACTCCCTTCAAAGGGGAACTGAGACATCTTGAGGGAAATATGGACAGAACTCACACCCACAGCAAGTGCTGCCCTTAGGGGCAGAAAGTCCTGTTCTGTATCAGCTGGCCAAATGATGCTTCAGAAAACTCTGGAAGCACCAAGAGCAGCTTTTGGATGGAGAACAAAAAGTCGACTCTTGAGCGTGTCAGGCTCAGTAGAAGATAATGCATAATGACCAAATTACCATGGTCTAAAAACTTCTCCAATTGCATCCAAATTAGCAGAAATAATTATGATTCACTTTAATTAGTGACTATGGAAGCAAAGCCTTGAGCTGGTGGGCAGAGTGCCTGGCATGGCAGCTGCGTGATAGCCAGGAGCGAGAGGGCATCCTGGTCAGTGAGGATGGTGGCTAAGTGAGCAGGCGTGGTAATGGGCCCGGGACCTGCAATCATGGGTTTTTATTGGTCTTCCGCCTTGTGAATGTCTGCCGTGTTACAGACAGCCAGCCTCAGCATCTTCTTCCCACTTATCACCACTATGCCATCATCACCCAGACGCCTTCACCATCAGCTCCAGGAGGCCTCCCAGGCCTCACTGCTCAGGCTCATTTCCACCCTGTGAGTAGACTCCATGTTGCCCCCACCTTACAGATGGGGAAATGGTGGCTCAGAGATCTGGGAAACTTGCCTGCGAGGTCTGTCTAATCCTAGAACCTTGGTTCTTGTCCCTGCATTTCTGTTTCCCTTGTCCCTCAGCTAGGGGCCTTCTGGTTTGGCTCTGTGAAAGGTCTCGTCTGCCCCATCCCACCCAGAGAGGGAGGACCCCCAGGTTGCATCTCACCTCCCCTGTGGCTCTGGGAGAGGTGTGAGACCTCAGGTGGGGCCCAGGCTTCCTACCTTGAGAAACAGCGCTCCCTTAGAGGCCAGGCTGTCGGTGCCCTTCCCGTTGGTGTAACAGTGATAGGCCACATCCATGATGGGGTAGCGGCTGGCAAAGAAGAGGCCGCTGTTGAGACACTTGAAGCTGCAGCGGCCTTGGCAGCAGCAGCAACAGCTTTGGCAGCCATAGCAGCCTTGGCAGCCGTAGACCCCGACATCGTACAGGATGTACTCGAAGTAGCCGTGCAGCTGGTCTTTCAACTTGGTGGCCGCTCGCTTGTCGAACACCTCCTGCAGACACAGGAAGTCCAGGTTGGCAGGGAAGAAAGCTGAGATCTCGTGGTCAAAGGCCTCATCTGGGTGCCGCCTCTTGCGTGCTGCTGCCTTCTTCACCACCGAGGCCTTGTGCGGGGCCTTGCTGTAGGTGGCGCCTGGGTCCCCACTGCTGCCATCCAACCCGGCTTTTGCCTTCACCAGGGACTCCCTGGAGGCAGAGGGGCTGCCCAGGCTCCCTGAGTCCCCATCCCGCTGACTGTGGTTGGGTGTCTGGCCCCGCGGGCCCCCGCCAGCCCCATTCCTGGCCTGGACCCCAGTGGCAGGGTCGTCAGCTTCAGGGAGCCGGCCCCCCTCATCGCCACTGATGCGCACGATGCAGGCATGCTCAAGGCTACTGCAGTCAGCTGGGTCACTGGAGGCCGGGCCATTGGCTGCCTCATCACTGGGGTGATGCCCACCATTGCCCTTGTATTCCACAGAGGCCGTCCTCTTAATGCTGCCAGGGATGGCCCGGGCCATGCCATCGCTGCCCTGTGGTGACACCAGGCTGCTGAAGCTGGCTGCGCTGATGGAGGTATTGGTGGGCGAATCTATGTAGATTTTGATCTGGGGCCGACTGGCCCCATTGCGGATTCTCTGCCCAATCTCTTTGGCCCGTGCTTGGGTGTTAAAAACGTTGTTGAGCCTGGCCAGTGAGTCGGGGAGGAGGCAGACGTTGGCAGTGGCAAAGCAGAAGCTTTTTCCAGGACCTGTACCCTTCCATTCACTCAGCAGGGCTGCCCCGCCAGCTGGGCCCTTGTCCTCCAGCCGGGAGTAGATGTAGGGCCTGCGGGAAGACTGCAGGGGGAACCAGAGGAGGAACCCAAGGAACGCGAAGGGCAGCGAGGTGACCAGGAAGCCCAGGTAGATGGGCGTGAAGAGCACGATGCAGAGGAGCTGGTACTTCTGGCAGGGGTCAGGGATGAACAAGGACAAGAGCCGGTCCAGCAGCCAGTAGCATGGGAAGATGAGGGCCCAGGACACAGTGTGCAGGGCGGACAGACAGCTACTGGGAAAGGGGGTTGTGTACAAAACCATCGCAGCTCACTGGGCGCCGCAGCCGGCCCTACTACATGGTGTCCGTGGCAGCCCGGGCACTTTCCTGGGTGGGGCGGGTGAGTGGGGGTGCAGCTGAAGGAGGGGTCACCTCCTGGTGAGATGCGACTCTGGATGGTCAGTGGTGAGTGTTGGCCAGCCAGTCATGGTTCACCGCAGTGGGCCATGCTGGGCCACCAAGGCCTGCTGAAGAGCCTGCAAGACAGAAGGTAAGGGGGCTTTTATTCTTCTTTAGGGGAGCAGATTGGATGCTCGGGCTGTTGTCCCTGTTCACTCTGTCCCTGCTTCCTAACACACTCCATTAGTCTGTGTTTGGTTCTCTTGGAGTAAGCAGCTTGGTGCTGTGACTGCCTGTAACTGACCATCTTGACCTTGTAACCTAATTGCTTGAAATCTAGCCCAGGATTTCAGAAGAGCACAGCTTTGTGGATGCTGGGGAGGCAGGCTGGGGATCCTAGAAAATGCCTGGGCCAGACACTGGCCTTCAGCAGCTGGAAGCCCATCAGGAGCCCGGGGTGAACCTGAGAGGAGCTGCAGACACAGCCTATCACTGAGTGCCCACTAGGCCAGAATGGAGAGGGAACAAACCAAATAGGAAAGGGGCCAGAGAGGCCTGGGAAGGCAGTGTGATTGGCAGGACCCTTGAGATGAAGGCCCGCCACAACCAGGCTCTCAGTGTACCCTAGCCTGTAGCATCAGACCACCTCTGCAGTTCCATCCCCGCTGATCCCTGGCAAAAATCACCTATCAAGGATCTAGGCACAGCTTGGGCCTCAGCTTCCAGAATGATCAGTTACCCAATTAGAGGAGAATTTGATGGTCTCTGAGACTTTGGGAGAAGCTCTCTGGGTCTTGAAAGGTCTGGCCCAAGCTTCTCACCTAAGCCCCGAAGATGCAGTGCCAGGGCCCAGCTGAGGCCTGCAATTGCTGGGAAGAGTCCACCCCAGTCCCTGACTCAGAGCAGGCCCCAAGGCCCCACCCAGGAGAGGCCTCCAGGTGCATTTATTGTGCTCAATGTAGACTCTATAAAGACAAGAGTCTAGAGTGTTTGCCCAGCCCTCAGGACCCACAGTGATCATGCCACGGTGAAGCTTTTGGGAGCATAATCCAGAGTTTTTATGACCAGATCAGCTAAGGGAGTCATTTCTTGCTCATTGTCTCGCAGACCCAGGCCAGCTTCTGCCCTGGCACCATGGGGCAGGGTGTGTGTCTGTGTCCATGTTGCCATCTGTCTTGGTTCCACATCCTCCCTTCCTCCTGCCTCCCTGGTCACCTCAGCAGGGACCTGGGTGTCATCTGGACTCTCCCCTCCCTCAGTCTCCATGTCCCACCCACCAAAGTCTTTCCTACCCACCAAAGCCCCCCTAGAGCTTCAGGCTGGCCCAGAATGGCATCTTGCTTTACCTACTTCACCTCCTCTCTGTCAGGCCAGCCTCTACACAATGGCTGAAGGGACTCTGTGTCTATTCTGTGTCATGGACACCTCAACCCTGCCAGCCCTGCCTGTGCCTGCAGCCCCAACTTCCTCTCGTTGGGATATGGTTTCCTGTCCATACCCTGCTGTTTTCTACTCTCTGCCCCTCACCTAACTCAACCCTTTTCTTCTAGGACTTAGCTTAGAAATCACCTTTCCAGAGAGGCCGTTTTGCACTACCCACTCCCTTGCGAAGTGGCTTAGGTGTCTCCACTGGGGATTCCTGTCCCTCCTGTGTGTGGCCTGGTCTCTGCAGTTCTAGATCATAAAAGCTTATGGGATGATGCTACCTCCCCAGCTGGTTTGTAGCTTCTTGAAAGAAGAGGCTGCACTAGCAGCAGCTCAGGAAATGGGTGAGTCAGTGGAGGTTGGTCTGTGCTGTGTTCAGGCCCATGGTGTAAGAAGTGAGAGTTTCTGTGACACAGGTCAGTTATCCAAGCACACTCTGTGGCCACCGTGTCCAGGGCTGATGTGGTAGGGGAGGGGGACTCATCTTCAAACCAGAGCTTAATGTCCAAAGATGAACCTAAGCTGGTGGCTGTGTCTGGTTCTGGAGAATGTGTTTCATAAAGGTTTTGCTTTCTTCAGGGGAAATCACCTTGAGGCAAACACCAGAAGGTTACAGTTCGGAGGAGCAGGTGAGTCCGCTCAGACCACAGCCTTCAGACCAGGAGCCCAGGGAAATGGCCCCTTTGCAGACAGCTCTGCTCTGGCCTCCATTAAATCTGATAAGTGCATGACCTCTGTCCGAGAGCAGTGGTGGTGGCTCTCCCTGGGGTTCCAATCCGCTTGGGGCAGGACCTCTCACTCAGGTTTGAACAATGAAGCTCACTGTCAAGAACCTGGTGAAGCCAGAGGGCCATCATAGTGTCCCGTCCCCCAACATCCTGCCTGGAGCCTAGACCCAGCCAGTGACCATCACTATCTCCTCCATACCCAGCCCAAGTCCTGGGTGAGGGGTGCCTGAACCCTGATGGCCTTGACCTTGGGGTCAGCTGCTTCAGGGGCCCTGTGAAATCAGGCCAGACTATTGGCCTGGAGCCCCAAGATCATTTTATGACAGTGGCTAAAATAGGACGACTTATGGCAAGCCTGCTGACCTCTGTGCCCACGATCTCGTTTAATCCTACAGCAGAGTTATGTCACCTTTGTGGCTCAGTGCTCATGGCTGAGTGCTTGGAGAAGCTGGTGGCTGTCCAGAGTCCTTCCATGCCTACCATCTGATGTACTCATTTGTTCTTTTTTGAAAATCTCAACAATTTCATCTGAGCTTAATCTGAAGTAGGGGCGACAGCCCACTTGCTCTCCCACACGGGCTAATGGATTTGGCTACCCTTGACACACAGTGTGTACACACTTAGGCACACGTCTTGGCGTGGAACCTGCTGGCTTCAGACTGGCGGGAGTAATAATAATAGGAAAGGACACAGCTGGGCCCAGAGGAGGAGCCTGCAGGTCCAGTCCCTGTGTGTGGGGAGAGTGAGATGCCCGGGGTAGGGGTCCAAGCCAAATTCCTGGAGACACTTGGACATCACCCCAATATCATGGAGCAGGCCCCTCCCAAGTCTCCCTCAGCTCCTCCTCCTTTTTTGTGGCCTGAGGTCATCAGCCTAATCCATCTAACACCATCTTCACTTGAGCTCCTGACCCACCCACCCCAGCACTGTCCTCCTGTCCTCACTCACGGGCCACAAACCCACAGTCTGCACAGTGGTCAGAAGGAGCTTCCTAAACAGTCTGATTATATATCCCCTTTGGCTGTCCCATTGTCTTAGGGGACAAAGTCCAGTCTCCCAACCTCTGTCTAGGGGCCCTTTGAGTTCCTTGCCCAGCCCTCACTGGGCCCCTCTGGCAGGAAGGGCCCCCAGCACCTCAGGCACGTGCTGCTGTCTGATCTCCAGGCCTTTGCACCTGCAGGGCGCTCTGCCTGGAAGCCCTTTCCCGCCTTGTCTCTTCCGTACCTGCCAGGGCCCAGCTGAGTTGCCACCCACCAAGAATGCTTATGACCCCCGCCCCCGCCCCCGCCCCAAGCCCTCTCCATACTGTACTGTCATCCTGCCAGAAACTGAAGCTGTTTTGTATCTGGGTCCCACAAGTGGGCTGGATCTCCATTGGTCCCAGACCGTGGGCCCCACGAGTTTGTGGAGGGAAAGAACAAGTGAAGAAATGACTGATGGGAATACAGGCCCTGCTGCCTCCAGGGTGAGTCTGAAAAGGTGGCGCAGGTGGGCTTATCTGTAGGTGGGCTTGTCTGCCCTGAGGGGCACTGTCACATTGTGTCAGAACTCAGGCTTGGCTGAGCCCTGGTTATGAGGACAGTTCTGAAGAAAGAATATGGGAGGGGAGGGTCTGCTCTGTCCACACCATGCTGCCCTCCAAGCACAGCTGGCCCATGCTCCTTGGGATGCCAGAGCTCCCCGTGGATCAGAGTGAACGTGCTTTGCTTCATAGTCTTCCTGAGAGAAAGTCACTAATCGTCTGTTCTCCTGCATGGTTTGTCCCCAACACTTGTCGATTAGCGCTGAAATCTGCTGTTACCTGGGACATCACTGGAGGAGGGGTCTCCCTACTCAGCTGCACTGTGTCCTCCTCACTTCTGCTATGGCCCTAGAAACCCTTCTGGTCAAGTTCTTTTCCCAGCCCTACCTGCAGCGGTGATGAGTGGCCAGGCCCAATTTTTCTGCCTCTTCTGCGCTGGTCATAGAAATGTTTTTAGTCCCCATTCAGGAGGCTAACAGGGAGCAGTAGCCACCACAGTGGTCCTCCAAGATGTGGCAGATCCAAGCGTACCAGCCCTTCCTGCCTGCCATCCTAGCCCTTCTCCACTGCCCTGGATTCCCCTGCCCAGAGCCCCACCCCGGCCCCTTTCAGCAGTGCTGTGGCCAGAAGGAGCCTCTAGATACTGCTACCTGCCCGGCTTCTGCTTGCAGTCCCTACGTCTGCATATAGGAACTGCTGATGCAGTTGATACAAAAGGGATTGCCACCAATGGGGCTGGTTTCTAAAGCTCTGTGGTTAATTATTTTGTCTCAGTGAAATGAAAGGAGGGTAAACAAACAACAACACATTAATTAGTCTGATGCACACTTTTCCCATGAAAGAGGAGAATGAGAGTTAAACACTGGAGGCTGGCAACTTCTCAGTGAATCCCAGAGTCCTTGCAGGGGTGGCAGGGCAAGATGCGGGCTCATAGGCACCCCGTGTCTGGGCCCTTTCTCTTGTCTGCACCCCTTGGCCAAGTGGGACACTGTGAGAGGCCTGGTCCAGGCTCTGCCTCCAGTGAGGAACACCTTCCTCACCTCTGTACCCTGGGTTGGCATCTTTGTTGGGCAAAGTTTACCATGGGTATCCGATGGAGCTGACAGGTCCCTCGAAGGCCATGCATGCTTAGCTGTCACCAATGACTCACCCCCTGGGGTTGTTCTTTCAGGTTCCTTCTTTAAGGCAACAGTGACCCCTTAGTTTATCCCTTATGAATCCTGGTGTGTGGCTTCTAGGGTTGCTTGGGATGCCCTCGGCCCCTACACCATGGTCACCAGAGCTGGGCTGGAGTCCCAGATGGCCTCAGGTCCTCATGGTCATTCCTCAGCCCTGGGGTCAGTGTGGGGGGCTACACCGTGCCCCCAAGGGAGGGCAAATTCTGTCCTAGATGTGGAGACCCCAGTCTTGCCCCCACAACCCCTGCTGCATTACTGCATACTTGGCTTGCGCTTGGGGCTCAGGCTGACCTGGATGAAACTCTGGCATTAGAGTCAGGCTCACTGAGCCTGTCTTGTCATTTATGATACAGGGGTGTGGGTTATCATGAGGATTAAAGGGGCCCGGGCCACTAACGTGGCTGGCTGTTTCCTTCCCTACCTGCCTTCTCCTTGTAGGATCTCCATGACCTCTCTTACTCTGAGGTTGACCCTTGTGTGCCCTGTTTGCTCTCCCAGCCTGTGGATTCAGCAGCGTTTGAAGGTGAGACAAGCTGATCTGTGCACTGTTCTGGGGGCAGCCTGAGGCCACCTGCTGAACTCCCAGGTCCCTGACTGCCTTGAAGGGCCTTCAGGTCCTTAGAGATACTGTCCACTCTGTTTAGATTGGAGGCCCTGACCTTCATTAACTTGTTCCTCTCCCTGCAGACTGGGCCTGACTGTGACAAGGAGACTGGGCCTTGAAGCCAGGACAGACAAAGGGAGCAGAGAAGGCCATGGTTTGCAGGTGGACCCAGGAAGGAAGTGTACTTGCCCAGGGAGGTTTGGGAGCCCATATGACCCTCAATCTAGACAGGAGAGAAAGTGCTTGGTCAGGTCCTGGGGAGGACCCAGGAGGCCACAGGCCCCGCCACCCCTGGGCTGGGAAGGGGCATTGACAGCAAGCAGCTCCATGCAGCAGTTGCTCCTCCAGGTTATTGATGACCTGAAGTGACTTGTCAACACTGAGATACCTGATTGCTAATCTGTGACCTGCAGCCACCATAGCATGGGAAGGGGGCACTTGGACTGCTTAGGGGCTTAAACCAAAGCCCTTCTCACCCCCCCATCCCCACACACTGTCCTGGGGGATGTAGGGCTGGCTGGTCTGTCATCCTCTGGGGAGGGCATCCTCAGGAATGCAGCCTGGCTAGGCCTGGCCTTATTTGGGTGTTAAAGGGTTAGGGTGGGTGCCCAACAGCTTTCCTGGGCAAGCTGTGGTGGACAAGACCTCTGTTATGGTATGCCAGATAACACTGGTACCATTCTATTTGCCATCTCCCTGGAAATGGGCCCGGCGTGTATGTTGGTACATAAGACCTGCTGTGCAGAGGCTCAAAGGGTCCTAGGTGGTGCTGACTTTGACTTTGAATTTCTCCTACAGTGGGAAAGTGAGCCAGACCAGTTCTGCTGGCTGAGGCAACCCACTGAGGAAGGCTGCACCATCTTTTGGGATTTCTAAGCTTTGGGAGAACTTTAGGGAAGTTGACGAGGGTCAGGTGTTGCCCTGTGTGAGGCTAGGATAGGACCTGTTCCTCCTTCATAGCTTTTCCATCTGGTCCTCATGCCTCTAAGACTTCTATCCATCAGCAGGGCTGGGAGTCCTGGAGCAGAGGATACCTCCTCACATCATCTTTGTGTCCACAGGCTCGTGTCTAGCAGGAGCTGGGCCAAGCCCCAGGTTTCCGCAGGAAAGGCTGAGAGGATTGCTCCAATCCAATTACTGGAATGTGCTTGCATCTGCCAGCAGACCCGAGATTGGGCTGGCCCATTTCTGCCTGGATGACTGCCAGGGAAGGGTTGGCATGGCAACGTGATCTCTGAGCTGCTGAAACTTAGAGTCAACTCGTAGCTGGGAGGACAGAAAGCATAACTGAAGAGGATGCCTTTCTGAGTGATGCAGGTCAAACAAATCCCAACTAATCCCTGAAAGCCACATCTGGAGACAGAACTGGGGCCTGGGGTCTGGCATGAACATGTGTGCCGTAGTAGTGACTCCCAGCAGTACAGCTGTGCCAGGTAAATGCCTTTTCACCTTTCTAGATCCAAAGCACCTGCTTCTCCTTCCTTGAAACCCTCCCCAGCCTCATTACCCCTCCTATGCCCTCCCTGCCCTGCATAGCCCCCAGCTGTCCCTCTAATCAGGTACATGTCTGTTTGCACATCAGGTCACCCTCCCCCCACCAACCCAGGAGCTCCTTGTGGGTCTCAGGCACCAACACGGGCCTAAGTCCTAGCCTGTTTTACCCTCTGGCTGTGGCAGGCCCACTATTGTCCACCCTGTTCCAATCCACAGAGAGGGCAGTGAGCCACACCAGGCCAATCAGCCCCACAGCCCCCTGACCCCAAGCTGAATGGTGACATGACCCAAGCTGTCCCTAGAGCTCTTACTGGACCCCTCAGCAAAGAGGCCTGCCTACCTTTTATCTGAGATGGAAGTACTAAGAGCCTGAAGCTTCTGGGCCTTCTTTGAGAGTGAATTCAATTCAGAGGAAAACACCTTAGGGCCAGAAGGAGAGAGGCCAAGTCAGGATTATATCTTTGAGCTCCAATTTCCCTGTGCCTGAAGCCAATATAACCCTTAGACTTTCTAGTTAATGAGTCAGCAAATTACCCTTTTCTTTGTTCTCGTCACTTGCCACCAAAGGGATCCTGTCTATACCAGCTACATGATCTAAAACTCAATTCTTATCAATTCCTGTCCTATGAAAACCTCCTTTTGCACTCCCTGGCCTGCCCACTGGGCAAAGGGGTTTCTCCTTCTTGAGTCCTCAAAAGCCCTTTGAGACCTGGTGCCAATGGTTTGTGCCCAATGAGCATCCCTTAGGAGACAGCAATGTAGATGTTACAAGCACAAACTCTGGAGTCACACGTGCTGGGTTCAGATCCCCCTGCTGCATATTGGATAAGCTGCATAACTGACTTTCTGGGCCATAGTTTCATCTTTTAAGCATGCATAATAGCACTCTCTCAGGGTAGTTGGAGATGATGCATGGGTAGCACTTAACATAGTGCCTGCCACATCTCTAGTAATATTTTTATTAATTTTACTGATATTTTCTTGCTGCAAAGGCCCTCAAGATACAGCTGAAGCCTTCAAAGTTTTCTCATGTGGCTGATTGGTTGACAAAGATGACGCCCTGCTATCCCAGTTGGGGGTGAAGATGGTGCAGGGGATGCTGGGGCCTCCATCTCTTGCAAGCTATCTGTTGTGGACTGTTTGTGCAAGCCCAAGTGACAGGATTCTGCAGAAACCAGGTGCAGGCAAAGGGGCCATAAAATTTTCAAAGAAACTTTCCATGGGAGCTATTAATGCATCATGTGGTTTCTGAGAATAGGAACAAGCTGCGAGCAGCTCTGTGGCACTCCTTCAATCAGCCAGCCTCGGCATTTCCATGTCAGAACTCAGAGAGCCCAGATTAAGCTGATTCTTGCGTGACTGGAAAGCAAATTTCAAGCCAGGTTGGAGGTATATGTTCCGGGAGTTCCTGAACCAACCTAATGTTTAAAATAGCAGCACCAATCAGTTCAGGACCTTATGTTGCAGTCACATGAGGCAGTTGCCCCGGAGAGTGTGGGCTTTATCACAGGAGGGGGCTGAGTTTGAAATCTGGCCACCCTATTCTCTACTGCCTGCCATTCCAGAATCATCTATTGGTGACTAAAAAGGGGGCTGTTAGGGAGAAGGCTGGGTGGTGGCTGGCACCTAACTTCACAGCTGAGCCATCTGGAGCAGCATTTCTCATTCCCATGGACCCTTGTATTATACTCAAGAACCTGCCTGCAGCCATATTCGTCTGCTTTGAGTCTGCAGGAAGCTGAAGCCCACAGGTCTCCCACCAGCCCTGTGCCCTCAGGGAGACTGAGCCCAGGTTGGGAGGAGGCCAGTTTCCCTCAGGTTAAAAATCAGGCCTGAGGTAACTGTTCACAGGGTCTTCTGTATACAGGCACTGCAAGGGTGGCTCTAGGGCAGGACTGGAGCAGGCAGTAGTGACTGTGGGAAAGGAGGCCTCAACTTCCTTAAGTGAAGCCGAAATCAGGAGGCCACATGCCAACAGCTGAGCATCTAGATGGGTACAGGTCTCTTCAAGTGCTCTGCGACTGTCTGGTGCTAAGATCTATGCCTGAGGCTGGCCTCACAAATACCAATAAGCAGGAGATCCTGGAACTCCCCAGCAGGTCATGTTGAGACTGACATCACCTGTAAAATTCTTAATCTTTTAGCAGGAAATGAAATGAGACATCTCTTGCAGAGTTCTTATCTTTTTAGTAAACCTAGTTAAGTTTTTTTCCTTTCTTAGGGAAAAAGGCACTCTTCCTCAAATCTTGATAATTGTCCAAGCTGGTGACTCAGATCCTCTGGCTATTGATAAGGGTCATCAGCCCATTGTTAGCAGAAATGGCGTTAAGTCAGACAGGGCCTTTAGAGTCTGAGAGGGGAGGGGATTTTAGGCCAAAGGTCTTTTTTTACTCTTTAAGAAATATATTAAGCCTATTTCCCTTCACTCAATAGGCAAATCAATAATAGAAATTAATAGTTATATGATTTAAATAACGAGTTTGTATCTCTTCCTTGTCTACGGACTGAGGTGGCACTTCAGCAGGGAACCCAAAACCCCACCCTGACTGAAGCAGAAAGGGAAAGAGCTCCAGGAAACCCCTGTAGGCAGGGACTACGGCCATTCTCAGCAGGGAGCAGATACAGAAGAAGAGACCTCCCATCCCTCAACATCCATACTAATAATAGTAAGGGGGTTCATGGCTCTTAGAAAAGAGGTAGGCAGGAAAGTTAGTTAGGGGGTTGCCGGTCTGCCTGCAAAGACACTGAGGTCATCCTATCCTAGAAGGGGTCAGCCCTAATCCGCCCACAATTAAGCAAGCCAGAAGGCATTTTTTAACTCACACAAAGAAACCAGTAGGCAGAGAATTAGTTACCAATTGAAGCCAGTCACCTGCACCTGCGCAGTGAAGAACCAATGACCTTCAACTCACCTGAGTCTCATTATACCATCATTATAATATGTATATACCCCAAAGTTCATTAATATCATTATAACAGACTGAATTCTGGGAACAAACATGCTCAGAACACAAAATGATGTATCGCTGAGTCCTGTCAATCTTAGTTGTCAATCAAGGAAGCCCACCCCTCTAAGAAAAGTAATCACCTGCAGCAAAAAGGGATAAAAATCCTGCAGGCTTTGTTACCAGGCCTTTTGTGCCACACTTCTCTTCCTCAGGCCCACTTCCATGTCTGGAAGTTCGTTTTCCCTTCTAGTAAAACCTTTATTTTCTACTGTATTTCGGTGTCTCTCTCAATTCTTTGTTCGAGACATCAAGAACCTGGACAACGCACGGGGAGAACATCCCCGCTCTCTGATAACAATGTCACCTCCCTCAGGTGAGCTCTGTGATGTCTGCAGCAAGCTCCCAGCTAGCCAGTGCCACTTCCACTCTCAGGAGAGACCCTCCTCGGGTGGACATCAGGAGGAATCTTGCTTCTCTCCGGCTCTGCTGTTGAGGCTTCTGTCCCGGCAAAATCCCTGCTTCCCTGACACGAGGGCTGATGGTAATGGTTCATGAGCTGAACAAGGCTTGAAACATACTTTGCTTAAGAAGAAATGACAACATACTTTCTGTGGGAGTAGAACTTTAAATACAAGTCTACACAAATGGTAGGATTGATGCAGACCCAGTGTTCAGCTGCATTTCAAGTACAGCATTTTCTCCTGGAATGGATTGGCGGACTGAGTGGTATGTAGGCATTTCAAGGCAGTGAGTACAGAAGAAGACAACAAACCTTTCTAAAACAAAACCTGCTAAAATACTTCTGAAGGGAACCATTTCACATCAGCCTGAAGTCTTCTATGCAAAGAACATTTAACAAATTGAGTCCTAGAGGAGAATTTATGCAGATTAAAAAGCAAATCAGTACAAATGAGTAAATAAAATCAGGCATCAGCATCTCACCAACCCTCCCAGCAGCCCTGGGAAGCTGGGCCTGAGGGCTGGATTTCTGGACAGAAGCTGGAACTTAGTTACCACAGAGGGCTGAGGCCCTTGTTCTGGGACCTTTCAGAGACCTTGAACTCTGGGCCACTGCTATACTCAGGTCTCTCTTCTGCACAGTACCACAGGAGCCCTTGGCTCTGAGAGAACCAATCAGAACTCACCCTTCCCCTGAGAGAGGATGTTCCAGCTCAGACTGAACTGTGGGTTGCTTGCTTGGGGAAGCCTCTGACCTGCCTGTGGGGCTGTCCAGGGTCTGCTGTAGAATGTGTAACTGGGAGGATTTTGGGGGCTGCTGGAGTTTGCTGCCCAGGGGGGTGAGACTTGGAGCTTGCATAAGACTGTGAATTAGTCATTGTCTACAGCAAAGACCAGTGGGAAAGAGATCACCGGGAAGGAGGGGTCTATGGCCTTCCAAGTTCCCTCTAATTGCTGCCAGCAAATCTGACTTCCAAGGGTCTTCGTGGCTCTGGGTTCCAACTCACCTGCCCCTCTGGTAGTGTAGCTCTGACTATAACTGCTCTTGGCTGTTGAATCTTACACCTCTAAAAAGGGTGGCAAGAACTCTTGGCTTTGGTTGTGGAGGCTATGTGTCCCCTAATTGCTGGTATAGACATGCTAGTGGGGACAGAGTCACATCTTCATTCAGGACTGACTAACTTAAAAAGATAAGCACACTTTGCTTTTGTAAAGATCCTGGTAGACTTTCCCCTTTTTGTTCGCCTCTGCCTCCAAGCCTCATAGGACTCTTTTCTTACTTTCTCTGGTCCGTAGAGCAGCTAGAGCCTGCTTTCTAGGCAGGAGGCAGGGTTACACTTCCTGGTCCCCTTGTGGGTGGGTGGATCACGTGACTAGCTCTGACCAGTAAGCTGTGAGTGAAAGTGATATGTGTCACTGCTGGGCCAGAGTAATTAACAGCAGGTGTGAGACTTTCCAGAGTTCTTTCTCCGCCACATCAATCTCAGCTTGGCCCCCAGGGTGAGGAGACATGAGCAGGCAGGACACCAGCTAACACACATGTAAATGGAATGAGAAGAAAACCTTGGATTATAAGCCACGGCATAACCTGTCCTATCCTGACCAATAGAGGAAGGCTTCTGATTTGGCATTTAATCAGCCCATTTACCAAAAATAAGCCTTATTGATTGATAGCTCTTGGATTCTGAGGAATATAGAAAGAACTACCCTCCAGACCTGACTCTCTTCAAGAAAGATTGTCATTGTAAATGGTAATAATGATGTTCCTCTGCCCTGAGTCCAGATCAGGTGTGAGGCTCACTCCTTCCTACCTGCTCGATGTGTGGGCCAAAAAGTCAATTTCTGCTTTGTGTCCAGGTCCTCTAGACCATGAAGCCTCAGGGAAGCTGAGCCTTCATATGTCAATTTTTAGTGGAAACTATTTCTGCTCAGAAAAGAGGCCATGGCTGGTAATATAGGTAGCAAAGTAAATCTGTAGGCATGGGGAAGTAAGTCCACTGGAACCTTCTGCCAGTGATCAGTATATGTGGTTGGTCCAGGGGCCACTGAGGTGGATGGCAGCTTGAGATGGAGCAAACGGCCTATGCTTGATGCTTGGGGGTCAGAGCCGAGTGGCCAGGCGTGGTTAGATAGTGCCAGGCTGTGCTGGTGGACAGGTGCACATCAGGGCTGGCGAGGGACAGGGGCAGGGGCAGGGAAGCAACTGTTAAGCTGTCAGGCTGGGGGTGCTCAGGATACATTCCCTATGAGTCAGATGCAGCACTGACTGCTTGGGTTATGTCGCAGCAAGGGCCCAAGAATCTCTGGAGGCAGAACCTTTGCTTTCTAGGTGTATATATTTGAGTGTGGGGGTGTCCTCCTAGAGGGTCTGGAGACAGGAAAGTGGTAGGTGGTGGGTGGAGCCTGTAGTGAGCAAGGCAGGGAGGTCAGGTGGAGCGTCAGCACTAAGAGTAGGCTCTAGAGGTGGAGTCACTCAGGAAGTCCTGCCTGCCAGGCCACAGTGACTGCCAGATCCCAGACTGCAGGCCAAGAGAGTGGGGGGACTCAGCTCTGCAAAATGGGCTGAGAAGAGGATCCAATGCATTCACTTATAGTTTATCCCGAGTTGGCTTTGTTTAAGTTAAATGCTTAGAATGTCTGGTTAGCATCCCACCTGCACCAAACAGCCCCAGCTAGCCTCCAACAATCCTTCAGCCTAGAGGCTCAGAGGCTCAGAGGGGTGAGAGCCTAGTGTGTTAGCTAGATCTGTGCCCTGTGCCCTGTGCCCTGTGCCCTGGGAGGGCTGCATGACCCTGTGGGTGGCTGAGCGTCTGAGTAGCCACCCAGCTTGAGGCTACCTGCACCATCCCATCGCTAGACAGGTGTCTTACCAGGCTTTCTGATAGTCTTGAAAGAAAATTTCCATAACAGAGGTCAGCACCAATGAGAAAAGAGTCTATGCAGTTTCAACCAGATTTGCTTTAAGACACAGGCTCAGCAGGAGGCTTATGCTGCTTGAACCTCATCTGTCCCTCAGCTCTCTGCCCCTTGGTCCTGGGCCATCATCATTGTTCTCTTCCTGCTCTGTCTCCCTAGCAGTCCCAGGGGCCTGGCTTTCCTATACGCCCAGCCTCCTCTCACCAGTCCACGGTTCTGCCTCCCTAACCCCTGTATTCATTTCCACTGCCTGCCATGCCCAGTCCAGGCCTCACTCTCTCCCACATACACACTGCAGCGGCCACCACCTGACCTCCCTGCAGCCGGCCTTCCCTCCTCCAGTCCCCATGGCAGCTAGTAGGTACTTCTTAAACTACACATCAGTCCACATTGCTCCTGTGTTCAATTTCAGTGGCCCCATTTGTCACCAGGAAGATACATCTGGCAGGGAAGGGCAGGTTAGGCTCAGCAGTGTGATGGCTCTGCTCCCCGCTACTTCTGGAGTCCCAGGGGCTCCTAATCTGCACAGTTCCCCCATGTCTTTGCAGGGGCTGTTCTCTTGTAGCCCTCACCTGTGTGAAAGGATGAGACCTCAGCAGAGGGGCTTGGAAGTCACAGTGATGGTCTCTTCACCAAACCCCAGCCAGTCCCCTACTTTATGGCCCCAGAGATAACTAGAGACCTTTGGCTTAAACAGGCCATATCTTGACAGCTGGCAGTTTCTGTGCATTTGCTGTACGTTTGCAGTCTGCACACCAGAAAGCTGACCAGGCCCTCATGCCTTTAGCTCTACCCAGTTAGAAACAGGGTAAGAGACGAGGCTTGAGCAATGTTGGCAAATTCCTTCCCTCAAAACAAAAGCAGAGAGAACTTTATATATGTGGCCCTATAGGTGTCTCTGAGGACCAGGGACCCATAGGGCAGACCTCAGCAACCTTGGAGCTCAGGGGTAGGGAGTAAGAAGTGAGGTGCTCACCCAGCCACTTCAACCTCCAGTCCTAGGGAATGTGAGTTCTGAGTTCTAACTCTGAGGCCAGTATCCCCTTGAAGTCACTCAGTATTTTCTCCCGTCACCTGACCTTAGCTGTGTGTTGGGCACACGGTTGGCAGATAATAGGAATCCCTGATGACTGACTGACAAGTGTCAGCCCTGCCCCCTGAAGACCTGGAGTCCAGCTAGGGTGGCTTTGGCAATCCAGCTCATCTGGGGCCACCGGCAGCTTGCTCAGGACCTAAAACTCATTCCCTCTCTCTTTTCCATTCTTTCTCCCTGTGAGATGGGGGCACAGCTACAAGCTGACCGTGACAAGGACACAAGGGAGACTAGAAATGAGCAACAGACAAGCAGAACTAACAGATCCACTTCTTGAAGATATTGGAGCAGATGTTGCAAAGCACACAGCTCCCTGAAGGCACTCTTCACACCGATGGTGCATCTACACTGTACAACCACCCCAAGTGGGTACTGTTGGTCCCATTTACAGATGAGAAAACTGAGCTTCAAGTAAATGACAGTCCTTGAGAGGAAGAGCCAGGTCACCTGATTCCAATTACCCTTTCCTTTCTACTTTTCTCACCAAGGCTGAATGCAAATAATAGGCAAACATTTCAAAATACATACATGAGCTCTATCCAGCACCAAGTACTCTCTACCTCCCGGATAAGTTCCTATGGAACAGTAGCAAAGTCGTACACTATCCCCCTTATCTTGCTTTTTCTTCCCCTCAATTCCCACAAAACAAGACCTTCACTCCTTTTTTCCAGTCCCTGAAGGTTATACTGTCACGTACCCCTACTGAGGTCTTAGTAAAGACTCTAATCTTCCTCCCTGTGTACCACCGGAGTAATTCACCTCTTTTGTCTTCCATCCAGTGTCCATCACCTTGGATCTTCAAATCTCCCTACCCCAGCCTAGTGATCTCCCTGGCAACCCTGAAAACATTTAATTTGCCAATATTTGGGAGGGAGAGGGTTCTTAAAATGGTCTTGGAACCCTGGTCCTGGACTGAGGTTTCCGATTGTCAGGGGCTCACTGTGTGGCTAGTTTCTGCTTTTATTCCTGAGAATGGCCCAATAGTTTGAATTATTTCTCTGGGATGGATTCAAGAGTAGGATTACCAGGTAAAATATACAGCTTCTGATACATATATATATATATATATATATATATATATATATATATATATATATATTCAAACAGCTTTCCACCTAAGTTGCTTGAAAATGCCTTTTTCACAGCATTCTTACCAGCTCTGGGTTTTAGCATTAAAATCTTTTAAAAATAGTTTGTTGGGTAATGATACCTGGTTCCATTTTCCAGGATATTTAAATTGTATTCCTTCATTTTTATGAAGTGCTACCTCAATCCTTTTCCTAGAGGTTTGTATTTTCTCCCTTGACTTGGATGTATCAGACATCCCTCCTCTGCTGGCACTGTATTCCACAGGACTATTTCAGATAAACAGTTGGCTGAAGATTGCTTACCCCCAGAGCTGTGTTACCAAACTTTTTAACCAAGCAACAGAACCTTTTCTTAAAAAATCTCACACAGCACCTCTTTATATAAAATAATAACTAGCCTACGAAGAGCAACCTGGAGCACCACTACCCCTTCCAGAAGCCCCTCTTTTACCTGAGGGGAATTGCTGGGTCCTTCTTTTCCTTCCGTCTGAAGAGGGGGCGTCACTGTGGAGTCAAGGACCTGAAAGGAGATAATGAATGGTTCACAGAGGTTGCCGGAACTCAACCCACAGCAGAACTGCTCAGTGCAGGTGAGTGAGGTACAGTGACCCAGGGGCCCCACCCGTGCTGCCTGAGGCACTGCCGCACCCTCCTTGTCGCCAGGGAGAGGGTGTGGGCCCTTTGTCCCCACAGACTAAGTGCAGCCAGAGGGGGTGGGGGGGGGAAGATTTGTGTGACAGACTTGGACTGGTGCGGGGTGGGGAGTAGGGAGGAGGGTTGACGGATGAGGAGGACTGCAGGTAGGAATAATGAGACCTCCACCAGGACAGCTGGACCTAGACCAGGCTGGGGATGTTTGGGGTGGGGGTGGGGGTGCAGGGAGAGGCCAATTCAGAGCTCTGACCAGGGGGCCTGGGTTTGATCTGATAGGGGAAGCTGGAACAAGAGGAGCTCTCCCCAGGAGCTTATTGTAATCTCTGCCTCCTGAGATACCTGAGGGTGAGGGAAAGCTGAACCCAGGTCCAGGAAGGGGAACAGTGGCTACTTCTCTGGGCTGGGATGGAAGAGGGAGCTGCCTGGAAAAGAAGAACTAGAAGGATTTGGCTGCAGATAATGGGTGGTGAGAGGTAGACAGGGCGGTGGAGGAAAGGCTCATCCAGGACACTTCGTGAACCCAGTGGGGTCTTTGGAAGGGACTGTTGAGAAGGCGCTTGAGTGAGTGGAGGCCTTTGGAAATGATGCCATCGGCTTCCCGCTTCTCTTGCAGACCCACTCAGATGACCCCCCGCCCAAGACACTCTTGTCCCAGTTGGGGTCCTTGAGCAGGGTCCTTTTCTTTCTGGCCCTGGCCCTTCCAGCTTGCCCTTGATCTCTGGTACTGGCCCCAGGGACTCTCTGAGCTTGCTCTCTGGCCTCAGGCACAGTCCTGGCTCTTCTGTCTTGCTTTCCCTCCTGGAGTCACCACCCCCCCCCCACACACACACACTTTCCAGTATAATCTTGGGATCCTGGACCCGCCCCCTGGACTCAGGCCCAGGAAGCTCAGTCCCAGCCCCATGCAGAGATCCTTGGCCCTCCACCATCTTAAGCCAGTTCTGCTGCCCTGGCACAAAGCCCTCTTACCAACCCCACATCCTGAGCAGGGTAACTGTTTCTTCCTGTGGGCCTCACTGGACCAGCCCCCATCCTATATATACACTTTTTAATTTTATTATTATTATTATTATTATTATTATTATTATTATTATTATTTGCCAATCAGCCAAACTAAACGTTTCTGAAGAATTTGAAATTTGAGTCTCAATCTCTCTGCCCCCAAGCCAAAGGTGTTTGCAGAAGGGCTGGCAAGACTGTCTCCCCACTTGACAAACAGTTGGTGCCCTCCTGATTAGGAATCCACATAGAAAAGCTCTAGTGAGACGTGGGTTCTAGTCAGCTGAATGGTCTTGGGCAAGTCATTTAACCTGTGAGTCTCAGATGCCCTCTCCTCTGTAACACAGGGTCTTGAATGGCTATGACCAAGACCAAGCGAGCATGGGTACTTGATGTTTTCAGATCAGGGTGGGGAGGAAGCCAGAGCTCCAAGGTCCTTGCTCTATAAAAAGTGACCTGTGTTTCCCTAGGGCCTTGGTTCCTCTGAGTTAAGCACCTGACAGGCATCTCTCTCTACCCATAACCTGGGGAGTCCAACCTACAGAGAGGTCCGAGGGTGGCCGGGTGGCCTGCTGTCCTGGTCTTCATGGGAGGCTCTCTGTCCCCTATACCTGAGATACCTGCCAGGATGACGACCTGTATAAATCTCTGTCCTTCACCCTTTTGCTGGGCTGACCTGACCCGAGACCACAGGCTGGCAAGCATCTAGAAGTGGATACGAAAGAGGCAGGCCTCTCCAGAGTTGTCCCGGGGCCTGCGCGATTCTCAGCCCCACTGCCCTCTCTCAGAGGGAGGGAGAGATCACCCCTCATCTCTCAGTGAGAAGTTCCTCAGGGAGGGGTTTTGTCCTCAGTCTCTAAACTGTCTCCCCAGCTGCACAGCCTCTCTCCCCTACCAAACCATTCCAAAAAATCCCCTGTGTGTTTTTAAAATAGAATTCAATGACAGGAACTAACTATTTAGGGAAGGGTTCCTGAGAGGAAATGGAATCTCTACAACCTTGAAACTACAGGACCTTTTTCTTTTTCTCATAAGAAAAGAAAAACATGTCAGATCTTTGATGTTCTAAACCAGATCTCGTTTTGAGACATGGTCTCTGTCCTTTCACAAACTACAGCCTTTCTCCCTCTTTGAAAATAAGATCACATCAAGTCAGGGATTAGAAATGGGAAAAATTCAATCAGAGCCACCCTCTGCCAGCTACACATCTCAATACACTCCCAGGCGAGCAGAATCAGCTCCCGCTACAACCCAGCTCAGCATCATCATTCAAAACGCACCGGTAGGAAATGGTGAGACAGAAGGACCTTTCATCCCGAGTGAGTGAGACCTGCAGCGCTGCTCTCCTAGCTCCGGAAGCTGGTGTGCCTGGGCTCAGTGGAGTCGGGGCCTCTTGCTTAAATAGACAGTGGGAGTGGGGCAGGGCGGGCCTGGGGGGCGGGCACAGAAAGTGGGCCATTTACCCAGCACAGCTAGGCAGTGTCCACGGAGCCAGCCATGGTCCTTAGCATGTGCCTGCCTGCTTGTCCACCAGGAGCCTCAAGCCCACAGACCCCTAGACCACAGACCAGCACCTGGGGTGACCCCTGATGAACGTGCAGCTGCAAGTGAGACCATGTCCCCAGATGCATACATCATGATCCAGGTTCCTGGATGTTTCTACCTCTCTTGAGACACAGCCTTGGCAGCAGAAACAGCTGTGATGTTGGACACATCTGCTCCCTAGACCGGTAAGTGGTAGCCTCAGGCTAGGCATCTCTCCAAGTCTCAGTTTTTACTTTCTTGAAATGAGGTTAATGACACTGACTTTATGGATCCAGAAATAGTGTTTGCAAGGGATTGGCACCTAGGAGGTTGATGTATTATCAACATGGTAATGCTGGGGCCAGGTACCTTCAACAAAGTACAAGCCCAGAGAGGTCTGGTAACATACACAAAGTCACACAGCCCTCAGACGAGTGTTAGGGTCAGACTTCATGCAGACCTGAGACAAGGTTGGGGTGGCAGGAGCCCTTTGAGGTGAGAATGGGGAACAGCTTTTGGCTATGGGGAAAAGTCTTGACTGAACTCTGGTAAAGTAGCTACCCCTAAACCCCCAACATTAGGGCAAGAGAAGAGGCATGGCTGGACAGGCATGCTCAGATGGCCTGTCTATGCATTTGCTTGAGACCTTGCAGGGGAGTGGGGTACAGAAGTATCCCAGAATAACTTCTAGGCATGGCTGGTGAGAAGAGCTACCCTGCTCCCCAATTCATATGTTGAAGCCTAACACCCTCCCAACCCCGCCCTGTCCTGTGTAGCTGTATTTGGAGATGGGACCTCTAAAAAAGTAATTAACATTAAATGGAGTCATAAGGATGGGGCCCTGATGGATAGGATTAGTGTCTTTGTAAGAAAGGCATCAGGGAGTTCCCATCTCCTCACACCTGCATGGAGGAAAGGCCTGTGAAGACTGCAAGCAAGTAAGAAAGAATGCACTAGAAACCTGAATCAGCCAGAACTTTGCTCATGGACTTCTAGCCTCCAGAAGTGAGAAAATAAATTTCTGTTGTCTGTAATATTTTATTATGGCAGCCTAGCAGACTATTACCAATGGGTGTGATCAAGGGTGGATGAGGAGCATGGAAAGGACCAGGAATGAATTCAGAGTTTTCCAGCTCTGGCAGCTGTATGGGCACTGAAGACGCTCACTGGCCAAGGGTAAGGTGAGGGAAGGCATGGAAATGACCATGTGTCAGTGGCATATTCAGGCCTAGAACTCAGGGGAGAAGTCTGGGCTGGATCAGGATTTGGGAATTATTATAGTGTAGGTGAAATCTTCGTGTTTATGTTTCAGGTCACTTATTCTTTTTTAATTTCCAATGTCTTGTTCAGTTTTTGTCTTTTATATTTTTATGCAAAGTCAGACATTCTCCTTTGCTATTAAAAAGTATAATTGTGCACAAAATTTCTCCAATTTTAAGTGACTTTCTCCTATTTGTACAGAGCATAGCTGATATGTGGCTATTATACACATGTGTGTTTATAATTGCACATTTTTTCCTGAGGTTCATCTTGTCTTCGTTATTTGTGATGTCAGTTCTCTTGTCATATTATCCAGTTTCAAAAGAACATATCTCCTGTCACTTCAGCTTGCCAGATAATTTATCATTCAAAATTGTTGCTAGCAAACGCTTATTTCTTTCCTTTAGACTTAAACTTGAAAGGTACAGTATGTTTACTTTAGATCTAGGCTGAGCTATTTTTTTAATATCTGGAAACTTTTCTTGTATTTTTTTCCTGATGTTTCCCTCATTGTATGCCTCATCTCATTCGTCTCTATTTTAGGGCTGTGATACCATTTCCCATTTTCCAAATCAGTTATTAGCATCTCTCTTTATTTTCTTTTCTTCCATTTGTGGTTTGATGTTTTGGGGTTTTTTATCCTCAATATTACTGATTTCTTTATTCTATTGTTTTAGTTATGCCAACTACTATTTCCAGATGCTTTCCAATTATTTTATAGTTTTCACCATGAGATTATAGCCATTGTTTGTTCTGATCTGTTCCTGTTAGTAATATTTTGGTTATTTATTTCTTTCAAAGCAGTTATTACCCAGTTCATCATATGTGTTCCTGAGGCTTTTCAGATTCCAGCATTAAAAAAAATTAATTGATGTTTATTGAGGGCCTACTGTGTACAGACACTGCTATTCAGTATTGAGCACTTGTAGCAGCCTGTTTCTCTTTTAAGTTTAGTATGGCACAATTCTTCAGTTAGAACTGCTTTGAAGACTTCATCCATGTTGTTCCAAAAAAATTTAAGACGACTTAAAATGTGTTCCATGTACAACATAATGAGACTTTTTTTTTTTAAGCAGTGAGAGAATTAGGGCTAAGGGAAGTGAAGTTAGAAAAAATAGGAGGCAGCCAAGCAGATCCAAAGATAGCATGAGTGAAGGTAGGGCCTCTTTCTTCTGATAGTGGCCTCAGGTGGTATCTTATAACCTAGGTCCTTTTGATTTATGGGGTATTGAAATGACCCTTTGTCTTAGGTTATTACTTGAAATACTGTAGCACAGAAGAGTCCCCGTGGTATGACTTTCTCTGCAAGCCCCCTGTGTGGGAAATATTTATTTTTTTTCTCCCAATAGGGATATAATTGAAAAGAAACAGAAGCAAGATACACATGTGATGGTTAGGTGTGGGCCGACAGCATGTAAACAGTGGAACAGTCGCCTCCAGCATGTCTTCCAAAAGTCAGTATTGATTGAGTGAGTAATTAGCTGGGAATTTCCTAAGCTCTGAATCAGATGGTTACCCTGTTTGCGGTAGCAAGTGTAATCTGCTTGAGAAGAAGGCTTCTCGGGGGCTCTCTGTTCCCTCAGAACTCCAGAGTGGCCTCATTTCACACCTCTCAGGAAACAGTTTTTCGAGTGACAGATTGATTGCTGTATGGGTGGTTACCAAAAAAGAATCTATTTTATTAGCTGTTTGTCTTGCAAAGTGAAATTGTCTTTTAAAACTTTATCAAAATGTCATTGTCCCAGGGTTTAAGAACATGCCCTCTGGCTTTGTGGGAAGATCTGCAGATGGCACAGGTAAAGAGCTGTCATGTCAAGGTCTCACTCCAGCCCTAGGATGATGAGTCTGGGATGTGGCTGCCCACATCCCAGGCTCTCTAGGGGTGTGGTAGAGGGCATTAAGGGGGCAGCTGGGCACCAAAGGGATGTCACCAAACCTCATCCTGATACCTGAATTGTTTTTTTTAATACATAAAAGAAAAATAAAAATCTAGACATTCATATACTTGAGAGACCATGTATAGATAACTTTGCTTTTCTGTTTGAGGAGGAAATAGATTCCACTTACTCATTCTTTTTAGATTAAAAACAAGGAACTATATTAAATATTAAAAAGCATTTAGTTTCCTATTAGTGGCAGTTAAAGAAGAGTGAAAGGCAGAGGGAGACTGAAAAGCAGTGGAGGGAAGGCAGGAGGCGAAGTCTGTTCCCCGCCCCAGCTGACTAGCCCTGCCCTCCCCGCTCCTGCTCTGTGCTCTCAGCCTCCCACAGGTACAGCAGAGGCTCTGACTTTGGCCCCTCCCTCACCCTCACACCACCCTACCTAGAGTTAAGGCCAATCACTCCCAGCTCTCCATCCATTTCCAGTCCCTGCTCCCCCTCTTCCCTGGCCGTCACCACCCCTCAGGCTTTGTTTCTTGCCTGCATGGTTGCACAGACACCAAGCCTGCAGCTGAGCTCTTCCATTGTGCTCCATGTCCAAGCCCATGATTCCTACCACGAGCAGCTCGGAGGCCATTCTGCCTTTGTCCAGCGTCTCCAGTTCTCCCTCCATGCACAGAACAAACCTCTCTATCTCGCCTGGCATGAGGGCCCTTAGAGATGGGCCCTGCCCTCCCCAGCCTCACTTCTGTCTTTCCCTTCCTCCTACTCATTCGTTCTGATGGCCCCAACCTCTAGTTCTCATCTTTCCTGGAACATGCCATGCTCTTTCACGCCTCCATGCCTTTGCACATGCTGTCCCCTGAGTCTGGAACACCATCCCCAGTCGGTCCACCTGGCACCCATCCTCTAAGGCTCAGTTCTACAGCTATCACACCCCTGCCCCCCAATGCATGCCCACTGGGCTTTGTACTGGCAGCTTAGAGTCCCCTGAGCACCAAGTACAGAGTCCAGTCCCTAAGGGGTACTCAGAGAACCTTGGTTGAATTAATAAAACAATTTCTAGCCAGGTCAGAATGTCTATCACCAAAAGGTTCAATTTCCTCTGTACATACCAGGCAGGATCTATGCTAAAATTGCTCTCAGTAGTTTGAACTAGTCATCAGTTAGGCTGCCTTGTATAAAAGATATGCAAAAATGTAGCCTAAAGGTTAAAAGACTTATATAGACTCACATGTGTGGCATTAGAACCTATAGCTTGCTGAGATCACCATCATCATCATCAACATTTTGGGAGATCCACTGTGTTCAGGCACTGTGCTGGGAGTTGTCACATGCATAACCTCTTATTTAATCCTCTGAATAGCCTGGGGAGGTTAGGTATTATTTTTCTGATACTCAGGGAAACTGCAACTCAGGGAGGTTAAGTGACTTGTCTGGAGTCACAAAGCTAGAGAATGACACACAGCCAAAGACTCTGTGGGTAAGACTTATTCATGACTCCTTTCTGGTTAGAGTTTTGATCTCACAAGGCTCTCTACTGCTCAGGAGGCACCCACAGGCAAGGGAGGAACACCCCAGGGCTGTGGGAAGGCTTACAGCCACGCTTCACCCACTTTGCTGCCACCTTCCTCTGTCTCAGAGGGATTTGAGGTGGATTCTGCCACTGTTTGTCCTTAACACCTGAGTGTGAATTTGTCCATAGCTATTATCTTAGAGAGCTGGTGAGGCTTAGAATATATGAACAAGCAGGAGCCAGGGAGAGCTATTGTTGGGGGGCAGGGGGTGTTAGGGAGACACCCTGGATGAGACCCTTTGTCTCTCACTGGGCCCTTCAGCCTTGCCCCCACCATCCTTTCTCCACACAGAAGCAGAAAGATCTTTCTACTTACAAACCTGAGCACCCTCCCAGCTTAAAACACTCTCATTGCTCCCGGGATAAAATCCATCCCTGAATCCATCATCCTCTCCTGTTTCACTCTTTGACAATTTTATCCTCCTCTGATTGTACCTCCAAAGCCCTCTTGTTTCCTCCCACAGACCCCAGTCTCTCTTGGGGTGGGCTGTTTCTCGTGTTGTCCCCTCACGCTAGAATCCCCTACCTTGCCTGGCTGGTCCCAAGAGAAGAGTCTCATTCTCTGGGAAGTGTTCTTGATCTCCTCTTGAACTTAATGTTAGGGCCTCCTTTAGGGAGTAGGCATTGCTCCCAGCCCTGTCTCAGAGGTGAGCTGTGGGGACAGGCTGGGATAGGGGTTAAATATCAGAGTTCTGGCCACCAGCGTACAGGCAAGGCTACACAGAATGACAGCTTTTGGGAGGAATATGCCCCCAATGCTACACTTCTAAGGGAGATGCTAATCTGATTCTGAGATGTTGAGGACCTCCTAGGGGGACAGGGACTGTCCAAGAGGCAGGCAGTGCCTAGAATGTGCCAGGGCTAAGGCCACGTGGACCCTGTGCTGAAGCCAGAGTTGTAGATGCCTGCCCTCAAGGAGGGCAAGCAGAGGAAAAAAGGGGGTCAAGGACAAAACCTTGGCCCTCATCCCATTTTTGGCTTGGTGAGGAAAGATGAAACAAAAAGAGTACTTGGGAGAAGGTGGCTAAAATATAGCACTGTTTTTATTTAGTTCTAAGATAATCTTACTTTTTTTCTTTTTCACTTAGAATAGCTGGAAAAGGAGGGCCCTACATGGCAGTCCCTGGAATGAGAAAACCATGTGTCAAAGCTGTTGCCGATTCCCTCACTCTATTTTTACCTTCCTGACACTACCTCTTTGAGCCCAGAGGAGGGAACCTGGCCTGAGGTGGCCTGAGGTGGCCTGAGCTGGCATCTGAGGCATATGTGGCCAGCTTCCCCCTCGTTCTCCAGAAACCACCCAAAAGCTAGTATTCACTTCTCTTGACCAGAAATAAATACATTAGACAAATGTTCCCAGGTAATTCTTGAGGAATGTGAACAGAAAATTACCCCATAAATTACTTCTGTTTCCCTTCCTCAGTTCAAAGTTGGGTTTTTTGTTCTCATTAGTTACATTAAAATTGGACAGCAATTTATGTTCTTAAAATAGAATATCCATATTCCTAGTTTAGAAAGAAAAACCACCTAGGAATGAAAAAATGTGGACACATGTGAAATGCCATTCCATTAGCCACAGAATCTTTTATGAGCCTTGGTGGGGAGCGCCTGTCAGGTGGGATTTGTGGCAGAGCACACCATGGCAGACGTGTCTGCGGTCACTTTCCATTCCATCCATTCCCCTCTCCAGGTCAAGGAAGCCTTTGACACTTGTGGCCAGAAGCTCTGGGGGTTCGCCAACCTCTAATTACATTTCTTTTTTAAAATATTGATAAACAGTCCCTCTGTTGATTCAAACATTTTTAAACACTGAGCCTGTAGTTGTTGGCTCCGAGCAAAAAGAGCAGATCCTCCAGGCTCCTCAGGCCTGCAGAGCCCCTCCCTGTGCCTCTTGGACACTCATTCAAACACCAAAGGAATAAACTGTCCCTCTGGGTGGGGGTGGGGGGAGGTCACTTCAGGATTCAAAATCATGCCTGGCTAGACTAGAGGGTAAGGCCCTGCTGTCCCCAGAAGGGACTTCTGTCCTGTCCTGCACTCGGGTAGTGATCCCCATTCCTTCTGGAGAACTTGAAGCCCAATCAGCTGCTGCTTGTCAAGACTGCCAGGTTCCCTGTCCTCATATTGATTAGAGGACTCAGGCTAGGTATTAGCATAGCTTCTGTAGTGACTGCATCCAGAGTGTAGTGCCTCATTACAAATGGGGCGTCCAAGATACCCTGAAGCTCCAGGCCCCATGGGACTGAGGCCAAGTTCCTGGTGTCATCATACCCCGCACTCTACCACAGCAGGGCTGCTACTATTGTCTTTACCATTTTATATCTGAGGAAACTGAGCCCCAGAGAAGTGAAGCATGCAGTTCAAGATCACAGTGGAGGATCTGGAACTTGAACATAGGTCCATCTGACCCTGAAAGTATCTGAGAGCTCTTCTCAATCCATGTTGCCACAGAGCCTCCTGGTCCCACTTCCTGCCTTTGGAAAGTAGCCTCTGGAAGGGGCCACCCTCAAATCCATGCTTCGGAGGTGATATGGCCCTTGGAAGGGTCAAGGGCTCTGTAGAGGTACCAGCAGCTGTGTGTAGCTCTGTTGGGGTATCCTCCTTAGTTGGCATGACCCATTTGGGCTCCAATTTTAAGAGGTAATTATAGGTCAGCTTGGTGACCATCAGGCCCTTCTGCTACATCCCAGGAAATGGACCTAACCCTGTTACATGGGAAATCAGATATAATCAGCTCCTAATTCAATATGGTGGCCCTAAGTAATATTTATCAAGATAACAGAAGCTGGTCCAATGAGTTAGACAGCATTGATGATCAGATTAGACTCAGACAAGAATCAACTTGCATTTTCTGAGTTTAAAAAAATTAGTGGAAGAGACAAACTTTTTCAATACCATACGTTGTAGAGGTACACACATTCTTGTGTTCCAGATCCAGAGGGGGGCATCTTTCAGAATGGCTGAGTGTGTACCTACAGCCTCATCCTGCCATGGTCACATCCTTTGAATCCTGGCAAAGGTGCCTAGATGCCTGGAATACTGCCCTGTTCAAATCAAACCTGGGAGATTCGGGGTTGGCCATTCCTGCCCCTTCTGTGCCGGGGGTGGTCAAACTCTCAGCTACTGAGCTCATGTACATGACCAACTCTGACTGGGAAAGAATTTCTCTTCTGGCTTGTTAGTTTGGGAGTCACGAGGGCAAATAATAATCAGATTATTAGGTGATCGTGATTGGATCCATTACTTTTGGATTGGATTGAACTGTCTCTGCCTCCTTCCCACTGCCAGCCCAGCTGACAACAGTGATTCCAGGCCCACACCAGACACTTCTCTGCAAACTTACCAAGGCAGTGGCCACTAGGAGCCAACAATGTTCACAGACTTCTACCCCAGCCTCCTTCAGATGTGTGGGCCTGCCCTCCGGATCTCCCTGCAAGCTTTCATGTCCCCTTCACCCACAACAGGGCTGGCTAGTGACATCCTCTGATCCATCAAGTCCCCTCTTCAGACCCTTTCTCCCCCAGCTCCTCTCACAGTTGGTAAGGTCTAATTCCTATAATAAATTCCTTATTCCATCATGCTTATAGTGGTTATGCCTCCCCGATTGAATCCTGAGTGATACAGCACCCCACCTCTTTAGGCCTCAGTCCTCTTCTCTATAAAATGGGAATGGTGTAAGACATACCAGCTCTAGAAAGGGAGCTGCATTCGGGTGCTAAGATGATTCTGGCATGCACATTTGTCATAATCTGAGGACAAGCTTTAGGCCAGAATCATAACTCAGGCTTTTCATCTTGGCACCAGCTGTAGGAGCTCCACAGAGCAGGGCCCCACGTGAGGTCAGTAGATGTGTGTTTGCTGGTGGTAGGTGTAAGGTGTCTTTCTAATGGTCTGACTTGTTATGTAGCACTGTGGATGCTGTGACTGAGTGTTTTAAGGCAATGACTGGTCAGAGCCTTTTCTGATTAGATGCTGTTATCTCAGGAATTCAACCCACAGCTGCAATGTAATTCTTCTGGAAAGCTGGTGTGTGCTGAATCCGGATGCTGAGAAGGGCAAGAAGGGCTCATCAGGATTGATACAAACTCTGCTGACTTGCCGGAGAGGAGGCTTTGTTCCTACAATGATGATGAGCTAGCCTTGCCTCTCTAGACTGGAGAGTTGATTTGGGTGCTGTTTCAGGGTGCAGCACACTGAGCATCTGTCCCTCCAGCCCCAGGACCTGGGCTCCTTTTGTAAACTTGATGTCCACATAGCTCACTTCCTCACTTTATTCAGGTCCCCACTCCAATGTCACCTCCTCGGAACAGTCTGTACTGCCCTGTACAAAATAACGCCCCTTCGTTCCATCATCCTCTCCTCCTACTCTGCTCCATTTTTAGTCTTCTAATCATTATTTGTGATCATGGAATCTGTAACCATTTTGGAAGTGGATTTGGTGTGGTTAATTTCTTTCCTAGTCTAATCCTTTATGGAAAACAAAAGTTTTAAATTAATAGATCTGCTGATATTTGATTGCCTGCATGATAATTTACACCGTCTCTTTTCAAAACCAGGGCTAAGCATCATTCCTTAAAGAATACTCCAACCTGATCTTCCTGTAACGGAGGAGAGATGGGCTCCTTTCTTCATGATAGCACTTACTGAGTGCCTGTGACTAGAGGAGTGACACAGGAGTCAGACGGGCCGAGGCTCTTGAGAAGAGCTGTTGGAAAGCCCATACACTTGATTCTACAGGGAGCAACCAGTCCTTCCTCACTGAGCCTGCAGTGTGGCAGAGATGGCGGGCAGCATACAATCCCTGGCCTGGTTGCTCTGTTTTATCCTGGAATCCCCATGACCACAGTTTAGCAAACACAAGGGTGGATGTGCAGGGGTGGGGCACAAGGAGGGGTCTGACAAGGAACCTATAGTAGCAGAACTGTAGGGACAAGAGGGTCCCTCAGGGAGGAGGTAGGGAGTCACTTGTGTCACTGGCCCATCTGCCATTGAGGCACTAGTCCCCAAAGACTGTCAAGTTTACAGTTCAGCCCAGTACAGAATCTGGGGGATCACGACAACCTGAAACAGTTTCTAAGAATATACATAGAAAAAAAAGCTTTCCATGGGTATTGGAAATGAAAGGGTACTAGTACTTGACAGGGCCACTCCAGTGACTTGGAACATTGTGTGGGAGACCTCGTTCTTGGCAACATCAGAAGTGGGCTGCCCTGCGCTTCCTCTGTTACCCCAGTCACGTGTACTGACTTGCTGGGCTGCACGGTAGAAGCTGGCTCTTACCCTGACATTTGATAACTCTCAGAAAGTGGGATTTTCTTCATCTGCTGATTTGATTTTTAACTTTAGGGATTTATTCTTTGTGGAGTCTGTAGCATTTAGGTAAAGATTTATTTCTAAGGCACTATAAAAGGATGGGGACAGCAGAGTTTCTTCTTCCATGGCGGGTGTTTGGATGAGGGTTTAGGGTCACAGCCTTGGGACATATGGCTGCCCTGAATCTTCTGTCCTACTGGCCTGGACCACATAGTTCCTGAGATGCAGCTGGCTACCTTGCCAGGCATCATTAAAGGCAATACACAGAACCATTCTGTCTGGGAGGCCTGTCTTCCACCCCCATTATTAACTGAGCTACACTCAGATAAAAATGGCAACTTGGGGTATAACATGTGGTCTAAAAGCCCTTTTCCTATTTCAGAAATGTAAATAAACATGGCACAGACCCTGACAACATGTCAGCTCAGCCACACAATGGTACCCCTGGGCTTGGCCTTTTTACAATAAGACCCTCACTTCACTCCCCTTCCTCGATGAGACAATGTGGAGGCTGATGTGGACATATGTCTCTCTCCCAGGTGGGCCTCACCTCTCAAGAAGGACATTCTCTGTGAGGGGCCAAAATGAGCCCTCTAGCAAAGAGTGGCAATCCAGAGTCATCCTCTGCCCTTAACCCAAGGCTTAACAACAACCAACACAAGGAGAGTACAACATTTATGCTGGACACAGTGCTGAATGCTTTGCCTCACTCAGTGCTCAAGCCTGTCCCCATCTGAGAAGCCCCCAACAGTCACAGCTTTTGACCTTGGTCAGCAGCAGGGTTGGGATTTGAAATCCTATGGGTCTGCCACTAGAGCCTCTGCTCTTAGCCAGCCTACCATTCTTTCTATGGAGCCTGTTGGATGATTCATTCCTGATTCTCTACCCAGAGACAATGAGGCGTAAACCAAAATAAAAGAGGGCTATTATGGTATCACTATTTGCCGTTTATCTAAATTAGCTAATAAATCACAGAGCTGCTTGAAACAATATACATGTCAACCTCCTGAATATCTAGTTATCACTTAGTGCCATTTGATGGTGCCTCTGGCATAATTAACACTTTCATCTAGAAAATATGATATATCTGTGAAATGGAGGAGTGAGAAAATAAATCTAACTTGCCCTCCTCTTCCTTGGGGACAGGGCAAAGGACCTGTGGTGGCAGTTGGCTGCTATGGGCTGGGCTGGTGGGTGGATGAGCAAGCCTTCCTTACCCTCTCCTAGCCAGGACTGTGCCCTGGGAAGGGGGGAGTCTGTCACCGCAGTAGCAGCAGGCCTAGCTGAGAGCTGCTTACCAGCCCCAAATAACTCCATGCCCATTCATAAGCCTCAGCATAATTGGGCATCTGCCACTGGCATCTCCAGATGTTTGCCTGTATCAGATGTCGATGTGGTTCAATGTTTTCATTGAGAGCCTTGTAAAAAGCTCTAGCTAGTTGGGGATGCTTATTGTTCATTTTATTTGAGTTCCTTATCATGTGCAAAATGTTCCAGGCACCATTAGGAGACACAAAAGACTCAGAAAACACAGTTTCAGGGGGTGGAAGCTCACCGTAGCGTGGAGGAGACACGTCCACCAACATTTACAAACATTTGCTGAACACGATCAGCTGGTTGGAATGAAAGGCGCTCACAGCAGCACATCAGGGTGGGGTGGGGGGGAGCGGGGCAGGTGGCAGAGACCGAGGAGTAAATGCTTGCCAGAGGGAAGCTTCTAAAATCAGGTGGGTGTTCCAGGCTGTTTGCTTATTAATGTGGTCCTCAGATTAATTCTCAGCGAGATTGGGGTGTGGGGGCTAGACATGGATCAGGAGAGATTAAAGGGGACACACATCTCACTTGAAGTGAACATTTGAGGTGCAAGTCCAGGCATATTATAATTATCACTTAGCCATAAATGTTGCTTGGTAAGATGCATCGATTCACACATAGGTGGCTAAGGGCATTAGAGGGAAAATAAAGTGTAGGCAATGAGAACTGTCCCCATCATTTACCAAACTCATGTCTGAGACAGCAGCATGGTGGAAGTGAAGAGAACCCTGCTTGTAGGCATAAATTAAAGCTATAGTCCTTGGAAAAGGATAATTTACACGGTCAATAATCTCTTTTGAAAGAATACTATGGGAGTATCCCTTTTTCTAAAGTTCCTTTGTGTTTCATTCACCATTTTGTTTAAACACTTGCTAGAGGGCTCGTTTTGGCCCCCACAGAAAATGTCCTTCTTGAGGCTGGGGATGCTGGAGGCCGGGTGCAGTGAGGGCAAAGGGCCATGACCTGGACAGCAAGCCCCCAGGAAGAGGGGTGCATCTGCAAACAAGGCATCTCCTGTGGCCAAAGCAGGACCAAGTGAGTCTCTCACGTCTGACCCAAGCTGGGTCTCTGTTCGGACAGTCGTGCCTGAGGTGAGGAGCACAGAGCAGGAACCCTGCCTCTGTATTTGGCAGCAGGTGGCAATAGGTCTCATGCCTGGTAGGAGGTTGTGGGTAAGTCAGGTTTCTTCTCTGGGCCTCAGCTTTCCTCATTTCTGAAGTGGAGATTTTAAAAGTTCCTTGGTAACATAAGATCAAGGTGTTCTGCAGGTAAAAAGCACACAGTCGGGTCACAGTGCCTGGCTCAGAGCTGGTGTTTGGTGTGGTCCTCATTCCTGTGGGCAATATCATTCCTTGAAGGCTGAAGGACCCACCAGCTCCCTCCCTAGCCTTGACACAAGTCCTGCCTGTTCCCTGAAGGCTGTGAGACTCAAGTGCTGTGAAAGCCTTGAAGAGGCCCTTGACCCCCCCCCAAATCTGCTTCATTAGGACCGAAGAAAGTATTCTGAGGTCCCTTGGCGCAATGCCCAGCGTAGTGAGTGCTGGTGTTCATATTATAGATGGATTACTCCATGGGAGTTAGGAAGCATGGGGCTCAGGGAGCAGATGCTCCTGGGGGAGCGAAAAGGGGAGTACTGAGGGGGTGGACCTGGGATGGCCCCCCCAACCTGAACATTGTTGGTATTATCACCCCAGATGCCACTCTGAGGTTCAAGCACAAATGACGCATGAATCTAGCCCCCAATCTCCGCCCCCGTGGGCCTCACCACTGCCACCTCCAGCCTCAGGGGTAGGATTGTCCTATATTTTTATATGCTAAATCTGGCAACCATAACGAAGGGGTTAAGAATAAACTGGATGAGCTACTGAATTTAAATCACCCTGACTTTGGGACACCTAAGACTCATGAAAAACTGTGAGTGCATAAGTATTCCTGACTATGAATCCTTACTTTGCTGCAGGATTCAGCTGCGAGTCATTTTGTTTCTCTGTCACTATGGATAGAAATATTGGAGTAGATCCTAGGTTTCTGGTTTGTTTGGTTTTTGTTTTTTAATTCAAAAGTTTCACAGACACAGAAAAGGACTTATAAGCCAGCTGAAGGGTCTAACACTCCTTTTACAAGTACTTTAGGTATAATAAAGAGTAATCAGAATACCTGCAGTATTGATGAGCCTTGATCCTATGGGTGGAGAGAATTTAGGCTGAGTGAAGACTCCTTAAGGGCACAACTGTGACATCTGAAGTGTTGGGTCAGGAATTGCTCATGCTTTGCAGCAGATGTCAGTGAGTTCTGCCCAAGTGAGGAATTAGCTGGGCATCACTGACTGCCGCTGTGGGGGAGTGGGGGTGGCTGCTATTCAGCATTAAGGTGTGAAGAGAGAGAACAGCACCAGTTTGAGAAGACCAGCAGGAAGGGACTATGTTGCTCTACTGCTCTGCAGCCAGACTGCCCCTGTGAGCGTGGGGAGGGCAGTGCCTAGGCAGACCAGGCCTGTGTTTGGCTCCTAAGGAGTCAGACCTGCAGGGATGGTCAGCATAGCTCCCTTCCCCTACTCCTACCAGTTCCAGGCCTATCTTCCTGCCAGGACCACCTCAATCCAGTGATCAGAGATGGGTACCAACTCCTTGGACACCTGGTACTCAGGCTCTGCTGCAGGGTTGGAGTGGGGAGCTCCACTTGCAGGGGTCATGCTGCCTGGCCAGATAGGGCTCCAGAGCTGGGGTCTGAGGGCAACTTACTGACACCCTTAACCATCCCCTGCCAAAAGGACCTCTATAGTTTAGGCTGGAGGCCTGGGCTTGTGTAGCTAAGACCAGCCTCTATCTTGATTCTCTGTTTGGGCCTCTTGTCCCCTCCCCTGCAGACATGGGTAGAGGAAGGGGAAGTGAGGAGTGGGAGGGGAAGGAAGGGGAAAGGACTAAGTATGAGCTACTGGCCAGCTAGTCTACCCATAGAAATTGAGTCTGGGCAGGTGGAAGTGATGATGAATAATCAGAGAGGCTGAGGCCCATGCCCAGCCATGGAGGAACACTCAGCCAACATGTAAAGCATCCTTGTAAAACTAGCTGGGCCACCAAAGCAAGCCCCAAGCTTTTCCTCGGTTTTTGACCCTGTAAAATGGAGCTCCTAATGCCTTCTCTGATTTGCCCTGGTGGCATGCAGGGGAAGTGACTGCAATACCCTGCGAATCCCAGGGCATTGCGGGGGCTATCAAGAACTGCTGAGGGCTAGAAGGAGGTGGGAGTTGGGGGCTAGGAATGGAAATGATAGACATGAAGAATTCATAGCTATAAGTTTGGATCATCAGGTTTTGAGACAGGGTGGCTAGGAAGCCAGTATGCCTTGAGCAGAAATGAAGGCATAGGAGAAATAAATTTATTTTGAGACATGATGAGTTCGAGAAAGCGGTACATAGCTGGGAATGTGGGCCTGGACCAGGAGAGCAAGAAGTTAGTGAGGGTCAGTTGCATTAGGAATGTTGTGAGCAGCTAAGGGGCATTTGCTAAAAAGAGAAATAAGCCAAAGATGATGCTGTGGCGACAAAGATGATGCTGTGGCAAGGGCTTGAACGTAGAGCCAGTGAGGAGACGGGAGCTAAGGCGAAGCACAGGTAGGAGGATACTATGAAAGTATACTGCAGTGGAGGCCAGGGAGGCAGATGCAGAGACTGAGGGGGACCTGGGGCAGCTTCCTGGGAAAGGAACAAGGATGGGAGGGCATGAACTGCACATTATAAGGAATGAGTGGATGGTGAGTAAATGGAAGAAAATTTTACTGACTATCCAGGTAACCTCACAGCGTTAAGAACCATGAGTGCCTACTGGCCCAATGCCCAGAGCCAAGATATACTGCTATTCCTGGCTGTCAGATACAGGCCTTGGGAGTGGGCAAGGAGAAATCTAGGATGACAGCTGCCAAGTCCTACAAGTGATCAAACCACCTAACATCAAACATCTATAAAAGATCAAGATCATGAAATTCAACAGATTTCCAGCCATATCTAACTTCCAAAACACAGCTGGAATTGGGAAGTAAACAGAAACCATCTCTGAATAATCAAAATGACTGGCACAGTATCTCCAATCTAGCATGCTTTGTTTGTAACGAGGGACCCTGAAGCCCTCACTCAGAGCCAACCTACTTTTACTTAACACACAGTTCTGACAAACATTAAAACCTGGTTTCGATTTCAAAAAAAACAAAACAAAAAAAAATCAAACCCAAAAGAAAAAGCACTAGGTAAGTGGCTCTGCAAATCTAAAATGTATGAGATCATCACAATGAGAAATTGGCCTGGACAGACTCCCAATTCCCACTCAAGACTGATATTCTATGATTCTCATATTTTTGTAAATAGAATCTCCCGTCTATGAAGACATGGTGAAATAATATTCCATCTACGTCGCTTAAGAAGGCAGGACCATGTATGGTGCATGTCAGGAAGCTGTGCTTTGAAAAGTTTCGGCTCTTGAAGAGGGAATGGAACCACATTTATTGAGCATCCTATGTACTCACCATCTTAAAAACATTAACCTCTTAATGATCTTATGAGTACTATTATCTTTACCATTTTATGGAAAAGAAAACAGATTTAGAGAGCTGAAGTGATTCATCCCAGTTTACACCGTGAATGTTTTCTTCATGTCACCATCTGTCTCCCTCCAATTTTCAGCAAAGTCCCTGTGTGCAATACCTGCTCTCTGATGTCAGGTGGACACACTGGGCCTGAGCTCAGGTGATGCCATCCAGGGTGGGAGTGATGCTGTCACCCATGTTCCTGCCCTGGCCTTCACAGTTTTGGCCACTCCAAAGGCTGAGGGGTAGGGGTATCCAGCCCCATTCCTGCCTCTGAATTCAAGACGAAGCTCCCCTCCCCTTGTGGGCAGACCTTGAGTGGCGGAATCCTTGCAGCTGGAAGATAAACAGCTGTAAGAGCCCCATCATGAAGGATAGTTTTATGAACGTGTCTTCCAGGGAAAATTATTCTTGAAGAACTTTGATGGTGACAGACTCTGTTTTTTATTCTTTAATCATTAAGAAAAATACATCCATTTCAATTTATTCAAAACAGTGGAAAATCATTGAGGTTTTTCCTGTGTAAAGGTCAAACTAAGTGGACTCAGAGAAATCTAGGCTAGTCATGAAAACGTGGCAATGTATTAAAATGGATCCAAAACAGGATTTATTCCTCCTTTGGAAACAGCTCATAATAATCCCCTCTCTATTCTCCTAGTGTGTGTTAAATTCCTGTTTTTAGCTTCAAGGACACAAAGTAAGTGACTTTCAATGGGTAGAGTGTAGACTGTACAGACAGGGTCCAGGTTCAGAATCTCTGCTACACACCAAGTGTGAAACCCAGAGCAAGTATCCTCACTTTTTGAGCCTCAGTTCCCTCCCCCGCAAAATGGAGAGGGATCCCCCTGCCTCCCACACGAAGAACCTTTCCACAATCCTGTCCATGACTTCTACCTGAGAGCTGGAGCAATGAGGCCTGGCTTGGCCTCCTGTCAATACAGGCTCTGAGGAGGGCGTTGCCAGGCCACAGACTGCAGACAGATCCCCTGCTGTGGCCTCTTTACTCACCTCTGGCCATTGGATGTCCCCAGACTGATAGGGCTCTGCTGTGCATGGACTTGGGTGACCTATGAAGTCCTTGCAGCTGGAAGATAAACAAGTAGCTGCAAGATCCCCATCACGAGGACATTTAAAAAGGGCACTTGGTAATTTAACAGCTTTTGTGAAGCTGAGCAAGTGATGGGAAAATGATAGAGTATTTTGAAAACATAGCCCGGACAGTAAAATCCTCACTTTCCTCTTCATTATTTAAGAACTTGGAGAAAATCTTTGAGTGTCCTTGGGAAGATAAGGAACAGCTGTGTCTCCTCTTTATCAAATCAAGGCTCTATCTCTGCTCAGTCTCGTGCAGCCCTGCCTATGGTGCAGGTCTAGCTTCTCTCTCTCTCTCTCGGCCCACTCACTGGTGGAGAGAGGTGGGGATTCGGGAGATGAAGACAGGTTTCCTGGTGGCAGGCCCTTGGCCTGGGAGCCAAGCCCCACAAATGGGAGCTGGCTTTTGTTTCCTGATTTGTGTCCAAGTAGGAACAGAATGGCCTGTGTAAAAATCTATAGGGAAGAGCACCAGCTCTTGGGCCTGGTCAACAGAGAGAAAATGAGGGAGGCTGGTGGCAGCAACCAGATACTGCAGATTGCAGATGGAGAGAGGAACATTTGTGTTCCACAAAGGTCACACAGGCTAAAGGAGGAGAAGGGCTCAGAGGCAGCAAGGCCAGGTAGTAGGTTGCCTTTGTCACCTACTTTGACATGGTGGTGCGGATGCAGGAGCTAATGATTCTGGGGGACTGATGAACCAATGACTAGTGCAACATGGAGGCTAAGGGACAGGCAGGCCTGGGAGGAAGTCTCTGAGGCCTGTGGCCTGGACACTTGGGTGGATGGTGAAGCATTAATATGAGATGAGATAGGGGAGGGGTGGTATGGATTTGGACATCTGTGGTGAGTCAGAGTTAGACAGGTAGCAACTGAGGTAACTGAGGGACATCTAGCTGGACCTGTCCATGAGAACATAGGACAAAAAACTGCAGTTAGAAAGAGAATCAAAGCAGAGATGGAAGAGTAGATGAGGCCAGCACACAGGTGGCTGGTAACTGAAGCCAAAGAGTGGACAAGATCCCTCGGGGTGAGTGCAGAGTGAGACCCAAGGACCAAGAAGAAGCTCCAGGAATCACTGACATTCAAGTCTGAGAAAACAGCCTAAGCAGATGGCAGAAAGATGACTGTGGAGAGTGTGGAGACTGGGAGAGTGTGGAGTCAGGGAGACCCCAAAATGGGGATCTGCAAGAGTAGGAGCAGCAGGGAAGATTGCCTTAGAGGTTGGGCTCATAGCTGTGTTAACCTGTGAATGACTGAGAGGGATTCAGCCCCATTAGCAACGTTGATGTTCATGCTGTGGTTTTCGCCAACTCCGCAGTTTTGCAGATGGTTTGTTTTCATGGATAGAAGGTTCAAAGTGGGCTTCTTGGAGGTTTCCAGATCTGTCTATGGAAACTATTTTATGTCTTAAATTTTCTCATCACTAGGACCTTTTTAATTTAGGTAACCTGAAAAGTATAACCACATCCACTGTGTTTATAGTATTTTAATCTTGACTTTTAAAAATATTTATAGCAGATGCTTATTTTAAGCAACATGAAGATCTATTTTACTATCCTTTATACTCTTCATGTGAAGAGCCTAATTTTAAAAGATCTATAAATTAGATATGTAATTTGTAGACTCTTGGAGAGTCTACCTCTTCAGCTTTTTTTCTTTTTTAGGTCACCGAGATCTGTCTTAGACCATTAGGTATTTAATGTGACATGCTCTGCTTTGCAAAGAGAGAAAGGGGAGCTTTTGGCTCAGATACAGCAGCTTTGCCCCCAAATGTGTCCAACAGCCTGATTCAGTATTAAATCTCTCAAATGATTGATTATCCATTAGGGTAGCTATTTAAAGAGTTCATCGCATCAGATTCAAACCGACAACATCTGCGCAGCAAGGACAGCCAGGCGGAACCAAGTGGAACCTGAATGGAGCTATGGTTCTGCCTTCCATGAGGCTCCGAGACCAGACCTCCATTCAGAAAAGTAACAAGGTTGCTGTGCCTGGTGATCAAGCATATGCCAGTTGCTTCCTGCTGGGCCCAGGTCAGGGAGGACACCACTATGAAAGAAAGCTCTCATAGGGCATGGCTCAGAGCCAGAGACTTTCCCCTGCTCTGTGCCTCACTTAGCTCCCCCCTGTCCCCTTGCAGCCCCTTCCCATCTTCCCTTCTCTGGGGCCTCAGACCTTGAGCTGTCCCAGGACTATACCCCTTCTCCCTTCTTCCCTCCACAAGTCATTGCAGCTGTCCCAGCAGGGTTTGCCCCCAATCCCTCCTGACTTCATCCAGCATGTCACTGACAAACTGCAAAATCTACGTCTAAGCTCATTGTCTTCAAACACTGGCAGGTTTCCTCTGAATAGCACCACCCAGCTCATCCCCTCATTCTGCATCCTCCTTGTATGCTTAGCAAACAGTTTAGCTTGCCAGGTTCACCAGGAAGCAATAATACTGCTAAAGCCAGGTGCTTGATGGACCTTTTATTTCTGAAGCTGTGTGTGTGTAGTTAGGAGTACCTTACGTGGGTGTTTAAATTTCCAGGCTGAAGTTACTGCTGCCCATGCTCAGAGGAGCAGCCTTTGGGGCTTTGGGCCTTGTCCGCCCAGTGTGCCAGAGCATAGGCAATGCTATATTCTTTGGGCACCTTGGTTGGTTCTAGGGTCTGCCTTGTTCAAGCCTGTGGGAGGCCTGTGTCCTAGGAGGATGCCTCAGTCCCCACAAGAGCTCTGTGGCTGGAAAGCTCCCTATGGCTTATTGGGATACTCATTCACAAATGCTACATCTCAAGGCTCTTTGTAGTGGCTGCTGTGATTTCTGCCCAGACTCTAATTCAGGGCTGGCACACCCATCCTCTAAATGTTGGGACTATTTCACAGCTGCATCCCTCCCTGAGCATTGCCCTCAGCAGAGGTAAACCGCCTCATTCAAGGTTGGCCGGTGGCCAATGCCTGTCTCCTTAGCCTCTATTTGGAACAAGTCTGAGGGGCCATCTCAGCTCCTTAGTTCCCTGTAGAATACTGAGGCCTCAGATACAACCACAGTCTGGATCAGTTTGTCCCTCTGCCTGATGCTGTCTTCTTTACTTCCTTGCATTCAACATTAAATCTGTACACAACTTGTGGAACAAAGTCTAAGACAGTTGCCATGGCTTAGCTGAGAGAGAGGCTGGGCTGCCCCACAGTTCCTCATCCCCTCCAGACCCACCCTGGCCATGCTGTGTTGGGGCTGCTGAGATATTGCAATTGTTCTATTGATATGCTTAGGCCTCCCTAATTGGTCACTTGTGTGGCATTTGTTTGATTTTGGACTTGAACTTAGAAAAAATTGTGCTTATTTGGGCCTTTGGTCTGTGTTTGATTTGTGTTTCTGCTCCCAACACCAACAATTGGCGAAGAGATTGAACTTTCTTTGCTTTGGCTGGTAGGAAGCTCAGAGCCCAGTCTGAGGCCCATATATTGCACCTTCTACATTCCCGTAACACACCTTTCTCACCATTGTTATTTGTGTTGTTTTGCTCTATCACACAGCTCCTTCTGAGCTGCATCAAAGTCACGAGGTGGGGTATAAATGAATAAACACACATAAATATAGGGTTATCCTGTCAGGCAGATCTGGATACTGGTTACCAGTCCTGGGACATTTGCTAAGACACAATTGCTCTAAACTATAGTTTCTTCAGCCAAGGAGTGGGCCTTATGCCTGAAGACAAATACAATAAGCATGTGCCTAGTATACATCAAATCCTCACTAAACGGGAGACCTTAATAATAATTTTTTTTTTGTAAATGCATGTTGTTCAGGAACCTGACCTTCCCTGAGGTGGATCTCCCTCCTTCTTTCCTGTCATGTGTTGGCTGTGGGCCAAGATATATTTCTGGCCTGTTGAGTTTTGTTTTCTTGTGTGAGAAAGATGCCCACCCAGGCACCCACAGCTTATAGCAGACTGTGTGGACCAGTATAAGAGATAGTGGACATGTTCACCAGTTGTTCATTAAAATGCCCACAATATAAATGAGCACCTACTTGGCTGGAGAAAAATTAAAAATAAAACTCTATGTAAACTTAGCCTTCATAAAATGAAAAAGTTTCTAGATGAGAGATTGGTGATGAGTAATTTAACAAAGACAATGTAAATCTAGGCCTTTGAATACTTTAAATATAACCATCTGATATAAAAAGAATTGCACTAAATTTTCTAAAGCTGAGATCTTTCCTAGAGTGAGAGACTCACTTTCTTTATAGGGACATGTTCCCCAAAAGGCAAGTGAGGAATGCAAATAATAACATCCATGTCGGCATCACATCCCCCTCTAGGCAGCCTAGGAGGATTCTACACATTTTGTAGTCTACACTAGCACCCCATATGTCACATGTTACTGTGCAAACCAGTTTGGAACCCACGTTGGAACAGAAAAGCTCATTTCAAAGGGGAGGTCGATTGGGAAAGTCTTTCTTTCGTTTATTCCTAAGGTCAACCAGCGCCTGGCTTTGCCCCCTAGTAAATGCCACATAGGCCTGAACCTTAGTCTGGAACTCATCCAAAGATGAGGGTGAAATTGGAGTTCCTTGTCTTTCTTGGAAATAAGGAGTCTGAAGCAGGGAACCATCCCTGAACCAGGTCTAGGACAGGCCTGCTGGGTGTATCCTCCTTGAGAAGACAGGGTGGTGGTGTGATGGCGGGATGCTGAGGAGGGCTCAAGAGCAGGATGGTGAGTAGGTGACATGAGGGCAAAGCTGGGCACAGAGCAGGCCCTGGCTGATCTATTTGTAGGAGTGGGTCTTGGGAAGGGGAGAGGAGCGAGGGAGTAGAGGGAGCCTGTGGGTAGAGCGCATATCTGGCTGGGCCTTTTAGTCCTGGAACTGTGAGGGTTGCTGGGCTGCACACCTGGGCTGGTTTAGGAGGGGCCAGGTGGGTTTTGAAGGAAGCTGCCTCAGATCTTCTGTGGCCACCAATGAGACAGGAGGAAGCTCGGGCTGATGGCTCTTGAGCCAGGGTGCTCCTGTAGGGACTGGCTGAAATTCTGAGACATGGACTCAACATATTAACCAGGCTCAGGAGTTTGGGTCAAGTCTCAGGAGCCTTCCTTGAGGATCGGCCAATGCAAGAAGGATAGTCGACTTTTGGGGAACCAGGAACCTCTTGCTTTATCACATAGAGCCCCTTGTCTACTACATGTGGGGACAATGTCCCCCTCCATGCATAGGCTGAGGAAGGAGGCAGGGTGGGGCTGCAGTTTTAATCTCTTATAGCATCTAATGACTGATGTCCTTAAAAACCTGTTACCTATACATTTCCTTGCATCTTCAGAGTTTTGATGTGTGAGAAAACCCATGTCAATGACCTTCATTTTGATAACAAGTTTCTTCCCTTCATATAGAAATCCTTAGTAGGAGGTGCAATTTATGGAAGACAGAGTGTCAAAAAAGATTAAGGACCTCCCCCTGCCCGACATAGCACAGAAGCCTCAGGGTGCATGCAGTTCCCAAGCATTGGCTGATACATTTACCCCATGTGATGATGATGATGATGATGATGATGATAAAGCATACTGCCTTATTCCTAAAATGAGTATAATGACAATCTTGATTGATAAAGGCAGAATCAGGGAGTAGAGGAGAGAATAGACTTCGGAGTCAGAATGCCTGGGCCTATATTCTGGCACCAACTCTCACTAGCTGTGGGAACCTGGAGGTCATTTGACTGCTTTGTGCCATTCTTCCTGATTTGTAAAATAGGACTCAGAGTAACTAATTATGGAATGTGTTTAGAAGGGTGCCAGGCACGTGGTAGTGTCCTTACCTGCTGTTGCTATTATTATTACTATTCTTACTATTAATATCATTGTAGGTATAAGGCCTTTTCATATACTATGTTGTTTGAATCTCACAGTCCTATAAAGGAGAAAGTATGATTATTATTATTTCACTCTACAGATGAGAAAACAGGCTCAGAGAGGTTGAGGGGCTTGCCCAAACACACCCAGCCTGTCCTCTACCTGGCTGACCCTGGCAAAGCTGAACACCCTGGTTACACAGGACTAAAGGGAGGTTTCACCATTCCCTGACAGACCTCCCATTATCCCTGCCCAGCGGGGTGGGGAGTTTTATTATCTCTACTTAATACTGGAGATAATGGCCAGGTGAACTAAGTGGCTCCTAGACAGGCCTGCCTCCTCTAGCTAAGCTGCTTTTGAGCCAGCTGATCAGAACCACTCTTTAAAATCACATTTAACTGCTCAGCTGCTTCCATTGTTCTGTGCACAGAAGCAACTGCCCCACAGGCCACCCCACTTGGCGCTGTGACAGTGATTAATAAGGATATTCTGCGCTCATGTGAGGCCTCTCAGCCGAGGCCTCAGAGCACTTTTCAATCACTAATTAAGCTTCAGGGTAGTGGCTCAGGTAGGTGGGGGCTCTGGATCCACTTTACATGTCTTTAGCTGATGCAGAAAGAGACCAAATCACTCCCCCAGCAAGCCATGACCTTTAGCCTGACCAGGCCCCAGTGTGCATTCCCTTTCCTTGGAATTTGGCCAAAATCATTTACAGAGAAAAGACTTCCTCACTGTTCTTTCAGACTTCAAAATAATATCCAACACTCAGAAGCCATTTCCCATTTGAGTTAGGACCAGGCCAACAGCTCCATGGCTGAGCCCTACCTGGTGCCCATCCATTGGCCCATCTAGGCTAATGAGGGGCTGATGTAGCTCACAGCCTACACCTGCCAACATATCAGAGCCTACTGCACCCATACATGGGGCCCATCTCCTCAACACTATCTGCTTAGCAGCCCCTACTCTCTATCCCTCATCTGTTTCCCCTTCATCCCCAGCTCTGCCCTCACATTTGCCACCTGCTTGCTGTGGCTGAGAAATCCCAGCCTGTGGGGAGGCAGGCAAAGACTACACAACTCAAGATAAAGAGCTTGGGCTTCCACCTGAGGATGAAGGGGAACCACAGAAGGGAGGGACATGGTCATATTTGTGCTTTGAGATGACAGTTCAGGGAGACATGTATGTAGTGAGGGGCAAGAGGAGGCCATGGCAATAAGCCAGGGGAGCACAGTTGGTGGTGGCAGTGAGGTAGAGAGAAGGGACTTGAGGGGCATTTAGAAAGGGGATCAACAGGACTTGGTGACTACCTGGAGGTGGGCATGAGGGAGAAGGAAGAGACCTAGATGAACCTCTTGGCCGTTAGATCCATTCCACTGGGCATATGTGCCCTCTGTGTCAAGCACTGGGCTTAATAAACTTGTGACAAACTTGGCCATGTTAGTGCAGACCAGCTCCCCGGAAAAGCCATGTCAGGTAGAGCAACTGAGCCCAACCCCACTCTCTCGACTGCCACCTCCCAGGCACCATGCTTTCTGGGTAGGCCAAGGAATGAAACCTAACACTCAGGGCTCAGCCTCCATTTTTGGGTCATGGACATTCCAGGGCACCATTGAGTTTGACCCACACAAAAGTCTGGGGGATTGGCATTTGTTCCCCTCTTGACTGATGAAACCAAGGCTCAAAGGTTAAGTGACCTGCCTGTTGTGGTCTGAATAGAGGCCCCTGAGAGATATCCATTCCCTAATTCCTGGAACCTGTGATAATGTTACCTTATATGGCAAAAAAGGACTCTGCAGATGTGATTACTTAAGGGACTTGAGCTGGGGAGACTATCTCAGATGATCCAGTTGGGCACAATGGAATTACAAGGGTCTTTATGAGCGGGGAGGCAAGAACACCAAAGGTGGGAAAGGTGATGGTGATAGAATCAATGTGTTTCAAAGATGGAGGAAGGAGCCACAAGCCAAGGAATACAAGCAGCCTATAGAAGTTACAAACAGCAAGGAAACAGATTCTCCCCTAAAGCTTCCAGAAGGAACACCAGCCTGCTGACACTTCAATTTTAGCCCAGTGAAATTGATTTTGGACTTCTGATCTCCAAAACTGTAAGATAATAAATTCCTCGGCATCGTCCAACTACAGCAGAAACCCTCTGTAGGAGGTACAGTTATTTCTGGTCAAGAGAAGAGGGTGATTTTGATCCCACAGAGACCCTCACAAAGGCTCTCCCTACCCATAACTGGGAAAGCCATAGATCCTGGGCCTGGTCCTTCTTTAAGCTATGACCTGGGCCAGGTGCTTGGGTAAGATAGAGGAATAACAACCCTGAAAAGGGGCTGGAAGGGTTTGTGGAGGGCAGATAGGAGAGTACTCAAGCAGCTGGGGCCCATACATCCTGGGCCATATGGCAGGAGTGGGAGGCAAATTCCATTGGATGCCATGAGGACAAGAGGAGGCCCCTAAGGAGCCATAGTGGCTTTGCTGGCTACTGGAACAGATCTGGGATGGGAAGAAGGAACAACACAAACCAGGAGGCTGTGAGGACAGAGGCAGGAATATGGAGGTTCTATGGGAAGCAACAAATCCTAAGCCCTTCAGTTTGTTGTTAGAGCTGCGAGGAGATGCGGATGGGCAAGCTATAGGCTGGGAGGCTGGTATCAGATACACAACAAGCTCTTTGGTCTAGGCCCAGCCCAGGCTGGTGCTAAGTGGTGAAGGTCTAGAGAACAAGCAGCCCTGCTGTGAGAAAGAGACATACACTCCCCAGAAGAGATGGCATGTAGGTTTACCAGCCCTCCTCTCCTGTGCTATGCTTCAAGGAGGTCAATCACATGTTTTCTTGAGGTTGATGACATGACCTCAGCATATGAAGGGTGCTCAGAGGGGCCCTGAGTAAGAGGGTTTGACCAACAAGGGATCCCTGATACTGACCAAGGGCCAGATTTTTCTCAAGAAAAATAAACTTTAGATTTCAGAGAGTAGAAAGAAGGTGAAAATAAAACAGATGCTTTGTTTTAGACTATCTTATCTTTTGCACTATTATTAATCCTGGTCTACTTTTGCAAAGTACATAGCATAATTCTAAACAGGATCTGTAAATAATCAGCCATCCAGTCAACATCCAATGATCCAGCCAAGCATCTACTAAGGTTTAATGCAAAACCAGGCCCATGAGTGCCAGACTATAGTGTACCTACAAGGAAATGAATGTTGATTTGATAACTTCATTTGATCTTTGACAGCTCCATTCATTATGTCATTGTGGGGGCTGGGCACTGGAAGAAGAGGAAACACAGAGGAGTGAGCTGGCCAAGGTTATACTGATAACCAGTTCACGACCATACCAAGAAGTTCCTGTGAGTCTCCGTATGTGACCTTGAGCTGACCCCCAGCTGGTCCAGCAACTCACTCTTGCTTGGCTTCTATAGAAGTGACTTACTGACAGGAGTTTCTAGTTGTAGCCACCAAATACCTGAGGGAGAGACGTGCTTCAGAAAACTATGAAACAATAAAAAGCTCTTAACAATTGATTTAAAATCAATATGGTGAGGAAATAGGACTCAAAATAGAAATATCCCCAAGAGGCCGAGGGACAGATCTACACCCCTCATTGCTGTTTCTGTCACTGTATTCATTTTCCAATCCTGACCGTGTGCTTGCATTTAAATTCTTCATACAGACTCAGGCCTCAACTCTGTGCTGTTCAACAGTTTATCAATAACAAAACCTCACTACATTTATGGACTGCTTCTCTCTGCCAGGAACTTTATATTTGCTCATTTAATACTCCCATCAATCCACTTGGATTGATATGATCATATCCATTTTATAGACAAGGAGGCTGAAGCTTCCTAGGATCACTCAGTTCCCACGGTTTGATCATATTTAAACTCATCTATCAGAATCAAACAAAGATGTTATTCCTGGTTCTCTGAGGTTGTCAAACTTGCAGCTCTCAGGGAAGAGCTGGGAAGAACAGTAAATGAATTCAGTGAAAGAACCAAGACCCTAAAATATCTTGAGGCCCTGGGTAGCACTATCCAACAAAATTTTTTGCAATGATGGACATGTTCTGTATCTGTGCTGTCCAATATGGTAGCCACTAGCTACATGTGGCTATAGAGAACTTGAAACATGGCGAGAGTGACTGAGAAACTGAAATTTTAATTTAATTTAAATAACCACATGTGTCTAGTGGCTACTGTACTGGACCATACCTAGCACTATGGGCAAAAACCTACAGGATGATTCTGGGTCAGAGTCTGTATAACTCTTGCATTGGGTCATAGGAACAGGATAGGGAGTTGAAAATGACTGAAGGGCCCTGGTGCCTGTGAGCTTGGACCCTAGTGGGTGAGGCCTCTGCAGTCATTTCTAGATGTGGGAGCTGAGACATTAAATCAGCGAAAAGAAGGAGGGAGGGAGTAGGCAGGGCAGAGAGGAAAGGAGAGACTTGGAAAGTGGGGGCAGGTACAAGATAGGTTCATCTGAGGACCCAATCCCATCTCCCCTGTGCTAAACCCCTGGAAATGCAAAGAAGTCTTCAGAGAGAGGAAGGCTCAATGCCAGTTAATGGGTCTGCCCCAAAAGGAAGCACCTTCCTGTTCCTCTGCCAGGTGCCTTAGCTTTCCTTAGAGCTTGTGTCCACCTTTGTCTACTTTCCATTTCTTTGTTTGTTTTGGAGCATCTGAGCAGCCTCTGTCTTATCCTCAGAGCAGGGAAATAAACATCGCCAAGTAGACAAACTCACTTGACTCCACTTACAGAGACTATCGGCCTATGATTTTCCAGCTCAAAGGCCCTTTTGCTTCTGTGAGCATCACCCAAGAAGATTTGGCCACAGGAAAAAGACATGTTCTGGAAGCTGAAGTGATATACTACCTGTGATTAGAAAGACACAGGACAAGCCCCTAACGGGCTTTGGCGGCAACAGAACAGCCACACGTGTGGGCTGCCTCAAACAACCACTCTGCCTCTAGTTTGCAAAATATCCCCCCAGCCCACTCCCACCCCAAACTGTAGATTTGGGGGGAACAGTTGCAGTAGCAGCAGGGCCTGGACCACTTAGGAGGGAGATCTTTACCTTGAGCTTTCAAAGCCAGGGGTGGTTTACCCTTTTGTCCTCAGTACTCTTGAGTCTGGACTTCAAAGGGCAGGAAGCCATTAGCAGAACTGGTCACTAGGAAAAAGGGCTTTCCCAGGAAGCATGCTGGGCAGTGGGACATCTAACCCTTTCTTCTTTGTTCCGATTATAGAAGGAGAAGAAAGAGTGATCTTGTGAGGTTTACAAAAGACAGTTTATGGGGTTGTCACATTATAGAGTGTTTCGTCTGTGCCTGAACTAGGACTAAGGGTGCGAGAGGGTCAGATTTGGTTTCTGCCTGGAGGAGAGAGACAGATATGGGTAAAGGTCTAAGTCACTGAAGGATTAGAATTGGTCCTGGTCCACCAGGTACCCTGAGGTAAGGTGTATTACTGGTGATCTAGGCTCCAATGTGGGCAAAACCAAGGCCTGTCTGCTTTCCTCCTGAATACAGAGGGCTGAGTCCAGTCAATCTACCTGTCAGATTCTGCAACAGGGTCTGCCAAAGCCGGGTACCAGTCAGGGCTTCATAAGAGCTGGTTAGTGCTCTGAGCTTGAGCAGGATTCTGAAAAATTCAGTAAGCTTTTGTATCTGGTGACCAGGGAATTCTGACTGCCCTGGCACCCCTGATGCTAGGTTGGATTTCCTGAGAAGGATCTGGGTGGCTTTCAGGGGCTCTGGGCCTCAAGGCTACTATACTGATTCCAGGAGAACTATTGTTTCTACTCTCAGCAAGAGATTAGGTTAGAAAAGAGGAGCTTATGGCACATGTGATGGGCCCTACAAGCCTTTGCTCTTTTGCCTGCCATGTAACATGACCAGTTATAGCCTGGTTGGGGAGGAGTTGGGTTGTGTAGCCCAGGGCTGACACTGGCCTGTCCTAATTGTCCTTGTTAGCAATGAGTCTCTATTGAGCCCTTTGGGCTTTGCCCTTTCCTGTTCTTTTCCAAATGAAGGACTTGACCAAGGGAGGAAACTTTCCAGGACCAAGTGGTGGAGAGAGGAGTGATGTCTGAGCCTGCAGAAAGGAAAAAAAAGTGAGGCCAGTCTTCTGGCATGAGTGTAGAGGAGGTAACACTCAAGGTCAGCTTTGACCTGACAGCAGTAGGTTCTCCCCAGTTTCCCCACCTGTCCCTTTCCCTCTTCCCTTTCTCTTTTTTTCTAGGAATGCATAGGAACATTTTCCAGAGGTAACACATAGGCCTCAGCAAAGCCCACCATGGTGTCCCTCTGAACATTTGTTGCAGATGCTTTCCACTGCCTCCTCAGTCACACTTTTATCAACTGCAGTGCCTGAGCCACGGGTTGTGATTCTGTGGTGAGAATCAATTTCATAGATGTCAATAAACTAAGAAGAGGATTAATTCACTCTGAGGCTGAGCATGACAACTATTTTGGATGAAGTCCACATTCCATTCCTGAATGGACTCTGGCTTACCCATCTTTCCCCTGGTCCAGTTCCTCAGTCTTCATTTCAAGTTCAGCACACTGAGTTTGGCCGAATGCCTATGCAAAAGCCCTGGGCTAATTTCCAACCTTGGGGGACTTTTCTCTCCAATCACCCCACTACGCATTGTAAAAGCCAAATAATGTAGAAGAGAATTTGTAAACACATCAGGCAGAATCATACCCCTCTTGTAGCAATAAATTCTGTTTGGCTTTCCCCTTCAGTCTGGGGCCATATATATCATGGCTAGACCAGGACACTCTCTGTTTATTCAATTAATGTTAGATGCATCTCTGTGTGGTCTTTGAGTCTTAAAGAGCGTGATTTCCACTGGCTATAGAACGTCATGTCAAGTGGATAGATGTGCATTATTTAATTATTTGCCTTCTATGCACATTATTGCTGGAAGCCAGGTCACCTGACCTGATTTTTGTCTCATAATGTACATTTGCAAGTCCCAGTGCAAGGAGGTACAAAAGTGGAGCTAGAATTCAGATACATTTATTCATGATATGTTTATTAACTGTCAGCTAAAGGCAAGGAACTATACTAAGGAAAGGATGTGGTTGGGGGGAATAAGAAAATGTGGCCCTATATCCCCAGTTGCTTGAGAGTCTGAGTGGGGCAAGGAGACAGGCCCCCATGTCTCACGTGATGCAGGGAATGTTAGGGTTTCTGACCCCAGAAGTTATGATATGCCTGGTTCTGAGAAATGAAGTTCTTAGATAATTGAGACTTGCCTTTTAGACATTGATGCATTCCCTTTTGTTACTGAAGATAAAATAATAAAGTTTGAGACTAATTTACCTAAAAACAGATTCTAGGGGCTTTTCCTATAATCACTACAATTTCAGTCATGTGTCTTCTGATGTTTTTGAGTGGGAGGTGAAAAGATGTGAAGTGAGAGCCGTACTGCTGGGAATTGTGGAAAACTGGGAGTGTTTCCCACATGGACTGTCAGCCATCATATGCATGGACAAGGGCATAAGCAGGAAAGCTGAAAACCACTGTTTGATCTGAGAATAATAAAAATTGCTATATTTACTGAGCTTCTGCTGCAAGATAGACACTGTAGTAGGTACTTCATATAAGAAAAAGTAATTTTCTTTGCAATAGTATTTTATAGTTGGTATTAGTTTCTTCTCTTTTAAGAAGAAGAGGTTGTGAATTTAAAAAGTTAAGTGACTTGCTAGAGGTTACTTAGCAATATCTCTTCTCTAAAAACAGATAGCTGCATAGTATTTCATGAAACCCTTTTACCAAAGAGTGCTCTCATACATGTTTGCTTTTCAAAGTAAAATGGTAACTGGATAGCAATCAGACCTAAGAATGTAAGAGAAATTATATGTGATAATTTTAGAATGCTCTATTAAAGTAATTTACTTTCAAATGAGAGTATTACTTAGAGCTGAAATTGATAAGAACATATGTTTAGAATTAGTACTTAAGTTTATTTTTGTCATTTTCATAAGAAACTGTACCTTTAAATTAACAAACCACATCAGTGGGCTAAAACCTGATCTCCTCCTCACTCTTTTTGCTGGTAGATTAAAGACTGTAGGGTATTTACAGACTTTCTGCTCTGCCCTGAGAAGTCAGTATGCCAGACCAGAAACCACTGACCAGCAGATCTCAGTGGTGGAGCAGATTCTGGCCACTGAACTGGCAGCTGGATATCTGTGGTGGCAGAAGTAGCTTTGAGAGACTAGGGTGAGCATTCCAAGGGCCAGGGAAGACTGGACCTAGATTTTAAATTTGACTTTGTTGTTTTTCTTGATTACTACCACAAGTATAATTCATAGTCTTATAAATCAGAGCCAGAGATTTTGTTTTCAAATAGAGAGCCATGCTCAAGGTGATGATTTATTCTGATTCTTTCATGGAAAACTTTTTCTACATCTGTGGATGCATAAATGGTCTCATCACCATCCCCTGCAGCATCCTGACTCACATTCAATCCCTATGCCCCACCATCCTGTGCTCGGAGGGGCTTCACTGACAGTTTCCTCTGCAGGCATGTTCACCATGCTGGCCCACATTGATGAGGTGACATCTAGTCTGCAGGCTGATTTATGCCCTTGAAACTCTGTGATGAGTTTGGAGCAGGGGATGAATTCTGAAGTCTACAGCATATAGAGGGGAACTGTGTCTCTCTACAAGAGTAGATGAGATTACCAGGAGCAGAGCAGAGGGAAAAAGCAGGGGAACTGGGGTCTGTCTTGGGGCAAACACATTTGACCTACCAGTGGAGATGGGAGTGTCAAAAAGGCACAGTAGAAGAGTTGGGAACTGGGCTGGAAAAACATGGTGCCCCAAGGCAAAGAAGAAGAGGGTTTCTAGGAGGGAGCAGCCACAAGGGCAGATTCTGGTTTTCTGCTTTTGTTTGTTAAATATTACCCAAATATTGAAAATAATAAATTCTATGCTGTAGGGTGAGTTTTACTCTTTAAAAAAAATTTCTTTAAAGTCATAAACTAACATAGGATCTTTAAAGAACATTTGGAATAAAAATAAGAGGAAAAAATTTAAATACCTGAATTCCAACCTTTCTAATCTCACCAAATGCTAACATTCTGGTGTTTTCTTTCAGTAGCTTTCAGTGGGGTTTTAGTGGTTTTAAAATTTATCATTATACCGTATATATAAATTTGTACTCAATTTAACATTTATATCACAGGCACCAGTCTATAATAGTCTTTTAAAACATGGCAAACATCACTCAGACTGGTACAAAGTTCAGGACCCACCTTTTATTTAAATCTTCTTCATTATATAACTCCTTTCTGCTATACATGTTCTGGCTACTTGATGTCAGGTACTGAGGATAGTAAGCATATTTATTGTCTTCATCTTGTATTTTTAAGGTAACAGGTTTTACCTCAAGTATTTTGATGCTAAAATACTGAGTGTACAAATGTTCAGAACAGTTATGCTTTCACAATTGCTCCTATGAATACAAAATTACTTTTATTATCCTGCTCATTCCTTAAATTGTGCTTTGTCTGATGTAGCCACTCACGCTTTTTCTTTTGTTTGCATTTACCTGGTATAGCTTTGCCTCCCCTGGAGTTGTTTTATTTTAGGTGAGTCTCTTGTATTAATTTAATCTGGGAAACTTTGTCTTCTAACAAGAAAATGTTAAATGCTTACATTTACTCATCGTCATAACCATGTTGGGTGACCTCCTACCATCTTGTTTTATGTTTTCTGCATTTCTTTTCTGACTTTTGAGCCATAGCTGATGATTTCTTTTATCTTGTGCAGTGATTTGGAAGGGAGACATCTTGTTTCTCACTCCACTGATCTGCATTCTATTGCCTCCAATGAATGTTTTAATTTGTATCTGTGTTTGGTTTCTAAGCAGCTCTGCTTATCTCAGCCAGGCCCTTCTCATCTCCTTTGGTGGAGGTGACCTTCTATACATAATGGTTTTAAAGGCCCTATGTTGATTTTAATTTGTTTGCTCACTCTGGGAAGGGAGTCCCACATAACTAGAGCAGGAAAGCTAAGGGCCACTCCCAGGTGGTGCCCTGGTGCTTCCTGTGAGATTGAAGAGATATCATCCAGGCCCTAGTCAGTGGGGGTATATGTTTGGTGAAGGTGAAGGGATAGGCAGGAAGTCTCATCACCACTGCCTGTGGATGCTCCAGAAGGAGGTGCCTACTGGCCCTTTGTTGATAAAAGCAGCCTGGACAGACTGGTCCCAGCTGGCAGGGATGAGCTCTTTACAGAGGGAGCATCCCAGGCCTGAGGAACCAGAGTGAGTGGGCAGGAGGTGATGGACTGAGTTGGCCAGGTCCCAGCTCTTGCTTAGACAGGTGGTTCAGGGCCTGTCAGTCTCAGGCACATGAATTATTTTAAAATATGTTTTTTAAAACTTGTAAATGGAACGTCAGTGAGGCTCTTTTAGTGCTTCCATTTGTCTACTCTCTTAACCAGGCATTGCTCTAAAGTATTGTATATTAAAACTCTATGGGGCCATTAAAAGCTTTAAATGACTTGTTTAAATCTAAACACTGGCATTTTTTTCATTTATGCCAGATAGTTGCTCCTCTGTATTCTTTAATACAGAGGTGCCAGTTCTTGAAAGGTCACTGCCACACCCACAGACAGAGGAGGGCTAAGGCCTAGGAAAGGCTAGGTGAGGCTGGCTGGGGAGAACTGCTGTCCAGGGTCCAAGAAGACCTCTGGAGAGAGACACAGGCCAGCTAGGGCTTTTCTTTTTCTTACCCCACCCTAACTTATTGAAATATTATTGACATATAACATATGTAAGTTTAAGGTATACAATATGATGATTTGGTACATATATATATATATATTACAGAATGATTACCACAAGGCTTCATCTTCTGGAGGGCATGAGAGGCAGGGAGAGGAAGGGCTGGCCTGCCACCAGTGATCCTCTGCCTAACAGGGCCAAGGCTTTCTGAAGAGTGGCCTCAGGTCAGAAGATCTGCTGGTAAGAAGAGGGCGGGGAAATGCTTGCAGTGGTAGAATTTGGAGGAGGCCAATCTGGCTTTTGGGAATGGTGGTAAAACCAAATAGAGACTCAGACCAAAGGCTGACACCTCACAAACACCAGGTTCCTCTGGGATCAGCATCTCAGCTGATGCCTTGGAACATTTCAACCAGAATCAAGAAGTAGCATCACCGGAGTCTAGACAAGCAGGTTCCACGGAGGCCTTGGGACAGGCCTGGACACTGGTAATCAAAGTCACCACTCTAATTTCCATGCTGCTCCAGGCCCACATGGTAAGGATGGCCACTTCCAAGCACCTGGGGTACCCATCGAGGAAACTGAGGCCCAGAAATGTAGATGATGTAATCCAAGATCACTTGACAGGCCAATTCCAGCTCCTTACAATGTCTCAAAAATATTCATTTGCTTAACTCCTTCTATGTGTGTTACTATAAACCCTCTGACTCAGTTGTTAACATCTGGACCCAACATATGTGAGTGTGTGCCTGTGCATGTACATGTATGTGTGTGTGTTCATTCTTATAATCCTCCATCAGAGTTAATCATTCTTCTTCTGTGCTTCCAGTACTCTCTGCTCATCCTCCCAGTATAACACTTATCTCACTGGGATTATCTGTCTGTGTTTGTCCTCTTCACAGGAGTGAGTACCTAATAGCAGGGGCTTTGCGTTGTTCTTTGTACAGTATACGATAGGCATACCTGAATTTGGTTAAATAAATGTTGATGAATTCTCACCAAACATAAGTTACAATGATTTAGTCCAATTAAACATGCAATTTTTTATGATCAAATATCTTAAAATTATGTGCTTCTGAAGGTTAACAACTGGAAAATCAGGCTTTGCTTAGCATACCACACCTATGGGCAGCATGGCTGCTTGGACCACCTTGCTTCATGATGTCCCTTGTGGCAGCATGCTCTAATTGCAGGCAAAGGGTTTCAAGAGTAGGCCTTTCAGATGAAGCATGTAAAGGAAAAACATTTTTGCTGAATGTATGCAATAAGTTTCTAAAAGACACCAGTCTTTGCCTCCTTCACGCTGCTACCCGAAAGCTACAGCTGGACCTGCTCAAACTTGATATGAGATAAGGTTGGCAGAATTTATAAAATCCCAGTTTGGCTCCCGTGCTGGGGCTATATTATTCCATAGGTGTGAGGAAGCACCTAGAAGAGAACATCATGAGGTGGCCATGTTCATTTGCACACTTCCTAAACCACATTCCTTGTTCTATTTTAGAATTGATAAACCCCTTAAGTATAAGGACGTGTCTCATTTGCTAGGTAAAAGTAACCTGGCTGGCGAAGCTGCTCTGAAGTAACCAGAGCTCCACTTTCTGATGCCCAACCATTCTAAGCATCCATGCCTTTATTATTATTCTGATTTCCTGATTTGATTTTATTATTCAGAAGTCATCATTTTGCCCTGTTGAGTTCAGTGTGTGCTGTCACACATTAATCATAAGCGGGGTCAATAGCCAGATGAGCCCTTTACATTCCATCACCAAGTGTTTGTCATTTCTCATTAGTGATATGTTTATAATCACTAGGGACTTATTGCTGGCCAACTTATCAAAATCTGTGTGGTCTTTCCTACCCACGTGTTTATCCTTCTAGAACTGTGAAGGGTATCTGGAACCCTAGCATGATTTTGCAGAGAAAGCAATGAGTTACCATGATCGCTTTCATCTTCTATCATCTTTAACACTGAAACTCTGCTTATCAAGGGGCTCTCTCCTATCTGTGAAAGTTACCTCCCTTCTGCTTCACATCCTTCACAGAACTTCAGGTGCCTCTTGGAAGAAGTGCCACATCTGTGTTCTTCTCCTTCCTGCCTTTGTTTTCCTTTGTTATTAGGAGCATAGGCATGGAGAAAAATCCGGTGGTCAGCAGTGACTGCAGCCATTAGAAAAGATAGATTTTCCTTCTAACCAGCCTAAGGAGAACAGGGTTCAGTTTCCAGTCTCTGCAGTGTGCAGAGAAATAAGCAGAATGAATTCAAGATGGCAAGTCTAGAAAAATCCTCTTTTGTGAAACAAGCTCTCTGCATGGGAGGGGAGCACTGACTGATAGATACCACAACCAGAAACGACTGTGGGATTTGCAATGCCCCTGACTCAGGCTCTCACAGCAGACACCCTGGGAGGCAGCCACTCAGGGGTGTCACTGAGAAATCATGGACCAAAAGATAATACTGCCTGCTTCCCAGAGTACAGAGAAAAGGCCTCAGCTCCAGGGGGCAAGCTTTCTGCCTCCTCCCTCACAGAAAAAGCCCTCCTAAGCATTTTGCTTGTATTTGGGCACTGCAGCTGTGCTTGGCATCTGTGCTTCCTGGCAGCCCATGCTGCCTGCCATTTGACACAGGAGCAATCCTTGTAGCAGACCCCTGCCCTGCTACTGCCTAGGACTTTTATAAAGCCCAAAATGAAAGAAAATGCTATGCACATTCTTTGAAAAGTAAAGAGCACAGGTGGGAAGGCTGAATCGGGTGCAGTATAGCCATGCCCTCCACAAACTTGGCTTTGGGCCTGCTTAGTGAGCATGCACCATGCTGCAAGAAAATGCCCAAATTTAGTGAGATGGCTTTAATTGAGTTCTGATTTCACAATCCTTCCTTTGCCTATGAACTTTTTTAGTTCTCTAATATGTATTAGCCTGACATTCAAAGCTTTCCAAAATCACCTTTTTAAACATCTATTTCCTACTAAAACACTCTTTTCAATTTCAGGGTCCCCAGAACACACCATTGGCAGTCCCAGCCCTGTTTATTTGATCATAGCTTTTCCCTGCCTTGTTTCCCCTCCCCGCAGAGCCCCTCTATATTGTACCTACCCTTGAAGACCTAGCAGAAGACCACTATACAAGCTGACCCACAAATCACCTCACCCTTCTTCAAAATAAAAATTATTGGATTCCTGTTGACCTTGAACCAGGGAGGCAGTGATAACAGTGGTTAAGAGCAGTCTCTGCAGCTAGATTGCCTGGGTTGGGGTCCTGGTCCCACTTCTTACTGCCTGTGTGACCTTGTACAAGTTACTTAAAGATCCTGAGCATTTCTTTCGTCAACTATAAAATAAGGATAATAACGGTAACTCTTTTGAGCACAATACCTGGCTCACTGTAAACACCTGATAAAGGAAGATTAGTATTATCCTAAGAATTTTGTTATATGTTGCCATTAATGGCCATAGCATCCCAGGAAAAGTAGATATTATTGCCCTAGATGGAGAAAATGAAGCATGGAAAATTTAAAACATTTGCCCAAGGTCACACATTTGGTGATAAAGCTGAGATTCAGACTCATTTGCCTGGTTGGGATCCACAGCTTTTCTACTGCCATAACCAACCTGCCTTGACTAGGCCTCCTGTGGTTACTTCAGCCCTGGTTCCTTGGTCCACTGAGTATATGGGCATCTCTCCTCTCCCCAGTCAGACCCTTGATTCCTCCAGAACAAGGTTTTTTGAAATGCTCCCACCTCAGCTAGGCACATTTAGCATTTGTTGATTGAACAAAAGCGAAAAAATAAGAAAAATGCATTTCAAGACCAGACCCTATCCTAAAAGAACTTAGTACTGGTACTTAGAAGCCAGGGGGCCTCTTGACAGAACCAGGGGTAAGCCCTCCTTCAGGCTCTACCCCATCTCAACCCACCCACCACCATACTCAGACCCAGCACATCTGACCATGCTGCTCTCCTGCCAAAATGCTTCCAGGATGCACACACTTCTTGTGAAACTAGTCTGAGCATTTTCTCTAGAATCTAACATGCACTGTTAACGTAAGTCTTCACTGAACTTGACATATACTTCTTTGGTCTAGAAGGCAAACTTTCAGGAGAAGAAATGGTCAAAGGCAGCAAAAATGTGCTCCTTCAGAGCAATGAATGGACCCATGACCTGCTCTAGGAGGAGGAGAACCTGGTTCTCCTGGGGCTATGATTTCCAGGTTTATGTCCCTTTATTTTTAAAGCAAAGCTACATGTAAAGTGCTCTAAACATCAAGATCAGAATGTCAGAACTTCAGGATAAACATGTTTTAGAATAACACCCATTTGGCTCATCATTCTCAGGAAAAGAAACTCATGTTGTTAGTGGGATGGAGGTAAGAACATAACAGATTGTGTAGTATACCCAGAAATATTCAGATCCTACATTTTGGTGTAGATATAATTAATCAGATGAAACTGTACTTTCAACCTCCTTAGGGACTGAGCAAGAATAGAGAATGGAGTAGTGGAAGTATAAAAACAACCATGGATATTCTGGACAGAAAATTTTCTATTAAAGAACAGAGAGTTCGCTGTTAAAGAACAACTGAAATTTGTTTAGTCAAAGCTACTATTTTTTTAGTGCCTACTATGTACTAGGTGTTTTATTTGCATTATTTAACTTAGTCTTCACTACAATCTGCAAGAGAGATGGTACTGTCTCCATGTTACAGAAAAGAAAACTGAGACTCAATGTCTTGATCAAGGCCAACGGGTGGCAGAGTGACTCTGACTTCACATACATCAGACTCCTGTCAGCATCTTTCTCCTAGAGCATAAGACTCACACTTTCCTATGGACGGGTCATGTTACAAGAACCTTCTAGTTATCCTCTTCTTCAACTCATTAGCAGAGGCCAAGACCTGTGCATAATGCAGTTAGCTAACAAGTAAACACATTAAGTGTAAGCTGATGTAAATGGTTTGAAATCTTTTCTCAGTATCTTTTATCTGCTAGAAAATTGGGGCCATATCAAGGTAATTCACGAGCTATATTTAGTGTTTTCAATCATGTTTTAATGGGTAGTAAATCTTTGCCTGATCTATCTGAAAATTGTCTGCTTGTTCTCCTTCCTGTTACCCCTATCTTGTAAGCAGATAGGGTCTGGTCTTTTTACAATAATAGCTAAAATTAATTGAGCACTCACTGTGTACCTAAGTATAACTAAGGAGATAGGTTCTGTTATCGTCTTCATTTTCCAGGTGAGGAAAGAGAAGTGCAGAGAGATTCATTAACATGCTTAAGGTCACACAGCCCAAATGGCAGAGCCAGGATTCATCTCAAGCTGACTGATTATAGAATCTACTTTGCTAAATGCCTGTTTTTTAAAAAAATTTCCTCCTAAATAGGAGTACTCTAGAACAGCACTGCCCAGTAGAAATGTAATGTGTTATAAATGCAAGATACATATATAACTAAAAATTTTCTAGTAGATACATTAAATGAATAAAACTAAACAAATGAAATTAATTTTAATAATATATTTAATTTGACATAATATATTCAAAATATGTCAACCTGTAATCAATATTAATACTATCAATACTATTAATACTATTTTATATTCTTTATACTAATTTTTCAAGATCTGGTATATATTTTATGCTTACAGCACATCTCAATTCAGACTAGCCACATTTTATGTGTTCAATAGCTACTATATTGGCCAACATAGATATAAATGGGCACTTTCCTTTTCCTATTTCATCTATTATTTGTTTCTATTTCAATTAAAAAATTTGAATTTGGCATTAGTTGGATCAAAGAAGTCTATGTCAATGGAAACATGCCCTTTAGATAATTTAATGAACAGAACAGTAGTTTATGGCAGTGGAAAGAACAAGCTTTAGGAGTTATGAAACCTGGGTTGTAATCCCCATCTTTGCTACTCACCAGGGTTGTGGTCAGTGGCAACCCTCAGCTTCCCTCAGCTTCTTTCCTCATGTTAGAAGACATGATGGTTTATGATTATTAACATTCTTTCCATTTCTAAAGCAACTCTGCTTACAGCACACACCCTTTTCACATCTGTTTCCACTTTCCATTCAAAATTTCTATATGATAGGGCTTATCCTAAGTTGAGTTGTCTTCCCTATGCCCAGCTCTGTGCCTGACACATTGCAGGCACAAGAAGAAGTGAAAATTCAGTGTTTCTTTGAGATATCCCTGGGCCTCTCAGTTTTTGCCAGAATAACTATAGCAGCTTTAGCAATATTAACTACCCTTTTATTTCATTTCTCATATTTACCTAAAATCTTGACAATCTAAGCTTTCTGAAGGGTTATAGCCAGAATTAAAAACCATTTCCTGATCCTGTTAGCAAAGGAGATGGTGCTCAGCTGTAGGCATGGCTGCCTAGAGACCCCCACAAATGGCCTCCCTCTTATTACATGCTGTTCTGATGCTGAGGAGAGTTAATTAATGACTCTAAATAAGAAAACAATCAAATCTGTCTGCGGTCATATGAGTCAGAGCAGACCCAGATGGGGAGCCGAGTCCTTGGCCTCCAAGCGCCCTCGAGAAAAGCAACAGCAGCCTTTGCTCCGTGCGTCAGAGCCCTGCAAATCCCCAACCTAGAAGGGGAAGGAATTACTTAAAATGGATTGGAGACCCAGCTTGATGTGAGGCATTTCTTAAAAGTCCAGACCCCCTATCTGCATATTATGCAGATTGAGGTCTAGAGAGAGAAGTACATTGTAATAACCCTTCATACATTTAAAAGAACTTTTGTGTGTGTGTGTGTGTGTGTGTGTGTGTGTGTGGTTTTGTGTCTGAATCTTAGTTGGTCCCCAATTCCATTTCTCTAAAATTTGGTTAGAATCTCATATAAGACAGTCCAATATTTCAATTTTGCTTCTACAATAGATGTAGAGAGAAAAAGTAGTGGTAAGGAGGAGGCTCTGGAGTTTCTTCTTACCTGTATGACCATGGACAAGCCCCTTTCCTCTCAGAGCTTCATTTCCTCATCTTGAGAGTGGGAATAACAATACCACTCATAAAAATGTGAAGATTAAATATGTTCTTACATGTGAAGAGCCTGACTCAAATGTTTTTTCTTATTATTAGCTCATAATTCTTTTAAATAGGGATTGCCAGTGGGTTCATTCGAAGTAATGCAGTAGAAGCCTGTACAGCTCTGTTTCTCTTATTCCATTCTGCGATGAGCTTTGGGGAAATTCTCACAGAGGCTGTAGGTAGTCCTCAGAGCTCCATTATGCCCTAAGCCCTGAAATCCTCGCTTCTCTCTAGTGGGACTGAGGCCAGAGCTGCAGAACCTTGGACAGCTCCGCTCCTTAGCGACAGCTGGCTGCCTAAGGGAGCAGGAGGGGTTTGGAGAGATTTTCCCAGAAAGGCTGTGTTAGTGTAGGGGTTTAGGAATCACATGGGCTGCAGTCTCACTCCTAGCATACATACCACTTTTGTATGCATGCTCAGATTGTTCAATATAACCAGCCCTCCTGGAAAATTCTGAGGAACCTCTCCTCCTCATAAACCGGTTAAGTTCACCTATAAGATTTACTCAGGCCCTTTCTTCAGGCCCTTTCCCTCTCTCTCTTATAAACTCTAAGGATTTTTTTTTGAGCCTAAGAAGAACAGAAACACCACCCACATCTTCCTGTTTCTGCTGATATTTAATTTGTTTGGCTTTGGTACAAGGATTAAACATTCTTGATTAACTTCAAGTGAAAGTAATAATGTACAAGCATGAAGAAAGGTTTTACATGACAAAGAATTCTGGTAAGAATTAAAAGAAATATAAAATAATGTTACTGCCTGTAGGTGATGTTGAGTGCCATTCTGTAATCAGAATAAGCAGGTGGTTCAATTTATGAGACAATTTAGCTTTTCACTCTCCAATGCAGAACACAACACATATGTAGTCACCTTCTGAACAGGCAAGGAAGATATTAAGTCCTATTTTTATTTTATGATACTGAGTCACGTAGTTCAATGCAAATCACATAGATGCCAAAGTAAGAACAATACCAGGTATTTAAATACCTCCTTTCCTTTGTGGAGCTTGAAAGGTTTTGTGGCTGCATGAAATCCCTTCACAGCAACTTCAGAAGAGATACATGTCACCAAGTGGGCATTTAAGACTGAGGTTGTCTCATCATCTCCCCTACTCCCATCATTAGGCCTGGAAGAGCTAGTGTTTGCTAGTTTTTTGATTTAGTAATAATCTCCTGATATCTGTATTTTCTGGGACACATTATCAACTAGGAAAAAAGGCTTGTGTTTGAAAATATGTTATTGACATTTTAAGAAAGAAAGATGAAAGTGAAATAGGAAAAATAAGAAGAAAAATCATAAAGGGAGAAGAAGAAACAGGAAAGATGCTTAAACCTCCTGATCTTGATAAACATTTTCCATGCATTTTCCTCATAAAGAGATTTGATGCCCACTCCCATCTGGGTGGAAATCTGAACAAAGACCTTTAGGCTCTCTTTAAATATTTCCACATGGATGAGGACAGTGACAGTCCCATTGCTTGAACTAGCTTGAAGGAACTGCAGACAAGAACATCAACGCAAGACTTCAAAGGCAGACAGGGAGATCCCAAATAGAAAGATCTGCGGTTTCACCTAACAACGCCCACACCTACCCTGAGCCTCCACACTGTGAAGTGTTAGTTGCCAAATTTCAGCTTTGTCTAATGTCTTCCCAGCAGAGGTCGCTGTGGACACTGGAAGTGGATACTTATGGAAACCGGACCACGCAGGGCTGGGCTGGGTGGTGGCTCCACTGTCTGGTAACTTCTCTTTCAGTGGTTCCACTAGGAAGGAGGTCTCAGGTGGGGTTATCTCAAAGCCACATAGCACCTTTGCCATAAAAGTGTCATGAAACTGATTTCACTTGCTGGGAGTGGGCTGGTCTGAGAGGGCCATTCTCAACCAATAGGGGTATCTACTCATAGTGGTATCTCTATGTCACAGTTGTGCCTTCTCTGTGAGTATACCTGATATTACTGAGAGACCACTTGTCACTGGCAAGCAACCCCAGTCCCATGACCCTTTTAGACATGGAGGCCAAAGTGACAAAATTGCCCTGCCCCACAATTTTGTACCGGCATCATAAGCGACTCCGTTGATGTGCCCCCAAACCCCATTTGGCAGTCTGTGGTGGTGGGGGCGGGTACAGAATTCTCGTCCTCAGGGCAGTCTGAATATTCTGAGGGATGGGAAGGGAAAGGCTCTGGTGAGAATGTTAGGTTCAGATCTGAGACCCCAGAAGGGATGAAGGGAGCTCCACATATTTGCAAGGTCCCACTTTCTGAGTCACACTCAAGCAAGAAGTCTAGGTTCAAGGTGGCCTGAAGCTACCTCCACCCTAAGGGCAACCACTTGGGACCCTAGGTCATTACTATGACTTGAGAGTGGAAGGAGCAACTATTCTGCCCCCATCCCCATCCACAACATTCAAGGCCAGCAGTAAGTGGTTCCTCTTCTCACACATACACACAGCCAGATATACAAGCTCACCGTGACATACATATGAACACTGGAGCATACAGTGGCACATTCACATTCACACTCTGACCCATGCAAACACTATCACTCATGCAAATACACTGTGACAATACAAACACTCAAACCCAGGAAACAAATTTGACCTATCATTACTAATTGGGGGCGGGAGGGGAGGAGGACAGGGAAGTCCAGTCAGAATGCCCCTCCGGATCCTGGCCCGCTCCGGCCTCCCGAACTCTGGGCTCCAACAGTGATGCGGAGTCACCCGCCTGTCCACATCCTCGTGGTCACAGGTCTTGAACACCCCCCAGAAGGGACCTGGTTACCATTGCACACACTGAATCTTGGGTGCTAGGCTGGAGGGGCGTGGGGTGTTGTGCAGGGAAGAAGGGTGCGGGGCTAGTGCCCTGCACGGGCGCAGTCGCCGCCTCTCTTGGGATTTTCCATCCCGGGCTCGCGCGGTCCCGCGAGGAGCTAGCGCGCTTTGTCTCTCGCCCGGCATCTGGCACGTTTCCGCGGAAGCTCCCGGCGCCTCGCCCGAAGCCCCCGCCCCACCCCTCCTGGCCGCGCCCCCCGCTCAGCCCCAGGCGCAGGCCCGCCAGTGCAGTGACCACCGCTTTGTCCTCTCGTGGATGCCGGGGCGGAGGCGAAAGCCTCACACCTGGACCTGCCGCCGCTTGCCTGGGATGCAGGTCTGGGAGACCGGATCTGGGGCGCACCCCACTCGGAATGGAGCAGCCCCGAGGGTCTGTGGGAGCGGCAGAGGGCTTCTGCCCAGAGCTTCAGGGTGTTTGAGAAGGGATACGCCCCACACGTGCCCACCCAGGTCTGGCTCCCCCTGCGGTGTAGGAGCCCGGGGGACGCGGGCCGGCCAGGAAGGGTTGTCCCGACTTATGGCCCTGGCTTGGATCTAGGTAAAGAGGGCTTAGGAGATGAGGCCTGAGAGGGGAGAGGAAATAAGGCCTTAGAGGGGAGGGGTTCCGCAATCCCTCTTACTTTCCCCCACCGCACACCCCACCCCCAGACCATTACGACCTTAGGCGTGGAACCCGAGCGCAGAGGAAGGACTCCAATAATCCGTCAGTGCTTTCCTGTACCGGCGACTCCGAGCAAGGTGGGGAGGGTCTCCCTGCCTTTGCCTCTCACATCCCAATCCCCACCACCACACACACACACAATAACCTAGGCGGGTCCAAGTGGGAGGGGAGAGAGTACCCTGTCTCCATATACATCCCGTTCCTCCTCTTCACAAAACCCTAGATTTCGGGAGAAGGGTGGGCACGGAAAGGGTCGTCCTGATATCCGAAATAGCCTTTCCTCAATAACCCCAGGAGGTTCTGAACAGAGTACTGCAGTCTCATCCATTACATCCAGACCCCCTTTGTAATCTCAAGCAGCCAAGGTATTGCGGGCAAGGGTCCGCCTGTCTCTGAAGCTTTTATCCCAGAATACTCCCTCCCATTCTCAATAATTCAAGCAGCCTCGACTTCAAGCACGGGGGAAGGGAGGCTCCAAGCTCTCAACGCCCTCTCAGGAGAGACGGGCTGGGGGGAGGGTCCCCCAGCTCTCGTCCCTCACATTCAAGAGCCCTTTCCACCATAATACAAAAACTAAACCAAGCTGCTGGGACCTCAGGCGTTTGACCATAGGGAGGCCCGCGAGGAGTCAGTCAGCAGCTCTCTGGGACAGATGGTCTTGAGAGCAGTGAAGAGAGGTCCCAACAACTCCCCAGGCCCTTGACACCTCAAATCGTCCCTTCCCCAATAAAACAAAAGCAAATTCAGCAGCACCGACCTCAGAGAGGCGGAAGGGCAGTCAGTGCCCGGCAGCTTATGCAGCTCCTCCTCGGGGCTCCTCACGGCCCCAGCTTTCCAATGGTTGCTCCCGCGGCGGCGACGGCGGCAGCGGCGACTGCAGCTCCCGCGTCTGGAGCCTCCCTAGGACTCAGCACCTGGAGCGGCGAACAGCTCCGCGCCTCATTCCGCTGACCCCGCCTCATTCCTATGACCCTGCCTCCTCTGCGCCGTCGTAGCCAATGGCGACCCGGGTCCCGCCCAGGGAGCCGCCTACTGGGGGGCGCCTTCCCCTTACCCTTCAGCCCCGCCAGCAGGTTCCTTGGTCTCGTTGTCAAGACCACATCCCCCAGAGACCGCCGTCGTTTTCGCACAGCCTTCTGGAACTTGTAGTCCTTTAAGGATGTGAAGTGGTCTCACGCTGTGGGAAGGTAACCAGAGATGGACTGTATTTTCCAGAGTGCTTTGAAGGAACCGAGTCGCTGAGGAGGGCGGGAAGACTGTTTCCATAGCGAAGGCGGCCGGTTGGGGATGGCTGACGGAGAATTGGGGCAGACAGCAGGACCCTCAAAGGATCGTGCATGACTTGGGGCAGCCTTTTTTTTCCTCTTTGGCCCCCACCTCAGGACTCTGGGCCTCAGTTTTCCTATCTGAGAAGAGGGCGTGGAGCAGTGCCCCGCCCACACTCCGCGGTGTTGGGGCAAACCCAGGGCGAGCCGCTTTGGTTTGCTCAACAAAGGTGAGAGAGGACGGAGACCTTCCCGCCACATTCTGAACTTTATCCCTTTGTTTTTGTCTCTATCTTGTCGTACAGGAGCGCTTTACTTTTGTTCTTAACCTCTGGGCTATGAAGGCCTTCCTATCCCGTCTTCCCCGCGGGTTCTGACCTCCTTCACACCACCCTCGGATACAGCAGCATCTCCCCCAACGTAGCCAGAGGGCGCCTCTCCTGCTTAAAATCCTCCACAGGCTTCCCATTGCCTCAGGAATTATGCCCACACTCCTCAACGTCGTTCGAAAAGCCCTTTAAGATCTGGACTCCACCTTCTTGCATCACTCTGAAACTTCTTTGGAAGCTGGCAAGGCTTAAGCACTTGCTTTCTCTCACTCCAGTGGGTCCCTCCTCCCTACATTCAGCTAACTCTTCACACTCTTCAAGCCTCAGCCTAGACGCTGCCTCGTGCGTGAAGACTTTCTAGATGCCTGGCTTCGTATTAGGTTACCCCACCTTGTGTTTGAGCAGCACTTTCTACTTCCCGTATTCTACTTGTGTGTTTATGTATCCATCTCCTTTCCACATTAGATTATAAGATCCACAGAGCAGGGCCCATGCCTATATTATTCGTACTTACAGTCCAATGCCTATAGTGTCTGTCACATATTAGATACTCAATAGATATCTGTTGAATTGAAAATGAATTGAACTTTAATTGAATTTCACTCACACCTCCATAATCTTGATTTCCTAAGTTTGAGTGTTTCCCAATGCTGGAAGTGTTGAGGGGGATGCCACCCCCTTAAAGAAATGTTTATGTTGTTCATATACTGGATTGGAATTTTGCATGACTGCTTTGAGAACTCTTCCAATTCTATGACATTAGGGATTGATAGAGTCATGCCTGTTATTTTTTGGAAGTTCTATGAGTTCTTCCCTAAATGTCATCAGTTCTTCATGTTCCTCTATTTTTGTTGTTGGCCCTTCTTTCTGTGCCTAAATGCCCTACCTCCCACTCCCTTTCTGGGAAAAGTCTTCTTCCTCCAAAGTAAAGACAGTCTGTGATTCTTGCCCTGTCTTTCAGCTCTCTGCTCAGCTTCACAGAGCCCTCCCACCTTGCTAGGTAGCATCTTTTATGAATCTTTCCCCGCTCAGGGCCCTGGTGTTGGCCAGATGGTCCAATTAATCTCACACATGCTTCATATGTCACCCTATTCAGACATTTTGGGTGTATTTCAGCTAAAGCATTCTTGGGAAAATGCCTTAATATATGGGAATAATTAATTTGTGGCCAAGGAAGTAATCAGGAGACTATTACCCTAAATCTGATTCAAATCAAAAAGACAACCTGAGCAAAAGTAACCCTGTCATCCCTGAGTTGATGACATCTAGGGAGAGTAGGCTAAGATGGAGCAATGAGTAAAATGGATTGCATTTAGGGAAGAACTAACAACTTCTAAGAGGCACAGCAAAGGGGCTTTGATCCTGGCTCAACTATGAAGGAAGACCATTAGAGCTGGGAGAACAGATGGGGCCTTATTACTGAAGATGAGAAAACTTTAAGGAGGCAAGAAAGAATGGAATTTGTGCTGAAGCCTAGTGCTTGATTCTGTGGATGCTGTGAGAGCAAAGGTTTTTAGAAAGGCCAGTAAGGGGAGGACTACATCACAGGGTGGGCATCAGCAGAGGGCCTGGAGCCACAGCTGAAACTCTGGAGGTCAGTTTAGCCCTTCAGTAGTCGTGCTAGTTTTTAGAAGTTTCCCCGTCTTACAAATAGGCGGAAAATCAGGGTTCCATGATTCTCCCAGAAAGCAGGGACTAAAATAGCATCTGCTCAGCCAAGTAGAGTCAGGAAATCTGGGTTCTCTTTCTAACTGCCTTTGACTAGGTGTGTGATCCTGGGTTGGACCTGTTTCTTCAGTTGTTAAATGCTATTTATTGGTGTTAGGGAGTAGCTAGTAAGGTGCAGGTGGAGGAATTCAAACCCATTTACTGGCTTTGTGGCCTTGCACAACCTTCTTGGATCTGCAGTTTGCTTATTTAAAAATGCTGTAATGGATAAATGTGATGCCTTACATAAAATACTTCATAAATATCAAGCACTCAGAAAATATTACTCTGTTTCCACATTTTTCATCTTGGATTATCAGAAATTGCTTTGACTGTGAACAAACAGGCAAGAGGTAATGTCCTGAGTAATCTGGGTTCATATCAACATTGTCTTGTAAGTGCTATGATTTTGGTCAGGTATATGCTCAATATATTTGTTTTAAAAATCTTTTAGGGGTTGCTTTAGAGCAGAGAACCCTAAGAATGAAATTTTAGATGCTTAGAAGCTAGAGTTGTGAAGGATTTCAGGGGAACATTGAGCTAGGCTCCTACCTTGTTAGAAGGAGGAAAATTTCTCAGTGAAGTTTCATAGGTCTTCTAATTAGGTGATGAACGTATTAAGCAGAATACTGAATCTCAGACATGGGGTTGGAGTGATTAACCAGGGATAGGTCCCAAAGAACCTAGTATACTAAGCTGAGGAATATAACTTTATTCTAAAGATAATGAAGGTATTTAAGGAAATGTGTCTTTTGAAAAGGTCTAGAGCCTGTGTGGAGAATGGTCTGGAGAAGACGAGGCTGGGATATAGGTCAGAAGCTGCTCCAGTGATCCAGCACCACATCTATGAGGGTGGAAAAGAGGGGGTGGATCTGAGATGTATTAAGGAGGTAAAAATTCAGAGGACTTTGTGAGTGAGGAGCTGAGGGGGTGGAGGAGTGGTGAGTCAAGGATGATGCCCAGGTGTCTGCCTTAGGAAACTAGGTGGATGGATGGCAGTGCTTTTCTCTGAGATGTGGAATAGTAAAGGAGCAAGTTTAGACAGGAAGAGGAGGTGAGTTTGAAGTGAATGAGAGACATCCAGGTGAGATGTCCAGTAGGCAATTTGGAGCTTATCTTGGGAAAATGCCTTAATATATAGGAATAATTAATTCATGGACAAAGAAGAAGTAACTCGGGGGACTATTACCCTGAACTTAATTCAAACCAAAAAGACAGCCTGAGAACCTGTATCTTTGAGAGCTCTAATGTGGAGTAAGTCTTAAGTTATCACATTATCAAAATATACAGCATAATTGAAGCCATGGGAATGGATGAAATTCTTTAGTAGAGACAGTCAAAGAGAAAACCGGACTCCATTGGGAAATACCAGCATATATGGGACAGGCAGAAGAAGAGGAGCCCAGAGGGAAAAACAAAAAGAACAATCAGAAGGATAAGAGAAAAACCAAAGAAGCCAAATGGAGGGAGTGAGGTTTCATGGTGCAGAATGGTCAAATAAGCCGAGGTCTGAACAAGTGAACACCAAATTTAGTAACAAAGAGAGGTCACTGGTAACCTTGGAGAGTAGATTAGGTAGAGTAGCAAGAGCAGAAGTCTGAGTATATGGGAAGTGGATGTAAATAACTCTTGGGAATCATTTTGAAGGGGAGGAGAGAGAAAAACGGAAAGGATGTAGAGTTGAAAGACAACTTTTTTAAGTTTTAAGTTGGGAAAGATAGGACATTTAAAAATGCTGATGGGGAACAGTTAGTAGAGAGATAGTTGATAAGGAAAAAGGGATTGAAGGATGGAGTGAAGTCAGCAAGATGGTGAGAGGTGGTGGAGTTCAGAGTCAGTCTCAGGCAGAGGGGGCCCACTTTTCTTCTAAGATTGGTGGAGGAGAAAGAAAGGAGGAGCTGGAGATGTAGGTAGGTTCGTAGGTTGATAGATTGGTGGGAAGTGTGGAAAAAGAGGAAAATTTTCAAGATGGCTGCTGGAAAAAAGGAGGGAAAGCTAAGAGCAGCTCACAGAGACTGAAGGGCAGTGGTGAGAGCCTACTTTGGTTGGAGGCCGTAGGTTTGTGGGCACATGTATTAGTCATTCTCCCAAGATAATCTGTGTGTTTGTGGGCTTTTTTCAGCATCTCATCTTCCTTGAGATAGGTTACTGGTGAGGCTGATCCAGGGCTGGGCTTTGCTGGACAAGGGAAATAAGAAAGCAAGGAAGTTGTAGCGCTGACAAGAGAGGTGGAAGTGGTGGTCCAAGAGAGCAAAGAGGTGAAGCTGGGATGGAATGAATAGATGGGAGAGGCAGTGTTCTCAGTGGAGTAAGGATAGACATGATAGGTGGGCAGGAAGAGCAGGGAGAGGAGGCAATGCGGTGCAGAGGTAGAAGAGCTCTGTGCAGGGGTGGGGCAGGATGGCTGGAGCAGACAGAGGAAGTCATGTGATTGAAAGGCAAATTAGTTGGATGGGTCATTGGCAAGTCTCCCCAAAACATGAGTGCTTTGAAGAAGAGAAGGAACCCTGGTAGCCCTGTGCCAAACTGTACAGTGAGTGGGAAGTTAACAGATAATGGCAAAGAAGAGCAAAAGGGTACAGATCCCTCTGACATATGAGTGTCACAGAAATCAAGATATTGGGGAACTAAGAAGAAGCCCTCTTGCTCAAGCATGAAGGGTGAGAAGAAAAAGAACCAATGAGTTTTCTCATACATTTTCACTGAAGTATTGTCTCAATGTCATCTGCACATGATCAGTTTTATACATACCTAAAAGGCAGAATGTTTAGGAATAAAATTAACAAACCAACCAACCAAACAAAAAATAACAATTCCAGATTTCACAGTGAAGTTGTATGAACCAAGTTCAAGGGTAGTGATTCTTGCAATTTATATTTTAGTACATTTGTAGATTTAAGTTTGTGCATATCATCTAGAGAGTGTGTTTAAGAATTTTGCAAATTTCATTTCTTAGCAACGATTTGTTTTCTCAGTTTAGAACATAAATTAGAGAACTTGTGTTGATTTTTTTTCAAATGTAGATCTTAGAGCTTAATTCATGCCTTTTGAAATGCCATGAATTTGAAATGCAGCCATTTTCCTTTATGCATCCTTGAAAAGGATTACAAGAATTTTTATTATTTTTTAGGTAATCTTGCCAGCACATACAGACTTTCCACGAGGGTCTCCTATCAGTAATGTTGGATTGTGAGTGATGCTGCAGTGTTGTGCATGAGATATTTAAGACAAGTCAAATAAGCAGCCAAGCAGCAGCACAGTTTACAATTATGGAACTTGATATAGAATACAAATGTGAATCTAAATGTTAATTGAGAAAAGCGAGCCCCATAATTTCTTTAAAAAAAGATAAAATCAGTTAATTGCTTTGAGCAATCTGTCTTAAAAAAAGCCAGTGTTATTTAAAAATATTTTTATGTGGTTGATAAATCTTTGTAAAGTTGAAATAGGCCTGCTATTCCAGCCCTTTGAAACAGTGGATGCTCAGAAAATATTTTGGAGTCAATTCATGAATGTTATATTAATCTGTCCATGTTTAAAATTCTCCCTTTCATCTTAAACTTTCATAAGATATTCTTATAAAAAGAGTGATTCTTTTTAAACATGAGTCAGACCCTCTCATACCTCTGCTCAAACTTCTCCAGTGGCTTCTTTGTCTCATTGAGAGCAAACGCCTATAGTCCTCATTATAGCCTATAGGGCCATCTACACTATATCCTGTAGCCTCTCTGCGGTATCTCCTAGATCCCTTCATATACGTTGACCTTCATTCTGTTCCTTGATTGCAACAAGTACACCCTGGCCTCTGGGACTTTGTACTTACTATTCCTTTTGCTTGGAAGCTCTTTCCCTCGATATCCTCATGAACATTTCATATAAAATGGCAGCCTTTCCTCTCCTAGCATTCTCTATCCCCCTTTCCTGCTTTTTTCTCTCAGTAGCACTTATTACCATCTGAAATATTATACATTTTTAATCTGTTTATTGTTTGTCTGTCTCCCACTCTTACTCTTCCAGTAACCTGCTGGAATAAACTCTCCATTAGGGTAGAGACTTCCTCTATTTTCTTTACTGCTGTACTCATAGATTGTGGCATAGTACCTGATATGTAACAGGTACTCAGTAAAACATGTTGAATGAATAAGAATAACACATCATCTTAGTATGTGAGCCTAATATCTAATTTTTATTTTTCCACATTACAATCCTCATGTAGGACACATATGTATATAATCTTATATTCTGAAAATCATAGTTTAGATATAATTTTGAGTTCTGCTTTTTTTTTCAATATAACATGTAGTCATATGGTGAGCATTTTCCCTTACTAAGATTGAATTCATTTGTTCAGTTGTTCATTCACATATTTAATGAGGTGTTTCTATATTCCAGACAGTACTGGGTCTATGGTGGTAAACAGGACATAGGACTTGCCCTCAAGATTCTTTATAAACATAGATTCTTTATAAACACCATCTGTAATTATTGCCTAATATCCATCAAATACCATACTATACTTAACCTCTCCCTTATTTAGGACTTTTTATTATTTAAAATGATGTAATGAACACATCCAAGTTTATAGCAATTACCCTTTACAAATTATTCTTTAAGATAAATTCCCAAGTGAACAGTTATTGGGTTCAAGGATTAAACATGATTTGGGTGTTTTTTTTTTTATATCATCTGCCACATTGATTTCAAAAAGGGTGATACTCATTTTACCCAACTGCCAGGAAGAATGTTCCAGCTTCATTTCAGCCTCTCTAGCATTGGATATTGCTTTCATTTTTGGCTAAAGTAGAAAATGATCTTTTTTTTTATTTTTGTGTATAACTGGTATCTAGTAAGAGTGTACATTATTTGTTTTATTCTTTTGTCATTGGTTAGTTCATTAGATCCTTAGGAGGCTCTTGGAGGGCCATTGTCTTACCTGGTAGATCATGCCCAATGTTTACAACACATTGGAGGCTTATAGCATCTTAGGGTTGGAAGGGACTACATTCATCAGCTAGTTCATCATTTAGTTAAAATTTCTGATAGATTGCTTTCTAGCCTCTCCTTGCATACCCCTGGCAATGGGGACCTCACCACCTCATGGAAGCCTGTCTTGTTTTTGCCCTGCTTTACAGGTATTGAACTAGCTTCTGGTCCCTGTGACCCCTATATAGTCCTAGTTCTGCCTTCTGAAGCAGAGGTAACCACGCACCAGATGTTACAGAACCTCCCTACCTTGTTTGCCCATCTCTGCAAATATGCAACCAGACTAGAAGGTTAAGTCTGGCAGGCCCAGAGGCCAAGACACTATTCTATCCACAAGTCTCTGCAGTGGCCATGTCATCAGCCTATTCACTTGGGTTCATATGAAGCTTAAGGTCAGCTGAAATTCTAAGACCTTTATGTGTACCTGAAGCCAAACTTAGTTCCTCTCATCCCACTCTTCTGCAGATGATGTTTTTAAACCTGAAAACAAGATCTTGCTTTTCTCCCTACTTTATTTCAGTGTATTGGTAGAGAAACTGCCCTAGTGACACTCCTGCTATCTAAAATAGGGATAATAAGAGTCATTCTAATAATTTCATTTGTTGGTGTGATGATCAAATGAGATGAAGAGTTGGATGGACATTATTTTGGTCGTCTGGCAGCTGAACCTCCTTACTGTGCTTGAGGAACTCCATGCCTCATAAGGTGAAACCATATTCCTTTGCAGTTAGGGTGTGGGCATTGACCTGAGGCTCAGGCTCCTCCAGTTAGACAAGCTCCATCCTCCATGCCACTCCTCACAAATTTTGAATTGGAAGCCAGTGACAACAAAGGAGCAAGGTCTGTTTTGCAACCCTTTTAGTGCTTTGATGGGTACAATCTCAGTTTCCAGTGACAGCAGTTTTATGGGCAACATCCCCAATGAAGGTGTCTGTGGCATAGGTGGCAGGGATGGTTTGCCAGACTCAGTGGTCACGGTGATGTCTTCTTAGACCTCTACTGAGTTGGAGTTTGGAGCACTGTTCTTGACTGTGTGCTTCCACGCCTATTTTTCTACCTTCCTGGAATTTTGTGAGTTACTTATTATCTTTTCATTTATGTCCTTTGCTGTGCATATCAGCCAAGGTTAGTTACTTTTGCTCACAACTAAAAATTCTAACTAATACATGCAAGATATGAAAAGTGAATTGAAAAGTGCTAAGCATTACACACATACAAGATGTTATTGTTGGGGTTTTGATTCTAACTAGTGGGTGTGAGGGGCATAGGGGGAGATAGGTCTTAGCTCTATACCAGGTAAGAATTCAAACAGATATAGGCATGCCTAGAAAGCTGGCTGGTGGGAAGGTATGATGGCAGGAACTTGTATGCTGGACATTGGCTTGACAGTTGAAGGCTAACCACTGACCCTAAGGTAGTTGGTGTGGGGATGGCAGCTGCCAGAGGGCTTGCTGAGTACATATAAATAGATTGACTGCTTGCCCCTCCTACCCTGGACCATTACCAACAGCCAGGGCCAGGAGGTGAGGCTAGTCTGTACAGCAGTCACCTGGGACTGTACAGCTGCCCTGGGGTGATCTCAGTGGGGTGGAAGAGGAAACCTGTTTGGATATGCACCCAACCTCTGGAACCACAAGAGAGATTATGAGTAGGTTAGTATTCCATCTTGTGCTATCTTCAGGCTCCTTTGTCCCACTGACTTGACTCTCCAACCCAGCCTGACTGCGCCTCCAGAGTCCTGTCTCATAGGCTGCCATCTGAGTTTATCTGCCCTGGGTGTCCCAGAATAGGGATGAGACTGTCACTCCTGCTCTGGTCAGTAATGGGCCCTTGGGAACTTTGTGACATTGAGAATAGCCTCTCTGGGAACTTCCAATCTTGAATCCCAGATGGCCAGATCAGCCCTGCTGGGTGTGTGTATGGGAGCAGTGCTTCTGCCTTAGGGATTTCCTTATCCAAGTGTATACTGAACACTGCTGCTAGCCTGATCCCTGCCTTTGCCCAGGACCCTGGTGCATCTCCAGAGAGGTCTAATATCACGATGTATCCAAATCAGCCAGAGGTTATATATTAGGCCCTGACCATGGTCATGTCAGATATGTGATAGCATCATTCAGAGGGTTCCTTGTAGGGAACTGTGGGTTCTATTCCCACCATAGCCATGGAATTTTGTGATATTGAGATCACAACTACCAATTATAATCCCCTTGCCAAATATGATTGGATATAATATTGTTTTTAAATCAAACCAAATCAAATCAAATCCACTGTAAAAACAGCATAGATTATAAATTCTTAAATGTTATCATTTGATTTAGATAGCCTTTTAATGTCTAAGTTACTCTGTCAGGGAGTACCCTGACATTTTACATGTTTTCTCTTATTTAATATTCACCACAATCCCATGATCTAAGTACCATTATACTTCTCACTTTACAGGCAGAAAGAAAAACTGAGACCAATAGAGGTTACAGAACTAGCTCAAGGTCATACAGTCAGTAAGTGGCAGAGCTGGGTGGGTCATCCACCCCAGAGCCTGAGAACTGCTTTTCCCCCAGCCCATTCCACTGTGGGGCAGCTCTGGCTGTTGAAGTGTTTTCCCTCACATGTAGTTCACATCTGGGTCTTCTTAAGACAGAGCCATTCCTGTTGCTGCTTATCTCCATAGCCCACCATTATCTCCATAGCCTGATTTCCTAGTCTTTCAGCTCAGTTCTCTACTCCATGCTTGGGGGCACTTTAGCTTCTTCCTCTGGGAACATTTGAACCATTGTGTATCAGCTAAGTCCTTAGGATCATCACTGCAAGAAGGTCTCTCTAAGTACCTTCTCCAAAGGTACTGGCATGCAGTCTGTCCCACTCCTGGCAGGGTTTTGTCAAAGAATAGTTGGTCTAGTCATTAGCTTTAGAAGGATTTGGTAGAAAGTTCTACTTCTCTAAGAAAAATGGCAGGAAAACCATCAAAACAGTAGAAATGGTATTAATGCTATGCTAAGAACTGGAATTTGGTTCAGCTCGATAAAGGAATTATTGGATTTCTAGTCTTCAGTCCTATGGAAAACTATTCTGTGACTTCTGCTTTGAATTTGAGCTTGAATTCAAAATATAAAATCATCTGGAACAGCTAAATGAGAGGAATGTTAGTCTTTACATTAAAAAAAAAATTTTAGACACAAATAATACATGCTCATTGTTGGAAATGGGAAAATATAGGTAAGCAAAATGATGAAAATCAAAACCACTTATAATCCTACCACATGGAGGTGGTCACCACTACCATTTTACTATTTATATCAAATACTGAAATTAGCTAACATGGTGATTGATTCAGGGAAGTAACAACATTTTTCTGATGAGAAAGTAAACCTAATAGATCTAGTTCTCAGCCCAGGTCAACCTGTGCTAAGAGGAGCCCATGGATCTTAGTCTAGTAAGTCACAAGTAGCAGAGGTAAATGGATGGGATCACCTCTAGTTCAAATGTCAGAATCTGATTTTGGAGGGTGACTCCAGAAGTTGCAGGAGGCTAGAATGGGAAGTGAGTAAGGAAAACAACTTTGACCTGGCTAAACATCCCAGATTTGACCTTTGGCAAATTTCCTAGAAATAGAAGTGTCTTTTCCTGCAAATTCGAGGCGAGGTAATCTTGGAAGAGTCTGCTCCAGGATAACTCGCAAATCAGAAAGACAGAATGTGCAAGCAACACTCTGGGGACAGCCCTTGTGCTCACTGTGTAATTGGCCGATTTGTCCTAAACTGATTCTCTTCTATGCTGATTTCCTAGGGAGGGACCATGTCACTTTAGGTTCATGACTCACTGAAGGAAAAGGTGGAGATCTATGAGAATTGGACCTGAGGTCATGCCTTGGTCATCTTAGCATCTTCAAGCTGCGTTGTATGGGATTCCTGGGAAGTCTGGATCATGGGCAAGAGATTCATATTTTTCTTTAAATTTAATGCAAGTTTTGTATTCTTCATAATGTTTGTCTTAATATTAAAATAATATTTAAAAAATCTTTTAGTGAAGTTGATGTTCAAGGGTACTAGGGTATAGGAATTTTTTTGTAAATGTTGGTTGAATGAATGAATGAATATTGTTCATCCCAATGTTCAGGATGCTCTTGCTCAGGTTGTGGCAAGTCTGAAAAGGCATGGTGGGACCACTGGGCTGGGAGATAAAGAAATTAATACTCTCTGGGCACCACCTACATGCCAGGTAAGGTGCCAGGTGTTTTACCTACATAGCCTCAGTTTAATCCTTATAACCCTATAAGGATCCCTATTTAATTGGCAAATAATTGGAGAATTAGAGAAATTACATAACTTTCTCAAGGTCTGGAATGGGGCAGAACCAAGATGAAAATTCTGGTCTGCTTGGCCTTCTGTTCTCTCCACATACCTGCGCCACCCTGAGGCCATTTTACCCATCAATTTTTTAGAGACTGCATGGGAAATCAGCTCACTGCTGTGTCTTAAAGGCATGAAAGAAACTCTCTGTGTTCAGTCTTCCTGTAGTGAAGGCCGAAATTGCAGGAGGTGGTCACAGGACTTGACTGTCAGAGGAAGGCAGCACCTCTGGGGATCCGGAGCACATCCTCACATTCCTGAGTGGGCCAAGTGGGGGCACACTGGGGTGCTCCATGAGGAAAAGGGCCCACTCGCCATGTTATTTCAGGATGGTTTTGGGCATTTTAGGCTTGTTTAATATTTTGAACTTTGTTCTTTGTCTATTACAGCCCAAATTCAAGTTTTATTGTCTCTACTCATCTATAAGTTGAATGTCCCCAGTTGAGGAACCCCACCATGGCTTTGTGGCACTCTCCAAAAACACAAATTACAAGGTTCCATATTATTCACAAATGTCTGGGGGTGGTTTTTAACATCATTATTCAGTGATGGCACTGCAGTCCCTAAAGCAGATGTGGCCATTTCACCTTCCACGGGGAGCACATGATGTCTTTCTCCTCCTCCTTAGGTTAGCTTCAGAGTACCCTCAACTCTTGCTTCCAAAACGCCTTCCCTGGGGCACAGGGCTGGCAGATGTGTGTGAGGTGGATAGAGGATGAAGCCTTAGAGAGCTGAATCTCCTAAGGTGATTATAAGTGGTTGCAGAAAGTAAATATGGTATGAACCCACTATATACAGGCTTAGAGAATGAGCTATAAGACATACTCCTGGGTGATAACTAGCAGTGGTGTCTATGGGATGGAGTACAGACATCCTTTAGTTCTCCTTTTACCTATCTGAATTTTTAATTTTTCTGTCATGAACATGCATTGTTTTTCTAATAAGGAAAAAGAAAACTATAAACAAATTTCATTGTTGGATATTTAGGTAATTCTGACTTTTTATGAGTATAAAAAGTACAGAGCAGGTATAATTGTCTGAAAATGAATTAATAATTATAAAGCACAAAAGAGTAGGTCACATCTTTAAATTCTGAAAATCTGGCAAAGTTGCTTAAAGATGTTTAAATTCAAGTTGCTTAAACATACTGCAGTGTTGGACAGCATGTTTCCTATTCAAAAGCAATCACCAGATGTTATAGTTTTCAATCCAGTCATTTTTTCAATAGTGGTTTATCAGGTTGACTAAGGTACCACATTTTGGAAACTTGTAAACTTCTCTTTTTAAGCACCTTTGGCATCAGTCATCTGCACAGGGGAGGGAAGTAAAGGCAAGAATCTCATCCTGTTGTTACCTTTGAACTTATGGGATTGATATGAGACAGGGACCTAGGCTGGCCAAGTCATTTGACCCTGGTCAGTGACCCAGAAGCAAAGTAGGGTGCAGGTTGCTATTTCAGTGTTGAAAACATCAACTCCAGTCATTAAAATGGCTCTTTTAATTTAATATCTTTTAAGTGACAACAGACCATTATCTCTTATATATTAAAAAAAAAAAAGTGGAAAGGTTTCTCTTGTCTACCAACTCTAGCTGATCCTAGAGCTGCTGTTGTCTAACCAGCATTCTTGGTCTTTAAACCCCAAATCCAGCTGTACCCTCTCTGTCTACCCCAGTTTGGAATAATCCAGCCTTCCATCTTCTCTGTGGGGCTTCAGAGCTGAGACACAAGAAAATTAGCACCACCACAGAGATGTAGTTTCCAACTCAGCCAGCAATTTGCCAGTCCTTTTATTCGCATCTGGCTAGACCATGATCCTGTTCCCAGGGTGGCTGTTTCCTGCTTGTCTACCTCTCCTCAAATTGTCTACCTACTATTGTCTCTGTCTTTATGACCTTAACTTCTGCTGCCCTAGGAGAGTGAAGCATATCAGGTTCTCAGCTCCTCTCTGTGCTTCTAATAGGATCGACATGGCATTTCCAAGACTAGACTTCCTCCCATACTTCCTTGTCTCTTCCAGGACCCAGTCCAATAACACTTTCTTTGATTCTCTAATCCTTCCCTTGTGTCTGGTTCCTTTTCTTCACCTTACAAGTATAATTCTTTCCCATTCTAGAAAACGTTACCTTCATTTTCTTTTCCTTTTCCCTTCCCTTTATAAACAAACTTCTTGAAAGTAGCCCACATTTCATGTCTGCATTTCCTTAGCTTCTTTTACTCCTCACCAAGTCTGATTCCACCCCTATCATTATACAAAGACTGCCCTTGCTAAGGTCACCAGTGATGTTTTAATTGTCAAATTATTAAGTGATACCTTTTCACCTGAACTGACCTATCTTTGTGATATGTGATCAATTTTGTAACTCCTTAAAACTCTTATGATTACATTGGCATTTCTTGTTTCCTAATGCTTTACAGCTACCTCCTCTTACCTCTTTTTATCTGATCAATTTTTAAATACTGGTATGCCCCCAAATTCTGTTCTTGACTCTGCTGCTCAGCCTTCCTTCCTTGGCCTCCTTCCATGAGCTTTTCAGTAAGAAGGGACTTAGGTGGTGGCCAGGGGCTGCCCAGCAGAGAACTGTAGAACTGGAAACCATTGAGTGTCTTTGACCTCCAACATAGCATATAGCCTTGACCCAGAGGAGTGAATTTCTGATAATGAAAATTTGGGCATTGGACCTTTGGTGGATTGGATGTACTCAACCTTGACCCTCTTGCACCTGCACCCAGACCCCTGCCAAGGCAGTTGCAGTCATAAGGTGGGGGTGGTGGGCAGGCAGTAGAGAATCTGTCCCAGGCAGGCATGACCATGAATGAATTGAGGCACCCAGCCCTTAGTACATGCTCTGTTGTCCCATTAGACTTCACTTTGCAAAACACAAATTCAAAGATAAAATTATTAAGGATTTGGGATGGCGACCATAGAGCACTAAATCCAGAGTACAGAGCCCAGTGCAGTTGCACTGGTCACTCATCCATGAAGCTAGCCTTGCATGTTACACCCCTCATACCCAGGCACCTAAGATCTCATCCCCTGCCATACTCTAGATTAGTGGAGAACCCAGTGTGAATGTGTTGAGTGTTATTGGTATAGGCGTCATGGTTTCTATGAAAAGATCGTCAGATTGTCAAGTTTGTGTCTGTTTGGAGTTTGTGTTCTTCCCTTTGTCTCTCAGTGGCTTCAGCCACTTAACCTAATTCTTTTCTTGGTTCTTTTTGTTTTACTAGTGTAGCAGTATTTTTGTTCATTGTGGTTACAGTCATGTCATTAAGGCTTCAGGTACCAAATAAGGTTTAAAACTATCTGAAAAGTATGGAAACCCCCTGTAGAGACTATGGAAAATATGGAAATCCTCTGTAGAGACTAACCCAGCTACAGCTCTGTTTGGCTAATCCAATTTGTGGCTTCTTGTCTGATCTAGTGAAATTAGAAATCAATGTGATAATCGCCAATAAAAGTAAGGCAATTTGACTAAAAAAACTATACTCCAACAAAAATAATAATAAGGCATGATAGGAAGTAGTGTAGAAGCTAGTTTTAAAATATTTTTGAACAAATTTGAATTGTTTTTTTAAAATTATAAGACTATTTTTTCAACAAATATTGAGATTAGAAAAATTAATTTCATATCCTGTTTAATATGAGTAGAAGACATTCTCAAAGTGAACTGAAATTGGATTTGGGTCAGAATGGAAAATTTGGAAAGAGTTCTGGGATTTCTCAAGACTGAGTAGATAAAGACTTTGTAGGAGAAATCCTGTTTGTGTGTGTGCTTTAATATTCTTGCTGTTTTAAAATAAATATTTGCACCCCCAAAAGGCATTTGTAAAAACACATTTTTAAAAATTTTTGTTTCTCCTTCTTCTTTAAAATTATTTTGGCTAACATACTTTTTTGATATTCCTGAATATCACTAAAATTTTCTGAAATATGGGGTTCTGTTAGTGGTAGGGTTTGCTAGAAAAAAATAATAGATTATAAAGGAAGCAACAAAGAAAACCCACACTTTTGTTTATTCATAACATAGCTACTCATTTTTACAGTCAGTCATTAACCATTGTACCCAAAGCCTGGGGGCCAGACTCTGAATAGTCTTATAATATACTAAGAATAACAGAGCAGCTACTTGCCTTGCCTGGAAGAGACTGCTTCCATACCAGTGATGGTGTGGTTAGAAGGAAAGTAAGATGGGAAATTACATTTACGGGGTGTTTATTATGTGACACTTATTTAACACGTATCTTTATTTAATCCTTACCTGAGCCACTTGACAGATGGGGAAACCGAGGCACAGAGCAAGACAGTTACTTGGTCAAGGCCAGACAGTGGAAAAGCCACAAAAGCTGTCTAGCTCAAACCACTCTGCCCCTCTCAAGAACATCAGTGAGGCTGGTGGTCCTGAGCCCTGTGGTCTGGGGGAGGAGGCTGAGTGTTCTCCTGAGGGCATGCATGTCTCTGGTCTGATTTTCCTTTCTCTGTTCTTCTTTCAGCTGTTCTCAGTCACTCAGGGCAACATAAAGAGAATCAGCTGCTTTCAGAGGCAGGCCCCTGAGTCTTTTGTGCTGGCTGAGTCGTTCAAGAGCTACAGAGATTTAGAGGAAGTTTACTTTCTCTGACGGGGGAAAACAAATGGCCCAGACAAGTCTTTACACAAAGCTCAGTCCAGGTAGAATGAGCTGTGCTCAGCTGGCAAGGCTCCCCCATGCAGCCTGACACAGGACAGGGAGTGTTTTGCAGATCAAGAACCTGTGGCCAGGAGAAAAGTGATCTGCCCATGATCCTACAGCATACTGTGAAAGAACTGGCTCAGCGCTGGGCTTCTCACTGCCTTTGCCCTGGTCAGCATGGTCCACACAGCTGCAGTTGGTTGCAGAAATAGGACTGGTACATGTTGGCATCTCAGTGTCATTCTCGTTTATTAGAAGCCTTGGAGCCACATTCTTCCTGGGAGATGATTATATGTTTCTAAAGCTGAATTAACTCTTTGATGTTTGAGATTCTGGGATCTTGGATTGTTATTTGTGTCTCATGTTTCATCCTAACTCTGCTCCAGATTTTGGATGATGAACAGATGGGAGCAGTTAACCTGAAATTTCTCAGAACAAGATTTACTGTCTCTTTATGGGCTACAGGAACTAAAAAAACTTTCTGAAGTGCCATACCCACAGTGCCATGCTCTAGGGAGAATATAGCTTGAGCCACAAGGTGAGTGGGTTACTACTCTTTTCAGAGCACCCAGCAGGCTGCCTCCCTCTTCCCAGGGTGGCTCTGTCTTGGTCACTGTGGCTCTTCCTTCTGCTGGCTGGTCTCATCTGTCTGGCTTGCTTTTCTCTGACCCTTTAGGGGTCAGCAGTATCTCTGAAATGTTGCCAGACAAGAACACAGTGAGAAAAGATGCCCAGTTTGACAGTTGTCCCCAGCCACTTGCTGAGTTCCCTGCAGTCTCTCAGATCCCTGGCCTCAAGCCCAGCTTAGCATCTCTCAACACCTCTCAGCTCAGCACTGGGTCTCGAAGAGGCTTCTCAGCCTGTCATGACTGCCCCCTCAACCCTGTCTCTCAAATCTTGAATTGAACCTGCCTCTAGCTCCTGCCTGGCCAGATGTCCTTGGTCCCTTCCTCCTCTAGCTCCTGAGTGTCCCCTGGTTTCTTACCAAAATTCCCTGCACTTTGTCACACCTCCTTGTTCAGTCTGTCCCATCCCCCATCAAGTAGAATCAGGGGAAGCCCTGTAGGACATGACAGGCTAACCTAATATTTCGGCAAGTGGGTGTGGAGTGGGGCCAGAGTTGGATTAGGTATGAGCCAAAATAGCCAGAGGATGAGGAGGGAGGGAAGCTGGACATGGGTCAACCCAGGATTTGGGCCAAGGAAATCCAACTCTGATGTGGAGTTCACAGACTAGACACAAGGAGACCAAAGCCTGGGAAAGGTGGCTTAGGGGGAAGTGGCAAGAGAAAATGAGAATAGAGGCCAGCTGCAGCATCTGAGGGTCTCTGACTCTCAGGCCTCTCAGCTGGGGACATATGGGAGATGCAGCCATGAATCTGCAGTCCTAACTTGACTCTGTTCCTTATGCTGTGACACACACAGTTGCCCCATTCTTTCTTGTCACCTCTATGCCAATTTTGATGATCTTTTTCTTCTTCCCCTCAAGCCCACCTTCTCAACCTCTCTACTCACTTGTACATGCCTTGCTATTTTCCCAAAAGCCCAACCTTTGCACCCAGCTCACATTGCTTGACCTCTGACCCCAGGCTGGTACAGGGGCTGTTCTGCTGAGACCTAGAGCAATGCCTCAAGCCTTCAGGAGAGGTCCTGCTGTGGCCTGTGACTTTCTTCAGACCCTCTTGGCACTCAGTCAGATTTCACCTTTTACTGAACCTGGCCAGGATGGATGGACACACACACACACACACACACATTTCTACCTGTTTGCTTTTAACTGAGATTATTAGCTGCTTTCTGGAGTTCTACCTGAGTAGCTTTTCGGCACCCAACCTGACCAGCCCTATTCTTGCTTCATGACTTCTCAGGGCTAATGTTGCAGGACTGAGGCTATGAAAATTGTGGGGGTAGGTACCTTGTCCTTCTTGTCTACCACTCAATCCTCAGTGCTAGCAAACAGTAGGTACCCAATAAATATTTAGACAGGGGCCTGAGTTTCCAATAGAGAAATGTGTTGTCTCAGGGTCAGGGCCTTCTTGCCTCCTACCCTGTGCTGCTTAGATGTATATCTGCAAGTGGCACATATTAAACACCAGGTGTGTCTGGAGCACTGAGATGGGTCTTATATCACAGAACCCTGTGTCCTTCCCTATCTGACTGCAGCTGGCTTTTGTGCCCTGCTTGTTCTTGCCCTTGTCTTCTCCTATATCAGCGGGAATGAGCGCTCTCCTGGGAAAACTGTTGTGTTAAAATGCAAGTGCTTTGGGGAAACTTGTGCTGTGCTAATGTGAGCCTTTTGCATAGGTTTGGTCAGGAGAGAGGTCACTCAGTTTTGCCTTGCTTACTGAGGTGTCCATTCTGGGAATATGATTTCAATTAAAATTCATCAGGAGGATTTGCTGGGTACCTGACAAGGCGGTAATTTGTCACCTGGTGTCTCCTGGGTGAGAGATCTAGAAAGCAAACCTTTCCCACCATTTAGGTGGGAAAAGTCAGGAGTTTCTGGGAGGATGGTAGGGGCTTGTCCCAGATTCTGAGCCTATAGCGACACTGAGCCAAGAGGAGAATGTAGATGCTGGTCAGAGCTGGAGAGCAGAGCAAGGTCTGTGGTGTCGATGGAGGTCAGTAGGGCATTGGGTCTAAAGAGGAAGACCAGCCTCTTTGTGATATATACGCCCTCCTCCCACCCTTACTGTAGCCTGACTCTTCTTAAAGTCAAAGTGAACTAACTGAGGAAATGGAGCCACAGAGGACAGTCCTCACTACAATAGTCTACTCAGGCACACCTGAAAATTTACATGCAGACAGTTTTCTGCAAACCATATTATTTTGTGGATGCCCATGAAAAAATATGTGATTTAAAGGTATACCCAGGGCACCTATCAGGTGACTAATTCCTTTGTCATTATGTTGGTGTGATACAATAAGAAATATATATTTGTGTTTTGTTTCCAGTTCCTGGCACAGAACTTCTAAAACTCCTATATATTCCTGAGTGATAAAGGTGATAAAGGAACATTTTTGGTTATTCCTGAAGCTCCTTGCAACCATACCTGAGTTTATGCTGCTGAGACGACTTTTGGAGGTTGGAGGCTGGTTGCCAGAGGAACCGTCATGTTTGATTAGATGGTTGGAACTTTTCATCCCTCCCACCTCACCTCCAGGGAGGGGAGAGGGGCTGGGTGTTGAGTTAAACACCAGTGGTAAATGATATAAAAGTAAATGACATAGAAGTAAAGGAACTTCCATATAAAACCTTAAATGAAGGGGTTCAGAAAGAGAGCTTGCAGTTGCTGAACACATTTAGGTGCTGGGAGGGTGGTGCACCCAGAAAGGGCATGGAAGCTCTGTGCCCCTTCCCCATACCTTGCTGTATGCATCTCTTCCATTTGGCTCTCCCTGAATTGTAGCCTTTATAATAAACTGGTAATAGTAAGGGAAGTGTTTCATTGAGCCATATAGAAAATTATGGAACCTAAAGAGGGGGTCTTGGGAATCTCAGTTTGTAGCCAAGTCAGACGGAGTGTGGATAACCTGGAGACCCTCTACTTGGCAGTTGGTGTCTAAAGTGGGGACAACTTTGTGGGACTTAGCCCTTAACTTTTGGGGTCTGCACTAACTCCAGGTAATTAGTGTCAGAATTGCTTGATGTGAGAGAAAACCCCACACATTGGTGTCAGAAGTGTTGTGAGCAGAGGAACCTGTTTTTCCCTTAGTCATGTAAGTAATAACCTCGACACACACGTTCATTTTGTGGTTGGATTTTTGAATCAAGCTTTCTTTTAGTGAGGTTAATGCTATTAACGAAAGTCCATGGTGGGTGAGGGCAGATCATAGATATTGGCAGGACTGACAACAGGATGGAGAATTGCATTCTTAGCCAAGTCCATACTTTGGTTTACACAAATCTATGGGTACCATCACCACTGAAGGCCCTTGTGGTCCTTGAGTGCAACAGAAATTAACTCCTTCATGTAGAGTTGAGTATTTTGCCCTTAGGAAATCAAAACCTGATGACATAAAGGATAGCTAGCCTGGCTTTAGAAGGGAGAGCGCTACAAATTTGGCTTAGCAAGGTCATTAGCCTCTGAATGTCTCAGCCAGAATGATAATTTGACCACAGGACCATAGAGACTTCAATCAGGTCAGCATGATAAAGACTGGAATCTGGGTTTAGCCAGTTGCTGGAGGAGCACTTTGCATATAGCATTGGCTTCCTGGCTCCAGAATTTCACAACTCATGGTAGGTTATGTAAAGACCATCTTGTCTGACAGTCCTGACCTGAAGGGTAAGCCCTAGTGGTTCAGTTCCTTCAGGAGCCAAATGTGGCTGAGGATCTCACCTCTGCTTTATCTAGTTACACAACAATGTTGGGAGTATTCCTGGAATGAGTCACTGCACATTCCACAAATAAGGCAGGAATGACAGTGGTCCATGTGCTCCATGGTTGGGTAGACTTCTCCAGGAATTTTGTGTGATCCTAGTAGTAGACCACCAGCTCAACTTAAAAAAATGGGCAAAGGATTTGAAGAGACACTTTACCAAAAAAAAATATGGCTGGCAGTTAAACATATGAAAATATTTAAGTTGGGTTGTTTATATTAATATTATCTATATTATATATAAATATTTACAAATTATATATCCAACAAAAGACTTATATTTTAAATATATATTCAAATATATTCCCCTTTGGGATTTACTGATAACAGTTTCTATGATGAAATGGCATAAGGTAACAACTATGTTGAAATATCAATGAGACTAAAGTTTATACTTGCTTTTTAAAAAAAATATATATATATATCATCATGAATAGTTTAACAATAAGGATACATTCTGAGAAATATATTTATTAGGCAATTTTGTGGTTTGAATACAAAAACCTAGATGGTATAGCCTACTACACACTTAGGCTATATTGTATAGCCTACTGCTCTTAGGCTACAAGCCTGTACAACATGTTACTATACAGAACAACACAAGATTAAATTAATCACAAGAGAAAATTATGCAATCAAGAGATGCAGTAAACATGAGCAGTATGAAGCTCAACATACTATTTTACCACAAACTTTTTTTATAAGCAGTAAGAGTATACTGTGAAATGATAAAAAGTATAGTATAGTAAATATGAAAGCCAGTAACATAGTAGTTTATCATTATCAAGTATTATATACTGTACATAATTCTATGTGCTATTCTTTTTTATGACAGGCAGTGCAATAGGTTTGTTTACCATTGCCAAGAACAATGAGTAATGCGTTGCACTATGACGTTATTGTGACAGATACCATGTCAGTTGGCAATAGGAATTTTTCAGCTCCATTATACTCTTACCACTGTCATATATGTGGTCCATCATTGACCAAAACATCTGTATGTAGCATATGACTGTAAATGTGTGTGTGTGTGTGTGCGCGCGTGTGCGTGTGCGTGCATGCACGCCTTTTGGTGCATATATAGTTTGCAAATATTTTCTCCTAGTCTATAGCTTACCTTTTATAGCTTCACTTTTATAGCAATGTAGTTTGAAGCACAAAAGTTTTAAATCTTAATGAAGATATTTAGGTCAATATATTCATTTTTACCTTTTAGATCTTGTACTTTTTGTGTACTATTTAGGAGATCTTTGTCAAATCCAAGGCCACAAAGAATTTCTTCTATATTTTCTTCTAATCATTTTATAGTTTTAGTTCTTACATTTTGGTCAATGATCCATTTTAAGTTTTGTATACGGTGTGAGGTAAGAGTCTAGGGTCAGCCATTTTTTCCTCAAAATTCTTGGTGCTCTGGGTCAGTATTCTGTCTTCTCCCCACTACGCATTCATCTTCACCTCTTCATGAAACCACTATCTTGTTCCAGTCTTTGATGTCTCCTAAATTATTCAGCCTCTGACCCTGCTGCACACTTAAGTACTTGGTGAAGACAGAGGACTCTCTAGACTTTTCTCTGGGTGCTGTGGAGCACTGTCTGGCTTGATCATCAACAGCATCCCTTAAAGTCATTTCACTCTCGATGGCTGTTTAGTTCTGGTGACAGTTTGCCTTCCCAGACATTCATCTCCTGCAATGACAGCCAAAGGGTCTAGAATTCCCTACTAAGAGGGATAACCAGATTCTTAGAGTTCTAAAAACCACCTAAAATCTCAACCAGCCTGACATTACTATTGGCCCTTGCAGAAACCCATGTGTGTGGAAAGTAGACTGACTTCCTGAGTGGGACAGGTGGTGTTGTCTTCATATGAGAAGTGAGCAAACTCAGGTTTCATAAGATGCAGTGACCTGTACAAGGTCACTCAACTGGCTTGTCACAGAAAGCTTAACCCCTGGGTCAAGAAAGAACCCAGGCTCAGACTTTCTGCTCCCAGTCCAGTGGTTCCCACCCTGTAGATGCTGCAAGTTGCATGTGGAATTTTTATGCCAGCAAGACAAACTGCAGCCCATGTTTTTTTGTGGTTTCAAAGAAAAACAACTTCAATGGATGAAAGGTTTCAAAGGGTGTATTTAAGGTCTTGGGTGCAAGGCAAAGAACTAGGTTTGGGAGAGTCTGGTTCTCCCTTTTTCAAATGGATCTAGGTTTTATTTTTTCCTTCTGCCTTTTGTTAGGTCCAGAAAGGGAGTGCTCGTGGAGGGTCCAGGGGTCAGCTCACAGCACTGACTTTCTGTGGAAGAAAGAAAGTAGGGTTGGCCTGATGTACCTTCCTTCAGTCCTGTACACATCAGGCCCTCCTTGATGCCTCAGTGAACCCATCTAGACCTAGGTTTCTCAGCCTGGTGTTCTCAGCCTGGCTCATTTTTAACCTTGGTCTCTTATCCTTGGCCCTTCATCAACTCTCTGTCCACCCAGCCAGACTGGTCGCCTCAGGTTCACCCACATCCTTTATCTGATGTACACCATTCTCCTTGAACTCAGCTTTGCATGCATAAGTGCCCTTGTACTCAGTCCCCCAAGAACTAGCGTGGGTCCCAGTTTCTCTCAGCTGTATGGACCCGATCCTGCCCAGGCTCCCTCAGGCCTGGCTGCCCTCACATGTACTAAGCCTGTCTCTGAGGCTCAGTCTTGCACAACCTCTTCCTCTATGGCCAGAAATGTTAATTGGGCTTCATCCCATTTCCTTCTGCATAGCTTTCCCATGTGTCTTATCTCCACACCTAGACTGTAAGCTCCTCCTGGACACAGAGAGATCCGATCCTTCCTCATTCTTCTTATCTCCTCAGCACTTGGCATTGTCCACACAGTACTGAATCTACATTGGTCACTTTGATTTGATTTCCCTCGGTCCGAGTTTTGTCAGGAAGGTGGGAGGTTTGCCAGCTGCAATTTAGAGTTTTCCTATGAATTCTGAAAAGGAAACAGGCAATGGTGGCACAGAGATGCATACTTCTCTGCGGGCTGGAGGCTTGAGGTTAATAGAAGCTGGTGTTAATTTCTGAAGGCAAAAAAGATGAGTGTCCATAGAAGAGAAGTAAGTCCTGAACTCAAAACGAGCCCACCCAGGAGTGCCTCTGCCCATAGAAACTTCTCTGTTGCATCACACACAGGAAAAGCATGGGCTGGGATAATTACATAGCACAAAAATAAATGCTCCATGTGCCAAGCTCCAGGAGAACATGCCTCATCCTCCAAGCCATGCTGCCTGGAAAAGGATCTGCTAGTGTGGAGCTTCTACCCATCTGCTTGAACTGGATTTAAAAAATTCAGAAAATGTGCGCACCATGCACCGTAGAGGGTTCTTCTGGGAAGCTAAAGGATGAACCAGGCATAGTCTCTGCTCTCAGTAAACTCGCTGCCTCGCAGGGCAGCTGATGCATGAACATACTTGAGCATGATGCTCGTCCCTGACAATCATTAAAGACAGGAGCTCTTTCCTGGTGAGGAGACATTTATGATGAGACTTGCGGAAGGGCACAGACTGAAGATGGAAATTTCAGGAGGAGGAATCTATGTAAGCAAAGATAAGGAATTAGGATCATGCAGGGCATGCTCAAGAGGACAGAACAGTGAATGTTGCTTTAGTAGAGGCTGAGACAGGAGCTTGGGACCAGTCTATACAAATCTTTGAAAGCCAAGAGACAAAGTAGAATGGTGGTTGCCAGGGACTCGGGGGGGTAGGGGTAGGGGAGTTGTTATTTAATGGTTACAGAGTTTCAGCTTTGTAAGATGAAAAGAGTTTGGGCAATGGATGTTTTGGTGGTGATTGCACAACAGTGAGATTGTTCTTAATGTGACTAAACTGGACACCTAAAACTGGTTCAGATAGTAAATTCTGTATTATGTGTACTATTAAAAAAAATCCTTGAAAGCTGGCTTAATGCTTAAGGGCAGGACCCATGAATCAGACAAACAGACCTGGCTTCGTTGCTTCATAATTGGTCAACCTTGGGTAGGTTACTTCATTTCTCAACGCCTCAGCTTCTTCAACAGTAAAACTGGGATGATGTTAAAGCCAACTCCTAGAGTAGATGTGAGGAGTAAATGCAGGTACTGCTATGGGGTGCACAAGATGTGCCTGCATGCAGTAAGTGTCCAACGGGTGATCATTATTGATACCATATGCTGAGTCTTACTTCAAGGAGCCCAGCTTGATGTGCAGGGCAGGAAATAGGGTCATCAGAGGGGTGGAGTGTGAAGCCTCATTAGTGCTCAGCCATGTGCAATAGACAGTAGTGCTGGGGGCTGTGTCAGGAGGCAGTGGGGGTGCTCTGGTGGTGGAAGATGACTTTCTAAAGCCTTGTGGAGCCAGGAATGAGACCCATCTCTATCTTACACACACACACACACACACTAAGTGATTTTTAATCCACTATTCTATTTTATGCTTTCTATTTTTCTCATTTTTTTGTGTTTATTTCTCTTTTGGATTGAATATGTTTTATTATTGTTCTTTTCTCCTCTACTAATTGGATGTTACACACTTTATTTCTTTTTTTCTTTTAGCGGTTACCCTAGAAATTATTACATGCATACTTAACAAATCTAAAGTTAGTCAATTACTTTACCTTCCTCTTCTGTAATGCAAAGTCTTAGAACATCTTAACTCTGTTTACCCTGTCTTGATGGTTACATTATTGTTATGTACTTCAATTCTATCCTATTCTTTTGTCACCTCATATGAACTTATAATGATTAATATATACTACAGCCAATGTTTGTTTAACTTTACTCACATATTTGCCACTTTTTTTTTTTTTTTGGCTGTTCATACCTTTTCACCTTACAAATCTTCCATCTGGGATCATTTTCTTTCTGCCTAACATCTATCCTTTACAGTATCCTTTAATGAGAGTTTCATGGTTATATATTCTCTTATTGTTTGTCTGAAAATGTGTTTTGTGCTCATTCATGGAAGATATTTTCACCTGATAAAGAATTCTGGGTTGTCAGGTTCCTTCCACTCCCAGCTTCTATTGTTTCTGTTGATAAATTGTCTCTTAGTCTAAGGTATGCCGACATTTTCTTTGGTGTCTCTTGATGTGTGCGCGTGTGTGTGTGTGTTCTGAAATTTCTATATATGTTTAAGCATGCGTTTCTTTCTTTTCCTACTCATTTAAAAAATCCTACTTGGAATTCGTTAGGATTCTTAACACCTCTGAATAGTGTCTCATCAATTCTGGGAAATTCTCAGCCACTATTTCTTCTAGAATTGTCTCTCTCCATTCTCTCTTCTGTCCTCGAACTTTTACTAATAGCCATAGGCCACTCTTTTCCATGTCTCTTAATCTTTATTCTATATTTTCTACCTTTTGGTCTTTCTGTGCTATTTTCTGTTGCTTTTTTTTCTAATCCATCTGCCACTTCACAAATTATCTCTTTAGCTAAGTCTAATTTCTACTGCATTTTAAAATTTCAATTATAGTATTTTTTATTTCTGGAAGTTCTGTTTGCTTCTTTCTCAAATCTGTCAGGTGGATCTTTACAGTTTTCTATTTCTTGCAGATTTTCTCAAGTTTGTCTTTTATTTCATTAAACAGAGTAAGCATGGTTGTTTTATAATCTGTAGTCGATAATTCTATTATCTGAAATTGTTGTAGGTCCACTGTTGTCTCTGATAGTTCACGTTCATTGTTTCCTTGTGTACTGCTCAGTATACTTGCATTTTTATTTGTGGGTATTTGTTGAGGCCTTGCATGAGATGCCTTCCTCCAGAAAGGATGTTCACATCCTTCTGCCTCATGCCTCAGGGTATTATCAGTCCAGGAATACTTTGAACTTCATGATTTGAGAGTTTTTGAACCACCCAAATAATGAGAACTTGGGCTGCTACTCTGTGTGAAGGCGGGCTTGTAGTTACAACTTCTCAAGGATAGCCCCGTCCCCCTTCATTTGCATTCCTGTGAGGGTAAGGCCTTTTAGGGTGCCAGCTAAATCTAGGAGTCTCCTTGTAGATTTCCCACTTGGATAAGGCCCTAAGTTTTGACATTTATCCACATTACCCCTTAATGCCATTAAAACTGAGCTTCAGATATACCTGTATCAGATATACCTTTGCACAGAGCCAAAGGGACTTCATTCAGTATTCTTCTGTAGGTTCTTGCCTCTCTTTCGATTTTGACCTTATTCCTTTTTTTCTTGCCAGTTCTTTGATGCTTTGAAGAAAGTGTTTTTCATATTTCATTCAGCATTTTTAGTTGTTTTCAGTGACTACAGTCCCTAAAACAGAAGTTGGCAGATCTTCTCATGTTGTGTAACCTTGAATAAATCCTTTCCTTTTCTGGGCCTCAGCCTCACCTACTACAGGGTGGTTGGGAGAATTAAATGAGAAAATGAAGGTAAAAGGCCTAGCACAGTACTTGGCACATAGTACTTATGCTTGGCACATTAAGGCCCTGGGGGCTGATGCCCAGAGTTCCCCATTCTTCTTCAAACCCTGAGGCACCAGGTAAGGTTTTGAAGAGGAATTTTCATTAAGAACGCTAGTTAGCTCTCTGTTCTGCTTCTGTAAGTAGGCTTGCTGCATGTGCTATACCAGAAATTGACTAAAGACTCACCTTCCCTTTTGTTTGATCAGTCTAAGCAACAAATGTAACTATTTGTACCCCCTAGCAACTCCTGTGCTTTGTAACACTTTGTAACTGGCTGGTAACCCATAGCAATTTCTACCCTTTGTAATGCAATTTACCTACCTGCAACCGTAGCAACTCCTTCCACTTTGTAATGGTCTGAGGACAAATTAACCAATCAGCCTGTGCCCAAAAAATTCTATATAAGTAATGTTGCAACTGAGCTCACCACCCAGATCTTCAGAGTTCTAGCTCCTTTGGGGCCTGCATAATAAACCTGAGTTCTATAAATCTTCAGGTGCTGCTTGGTTTCTTGCTGGTCTAATTTTGGGTCTTTTCTGCAACAATTCAATCTTACAGACAGAAGTCTGTAAACCAGCCAAGCTGAGCTGGGTACCAGTGTTAGGCATGCCTGACCACCAGCTCCAGTGCTAGGGAACATGAAGGGCCCCTAGGGCGGTCTGGACCATGGCCTCAGCAGCATTCCTGGAAGTACCACCTTCAGGCCTACAAGGGTGTTTGCAGACAGTTTGGGTGACTTGGGTTGTGAGCTGAGCTTCTGGGAAAAACATTCTCTCCGGGTTTAGAAGGCCACAGGTGAGTGTTCATTCCCAGAGGACCTGCTTTCTACGGCCAAGAGGCCAGAAGTGCCCCTCTCTACCCTGGGGAGCTGGAACGGGCCATGCAGGCTCTTCCCAGAGTCAATTTTGACCTCTCCACCCTCCTTCACTGGCCATCTCTACCAGCCCAGATCACCACGGCTCTCCCTGACACCAGAATGTTTTAATGCTCATAGACAAGGCTTTTTGTGTATACCATTTTCTTCTCAATGAGAGTTCCCAAAACTTAGGGTCAGGTGACATAGCAGTATTTTGTTCCCTAAACCTCATTCAGTGTTGGTTGGGGAACCTGTTTTCCTTCCTTGAGCTAAAATCAGTCATGTCTCCATGGCCTTTATGTCAGTTTGTGTGTGTATGTGTGCGTGTGTGTGTGTGTGTGTGTGTGTGTGTATGTGTGTGTGTGTGTGTGAAATTCATTGTTTCCACATTAAAAGATTCTTTGAGGGGAAGTATTTTTTTTTTAACCACATGATGATCCTATACAGCTGCCCAGAGTAGGACACCATCATAAGTCACTAACATGCCATATGAGTTGTGAATAAATAAAAGCTACAAAGCCCAAGTTATATACAAATATCTTAGGCAATAATGTTTATAAACCTATGTACAATAAAACAATGTAAACAGTAAATGAAGCATGAGAATAATCAAAGGATGCACAAGGACAACCACTTATGGTCAGTCTGCCCCCGCCTACCCCCAGGTGAGGTGAGATCTGGCCAGGCAGGCTGGACATTCCAAAGTGTGCATTACAAGGTTCGGGCCGGGAGGGACTTAGATTTCAGAGTCATATGGGGTAGAAAACAGGTTGGAAGTCATTATAGCACTGGCTATAGAGCAGCCCAGGTCTGGAAGAATGAAAAGTCCTATGATCCTAAATCATTATAGAATGCATTAGAGAACACAGCCACTTTCCTATCAAATGCAACACTTTTTTTCCCCCATTTTACTTGTGTAGAAGCATAAAATAGACATCTTTTTAAACAAGTTCATCCAGTTAAAAAATGGTGGATTCCCTTACAAAATGGAACATGAGATTCAAATGTAGATAAAATGTATCATTTAAGGAGCTCTAGTCCCCAGCTTCTGCAGTTTATACCCTTTAGAGGAGGCAGCCATTCTCAGAAGGTTTGGCTACATCCTAATTATCCAGTGGGGAATCAGTGTGTCTTTGGAGGAAAACATTTACTAAGGGCTTTTAGCAAGAGCTGTCTCTAAGAAATCCCTACAGAGGTAGAAGAAGGAGAATTAGGCCAATGCCAGACTCAGGTACACATTGTATCAAGAAGCAACCATCACTACATTTTCTTTTAATCTGGGAATTTCTCTGGAATTCTTTTAACTCCCATAGACAAATTTATAACAACTTTTAAGGTACTTTTTATCTCATATCATAAAATATTTTTCTGAGATTTGCTCCTGTATTTTTCCTTGGCGTGGGCTGCCCTTCCACCTCTTATCTGCCTGACAAGCCTCTGCTTATTACTCAGAGAGTTTCAAACAGCCCCTCCCCACAAAGCTGGCCCTGACTCTGACACTCCCAATACAAAGACCAGCTTATTCAATTCTGTTGGAGATATGGATGAGAATGATATAAAACACTGTACACCTGATCTGGAATATTCTTTGATCTGTTTACAGAACACTCTGAATTGTTTTGGCCTCTCAGTGCCCCCACTATGTTGAGAGCCCCATGAGCACAGAGCTGAGTCATGCCTCCAATTACCCCCTTTCCTAACATCCCCACGGACCCTCATTGGACCTGGCTCTGTAAGCAGTTGGGCTCATTGAGTATCTGAGTGCTGGCTGCAAGCCTCCATCTGGTAGGGTATTCATCTGTCTTCCTGGAGGCATCTAGTACAGAGCCCCACATGCAGTAGGTACCCTAAAAATACTTGTGAAATGAAAGAAAGGGAATGAATTATAGACCTTTTACAACAGAAGATGCTGAGGTGCCAAGTCTTAGCACCTTTCCCAAGCTAGAATGTGTGAGTTTAAGAATGATTTTCTAGGACCTCACTTTGAGAGATTTTCAAGCAATGAGACATTAGAGGGTCCATCTCCAAGAGAGGTGCCACAGGGTACCTTTAGGAGAGGTTGACCTTTAATGAGCCCTTTGATGGGGAACCAGTTACTAAACCAGCAAGGATGAGACCCAAGAACAACTAGCTCACAGCTAGTTCTACTCAAGGGTAAACAACAGGAGTTAATAGCAGTCTCCATTGGTACCACTTGAGTTTTGAAAGAAGTATTGCATTTATGATCGTCTGCTTATGGCGTCAGGAAATGATTTAACCAGAGTTGGACAACAGCATTTCTGCCTTGAGCCCAGGCTTGTTACCCCCAGGCAGTGCCTCTGGGTCTTGTCTGTCCCCCCTCCCTAATGTGTTTCTGTGGTGCAGAGACTTTAGGCCCCTGGCACACATGTGTCTCTAGTTACCACCCGAGAAGCTTGTGGGGTATCATTTCTGGGTATTTATCTTCTCAGATTTGATCCCCAAAGACTAATTTCCCCTTGAGTCTCGTGTACTTCGCTTTTGAACTCTTCCCTGTTGAGCAGGCCAAGTGGGTGGGTGTTCTCATCTGCCTACATGGTCTGGCTCCCAACACAAAGGCCAGCTCATCTTAAGCAAGAGCAGAATGGGGGTCAAGCCTACAGGGCTGGTGGGAGATGGATTGCTCTGGTGCAATCCTTAGGCTAAAGGACCCCTGCACCCATGGAGGAGGAAGGAGGTCAGGACTGCTAGTCAGTCCTCAAGGCTTCAAGAGCTGATGTGGTTCCCTTTGTGATGTTTCCTCTTACTGTGTCCAGGAATCACTGCGGAGCCTGACGCCCACTCCACCTCTCTTGAGCAGCTTTGCTAACTGCAGGTGGAGTCTCTCATGCTGTTTTCCACCAGACCTGGGGAATGCAGAGGAGCAAACAGATTTTAGAACCTCCCAATGAACCCTGGGGCCAAGACCTTGGCTCCTTCCTCTCTTTGGAGGGGAGGTAGAGCCAGTCTTTTTTCTTTGCCAAGGCTCCTCCCCTACCAACCTGAGACACTGGCTGAACCTGTTCAGTGCAGTCCTCCCAGGGAAGCAGCCTGCCTCTCCCAGGATGCTGTAGCTTCCACTCTTCCCAGTTCTTCCCATTTCTTAGCTCCTGTTCTACTGAACTCTTGCACCCTACCCTACCCCACCCCATGCTGACACCCTCCCCGACTGCTGCCAACATCTTGAGCACATGGAATCCACTAAGTAAAGCTTCATGGATTCCTGTATTCCCAGCACTGGCAAGACAGGGACAAACATAATGCTGTCACTGGCCTCCAGGAGCCTACAGTCTGCTGGGACAGACAGATGCTAACTGCAAATTCTACACCAGAAGGAAGGAGCCGTTCACAGTGACCCACAGGGTTGGGAAGGCTCTGGAGAAAGCACAACTGAGCAGGGCTTTGATGGTGGTGTAAGAGTTCTCTGGGTGGATGAGGCGGGAGGTGGCCCTGCTGGTGAAGTGGATAGTATGCACAAGTCATGAAGGTAATAAAATAGCATGGCACATTTAGGGAGGCACAACTGATTGAACACCATGCAAGAGAGAAATGAGAAGCCTGGAGAGGGTGGCCAGGCTGCTGGAAAGGTCTTGCAGACCAAGCTGAGTGGTGACTATATACTGAAGATGATAGAAGACTGTAGTGAGGGTCTAAGGAGCCTATCCCTTTATCCTCCTCTACCTCCTCCTCTTCCTTCCCTCCCACTCCCCCTCATTTTAAAAGAGCTTTATTAAGATATAATTGATATATATAAACCAAACATACTTAAAATGTACAATCTGATGAGTTTTGACATGTGTGTACACCTGTGAAACCACTGTAATCAATATAATGAGTACATTTATCTCCCCCAAAAGTTTTCCTCATGTCCCTTTGTCATCCTTTCTTCCCATCTCCACTGTCTCTAGGCAACCACCCATCTACTGCTTTCTATCACTACAGATTTGATTGTATTTTCTGAATTGTATATAAATGAAATCATTGTGTATTTACTTTTTTTGTTCTTATTAAACACAATTGTTTTGAGATTCATCTATGTTGTGTATATTAATAGCTAATTCCTTTTCATTGCTAAGTAGTATTCCATTATATCAGCTATTCCACAATTTATTTATCTGCCTGTTGATGGATATTTGGATGTGTCTAGTTTGGGACTACTACAAATAAGCTGCTACAAATAACCACATGTAAGCATTAATATGGATATATGCTTTTATTTCTCTTGGGTAAATAGGAATGGCTGTGTCATGTGATATATATGTTTAACTTTTAAATACATTTCCAAACTGTTTTCCAAGTGATTGTTCCATTTTCCAATTCCATCAACAATGTATGAATTGTCTACATATCTTTTCTTGACTGGCTACAAAGCGTAGGGTGAACTTTCAGAACTGAGTCTCCATTGGATTTGACCAGCTGGTAATTACAGCTGAAATTCTCCTTAGGCTCAGTACAGGGAGGGAGGGGGATCCTGGAAGTCCTTCTTAAAGATAGTGTCAGACTTGGCATATCTGGGGAGGCTTGTTTGTCATCGATACTGCCCCAGGGGCTGGAGGAATTAAGTAAGACCTGAGGATAATGAACTAAGGGCTTCTCTAGCTCAGCACTTGAGAAAATCCTGCTGGACCTGAAGAGGCCACATTTCAATAAATTACAGCCCAAATTTCACAGAAACTAATTTTTGTATAAATAAATAATTTTATCTGGTATCAGGACCCCAACCAGTTGTGGGAGGGGCCCTAGTCCCTGGCTCAGAGTCCTGTTCTAGGGATGTGATTTTCTGGCCAGACTGCCCCTGGAGGAGTCATAGAACCAGGGCTCTAGAGCCCTTGGGGCTTCCTAGGTGAAGGCTGCTGATATAGGCCCATCCTCCACCAAATGGAGCTATGGAACAGTGTCTAGGACTAGAGAACAAGGCCAATGTCCTTACCCCTCTGGCCATTGCTGGGGCCCAGCCTTTCTGGATCCTGATGTCTGTAGAGTGTGAGCCCTGCCAGAGTTTGGACTATGATGTTCATTCATTCATTCATTCATTCATGCATCAACATTTATCAATGTCTCTTCGAAACCAGAGATAATTGAGGCAGGTTACGAAACTCTGCCAAGGGATTTGGATGGTATTTATGGGAGGGGCATAAAATTATAATTATATCAGGTTTGTGTTTAGAAAGGGACCTTGGCAGCCAACATGGAGGATAGATTCAAGAATGGACAACTCGTGGGCAGGGAGGTCATCAGGAAGACGCAAGGAGGAATGATCTGAGCAGGTGGTGGCAGTGGGAGTGATGAGAGAGGAGTCATAGCTTCAGTGACACTGCTCTCTCCTGGTTCCCACCAAATACTTATACATAAGTAATAAATACATGGAGGAGTGGTTGGAGGGATAAAAGGATGCCTTTGCTCAGGAGTGAGCCAAGGCATGCATCTCCCCACCTGCCCATCCAACATCTTCTGCCTGAGCAGCCATCCTTCACTGAGATGAAGGTGGGGACTACAGGTGTTCTCCCAGTTAAGCAGGATGTCACTGACTCACGTCTGACTGACAGCTCTCAGCATGGACTGACTTCTAGAGGCTCAGTTAGTCACCTGTAAAACAAGAGCACTGCGATCCCTTCTTGCTCGAATTTCTAAGGCAGTAAAGAACTCCCTGGGGTCATAACTTTTAAATTCTAGGAAGGAAAAGCCTCAGTCCCATGGAGACCCCATGCTCAGGCGTGACAAGCGGGTAGGAATAGAGAATCCAGAGCCTGGTGGGGAGGTCAAAAGTCTCAGCTTGATGCCTGTCAAGGGGTTGGGTCTCTGCTGTGATCACTGAGCATCAACATCACGTGACCTTTTTCTGGTTACAGTGAGTACAGTACCATGCCTGAGCAGTCACATTGCTGTCACTTAGATTGACCTGCTGAAAGCTCCATCCACAGGTGTTCAAAGAATGGCATCCACCGTAACCAGAGTTCACTTTCAAAACAGTATGCAGAGGCAGGGAGCAGGGCAAGAGAAATGAGAGGGGCATGGGCAGGGGCTACTGAATTTATGTGTGTGGGCGGAAAAAACATGGGCATCATGCAGGAAAAGCCTAGAGTCCTGGGTTCCAACCCACTGTGCCACATTCACTGGATGACCACGGGAGAGAATCATTTCACCTCTCTGAGCTGATTTGGGCCCTGATCTCACAAACAAGTTGATGTTTGCGTATATGTCCCCTCTACCTCAATCTGGGCTGCATGAGAGTGGAAGGCCAGGCACAGACCTTTGGAACTGAGTTAAGAAGGCAAAACAAGTGTTCACTCCTGCTTCTCCTGCTCAGGCGGTGACTTGTTTACCAGTTGATGCCCAGAGTTGATGCAAGCAAATCTTAGTGTTTCAGAGCTAGGAGGACACAATTCAACCCTTCGTTTGATGTAAGATGAAATGGAGCCCCAGAGTTGGAGGAAGAGCAGCCAAGGCCTGGGCCAGCAATGGCCAAACTTGTCCACATGGGCTTCAAGGGCTCCCAGGGGACCTCATTGCTTAGCAGTATGGGTTGCAGTATAGGGGGAACCCAGTGACCACTGACTCAGAACCACCTTGGCCTGTTCCCTGGCACCACCAACAGAACCTTCCTGCCCTGTCCATTGAACCACTGAGAGCCTGACCAGAGCCTGCCTAGTCAGACCTAGTGGGTGAATGTGGCTTTCCTGTCCACCAGGCTGTCACAGCTGTAGCAGCACCAGGAGTACAGAGAGTGGTACAGGTACAGTCAGTTTGTTGTCTCACCTTTGAGTGATGAACCCAAGGTCAGGGTGGGGGTAGGCGAGGCCCAGTTCCAGGAGAGACCCAGTGCCAGGAGACAAGGCTTGTGATGAGCCAGGAAGTACCTGGCACACGGAGGAGGAACCTAATGTTGTTACTGTCAGTCCAGGACACTCCCTGGGTTTGAGGGTAAAGGCCAGAGCCAGGACCTAAATGACGGTGCCAGACTGAGAAACCCTGAGAAGGAGGGCCTGATGATGAGGCCTTTGGCCCCAGGCCAGATGGTATAGGCTGGGCACCCCTGAACCATGAATTCCTGAACCATGAATTTGAGGGCATGAATTCCTGCCAGCAACTCAGGAACTTTGGAGCAGAAGGGTACCCTTTAAATCTCAGCAGCTCTGCTGGAGGCCCGCCTGGGGTGACTGCTAACTTGCCTGGGGTGAGTGAGGAGGAATGCAGAAGTACTGGGTGGGACATGCCCCTGGGGAGGGAGACTGTGATCTTTGTGCTAATTTTGTGCAGCAAACTGTTCCCCAGGCCTCCTGGTGCCACCTGGCAGCAGCATATATGAGGTACACAGTCCAGGGTGGCATAGCCTTACCCTAAGCTTCCTCTGGGCTTTTCTCTGTGCCCTCCATGTCCCACCTACTCAGGGGAGAAGAGTTGCTCCTGGCTGCTTGCTGAGTGAGTGATAGAAGAGGAGGAGCTAGCAGCTAGACAGATGGTACCTCAGCCTCCTGGCCTCCTACTTGCTAGCATGGGAAGGAGGGTGGCCTGAGACTCCAGCATGTCTGGGTGGGGTTATGGTGGGAGAAAATGAGCCACTGACCTTGGCCTGCTTGATGGCCACCAAGCACTTCCAGAGTCAAAATTCAGGTCCTTCAAATGTGGGAAGACATAGTTCCCATCCTCCCCTCCCATGCCCAGATATCCCCAGCAGTGCCTCCTGGTCCTTGACCATCCCTTCCTTCATCCTCCAAACCTTCCTTGCTCCGCTGCCCAGCTCAGTTCCTTCGCCTCCTGCAAGAGGCCTTGCCTGCTGCACCAGCCTGTGCTCATATGTCTGTACTAGTTTCACTCAGGATAGAGAGCTGGTATAGGAGGCAGCTAGAGAAGGAAGGTAGAAGAAGAGTAAGACCTTGACCAGTATATCTACAGTTGGGCAGAGGCCCAGAGTAGAGGCTGGGTCCTGCCAGGACTCCTGAGAAAGGGGACCTTATGGGGTGGTCACCTCTCCAGAATATATGCCAGCAGGGGCTGGGCACAGGGATAGATGAGCAATGGGAGCCCTGGTGGGGCCATGCAGGTGCTTCACTGGGGTACCAGTTGGCGCTGTGGTCAGTGGAAGAGACAGGAAAATGGGGAAAGGGCCAGAGAGCTGGGTCTGGGCATTTCTGGATGGTGAGGTAAAGGCTGAGGCCCTATCCCTGCAGCCTCCTTGGTACTCTAGGCAACATGAGCAAAGTGGTAGGCATATGACAGGATCTGACCAGGAGCCACTGGAGAACCCACTTGGGGCACAGAAGCAGATCCCCTCTTTTGTGGAGCTCTACCCATTAAATGGGGGCAGCACCTCTTTCCTGACAAGTTTGGAGGGGCTCGGAGGCAGTTGTGGGACCTCTGAAATGGACAACTCCACCCCATCCTTTACTCCCACTCCTGGTACCACAAGCACATCTGTGCCCAAAGTGGGGCCACTGTGAGTGGCTAGAGGTATTCTCAACACCAGCTGTCACAACCTGGCCCCAGTCACCACCCAGCCAACCAGACATGGTGAGACAGCAGGCACCCATTCACTTTGAGCAAAGTAGAGCTCTTGCCACAGCCCTGAGCCTGCCACCTGTCCCTGCACAGGCCTCACAGTCTCCTGGGTGCTCCCAGCCCTCCAGATGAGTAGTGTCTGGACCTGGAGGACTAGCCAGTCACACACCACATGCCACAGGATTGACTGGCAATAAAACACATCAGTTCATCATCATTAATCATTAGGGAAATGATTAATGCAGATTAAAGTCACAAGGAGGTACCACTACACAACTATTAGAATGGCCAAAAGAAAAAAATTGACAATATCAAGTGCTGGTCAGGATTTGAAGCAACAGGAGCTCTTAGACATGGATGGAGGGAATGCAAATGGCACAGCCACTTTGGAAAACTCTTTGACATTTTTTATCATACACTATATAACCCAGAAATTTCATTCCTAGATCTTTATCCAAGAGAAATAAATTCAGGTTCACTCAAAATCCTGTATGCAACCTTTTATAGCAACCTTTTATTCATAGTCACCCCAAAATGGCCCCAATCCAAATGTCCTTCAAACTGCAAATGTATAAACAAACTGTGGTATATCTGTACAGTGGAATACCACTCAGCAAATAAAGGGGGATCAGCTACTGGAATGAGCAACAACAGGGATCAGTCTCGAATATGTTATGCTAAGTGAAAAAGCTAGACTCAAAATGCTCCATACTTTTGATTCCACTTACATTTTGGAAAAGAGAAACTACAGGGACAAAAAAAAAACAGATCAGAGGGTGCCAGGGCCTAGGGGAAGGGGTAGAATGGGAGAATTGACTACAAAGGGGCACAAGGGAAATTTTTGGGGTGATGGAACTATTTTATATAATGATTGTGGTGATGATTACATGACTATGCATTTCTCAAAACTCACAGAACTTTATACTGCAAAGTGTGGATTTACTGTATGTAAATAATACTTCATTAAACATGACTTTAAAAACACACACACATTATCATAGCCACTGTTTCTGAGCACCTGCTAGGCACTGTGCCAGGAGCTCTGCATGTTTTCTCATCCATCTACTCATTTGATCACTCACTCAGCAAGCATTCATTGATGCCTCTACCAGCTGCAGCAGCACCATGTCCAGTTAATCCCCCCACAATACCTCCAAGTCACATGGCTCCCTGAGTTGTGCAGAGAAACCTGCAGAAAGATGTGGCTAGAGCCCAACCCTGGGGGCCCTGCAGGTGAGTTTGGAGGTTCTGTGTGGTACATTTCCATGGGGAGAGGAATTCCTAGTCAGCCTCTTAAGGGAGTTTATAATCCAGAAAGAGAGCCTGAGGTGATGGAACAAAGAATGGTACCCTTGCTCCCTCTCTAAGGTGCTGGCCCTGCAACTTAGACAAACCATACCCCTCACAGCTCTGAGCACAGAGTCTGGGTTGAGGGTGGAAGATCAAGTCTCTGGGCCCACTTACATGTTCGATTTTCTTGCTACATGGCTGGTCTTCTGCTTGGGAGCATGTCTGTGTCTGCCCAGATCAGACAGGAGTGGTTCTGGCTTCTCTGGTGAGAATCCAAATGTAGGAACCCCCTGAATAAACTCCCTGAACATAGGCCCACTGTGCATCAGGGAAAATGAGCAAACTAGCAAACCAGAGCTCCATGTACCAACATGGATATGTCTCAAAAATACAATGTGCAGTGAAGAACAAATGACAAGGTGGATAATCCATGACACCACTTAAATATTTTTTTGTAGTTGAACACCTTGTATTCATATTTGCAGATTTTTCAAAAAGATCAAGTTACATTTAAAAACACTTTTTTATTTTTTATTGAGATAGTTAACATACAGCACTATACAAATTTAAAGTATATATAGCATAATGACTTGACTTACATATATACTGTGAAATAATTACCACAATAAGTTTAGTTAACACCCATCTGAATGGAGTGCCCTGCCCCATGTCATATAGATACAAAAAAAAAAAAGAAAGAAAGAAAGGTGTTTTTCTTGTGATGAGAATTGTTAGGATCTACTTTCCTAGCAACTTTCAAATATACCATACAGCACTATTAAGTATAGTCATCATGTTGTACATTAAATATGCTTTAAAAACACAAACTAGTACCATATATTGTGGTTATAAACTTAAACATACAAAAACATGAATGAGAAAGATACATACTAACTTCAGAACTAGATTAGCTCTGGAGAGGATATCAGCAAAAAGTAAAATAAATTTACAGCAAAAGGCTAACAAAAAGATTTAACAAATCTGAGATGTATGGGTTAAATTAAGGGGGTGTGTTACTTACTGTTTTCTGTATTTTTGGTTGAATATTTCATAACTAAAAACAAGCCAGAATGAAACTTAAAAACGTTGCACTAAGTGAAATAAGCCAGACACAAAAAGATAATACTCATGTGAGAGACAGAAGGTAGAATAGTGGTTACCAGGGGCTGCGGGGAAGAAGGATGGGAGTTATTGTTAATAAGTACGGAGTTTGGGAAGATGAGGAAGTTCTGGAGTTGGATGGGGGTGATGGTTGTATTGCTCTGAGGAGGTACTTAAGGCCACTGAACTGGATGCTTAAAAATGGTTAAAATGGTAAATGTTATATCTTTTATCACAATAAAATAATTAAAAACAATCCAGGCAAACCTACAGAGAAAGTAGATTAGTGGTTGCCTAGGACAGAAAAAGATACTGGCAAAATTGGGGTCATGGACAAGGGGTGCAGGGTTCTTTTTGTGGCAATGAAAATGTGGTAATGAAAATGTTCTGAAATTGGTTGTGGTCATAGATGCACAACTCTGCCAATAGACTAGAAGCCATTTAAATTAGTGCTTTCAGTGGACAAAGTGTATGGTATGTGACTTAATCTCAACAATGCTGTTAAAAAAAAGGCCTAAGGTGGGAAATTCTTTCCACGTCAGCTACTGTAGTAGAAGCCGTGGTCTGTCTGGTCTGAACCCGGCTCTGACATAAGTATCATACAGTCATCAGGAGACCCAAAGCTTTCTCACCCTGCCACCCTGCGACATGGGATGGAGACCTGCCAGCCTGGCTCCCAGAGCTGGAGCCACATCCCATTGTGGCACATCCACAGGTTCTGGGAGGGAAGCAGAGTCATAGACTCTGCAGAATGAGGTTAATGAGAATATGCTCCAGGCTCCAGGGGTTTGGAGCCTTAATTAATACTTGCAAGGCCCTCAGTGATTGTGAAATCAGAGGTTCTGTAAATCTGCACAGCAGTGGCCTTATTAGTACCAGTGTGTTACGCAGGAGAAAGAAGCCAGCCTTCTGATCACTGACTTAGCTTCCTGGAGCAGCTGGTCCCGGGAAGTCCAGGCCAGGTCGAAGTTGTCTCTTGTGGCTCCTTGCTATCCTGGCCACTCTTAGGGCCTGAGTGATCTATATCAGTCTGGGGCTTTAGGGAAGCCACCTTGAGTACCATGGCCAGGCTCCTGAAGACAAAGACTTTCACTTTGGGGGTGTATGGGAAGCACCTGGCAGACCCCCCACAGCAGGTAAAGTGTTTTATTTTCTACAAATCTCAGGACTCCTGTGAGAGCACCAGCCTACCTTCCCAGATGGCCAACCTTTCTGTGTTTGATGTGCCTCTTAGGTTTGAGCACAGCCAGGTGCAGTTGGGCCCTGAGCGGAGGCTTGCCCTCTGCCCAGGGCAGCCTGGGGGTATGGACCAATCTGGTTTTGCCTTAGCTCAGGTCTTTCCTGCCTGGTGGCTCCTTCCTGTCCCCCCACCACCACCGCCCCAAGCACCCTCCCCTGGCAGGACCCTGGGTTTTCCCAAGACCAAGTGGCACAGCCCTCTCCTCCCTTATTCTGGTACAGCCTCCTGGAATAAATCCTCAGACTCCATCATCCTTTGGATTAATCACAAAGTGCACCTCACACTAGCCTCAGGGGCCTCTGTTTATGCTAGGGGTCTTGATGCCACGCAGAACCATGTCCCCACCTGGCAGAGCCTTGCTATGCTCAGACACTGTGGCCACAAACCCATCTGTAACTACTGGGATGGTTCTCTGGCCAGGGAGTTGGGAGGTAGAGGGAGGTACAGGCCAGGAGCCAAGATCTGTGGCTGTGGGTACTCTAAATTCTGAGGCTGGTGACTCTTGAACTTAGGGACTCTGAGGCCCATGAACTTGAGGATCTGCTGCCCAGGGAACTTATTTTAAGCTGGGTGGCCCTGGGTGTCCTCAACCCGGTGGACCTATAGCCCTCAAGGCCTGCTGACACTGGAGCCTGTGACCCTGGGCCCACTTCTGGTATGTGACTTCTCTAACCAACTGCTTTGATGGGTATCTGTTAAGATATGGCACAGCCTTCTCCCCATGTTAGATCTTGTTTCTGGGGGTTAATCTCTGATCTCCATATTTCCCTTAGGGATTTTACCTTCTAACGCAGGCAACTTATCACTTCTACCCAAGTAGCTCTGAGGACCATGAACATCATCCTCCATGTCAGCTGTCCCTCCCTTCCTCTCTCCCTCCTAGCTTCCAAACATCCTCAGACATTGCCAGAATATTAATCTCTTTCCTTATCCAGGGCCTGTCAAACCAGATGGGACTGAGGCCAGAGCCAAATGGCCCCCTGCCAGAGACCCCATCATGGCTGATATAGGTCTCTTCCACAGCCTTCTCAGGGGAGCACTGTAGTATCATGGTTAGACCAATAGGCATTCCTGAGTTCAAACCTTGTCTCCACTTCTTACCTGCTGTGTAACCCTGGGCAAGTTGCTTAACCTCTCTGTGCGTCATCTATAAAATAAGGGCTATCATAATACTACTTCACAGGGTTCTTGTGATGATTAAATAAGATCATTTGTGGGCAATGCTGGGCCTGGTACACAGTAAATACCCAAGGAAGGTCAGCTGCTTCTGAATTTTCTTGAACATTCATTGTCCATGTCTAAAAAGATGTCCTGAGAGGTAAGCCCAAGCCAAGGTAACCCCTGTCCACAACCTACCCCCAAAGCCTGCTCCCAGCCTCCCACCCCCAGAGGAAATGCTGCCCACGTTATATGGATGTCAAAACTCCCTCCCCAAAAGTTTGTGTAGCATGCCTAGTGAGCACCTTCACAGCCCCACTATCCACCCCACACCTCACTCAACAGCCTCCCAGGGCCCAAGGTAGGACAATGAGGCTGCTGAATGAGAGCGTACAGGCCTCTGCCTAATCAGACTATGCCAAGGGCAGTTTGAAGAGGCTGGCTTTCTTCTATTTATAGTTAAACTTCTCTGCCATTATGGCCCATCTCTAATTTGAGAGCTCTTTTATTATGTTTTCTTTATATTCTCTTCATGTGGATGAGTGGAAAAATAAATGAAAGAGAAAATCACAGTGCTGTGGTTAGGAAAAACTGCCAGGGGCAATGGCAGGCTTCGTGTTCACTGCCTTAGTGGCTCATGTGGGGTGTCCTGGGGCATCAGAACAAGACATGGCCTTTCCCAGGTGTGGTTACGAGTTGCTCATGGGGCAGGGCACCCCATTCAGACTGTACAAACAGACTGGGACTTGAATTCTATTTTGCCGTGAGCTCACTAGCTGCCCTTGGGTAGCTCCTACCTCTCCAGGCCTTACGTGTCTTACCTTTAAAATGGGGTAATAAGCTGGCTCAGCTCCTGGTGGGCCGGAATGCACAGTCCTCTTGGAGATGATGAAGGACAGCTTAGCAGCAAGAGCAGAAGAGGCTGAGGCCCATTTCCAGCCTGCCCTAGATACCCAACACCCCTGTCCCCCTGCCTTTTGGAGTCCAGGGAACCACTGCCCCTTCCCCGCTTTTTTGCAGTGACCTCTCTCCTGGGAGGTAGGGGAGCCCAGTATGACCAGGAAAAGATGAGAAGAGCAATCTTGTCTGAAATGGGGACTGTCCTGCAGCCCCTAAGGGAGAGCAAGAATTAACATGGCCACTGAGTTGCAGCCACAGATCTTCCTATGCATGAGTCCATTTTAGGAGGGTGGCCTGGAACTTCTCACTGCAGGGCTAGGCCTGACTTATTTTAAGCTAGGCAGAACAAAGGGAGCTCGGAGTCTCTGTGGTCTGTGGTCTGTGTATGTGGTGAGGCTGTGGTGGGTGGGCCCAGCTCTCAGCCCTCATCTGAACTCCTGTGGGTCAGCTTGCCTGCAGAGGTGCCCATTCTCCACTTGGAAGGTCTGGCTTGGCTCCCAATCAGGCCAAGAGGACAGAGCGGGCCCATCCATAGGCCCCTACCTGAAGCACTTGGACAGGGCAGGGGAGATGCTAGGGGTCATAAGGTTAGCCAAGGTCACATCCAGAAGCTGTGGCTGGGTCAAGGTCACTCAGCCCTAGTCAATGCCCAGGCCCCCAGGTAGAGGAGGTGGGAGGATCTTGTGAGATGGCAGAGCTGGGGAGGGGACATAGGCAGGGGAGGGCCGAGGTGGGGCAGGAGGGAGAAATAGGTGGGTACAGGTGCACAGCTGTTATACTTGAGCCAGTCTACCTATGTTCAAGCCCCAGCTTGGCCAATTAACAGATATTGTGTGACCTTGGGCAAGTTACAGAACTTCTCTGTTCTTCTGTTTACTCACCTATAAAATAGGGATAATGACAATAACATACCAAAGCTCAATGAGAGGTCTAAATGAATTAAGTGTAAAACACTTAGAACTGTGCCTGACACTTTGCAGTTTCCATGTGGCCCAGCCCTGCCCTGTCCCTCTGTGAATAGAAAACAGGACAGTCAGTCACCTGTGATGCCTCACACCCTGTAAAGGGCAGAAAGGAAAGATCCTTGCCTCAGGGCTGGCGGTAAGGCCAGGGGAGGTTGCCAACTGCTTTAGCTCCACCTGATTAGGGTGGTGGGCACGTGTAGGATTCAAGACCCCCTTACCCCCATACTTCTCAGCCCACTTTCCTTTCCTCAGAAAAGGGCTTCAGCCATGTTCTTAGCTTTCCCCCATGACCCTTGCCCTCAGGTTTTACATTAGTGTGTACCATGTCTGGCACCCTCCAAGATGATCAGGACCCTCAGTGACCCTCTGGCACTTTGGCTTTTCTTCTCCATGGCCTTGGATAGGGTGCACTTGGCCGCTCATGGAGACACACCTGGTATCTCCATATGAAGTGCTGCCCCAGCTGTCAGTAGATGGGTCTGTCGGCAGACCCCAGACAGAGCAGCCCAGTGCCCTGGCCCCAGGACAGACTTAGATTCCAGTTCTAGATGCGTAAGCACCCCGATGTGTGGCCTCCAACAAATCATTGGGCTCCTCTAAGCCAGTCTCCTCACTGGCCATGTGGGGATGGTGATTCCTACCTCAGGGGTCATTTGAGGATTGGGTGGGAGAACAAATGGGAAGACAGTCTGGAGCCTGGCATGCAGTAGGTGCTTATCTCCTCCCACAAAGCCTCAGTGACTCACTGGGGTAGCAAGGGACCCTAGGACAAATATAGAATGGCCTGCCAGTGTCATTTTCTTAATTTCTCACCAGTCCAACCCCTCCTTTGCCTGCCCCACCACCCTTGTCCTTATTCAGACCTCTTTTCTGACCCTTCCAGTCTGTTTTCCACACTCAGAATAAACTTAAGAACATATGAATCAGACCATGGTACTTTCTGCCTATAACTATCTATGGCTCCCCAAGGTCCTCAGAGTAAAGTTCAGATTACTTGACTTGACCCATTAGACCAATGTGATCTGTCTCTGCCTGATACTCATCACCACTCCTGCAACTGCTCCCGGCATATTCTATACAAGACCTGCACAGAGTGACTTGTTCCCTGGACATGCCCTGCACGTTTTATCTGTAACTTAATGCAGTTTATGGAATGAGCTAGATTTGGCCTCTGCAAACCCCCTCTCCTTCCTACTCTCCCCTCCACCTATTGGAAAAACTCAGGCAGGCTCCAAACCTTTTTCAGCCACCATCACATAATCAAATATCTATCTCATTTAAACCATGCCCTACCTCAACATGGAAGCCTACAATGTGGGCAGGAGGTTGTTGTGTGCCTGTTTTTTTGGTTTGTTTTTTGTTTATTTGTTTGCTCCAGCTCATCCTCCATTTGCTAGACACTATGTTATCCATCTCTTCGGGAATACACTAGAGTTGAGAGCGAGATGAGAGAAGTATGAGACCTGAGAAAGGCTTTCTTGACACTGGAGCTGAGATCTGACATCCTGGCCTTCTCTACAGCAGATGTATAACTTCTGGATCTTTCTAAACTAGATACTTTCATGGGTTCCTCAGAAATCCTCCTTAAATTCTCCCTCCCACTGGGAACCTCCAAATGCAGTTCTCTGGTATGGAGTTCACTTCTTCAAGTGGCTGCTTATGACTCACCCCAGCCTTTTTCTGTCATTTCCCCCTTATCTGGAAGGAAGCTCCCTTGGGCAGGATCCCTTTTTGATGACCCAAGGCCAGCTCCCATCTTTTGGGAGTTTGTGAGTGAGTATGAAGCCCACCCTCTGTAGGCATCTGTAAGCCACTGAGACAAGTTTGGATGTTAGCATTCTAAGGATGTGGGAACCCCTTGGGGGGTTTGAAGCAGGAGAATGATATGATAGGTATCTACTGTAATTGTCCAGGCAAAAGGTGATGGTGGTTTTTTCTAGGATGGGAGCTATGGAGGTCAGGGGAGCTGGCATGATTAAAGGTAGAGCTGACAGACCTGTTGTTTTCTGGTTTGGATGTGAGGGCCAATGAAAGGAGAAGAATCCAGTAATTTTGGCTTGAGTAACTGGGTAAACAGAGGTACCAGTCACTGAAGAGAAGTCTGGAGTGGAGCATGTTGAGGGGGAAAGAAATTAAGGATTCAGTCTTGGTCATGCAATGTTTTAGATGCTTGTCAGATACAAAGTAGAGCTGTCCAGGAGGCAGATAGAGAAATGCAAGTTTCCATCAGCCCATATGGTGCCTTTGTGCAAATGAGAGAAGGGCAGCCTTTCCTTCAGGTGAATATAGTCTCCTACCAGGGCACATGGCTTGATGAATAGAGCACAGCTGGACCTCAGCCCTGTGAGTCCCTTTGGCCATGCACCTTTGTGCAGCAAACAAACTATATAACTGCATAGTAGCCCTGGATATGCAAGTCTGGAGCTCAGGGGAGTAGTGGCGGCTGGGGAAGAGCTATTATCTTATAGGATATTTATTTGGATGCTGTGTGGGATGGTGACTCCTCCAGCCAAAGTGGGGATGGAGCGTCAGGGGTGTGCCTAGGTGGGCCAAGAACCCTTCCTTTCTAGGGCTAGAGCTTTCCTTCTCTTCCTGCAGGAAAAGCCCTCCTGCCTCCCTGCAAGGCTGAGTAGCTGTGGGCCCCTCAGTCTTGCCTTGTCTAGGGTCATCCTGGGGAGTGGAACATGGGTGGGGAGTGAGGAGGCCTTGTTCTCTCTTCCTCTCACTCCTCTCACTTTCCATGCTTACCCCAGGGATGTTAACCCCTGTCACCATGCTGATGGTCATAGTGTTCTCAGAGCAGTCCCTACAGCCAGGGTGAGCACCAAGCAGGGGAAGGGACCTTGAGACCTGACAGGTGGCCCCTTGAAACCTGACTGGAGGAGCAGGAATAGTCAACCAGGCCATGGAGACCATAATGACTGAAGAAGCAGGCAGCCAAGTATTTGGTAGAGAGGTGGTTGGCATCAGACTGCCTGAATTCAAAGCACAGAGCCAGTTCCTACCAATTGGGTGACCTCGGCAAGTCAATTAGTAGCTTTAAGCCTCAGTTGATCCTGTAAAATGGGGCTGATAATAGTATCTACCTCATAAGGTTATGATGAGAAAGGAATGAGTTCTTTCACATAAAGCACTTAGCACAGTACTTCAAATTGTAAGCACCCACCTAGTCAGAATTAGTTTATATGGTATATTTTAGAAAAGCCTTTCCAGGTGGAATCCCAGAGCTCCTTGTTAGTTGCTGACCAAAGCAGGCAGGAGGGGAAGTGGGCTTGCTGAGCTGGTAAAGCTCAAAAGCTGCTTCCTGCCTCCCCAGATTGGAGTCACACCCCCCAGAGCCTCGGGGAAGTCGTGGAGGTCAAGCTTGAGTCATGGCAGCTAAACGAGGGACTCTCCCCTTTGCAAACACTTCTAGGAAAGGCAGTTTCACAACTCCTTGGGACGTGGTGCAGCACTGCACGACGCCCACTCTCTATGTGTTCCTGGGGTTGTGTTCAGTCCTGATCTTACAGTTGAGAACTTTCCTATCTTTGGAGTAAGAGGGAAGTGAGCTCAGAGTGGGAGCTTGTGTTGTACCACCCCCAGACCTTCTCTCCAGGAGTCCTTTAAAAATCTGTTGAGTACCTTTAGATTTTTTTTCCAGAAAAAAAAATCAACCAAATATATAGTCCTACATGCTAAATTTTGCAAGATTCCTCATCTTTTAGCAAAGGTTCCTGTTATAAGTTAATGGCTAAGCTGGTGGGGTCTGGAGTTGAAGTTCCTGAGTCCTGGTGTTGATTCTACTATTTACTGGCTGTGAGACCTTAAACAAATCTTGGACCATCTCTAAACCTCAGTTTTCCTTATCTTTAAAATGAAAGCAGCAATAATGGCTCCTTCCTAAGGTTTTGAGGGAGTTAAATGTAGCATGACCAACGTGTCCCTGTTTGAGACTTCCCCATTTTTACACCGGAAGCCCTGCTTCCAGGGAAACCCCTCAGTAGTTGACAAACTAGGATAGTTGGTTTCCCTAGTAAATTACATAATGCCGAGAAAGCAATTAGCCAAGTGCAAGCAGTTCATCCAGGTTCTGTCACTGTCAGCTGATATTATTGGTCTTTTCCCTAATTAATCGATCTGATAGGAATGTTGCCCTAGGGATCAGGAGCCCAGGACTTGATTTACCACTCAGTCCCCATCCTGCTCTAATGGCTTTCTGGGCAACCCTCCAGCCTCCCTGGGCCTCAGTTTGTTCACCCTATCAAATGAGAGAGATGAATTTGAGAATCACTGGGGATTATTCCCATAAAGCTTATGAGATTTCACCAGGGATACTCTCCCAGTACCTGGTAAGACAACCTTGAATGTAGATGGCACCAGCTATGCATTTGCAGAGCTCACATACATTCTGCCCAGGGAGAAGTCCAGATTAAAAATTTCATTTGCATCTTGATGGTGACGTTTTACCTACAGCTAGGGCTTATTTGGCTCTTAAGAAATCTTGACCTGAGTATGGGGAGAAAAATCGCAAGATAACTTATGCCCTTGTGTTTTCATGATGTTAGCCTAGGAATGAATGTGCCATCAAGAAATGGAGATTGTTCCCAGGAAAGCCTTTTCCTTGAAGAGATGTAAAGGGGCAGGTGGAATCTAGTATCAACCTCTCTTTGTAGGACCCATTCTCAAAGTTGAGATTTCAAGTCAAGCCAGATGTCCCAGTAGGAAAATAACCGACCCCTCAAGGTTTGGTGTGTGCAAATTCTTGAGAACGTAAGTCCTAGCTTATCCACTTCCTTGCCTGTGTACCATAGCACTGAATACACAGAAGATGCTCAATAATAGATCTATTTTACCTCATCATTCTCAGGCACTTTACTGTTTGGGGCCACTGTATTATTATACATCATGTTGAATTGCCTGCAGCAGACTTGGCTGACAAGAAGGGCTGTTTTATTTTAGCTCTTGCCAAATGCCCAGGGCACAGCTCCCCAGACTTTGGGATGTAGATGTTTCTCAGATTACTTGATGACTGTCTAGTTGGGCCCTAGGGGCTTAGGAGCAGTTGCTCCTGAAGAGAATAGTTCCCCTATGCTGGGAAGAATTAATCTTGGGGCCAGAAATGAAGCTAGTTTTCGCATAGAGGAGAGAGACTCTTTTATCTCTGTAGCTGGAGAAGCCTCTGAATTCTGAGATGTGGAGATAGCATGATCAACCATCTTGGTTTACCTGGGACTATTATAGTTTTAACACTGAAAATTCAATACCCCAGGAAAGTCATCAGTCCCAGACTAAGCACCCACATTGAGGCAAGAAGGAGCAGGAGAACAGATAATAGGGGCCCTACTGGGCAGCTGCTGTTGGCTGGGGGAGTTGGTGGCAACATCAACAGGAGTGATCACAGTGGAGGCCACAGCAGTACCCAAATGCAAGACATTTCTGGGACAGATGACTTTGAGGAGACTTGATATCTGGCGACAAGCCTTGTCAGGATCACTCTCTTGACCCCAAAAAGAGAAAATCCCTTCCTGAAACCAGAGTGTGGTCTCAGGGGTGACCAGGGAGGCCAACAGTGCTCAGCTGAGCAGCGATCTCAGGGTCACTGGCAGCAGAGCCAGCCTCTTAGTCAAAGAGGCTAGCATATGTATCTGGAGCACAGGTGAGGCCCCAGGAGATTCTCAGACATTACTGTGATATTCACTTGTATGGGGTGCTAAACCCAGCCAGATGCTGATGGGAGCTTATGCTCTGACATGAGCCCTGAGAGAGAAATGTCATCTTAACTTGGTTCTGGCCTGGTATGTTAGGCTGAATATCAGCCTACCCATCCCGCCAAGAATCTACGTATTAATCTCCAAAACCTATCAATGTTAGCCTATGTGGCAAAGGGGGCTTTGTAGACATGATTAAATTAAGGATCTTGAGATGGAGAAATTATCCTGAATTATTGGGTGAGAGGTTCTAAATGTAATCACAGGGTCCCTAGAAGAGGAAGGCAAGATCCAAGAAGGAAAGTAATGTAATGACAGAAGCAGAGGTTGGAATAATGTGCTTTGAAGATGGAGGAAGGGGCCATAAGCCAAGGAATACAGGTAGCCACCAAAAGCTGAAAAGGCAAGGATTCTTTTCTCAGAGACTTCAAAAGGAAACAGACCTGCCAACACCTTGACTTTAACTCAGTGAAACTGGTTTTGGACTTCTGACCTTCAGAGCCATAGGGAATAAATTTTTTTTTTAACCACTAAGTTTGTAGTGATTTGTTATAGCAACAATATGAAACTAAAACTGCTGGTGAGGTGGGAGACACAGCATGACCATGTCCTAATTCAGACATTTCTTTTCCGAGAGACATCCCTTCATTAAGGGGCCGAGAAAAGTAGGAGAGAACATGGAGACCTTTTTTCAGTATGTCTGTCTTGAGAATTTAGCTGCCCAGTGTTTCAGACCTAGCACCTAGAACAGAACTTGAAACACTGGAGGTCCCCAACAAATATTTGCAAAGTGAACAACTACATTTCAGTCTGGTGCTGAATCAGAATAGCTTGGGAAAGAGAAGCAATGCCCTCCAGGAGTCACCACATGGACCCCACTGAAGACCGTGTGTCCTGACTCCGAAAGTGTTTCTCTTTAGGTGACCCAGCTATTTCCAGACGTAGGGGCTTTGGTGCGTGTATGTGGCGGGGAGCAGTCCTCACTGGATGAGTCAGTCTGGGAAGGACTGCCAAGTAGTTTCAACCGAAACATCGGACGCAATCAAAAATTTGTCAACTAAGACACTGCACACTACACTACATGAGAGTATTAATGAGGTCCCTATTGCGTCTCATATTTTACATGGTGCTATGTGGCTCTTAGTTATTTAATTCTTTTTGTTTCTGGGAAAATGGGAGTTGACTTTTAAGAGGCCACAGGATCCCTTCTTGCTGACCTGGGTTTCTACAGGTCCCTAGACTACTCTTGACATTAAACACACATCTACTCTGTAATTGTCCATAGAGATTGAAACAGTTTTCAAAAATTTGGAGTAACAGGTTATTTTACTAAAGAAAATTATTTATTCCTCTTACTAAGAAGCGATCTCAAAGGAGCTGAACATCATGTCCAAAGTACCAACTTCTTCATAAGGAAAATTGGGGAGGCACTTTTCCCTCTAAGCCTTAGATTCTAAGGTGAAAACACACAGGTTTGGATTGATTGGTCACTAATCGTATGTTTATCAAAGGCTACGCAGGGGCACTTTGGGGCTTGTTCTGGCTGCTGAGCGAGAGGCCTGAGCTGATGCTGGGTGGGCGGTGAGGGGGCTTTTCTCATTTCTGGTGATGGAGTTCCCACTGTTTTTGTCCTGGTTTTGTTGTGACCTGTATCTAACATGCTGTGCAGCACACAGAGCATGGACCAGCTGTGCCTTGCCCACTTGCTGTTGGCTCTGCAGAGCCCAGACCTGTTCCACAGATGCTTACAGAAATGTTCCACAGATGCTTACAGAATCTCACTAAATTGTCCCTGCAGCCGGGGTAGTGGAATACTCACAGGACAGGCATACACAGTTATGTTGGTAAAAGCTCTCCCTCCTTCTGGCCATCTCATAGTGAGTCCTGTAGAGGAAGACATGTGTCACTCTAAGCCCTGGTCCACTAGCCTGCTGGCTTCATTGATCCCAGGGCTATCTCAGCCTGCCCACTCACCCAGAACCCCAGAGCCACCTGCCCCCACCCCAAGCAAATAGGGAGTTGGCTTTACTATTTCTCCCTCCCTTTGATCCCTTCCTTCCACTCCTACTGATGAAGCACCTGGTTGGTCAGCCAGCCAGTGTTCTAGGTGTCAGGGACACAAGACAGGCAAGGACCTGCTTGGTAAGTTCTTTATTGTGGTGCATTGAGAAAGAGGTTGATCTTTGCTTCTCAGAGAGAGAAGGTGAGGGAACTCAGTTATAAGTTACCCATAGAAATGGACAGTTTCTGCTATGGCATCCATTCCCTCTTCCCCTGGTGCTGTATTCCACATTTTATGTGGATGTCCACCCTTCCTCCATGCAGACCCCCAGCTGTAGGGGTGGGCTTTGATAGAGTGAAGCCAATCAGCACATCTCATCCTCCAGGCCACAGCGATTGGCTAAGGAGTGGACAGTAGGCCCAATGGGTCAATTAGACAAGAGGGACTTTTGATAGGCCTCTAGGAAAATGTTTTCTAGACCATCTGAAGAAAGACCACTGACTTCTGGATAGTCAGAGTATGGACATAGGTTTGGAACAGCTTTGACCCCTTTGTGGCTTTAAATGTGGCCGAGCTGGGAATGAAGGCCATAACCAGAGGCAGGCAGGCCTGAGGCAGTTCCAGAGTGAAGCCAGTGCCCTGCCTGGACCTTAGCTGGAGCCTCAGCCACCCTCTGGACTCTGAGGTTACATGAGTCAACCCACTCTTTTTATTGTCTATACTAGTTTGGGTTAAGTCTTCTGTAACCTGCAGCTGAAACCATGCTAGCTAATCTCACTAAAGAAGATTTCAAATCAGGTTGCAAGGTATAGAATGAGGCAGCCTGGATTCATGAGAAGGAGGACCAGGTAACCCATATAGCCTTGCACTCCCAGCCTAAGAGAATTGGGAAGGGAACCTCAATGTGGACAGAGGAGCCTAGGGGCAGCAGGCAAGGTGAAGGGAATGGCTGGTGCTGAGGTCCCTCGCCTTCAGCCTCAGCTGGCAGTTCCCTTAACTTAACTCCACCTGACTGGTAAATGCAGAGTGAGGTCCACTTAAAGAAATCAGAGCAGCTGCCACTTCCAAGCAGGAAAGATGTGTGTAGGTGGGTGGGGAGGAGGTGGGTAATTATGCAGGGAAAATAGTTTTCTTGATATTTTTCTAGAAATGTACATGGAGCACAGGGAGCAGGAGAGATGACAGGAAGGGGAAAACGTATTACTAGAGGGTGTGCATTGTGCCTATTCGAAGAGGCATAGAGGTAGAGTGTGCAGTGTTTTGCATGCTTATCTGACAACAACCTATTTCAGGGAGCAGCTGAGACTCCATGGGATACCCCTGTATTTGGGACTTTATCCATGTGTGGCTAAAGGATTTGTTGGGAATAATTGAGTCCTCTGTGTGCATGTGTGTGCATGCGCGCACGTGTGTATACAACACACTGGCTCTGACTCATGTGGGTCTGGGTGCCATTTGTGTTTCATGTCTGGACTTTTCATGCTCTGGGGAAGGGGAAGGGGAAAAGGAAGGGGAAATGGAAGGGGAAAGGGAAGGGGAGGGGGAGTCTTGCTTAGCAGGGGAAGGGGCTGCAGTGTACTATGGAGAGCTGAGATCTCTACCGGCCATCTCTTCACCCGCTTAGGGATCTACCTGCAGATTCCACATGCCCTCATGCCTTCAGTGGCAGAGCGATGCCACTAAACTTTGAGAAGCAACTCTGAGGTTGTGAACGTTGAATGCTGGGAATTATCCAGCTGTGAATAACCTTAACATTTCTTAGGGCTATTTCTGAATAATTATAAATATTTGAGGATATTAAATGCCCAGGTTATGCATTGAGGGTATTATTTGAGCAATGGTTGACTGCAGAGCTGGAAATGCAAACATCTTTTCATTCCTCCCTCCTGGAGCACTCAGAATATTTTATGGGATTCAAAAGAAAAATTTCATTTGAGAAAAAAAAAAAAAAACCCTGGAAGTCAGTTGCTAATATTTCTAAATAGTTCTAAATAAAAAAATAAGAATGTGACCACTTTACTTAATTGTGGTAGGTTTGTGATGCATTTTCTCTATGGGTTAGGAAAGCAATTACCATCCAACAACCTACTTGTGCCTCCGTTGTGATAAAATGTTCCCTCTGATGGAGCTGACATGCCAAGCAGTGGGCTTTTAAAGCACTAATGCTTCCGGAAGTGTTCTCATGTGTGGGGCTCCTCCGTGTGGGGCTCCTCTGCATGCACTGAGCCCTGACTCGCTCCCTCTAAGGACCTGTCAGGGTGCAGAGGGTTCTTAATAGAAGATGAGTTCTTCCAAGCAACTCTGAGGTCTGGGTTACCAGTGAGGTCTCTGCTGCCCTGGCTCTATCAAAAGGCCCACGTGATGCCTTGAGGCCTGTCCAACCTCCCACCCTCATACTCTTGGTCACCCCATCCTGTCCTTCCATATGCCGAAGTCTCATACCGCCCCCCCATCTGTGGTCCTCCTACCACGTAAAACAGGGACCGTCTTCCATAGACATGCTTAGCCTTTCCTTCCATCTCCTGCTTTGAACCTGTCCCCTTCCACCACAGCTTCCCTATAGCCCCTCATTCTCCAGACCCTGCCCCTCCAATGCCCCTGGAGACCATGGCTCCTGTGCCCTTGAGCACCCCCACCCCAGGTTTTGAAGCTCAGGCATGCTGCTTCCCCCTTCCCAGCCCTTGCTCTGGAAAGCTGGCTGCTCCTTTCTCACCACAAAGACCTCCTCTGAATAACTTTTATGGGGTGTGAACAACCCATCCAACTAGCAGGTCACAGGGTTCCTTGATGTCTCTTCCACGTCCTTCCATGTCCAGACCTGACCCTGTACTGTCTTGGCCACTAGGGTGACACCTCAGTCAAAACCTCACACCCTGTATCTCCCTCACCCTCTGCCCCTCTGAGTTTGTGCCCCCTCATTTACAGTTGGGACCTAGTGGCCATCCCTCTGCTTCCCTCTCAGGCCCCTGAATCCTGTCATCTCTATCCATTACCCCCAGTGCTGCCATCTAAAGCCCCTGCCTGGGCTGGGAAGCAGCTAACTGCCTGGTGGGTGACCTTACTAGCCAGCGCTGGCAGGAATCCAAACTCTGCAGCCTCCCTCTCCCCCAACCCCACCTGGGCTTCTGTCCCTAGTTCCCAGGGTTACAGAGAAACGCCAGTGAAGACATGTTAATGTGCAAAGTTCTTTCTAGTAAAATACCTGGGACTTTGTTCTCCCCCTTCCCTTAGTTGTGCGCAGCCAGCTCCGAGCGTCCTCAGAGACTCTCCGGCGAGCTGCCCCCTCTTGCTTCAGCAGGGTCGCGGTGGGCGAAGTGGGCGGTGGCACCATCCAACATCTGTTTGGAAGCTCGAGGTCTCACCCAAAGGCGAGACGGAGCAGGGACCCATCCGGGAGGCTTTGTTCCCCAAACTACACATCCAGCCGTTTGCGCCCAGACCCCTCTCCCGCTCACCATCTTTGGGTGGGGGAATGGGGAAGAGGATCCAGGACGAGGGGATACAAACCCAGGTGGACCCTGGTCGCGGCTCTGGCCGGAGTCCTCTGTCCCTACAGAGCGGGCCCCAGGCGCCACCTGGAGGCTGTGCGGTCTGCAGTCGCGCAGCACAGGGGCTCTGGTGATCAACGTCTGGCCCATCAACTGGAAAAATAACCCCTATTAAAATGGACAAAGGACAGGAACAGATGTTTGAAATGAAACACAAATGCCCAATAAAACGTTAAGCTGATGTTTACATAGCCAGGATCTGTTGCACGCCCATCAACTTCAAGTCTCTTGACAAAGCTCCTAGGGAGGGGCCAAGTATTCCCATTCTATGGATAAGTAAACTGAAAGCACAGGTTATGTGACTTGCTCAAACACACATAGTAAGTGAGAGGGCATTGGCCTGACTCATACACTCTGGCTAAGAACCAAAGTGCAAATCATTCAGTAGTTTATTCTGCAAGAATTTATAGGCGTCCTACTGTGAGCCAGGCCCTATTCTGGGTGCAGAAGAATGAATACCAGAACACACAAAACAGGAAACTTACATTCCAGTGGGGAAAGCCAGACAATAAACATACAAACATATTCTATGACAGTGGGATAAGGGGACACTTGAGCAGGGACCTAAAGAAAGAGGGATGGAGCCTTGTGGCTAGTCATAGGAAGAGAATTCCAGGCAAAGGGCAAAGTCCCTGAGGTGAGTACAGGATGTGGGCTCTCATCAGCTGCTATGGTTCTTTGCCATGCTAAGTGTTTAGGGGGAACAGACTTGCCTGATAACTATTAAGTGGAGATAACACCTGCCTTTGCCCTTGGCATTCACTAACTTCCCTGCAACTGGCACCATAGGACAACTGTCACTGTGGTTCTCAAGAGCAGATGGGATGATGTGGGGATGTGGAAGGGAAAGCCCCCACTAATATGGAGTTAGGATAACTAATCCAGATTCCATGCCTCTGAGCTGGGACAGCAGCAAAATTCATCCCTGAAAAATGCATTGAGAGAGATTCGATTATCAGAGGGGCCATCTAACCCATACCCCAAACTCCAAGAGGGTAGCCTGCACAGGGGCCCGAGGGAATTCTAGATGAGTATATCTGCATCTACCAGTGGGCCCAGCGGGATCCCGAGTGCCCAGGTCTTCATGGTCTCTCAGGCTCACTAGATTTTTGGAGACACCTAGAATTTTCAGTGAACTTCCCTTCAGTGAGCTTCTTGTCTGTTGGCCTGCGGTGTGAGGGCCAGGCCATGACTGTGGTCAGCATGGCGTCCTTTTCTCCAAAGACAGAAGCCTAGAGTAAGGTCAGAGGGATATCAGGTGGCCCCGGAGGAGGCAAACCCAATCTTCTCCCAGTGCCTACCATTTCCTTGCTGTAGCCAAAAAAGCTATTCCTTTCTACACTGTTTTGATCTCATCATATCCCTTTGAAATGGGATGAATCACCCTCTAAAAACTGCTAATGTTTCATGTGGTGAACTGCTGCCCTGTTATTCAGTGCTGAAAAACTTTTGTTGACTCTTCTGTCTACCTGGGCTCTTCTGAGTCCTGCTTAGGCCCCCTTTAGAAGAGATGAACTTGTTTTCAAGATGAGCCAAAAATGGGACAGTACCTGGAAGAAGGCAGCTGAGAATAAGGGCCACTTGGGGCCAGCTGATTTCTCCATCTCTCTCCCAGGGTCACGGAGTCTCTCTCTGAGCTTGCTCTCTTCTCTCTCCTGACCAGCCACACCTTTTTACCCACTTCACTCTGAGTTTCCTTTCCCTGTCTCCTACCTTCTGTTTCCTGACAATTTCTGCTTTCTAACATCTGAATGCACTGCTGATCTGAACATCTCCTGACCTCTCCCTTTCCTCCTTTCAGTGTCTGCACCAGCTGCTAACCACCTCATCACCATAGTTTATTCATGTTCCCACACCAACTCCTCTATTTTATGGCAAGATGCATCATATTTCTCCAGATTGGCTCCTCTGGGTCATGGTCCCCTTGTAGTTCAATCAGTAGGGTCAAGAAAGGAGGGCACTAAGGTGGCTAATACAAGGTTGTCCCTTCCCCCAAGTGCCTTGGGTGATGTGGGTACTACTATTGCACTGTCTACTATGCTCCCAAATTCTTTTTTTCTGTTTATTCACCTTGATTTTCATTTGTTGACCTTTATAATTGTTGCCTAGGTCTTTTAAGGGTCCTTGAATATTCCTCAAGCACCCAGCCTGGTTCACTGGTTCACTGGGTAGTTCACAGGCTACTACCCAGATGCCTGGCAGAGGGAGGGCCATTCATAGTTAAACAAACAGTCATTGCCTCCTCCCTCTTTAGTCTCACCTTTCATCAAAAAAGGGAGGGGCGACCATATTTAATAAAGGCTATCCATTAGATTAGATCGATGGTCTCTAAATATGATCTTTCTTCCAGAAACAGTATCTCTCCTGCCTTCACAGAACAAGTGGTCAAGAGGAAATTAAATGAAGTCCTTTAATCAGCCACGGTAGCATTTGAATCATTTAATTTAGGATCTGACAACCACAAATTATTTTTCAGACCACTTTTAGCCAACCAGGAGAGCTGGCCAAGTTGAACTCATGCTTAATAAATCAACTCCTTGCCTGATTGTGGAATGTTTGGGGAAAAGACATAGTTGGGGCTTTTCAAACATAATAAAAAACAGTCTCCCATGCTGTATATATCTGACGTGAGTCCTTGTCCATCTCTCTTCACCTAGCTCTGTGGCTATAGAGTGAACCCCTGGGCTGAAGGGTGTCAGGAACATGAGGAAGGGAGCTGTCACCTCCACAGCCTGTGCTTTTAATTCCTGGCTCCAAGTTCTCATGGCAAAGAAAACAGGTCAAATCAAAGTAGATACCAGGCTCACTCTGCTTATTACAGCTTACTCTCTGCTGCCTTCGACTTTTCAACACCTGCTGAAACCCCCTCACTGGAAAAAGTGAAAGAGGAGCTTTTGATTCAAAATAACACCACTGGACACCCCTGATGTGGCCTTTCTAGAGTCATGTTCAATCACCTGTGAGGTCTCAATAAAGGGCAATGCAAGACCCACTGTCAGAACCCTGGCAGACATCTCCTCTGACCACAGGGTACATGACGGCTGGGCTGAGAAAAAGATACGGACCTTCATTCTATCCCCATTGCAAGCAACAGCCATATGTCTGCATGAGAAGTTGCTTGTAGGCCAGCCTGCCCATTTTCTTCACCTATTTCCAGGAAACAAAATGGCAGAAAGGAGGCTGTGAGGATAAGGCAGGGTCCATGGCCTTCTTGGGGCATGTTGCCCTCTTGGAGGTACAGTACCCATAAGTAAGTGGCATTAAGAAGGGAAGACCCTAAAGGGGGTCAAATATAGGGGGTAGGGGGAAGGTGAAGTGAATAAGGGGGATCAAATATATGGTAGCTGAAGGAAACTAGACTTTGGGTGGTAAACACACAATAGAATATACATATATCAAATTATAACGTACACCTGAAAATTATATAATTATATTAAGCAATGTTACCCCCAATAAACTTAATATAAATAAATAAATAAATTTTTAAAAAAGAAAGAAAAGAGGAAAAAAAGGAAAAAGAAGGAAGGAACATCGTGCTGTGGGCCAGTACATGCAGGGAATTGTAAATTTTTCATGAAATCCAGTTATTTTGTTTCTATCTTAGTGAAGGATATATTTGTGTGAGAATAGAACCATCAACAAGCCAAGGTTACAGGAGAAGAATGTCCCTGCAGGGACCCAGGAAATCCTGGGATCGAATCAAATGTAAGAGTCCCAGGCCTCCTGGGAACTGTCCAGGCTCAGGCAGCATCTCCCTGGTGCTGGGCCTGGGCCTCCTCACCTGTCTCCTGGTTCTGGGTGCCCCACTTCCTGTAGATAGGCCCTTGGTTCTTGCTCCCCACAAGACTTGAACTTACACATACATGCCTCTGAGTTTGTCTGGTCATGACGCTGGACCCAGTAGTGTGAGAGCTACTACCAACCAAGGAGACTCCCTTCTGACCCCTTTAGGAAGGTCCTCAGGGAACAGAGTGCCTCATGCACCTTTGTCAAAGTCCTGGGCAGCTTCAGGGCCACCATCCTATAGCTGTTTGCCTGGAGGCCCCATCTGGAACCTGTCTAAACAACAGCTGTTAATACTGGAGAATGGGGGCAAAGATGAAATTTGGACAAAGGCTGCTGAAGCCTCTCATACGCCCTACATTGGCACCACCATTATCTACACCCCATCTGCAACCCTAGGCCCTACTTTTTCAATTAAACCTGGTTCTGCCATTTCTTCTTGTGTACTCTTAAGCTCCTTCTCAATTTCTGATCCTCAGAAGTAGAACAGGGATGACGAGTTCCTTCCTTTCAGGGTTGTTGTGAAAATTAAATGACATACGAGTTTGAGACCATAAACTATTCGGGAAAATAAAAAAGATAATAAATCTTTTTGACCTAGATGCAACTGGAGATCATGGAAATGTAAATGAGCATAGACTAGAGATATGCTCTTGTTCTAGAAATATGAATGTGTTTTGAATTGACATGAGAATAAAGTACATTTTATTAAAGAAAAAAATAAGATAATTTATGTGTAGCCCTACAAACATGACTCATAAAATAGAACTGTTTAACAATTCCTTTGTCTTCTTTGTCCTTTACATGTATACTATGAAACTAAATTTTCTTGTCCCTGGATGAAATTTAAGCTAAATCTGCATATGACCCCTTCTTTACCCCTTGGCCTAGCAGTAACTTTCAGCTCTTTTTTCCTCCAGGAGACTTTCTTGATCAGGCTATAAGATGACCTCACTCTGGCTCTTTCGTATCAACCAAGTTGACATGGTTCTCAAGTCCACCTCTCATCTATTGAAAACATTGACTCATTTTTTGCCCTCATGATCTCTGGACATGCAGGTAGGTCCTAACATGGCTACTCTCCTAGCTGCCTAGTGAAGCTATCTGGCTGGCCTGTTTCCTGCCATTGAGATTTCTCTGGCATGAGTCGTCACTGTGTCCCTGAAGCTCCAAAGAACATGTATTGAGCTTTCTGAGTGTCTTACAGAAGCCCTTTTCCCCCAGCTTGAGGTGAGGAGCAAGCAATCCTCACTATCACCCCAGGGACAAGTGAATCATATTTAGAGCCCTAGCCCTCCAAATTTGCCCACGAGCCCAGCATGCTGCAGGTGCCCAATACATGGGCTTCTAATCTTGCCTCCCACTGGGACCTTTGAGCTGCCTCTGTCCTGAGCAGTTCCAAGCCCTAAGTCCCAAGGCAAATTCTAAATGACAAGTTATTGAGACCCAAATGGGATTCCACTACAAACCAAAATGTGCCTTTCTAGTCTTTGCCTACTGTCTCCAGGGAGAAAAATTATTTCCACCCCTACATTATGAGGATAGGTGGGCAAGTGAGATAGAGAAAGGTATCCAAATCAGCCTACAGTATTGGTGGATGTGGCATTGTCTTAAGCAGGCACAAAACAACCCCCACATTGGCTGCCCTGCTGTCAAAGACCTACTCAGGGAATCTAATGACAGAAGAATTATGAGGCCTCTTGCTCAGTGTGACCAAAGGGCTTTCAGAAAGTGCCAGCCCTGGAGGCAGAATGAAAACCATGCCCCAGGAGATGAAAGAGAAGGTTGGAGAGAGGAAAACAATGGTTATGGGAGGGAAGACCCTAGTTAGAGTTGAAGAAGTAGAGTAGAAGAGTAGAAGCCATGGGGGAAGGGTCTAGTCCTGTACTCAGAGTGGCCCAGGAGGAGACAGATGGTCTGGAAGGCCCTAGGAACGTCCACACCAGCGAGCCTATTTCAGATGATTAAATGGCAGCAGATAAATTTAACTAAACGTGAGTAATGGGAACACAAAGGGGAAGTGAAGAGAAATAGAATATTTTAGCAACATAAGGAAATGAGAAGAAAATGACTTTGCTATGAAATGTCAAACTTCTGTGCCTGGAGGAGATGTAATCTGGTCATTGCAGGCTCAGGGAAGTGGGGGAGTCTAGTTATTTCAAGAAAATTCTAATTCACTTTAATTCAATAACATATGGCCGAATTCTTTTGGGACAGTGTTAGAGGACAGAAATTGGAGTCAGAAAGTGGCAGCCCTGTTAACTTGGGTGTTTCTCATTGTTTTACAAAGAAAAGCAGTACTTATATTCATCCATCCATCTGTTTATTCAGGGAGGGAATAAAGGCTGAGGATTAAGAAAAGACACAGCCCTGATTGTCCTTGCCCCTAAGAGATCCTGGTCAGTTGGAGTCAATCAAGTTTGCAGACAGTCACAATATAGAGCCACATTCTAGACCTAACACTTGTAATACATTTTTTAAAATTTTTTATTTTGTGACATGAAAATGCATGATTGAAAGGTGGTTCTGGGAAGGTACCAGAAAGGAGTGAACATCAAGCTGGATTCTGAAGAATAAACAAGAGTTCACTAGTTAGGCAAGTAAGTCAAGAGCAGTCCAGGTAGAAGGAACTGCATGTGATATGGTAGAATGGATCACACATGGCAAAGGGGTGCTGGTTACAATCATGGGGCTAGAGGAAATTGCCTAGGAAAAGGTGACAGGGCAAGAGGAGAAGGGCAAGGAAGAGATGCAGAATCTGTGGACTCCTGATGAATAACACCCTTGGGAAGGCAGACTCTAAAGAGAAGACCTCTCAGCCCACCTAAAGTTTACCATCATTGAAATCTCTACCCCAGCCCAGATGCCCATTCATCCTTTGAGCCTCAGTTCAGCATTACTTCCCCCAATGAACCTTTTTCTCTGGCTGAGGCTGTGCTGGGTCCACCTGACCTATGGATACTCTCAGAACACCCTGTGCCACCAAACTTATCACTGCCTGTCCCCATCCCCAAAAGTTAGCATGTCTGTATGCTTGCCCATCTCCCAACTGAGGCTGCCATGCCCAGCTCTGGTGATGCCTCTCACCATTCTCATGCCTCTCTTGATTCTGGCCAAGCTATTCTATATATGGAATCCATTCTAAGAGTGGACAAGGTCCACATGGAGAAGTGGCACCAGAAGTTGAGGTCTGAACACAGGGCTGCTAAGGGGGAAGGGGAGGGGGTGACCAAAGGGAGGGTGTTTTAGATCACAGTACACTGAACTTTTGTGGTCTCTAGAGGGACTCTGGAATTGCCCTTAGTAAGAGCCCTTCTTAAGTCCCCAGGAGCCTTGCTGGGGGTGGGGTGGTGGGGATTAGGGCTATTGGGTCTGGGCGACAAAGCCAGGGAAGCCTGGCCCTAGGGTAGAGAAGGTAGATGGTTGGAGAGCCGAGGTGGGGAACAAGCCCGCTGAAACCAAGGTTCAGGACAAGGTCTAACAGTAGAGGGGCCAGTTCACGAGCCACCTCCCTGGAAGAGCTGCCCAGAAATGACAGAGCTGCAGGTGTCCTGGATGTCCGCTAGGGGGCAACAGAGGCCACATCAGCAGGCATATCGCCATGGTAACCGCGGAGCCTGACGCTGTGTTATCCCTAGGCTGCGACTGATAGGTACGCCAAGGGAGACGTCGAGACGGCTGGAGGGTCTGTGTCCATCGGCAACAGGCTCTCGCCCTGGGAGGGATAAAGGATCTATCTGACTTTCACTTTCATGTGTTTCACTTCCGCTCAGGTCACACCTTCGCTGGTTAAGTCAGGCTCAGCAATTGTGTAGAAAAATAAAATGGGGTTTTGGATCAGCCCAACCAACTCCTTCAATTTACAGATGAAATTGAACCCAGAGAGGGAAAGACTCTTGCTGGAGACCACAAAACAGCAGCCCTGGAAAGAGAGCTGAAGATAAAATGGAAAATAAAGGAAGAAAATTATGCAAATGACTAAAGACCAATCTTGCAATGTATTCTATTTTTGAAATTACTATTTTTGAATTTAAATTGTTTTAAACCCAGCTTTCACCTGATGAGTTAAAAAAAAAAACCATAATGCTATCATGTAACTTAAGAGTCTCTTTCAGCTGATCACATGCATCTTTTTCTTCCCATACCTTCTTTTTTTCCTTATCCAATTAGTGTCTTTACTTCTCTGGGCTTCTATTTCATCAGTAAAATGAAGAAGCTGGCCTAGCTGATCTCAAAGACCATTACTCTCTATAATAAAGCATAGCTTTTATTTCATAAACTCAGCCCAGTAACAGGACACACATTTACTGGGTATAGGAGCGGGTAAGTTCCTCTTGGGGCTAGAGCCCATTTGTCAGTCAGATATCTCTATAACTGGGCTCATGGTAGGTTCATCCTTAGGGCAACTTAGTCCAGATCCCTTGGGTTCATGCATCTGGTTGCAATATTGGAGAATGTTAACCATGAACAATAACTACTTTGAGAATATATGCAAGTTAATTAACTTGCAAGTTTATTTTAAAAACTCAAATACATTACAAAATAGCCTCTAGACTAATCATCATAAAAGTGATGGGGAAAAAAACTCATACAAACATACCTAATTCAATAAATATGATGTAAGAATAATCTTATTTAATTTCTAGTCTCTCATCCTTTCTCTGACCTCTTACCCTATTCTGTCCTTGGCTCATTTTATCCATTTTCTAGTCTCCAAGCAGAGTTCTTTGTTCGGCTGCAAAAGCCCTCAGATGCTATTTGCATTTTGGAGGGCCTGGTGAGATGAATCTCCCTTCAAAACCGACCAAATCTCAGAGTCATTGAACACCCTTGTCTTGAGGCACAGAGGTGTCAGGGGAAAGCCTTGAGTAGACATTTTTCATGACTCCATTAGGAGAGCCTGAGATCAAACAGACCAGGTCACTGGGTCAGGGCAAAGATGGGAGACTAGGATGCTCCTAGGGCCCATCTCATCAATTGACAAACAAGGAGACTCGATAAACAAGGGAGCAAGTGACTGGCCTGAGGAGGGCCTGTCTGGGATAGCCAGGTGGCTGAGCCAGCAGCCAAAGTGAGGTCTCCTGACCCCTGGCCTTTGTTACTTGCAGAGATTACATTGCTCCTGAGATGATACCACTCGACTCCAGCCTGAATCATTGCAACTGGGATGAAGCAAGAGTCTGTGAGTCCCTTCAGCATGGCCCAGGGAGGCAGACTACCACCAGGGAGGTTTCGTGAAGAAATCTAGAGCAGCAGGGGCTCAGAAACTTGGGCTACATAAATGCTCAGTGAACTTTTGTTGAATTAAAACACATTTTCTGGGGATTGTGGAGGCTTCAGGTACTTGACTTGAGGGTGGGCTGGCAGGGTCAGTAATGATCAGAAAACTGACCAAGTTCAAACCTAATCAGATGTCCCCAGAGGGTATCTGTAATGAGGCCCCAGTGCTCACTACTTAATGTGTGTGGGTCTGGGGGACTGAGTGTCCAATTTTTTCCTAATGTACCTTCCCCACCCACCCTCATATAACTGAGTAAAGAACTTTCATCATATTAAACTAGTGACGAAGTAGTACATCTATACAATAGAATAGTACTCAGTGATAAAAAGTAATCAACTATTACTTGGATGGACTTCAAGGGTGTTATTCTGAAGTGTTTTTTTAAAGCCCATCTTAAAAGGTCACATACTGTATAATTTATTTATTTACATAACATTATAGAAATGACAAAAGTATAGAACAGACTAGTGATTGTAATGGTCAAAAGAAAGGGTTGAGGAGGGTATTACTATGACACTCAAGGGAATTTCTTTGTGGTGATAAGATTTTTGTGTCTTGAATGTGGTAGTGGTCCTATGAATCTATACAAGTGTCCTAGAATTATACACAAGAAAAATTTATTAAAATATATGCAAAATAGGGAAAATCAAAGTAAGTTCTGTAGACTAGTTAACTGTATTGTTTCAATATCAACTTCCTGGTTTTGATAATGTATTATAGTTATGTAAAATGCCACTATGAAGGAAGCTGGGTGAAGGGTAAGTAGGAACTTTCTGCACTACTTTTTCATCTTCTTGTGAGTCTATAATTAACTCAAAGTTCACTGCACTAGTGAGCCAGCTTTATTCTGTTTTGAATATTTTTTGAGTTTGAAGGTGCTTAGTGTAATGTGACTTATCTAGGACCAGTTGTAAGAGTCAGAGAAGACATTTTAAACAAGCATAAAAGAATAAGAGGAGGAAATTATTGGTGCATCTAATCAAATTGTGGAACAGCAGGGCTAGAGCTGCACACAGGGGCCAGCTAACCCAGGACTGACTCTCTCTCTTGTTTCCTCTCTTATCCTCCTTTCTCATCCCCTTCTCCGACCCCCACCCCCATCCCCAATCTCTTCTCTCGGTCCCTGTTTCTTCCTCCTCTACAATCTGGGCTCCTGTCTGTGTGTTGGCCTCAAACTCTCACAGCTGTGGTACAATCTGGGGGAAAAAGCTTTCATCTCCCAGCAACTGCAGGAAACACCCAGGGGAATATAATTGTCCTGATTTGGGTCACATTTGGAACTGTGATGGGTTGCTTCACCAGAACTTCATAGAGGAGGGAGAAGATCTCCCAAAGAAGGGGGTTGCTGATACTGAGAGATAAGGGATGATGGGCAGGGGCAGGGGGGAAGAAGCCCACTACAACACAGAAAATGAGAAAACATATATTAATTAAAAAATTAGTTCCTAAATCTATTGGAAGTAAGGAAACAATTTGGTGGTACAGCTTAAGGTGGCCTGCATGCACAGTGTTGGTCATCAGATCAATCTCAGTGCCAGCCAGGATCCCACCTAGTCTACAGAACTTACTTGGATTTTCCCTATTTTGCATACACTTTAATAAATTTTTCTTGTATATAATTCTAGGACACTTGTATAGATTCATAGGACCACTACCACATTTAAGACACAAAAATCTTATCACCACAGAGATGAGTGATCCACAGAGGGTATAAGAGCCCTGGGGGGGAACTGTGCTGAGACTACTCCAGGGTCAGAGACTACTGGAGGGCCCTTGGGGACAGGATCACCAGGGACTCAGCTATAACTTGTAAGGGTAATTTGCAAAGGGGTCAAGAGCATGCCTGAGACAGAGGCCACTTGAATTCAGGATCTGACACTTGGCAAATTTCTTAAATTCTCTGAACCTGTTTCCTCACATGTAAAGTTGGAATGAGCATATCTACCTCATAGGTTGGTAAATGCAGTGAATATAACGTATGTAACGTGCCTAGTCTGGTCCGGGAAGGTAGGAACTGCCAAATTAAAATAAAGTTCGCGTTATTGTTATGTGGATGGCTTTACAGTAGAAAATCGTAGCGGCTGGCAGGCGGCGCTCGAGCCCAACGTTCTGCGGACGGATGCCCTGGAAGCTTCAAACTGAAACAACTGCTTGGTCTTAATTTGAGCGAGGAAACTCTAGAGCTGAGACGCGCTTCCCCCAGGTCGGCCTTGAAGTTCGGCCTCAGATCTCCGAAGTGGAGGACTGAAGACGCTACACAGCGCCCAGCTTGAGAGTGCATGGAAGACAGGGGACTCAAGTTCCCTGTTACTCCCGGAATTGCTGGTTCTCTCTGGCTTAACAGTGTCGGATCTGGGCGAGCTACCTTCACCGAGTTACATCCCCTTACATGAGTTTTCGTGGAAAGTAGAAAGTGGGATATTTTTTTTTATAAACATTTTAAGTGACTGGAACCTGGATACCTTGTGGTGTGGAGGAGGCCCCAGCCAGAGGGCCAGACCCACGGCGGGCCTAGTGAGGTCAAATCCACGTGGATGTTAAAGACAGAGCAGGCGGCGTGGAAGGCATTTGGTGTTGACGACGGGTCTCTTCGCCTCTGCCTTGGCTGGGACAAGGCCCCACTGAGACCCAGGTCATCGGCTTCTGAAGAAGAGGGGTGGCCTTCCCACCAGATCGCGGCGTCTGAAAGAGGCTTTGTGGCACCACTCAGGCGGAGTACCCTGCCGGTCTCGCTGGCCCCGCCCAGGCGCCCCGAGACTTGACTGGACCTGAGAGGTGGTCTTTTCAAACGCAGAACTCAGAGTCGGGAGCTGACGCTGGGGCAGTTGTCATGGCGACAGGAGGGCGCGGGGAAGAATGTGGTTCCTGATTGGCTGGGAGGCTCATTTGCATCGAAACTGTGGACCCGCGGGGAGGAAATCGGCCACTAGTTGTCTGCGCATTACGGCAGGACAATAACCGTGGACATGAATCCCTGAACTTCAGCGACAGAGCTCAGCTCCTTAGGGCCACGCTTCCCCAGCGTGGAGCCTACCGGAGGCTCACCTCTTGGTGCCCCCGGCCCTCCTATCCAGAGTGAGGACTTCGAACGGAAAGAAAGGGACTGCGACTGGGACCCGGGGGGGAGCGGCTGTCCAGAGCAGCGCGTGGCTGCTCTTGGACTCCCCGCGGCCCATCTCCCATTCCTCAGCGGGTTCGGCTTCTTCCCCAGGGCCCAGAGCTGGAGCCCGGTGGGGCTTGCAGAGCGGCTGTCAGTGGACAAGGACCAGTTGTATTGCCCACCTCTGGAGCACCCAGGCCTACGGCGCGCTGGCTTGAGGGGGACTGTGGGTAGTTCTGCTTCCGGGCGGCATTTTGGGACTGTGAGGAGGAGCGGGTGAATTTCCCCAAGTGTGTGTGCATCGGTGTGTGAGTCGGTCTATCTAGAAGAAATAAGAGCCACTCACTAGATGACTATGAATGGAGGGGCTTTGCCCTCCAAAATCCTCCATTGGACCCTCTTCCATAGGAACTGTAGGTTTTATAAATATTCTTTGAAATGGATGACTGAAAAACTTTAAATCTAATGTGAAAATTGAATAAAATTATCTTTGCAGCATTTCGCTAGTCTACCACTCTTGAATGCCAAAGGCTTGTGCACACTCACCTTGGGACCAATTCTGATCTCCCTCCTGTCTCTCCTTCTGAGCCCTGGACCTTGTGATGAGTGACATCTCATTCTTTCAAAAGTAATCTTTATTTTTTTTTCCTAACTACTTTTAAGATCTTCTTTGGTGTTTTTTACTTCAGTATGTTGTGTCTCAGTGTAAATTTCTGTTTATTTCTCTGGCTTGGCATGTTGGTACTCCAGAATGTGTAAACTTTTATCAATGCTGAAAATTCTCAGCCTTTCTCTTTTTAAATATTACCTCAGTCCCCTTCTTTTCTTCTGGAACCCAGTTAGATATATTATAGCTGTCTGCTTTTTTTTCATTTCCATCTCTTTGTCCTTTTGTGGATAATTTCTTCAGGTCTACTTTCTGTTCACTGATTTTCTCTTCATTTATCTAATCTGTTGTTAACTCTGTGTTTAATTTTTAATTTTACTATAATTTTGTATTCTTATTCAATTCTGTTTGATACTATTTTTTTCACTCTTGCTTTCTACTCATACTCAACCCCTACTTGAGTTTATTGACATAATTTTTGAAACATATTAGACATATTGCAAATTCTATGTCTGAGAACTCCCTACATTTAAGGTTATTATTAACCTATTATACTATTTTTTCCTACTGTATTTCATTCATGGGTACTTGTTGTCTATATGTTTTGTAAATCAAGACTGTGAGCTCATATTTCTAGGAATCATATTTGGGGAAGCCTGGGCAAAGGTTGATTTCTACAGGCAGGATTTATGTTTGCTTTTGCCAGATTCCTGGAAGTACTTTTAGCTTGGGACCGATATAAAAACTAAATTCTCAGCTTGCAGTTTTTTAGAGGGCCCAGGAACTGTGAATTCAGGCTGAAAATTCACATAGGGACCAGCTTCTGGTTTTAGGTTCTCAGGGGATACATTTTCTGCTGCTTCTACTCATTGCTAAGATTCGAAACAGGCAGATTACAAAGCAGTTCCACCCAGAGCATGTTCACCCTTAGAGTCCTAGTTTGTATTGGGGTGTGTGTGTGTGTGTGTGTGTGTGTGTGTGTGTGTGTGTGTGTCTGTGAGTCTGTGTCTTGAATCTTGGATGGCATTTGAGTTTCATCATATGGCACCTGTGCTTACAGGACCATGAAAAACAAAGCTCTTTGGAAAATGACTTCCAGGTGAAAACTAGCCTTCAATGTTTCATCTACCACTGTGAGTTATCAATTTTGCTTCATTTTTGGCCTCTGTACATTCCTTATTTTCTAGCTAGCTCACCGGTGCATTTTAAAAGATTTTTTAATTATTTCATCTGAGCTGCAACCCCTCTCAACCCCATCCATTGACGGCAGGGGACTAAAGCCCAATCATTCGTCCAGTATATCCACAATTACATACAAACAGTAAAAACACAGGCTGCTCTCCTTACACGTTTGTTTTTTAATTCCTCTTACTCTTCCTTGGGGCGGCATTAGATGGTTATAAACCCTCCCCCTCTCCTGGGTGCCGTCAGTGTTTAAATGCTTTTCTTTCTCACGTTTATCTTGGGGATAGCAGTAGAACATAACATTCCCCACCAGGTGGAGGCCTTGTTATTCTGAAGAATTCTTCCTTTCCTTTCCCATCTCAATTTCCTTATCTAGCCTAGGAAAAAGGAGTAGGGATGAGGCAATGTTAACAGTAGCAGGGCAAATTTAGCACCCAGCCCCTCTTTGTAAGACCTAAAGATGTCTAGCCCCAAATATTTTGTCTCTATTTTTTTCTTTTTTTAATTAAGTTTATTGAGGTAACATTGGTTAATACAATTATATCATTTTCAGATGTACATTATAATTTGACATCTGTATATTCTATTGTGTGTTTATCACCCAAAGTCCAGTTTCCTTCAGCTACCATTATTCAATTCCCTTTACCTACTTTACCCTCCCCCTCCTCCCCTATATTTGCCCCCCTTTACTTGTCTACCTCCCCTCTCCCCCCCCACCTTCTACCCTCTGGTAACCACTAATCTATAGTCCATGTCCATGAGTCTCTGTTTGTTTGTCCTGTTCATTTGCTGCTTTCAGGTTTATATCCCACATGTAAGTGATATGTGATTTTCAACTTTTTCTGCCTAGCTTATTTTGCTTAGTATGATTATTTCAAGGTCCATCCCTGTCGCAAATGACAGTATTTCATCTCTTCTTATGGCTGAGTAATATTCCATTTTATATATGTACCACAGCTTCTTTAGCCAATCATCTATCGTAGGACACTTAGGTTGCTTCCATGTCCTGGCCACTGTGAATAATGCCATTATGAACATTGGTGTGCAAATATCTTTTTAAATATGGGTTTTCAAGTCTTTGGGGTAAATACCCAGTAGAGGGATTGCTGGATCATATGGTAGATCAATTCTTATTTTTTTGAGGAACCTCCATATTATTTTCCATTGTGGCTATACCCATTTGCAGTCTCACTAGCAGTGTATGAGGGTTCCTATTTCTCCACATCCTCTCTAGCATTTGTTATTATTTGTCCTCTTGATTATAGCTATTCTAACAGGTGTAAGATAGTATCTCATTGTGGTTTGAATTTGCATTTCTATAATAGCTAGTGATGTTGAACATCTTTTCATATATTTGTTGGCCATTTGTATGTCTTCTAGGGAAAAGTGTCTATTCAGGTCCTCTTCCCATTTTTTTGATTGGATCATTTGTTTTTGTGTTGTTGAATCATATGAGTTTTTTGGATATTTTGGATATTAGGCCCTTATTGGAGGCGTTGCTTGCAAATATATTTTCCTATTCAGATGGTTGTGTCTTTACCTTCTTGATGATTTCTTTTGCTGAACAGAAGCTTTTTAGTTTGATGTAGTCCCATTCATTTATTTTTGCTTTGACTTCCCTTGCTTTTGAGGTCAAATTCATAAAATCCTTTTAAGTCTAAGGTCCTTGAGTTTGTGTGGTGATAGACAACAATCTAGTTTCATTCTTTTGCAGGTGACTCCAGTTCTCCCAGAACCATTTATTGAAGAGGCTTTCCTGTCTCCACTGTATGTTTTTGGCTTTTTGTCGAAAATTATTTGCCCATATAAATATGGATTTACTGCTGGACTCTCAATTCTGTTCCACTGGTCCGTGTGTCTATTTTGCTGCCAATACCATGCCATTTTGACTACTGTCGCTTTGTAGTATAATTTGAAGTCGGGCAGAGTGATGCTTCCAGCCTCGTTCTTTTTTCCCAGGATGGCTTTGGCAATTCGGGGTCTTTTGTGCTTCCGTTTTTTTTTTCTTCTATCTTTAAAAAATAGTGATGGGATTTTGATGGGGATGCATTAAATCTGTATAATGCTTTAGGTAATATGGTTATTTTAACTATATTGATTCTCCCAATCTAAGAACACTGAGTATCTATTTCTTTGTATCTTCTTCGATTTTTTTTTCTTCTGCCATTGCAGGGTGCTTTCTTGGATTTCTCCATAGTTGTATGGCTTGTTCATAGAGATCACTGCTGCTCCTTGTTTCTGTCACAACTTTGATTTGGTTGCCAGAGGCATGAACAGAGCCTCTATCATCTGCACCATTTTTTTCTCTCTCCTTTGATTTCTTTTAATAGGGTCTTGTAGTTTTCATTATATAGATCCTTCACATGTTTTGTTAAATTTATTCCTAGGTATTGTATTCTTTTTGTTGCAATTGGAATTATTTTTCTACTTCTTTTTCTGACATTTCATTATTATAGTATAGGAACACTATGGATTTTTGAACATTGATTTTGTATCCAGAAATTTTACTGTATTTGCTTAGTGTTTCTAGTAGCGTTCATGTGGAGTCTTTAGGGTTTTCTATATAGAGAATCATGCCATCCTCAAATAGTGTCAGTTTGACTTCTTCATTTCCTGTTTGGATGCCTTTTATATCTTCCTCTTGTCTGATTACACTTGCTAGGACCTCCAATGTTGTATTAAATAACAGTGGTGATAATGGACAGCCTTGCCTTGTTCTTGATCTTAGTGGGGAGGATTTTAGTTTTTCACCATTAAGTATAATGTTGGCTGAGGGTTTGTCATATATGGCCTTTATTGTGTTAAGCTACTTTCCTTCTATACTGATTTTGTTAATTGTTTTGATCATAATGGATGCTGTATCTTGTTGAAGGCTTTTTCAGCATCTATTGATAGGATCATATGATTCTTAATTTTTAATTTCTTTATGTGGTGTATCACATTAATCAATTTGCATATGTTGAACCATCCCTGTGCCCCTGGGAAGAAGCCCACTTGATCATGGTGTATAATCTTTTTCATATGTTGCTGTATTCGGTTTGCTAGTATCTTATTTAGGATTTTTGCATCTGTGTTCATGAGAGATATTGGTCTATACTTTCCTTTTTTTTATATTATCTTTACCAAGTTTTGGTATCAGAGTAATATTGGCCTCATAAAATGAGTTGGGAAGTACTGACCCCTCTTCGATTTTTTGGAAGAGTGTGAGGAGAATAGGTATTAAATCTTCTTTGAATGTTTGGTAGAATTCACTGGTGAAGCCATCTGGTCCTGGACTTTTACTTTTTGGTAGATTTTTGATGATTGTTTCAATTTCCATATCGCTGATCAGTATGTTTAGATTTTCCAGTTCTTCTTGATTAGGTTTAGGAAGATTGTATTTTTCTAAGTACTGGTCCATTTTTTCTAGGTTATTAAATTTGATGTTATATACTTTTTCATAGTATTCTTGTATGATCCTTTGTGTTTCTGTGATGTCAGTTATTATGTCCCCTTTTTCATCCCTGATTTTATTTTTTTGTGTCCTTTCTCTTTTTCTTTAGTGAATCTAGCCAGGGGTTTGTCAATTTTATTAACCTTCTCAAAGAACCAGCTCTTTGTTGCATTTCCTTTTTTTTTTTAATTTCATTTATCTCTGCTCTAATTTTGATTATTTCTTTCCTTCTGCTGACTTTAGACTTCATTTGTTCTTCCTTTTCTAGTTTTTTAAGATGAAGTGTTATGTTGTTTATTTGGGCTCATTCTTGTTTTTGCAGATAGGCCTATAATGATATGAACTTTCCTCTTATGACCGCTTTTGCCATATCCCAAAAGTTTTGATATGTTGTACTATCATTGTCATTCGTTTCTATGTAACTCTTGATCTCTCTTTTTATTTCTTCCCTGACCCAGTTATTCTACAGTAGCATGTTGTTTAATCTCCATGTATTTGCAGTTTCTGTCTTTAGTTCTGTTAGTAATTGCTTTACATATTTTGGGGCCTCCAGATTGGGAGCATAGATATTATAAGTGTTATGTTTTCTTGGTGCATGATTCCCTTTATTATTATGAAGTACCCCTCAGTATCTTTCTTTACCTTTTTTATTTTAAAGTCTATTTTTTTCTGATATTAGTGATGCTACTCCCACTTTTCTCTGAATGCCATTTGCTTGAAATATCATTTTCCACCCTTTCACTTTGAGTCTATATTTGTCTTTGGAGCTGAGATGTGTCTCCTGGAGGCAGCATATGGTTGGGTTCTGTTTTTTGATCCATTCTGCAACTCTGTGCCTTTTATTGGTGAGTTCAACCCATTTACATTTAGGATGATTATTGAAATATGAAGTCTTCTTATAGCCATTTTATCTTTTGCTTTCTGGTAGCTCCGTGTTTCCATTACTTCCTTGTCCTTGTGTTTTTGTTTCCTTTATTTTGGTTGGCTTCTGTGGGTTTTCCCTCTGGTTCTTCTTGTTTTATGTTATATACTTTAGTTCTGAATCTTTGGTGTGTGGTGACCATTACAAATTTGTAAAGGATAGTTACACACACACACACAGTCATCCATTTTGTTCTGCATACGCCTTATCTCCATTCTCCTTTGTGAGTTTGGATCTTTGAATCTCCCCCTTTTTCAGTCATTGTTATCTCAATTTGTCCCTATGTATGCTGAACATTCATTACTATCTTGCTATAGCAATTCTCTTCTTATTATTTAAGCTTATAATGCCCTGTTCTTAGTAAGGGTTGCACTCCTCTGTTTCTATTTGCCTGATAGTCACTTTACTCCTAATTATGGTGTGTTATGTTGTTGTTGTTGTTTTTGTCATTTTGTTTTAGGTGAGCCGACCCCTTTCAGTATTTTGTGTAATGTAGGCCCCTTCATTTCTCCTTCATATCTAAAGGAGAGCTTAGCTGGATACATTATTCTAGACTGGTAGTTCCTTTCACTTAATAGTTTAAATATTTGATTCCATTCCTTTCTGGCTGGTAAGGTTTGTGCTGAGAAGTCCAATGATAATCTAATGGGTTTTCTTTATAAGTTACTGTTTTCTTCTCCCTGGCTGCCCTGAGAATTCCATCTTTGTCATTGATTTTTGATAACTTTAATACAATGTGTCTTGGTGAAAGCCTTTTTAGGTTGAGAAATTTGGGTTTTGTGTCGACTTTTTGAATTCCAAGCTCCAGCTCATTCCTTAGATTTGGGAAATTCTCATCAACTATTTGTCTGAAAATGCTTTCTAGTCCTTGCTCCTTTTCCTCACCTTCAATAATGCCCATTATTTTTATGTTTCCTCTCCTAATGGTATCAGTTAGTTCTTGTATTTCTCTTTCATTATTTTTCATTCTTCGATTTCTCTCTTCTTCCTTAAGATTTATTTCTAAATTTCTGTTTTGATATCACAGATCCTTTCCTCCATTTGGTAAACTCTATTTCCAAAGCTTGCTATTTCATTTTTCAACTCTTGCAGTATGTAGTTTATCTCCAGAAGATCTATTCTGTTCTTTTTGAGGGTTTCACTCTCCCTGCTCTGCTCATCTAGTTGGTTTTTCAATTCCTGAAATTATTGATATGACTCATTTTGGAACTTATTTTTTTCAGAAGTACCATTCTGAATTCTCTGTCATTTAAGCTGCATGTTTCTATGTCGTAAGCTTATTTTCTGGAGATTTTTCTCTTTCTTTCTGACCTGCCTCGTCACCATCATTGTTCATGGTATTTAATGGATTATTTCTCTGCCTGGGCATTATTAGAAGCGTATTTTGCTGTTTTTCCAGAAAGATTTATTATATAAAGGTTTTTCTTTAGCCTATTGCTAAGAAGGTGTTTTTCTTTTGGTTTCCAGTAGGTGGCTTCTAAGCCTCTTGGATCCCTGCTTTATATAAAGCTTTAATAATACCTTTTTAAATTTTCTTGTAGATATTTAATCATGCTCGCTACCCTCAGTTTCAGTCCCTGTCAGCATTAGTGACAGTCTCGGCAGCATTTGCTCAGATTCCCCTGTGGCTCCATGGTGATTGATTTTGGAGGGTATGGGGGAAGGGGCCCTCTGGGCTGGGAGTTGGGAGCTGTGGCTCAGCCTTGGTTTTGCAACCGCCTGGTTAAAATCAACTGTTGTTTCTCTGCATTCTCGTCCCGCTTCTCTGCTTTCTGCCCTGATGACTGGGCCCTGTTGCCAGCTGCATGGGACTCACAATTCTCCCAGGCAGGGCTGTTCTATGAAGTCACCACACCCCTCCTCCTTCTACAGGGAGCTCTGGTGCCTACAAGAGGCAGCTTCTTTATTTCTCCCAGTCCACCACACGAACCTGGGTTTCTGACCAGTGGTAGCTCTTATGCACATATCCCATGCTCAGACATGCTGGTGTGCGGTTTGGGTGTTTTTTGTTGAGTTTTAGATTTTCGGCTTATTGTTGTTTCAAGGGGAAATATCTGGGATGTCTCTCACTCTGCCATGTTTCTGCAAAGTCCTCAGAATGTAGAATAACTTAATCTCAGCCCTAGGTCCTGGTTACCAATTCTGAGACAAGAAAAGTTTCTCTTATTCCCTCATCGTGACAAGTGACTCCATTGCTGCTAATCCAGTGGCTCCCATCACAAAGTAAAATTCATACCTTGCCTGCAAAACCTTGCTCCATCCAACCACCTCAGCCTACCTGTTTTGCCTCTACTTCACTCACTCTCCTGCCCCATGCTCTGCTACGGCTAGGTTAGGCATGTTTCTAAAACACATCAAGTTTATTTCCACCTCAGGCTTTACACTCTCAGTTCCTTCAGCCTGAAATTCTTTTCTTCATGTTCCTACAGTTTCCTCTTTAATTCTCAGCTGTTAAGACACTGCCTCAGAGAGGTCTGCTTAAACCGACTCATTCATATTTCTGAATTGTGCTGTCTGCTTGTTCAAGAGCATTATATTTATGTGGCAGTGGTAGAAAATATTTTTTTTAACACCCATTCTCTCGATAAAGCAATGTAACAAAAGGAAAATTTACTTGTAATCATTTTCTACCATGTTGACCATGGGATACGCTAATGTTGAAAAATTAAGTCTAAGTCTAGGAAATGTAAACTGATTATTTGTGACATATAAAACATAATTATGTAAATCTGATAGCCTTACCTGGCTTTCACCTATCTTGGTGTTGAAATTTTTCATGATTTATAGTTTGTTCTAAGCCCCAAATCCTGAGTAATGGTATACCAAGAAATTGAGTAACACGGAAGTAGCACTGTTTGCCTCTGCAAACTGTTCACAAGGCCACGCATTTATCTGAAGTTTCTTCTTTTCTCTTCCGTAGTATCATTAAAGATTTCATCAAGTGTCTTATTGGTAGTGGGTGTGGTCTGATGAGTCAGAGTCCAAGCCTTTAGTAAGCTGGCATAACATGGGGGAAGATGGCATACAAGAGGCAAATAAATAACATTTTGTGATGAAAATGCAACACTGCCCCACTCCCTTCACTATCTTATTCCTACGGCTGAAGTCAGTACCTGAAATTATTTTGTTCATCTGTACGTTTTTATTGTATCCTTCGTCCACAGGAGTGCAAGCTCACCCCCCAAAAACAGAGTCTTTCCGATCTCCTGCTGTATCCCGCTGCTAGCGACATGCCCCGAGCACAAGAGAAGGTGCTTAATGACCACTATTGGCATAAGTGGACGTAAAAGTACTCAAGTCTGGCTTGCCGACTCGCTGAACCCTCACAGCATATCCCATCGCTGTGCTGGGAAAGATGCGCGCCGTTATCCGGGTCCGTCTCTGAGCACCCACGCGCGGGGGCCTCTGGGAAGTGTAGTTTGCGAGTTTGCTGAGACCCCGGGTTTGCAGGAGCGAGGCTCAGCGTGCGCAGGCGCACTTCCGGCTCTACGCCGGCACTGCGGCCATTGTCCGGTCCCGGTGCGGCTAAGGCCGCTTTGGGCCGCCCTGCCGCACATCAGAACTGGAGAAAACTGAGCTTGCAGCGAGGCTGAAGGAACCTGCCCGAGCCCTGGGTAGACCTGCAATCGCAAAATCCAGAGACCCCAGGAAGCGGTGATTCCGAGTGCTTGTCGGGGTTGCACCTCCCACAGGTTTGGTGTGTTTGTGGGGCCGCGCCCTCTAGCCTGCTGGTAGGACTGGGCGTGGCCAGCGAGTGTCCTGGACGGGATGAGCCTTTGGGGGCAGCAGGCCCACGCGGGCCCCGGACACCTCTCTACCAGTGTCTGAGGGGTGGAGGAGGGCCCGCTGAGACCAGGTGGAGTCGGTGGTTGTAACCGAATAAGTGGACTCACTCTTTTCTCCCCAGCCCCTGTTTGGAAACCGGACCCCAGCGAGGCAGGAATGGCCCCGAGGCCTCCGAAGGCAGCGCCCCAGGTGAGCAGCGAGGTCTTTACTGCCCCCGGGGACGTGTTTGGAGCAGTCATTATTATCCTGGCTACTTCTTTTCCTGGCTCAGTCGCCCCCCTCAGAGCCTCCTAGCCATGTGCAACCGAAAGTGTTTGGAGTGGGTTTCCCAAAAGTGGGGGAGCACTGAGTGGACGGTGGTGGAGGGGGACTAGGGCTATGTGGTCTTATGGGAGGGGTTAAAATTGAATGTATTGAGAAGTGACAGTGTTGAGAATCCTGAGTACCCATCCAGTTCCTTGAACTCTGCCAATAAGGAATGGAGAGGATGAGGTGACAGGCCAGAAAACTGTTCTGGAGGAAGGCACTGTCAGTGAAGGGAAGAGAAGCCAAGCTCTGACCCAGGGTCCATAGAGAGACTTGAAGGGGCCTAAGAAGCGTGGTCTGGATTTATCTAGGAAGCGGCTCGAGATAGGTCTTTTCAGGCAAAGAGGAAAAAAAAAAAAAAAAGGTCTTGATTGGTAGCTTTTTCATGTATTTTTCTGCTTTAACAAAGCATTATAGTGCACATCCCCCGATGTCCAGCCTTCAGTATAATTAATAATGAAGCTGATTTGTGAACCCATTTCTTCTTGTGAGGAAGGCATTTTCTAGAAGCACAACTACTCTTAGGTTATCCACTGATTTACATGCAGTGTTTGGTGAAAATATAACAAGGTCCAGTCTCTAGGACTAAAAACAAATCACATTCTAGTTGCTATGTGTGTAAGACAGTTAAGATCAATCCAGATAAAAATAACCAACCAGTAATGTACTTTAAAAGTAGTTTACAATAAATGAAATGCACATTTGTAAACTGATATAAAATGCCTGCATATCTTTTACTAATTGTTATATGTTTTTACTTTACAGGGTGAGCCTTAAGGCAAGTAACAATACTAGCATAAGACAGTTATTTGGTGTGAGGATAGCCAGAGCACATCACTCATCAGCACCTTTCTATACAAAGTGTTACTTCAGTAGGCTGTGAGAATTAGAATGACATAACACCTCATGGGGATGGTGATCTTTTCCACAGGGGAGGGCTGCTTTTATAGTGGTGAAAGTAGGTTTGTGTTCTGAACAGTGAATTTTAGGGACTGCTTTAAGATTCGCTCTTAAAGTTATGTTCCCCAAGCACTCTGGTTCAGTTATATTATTCTTATGGAATGACCTGATAGTCCATCCACTTGAGTTACATAACTCGGGCTGAAGGGCAGAATAGGACTGGACCTAGCATGGGGGCTTTTTAGGCAGAAATTTTCCTTTGTCAGTGGCTCCCTTTCTCTGAGTATGGCCCTTAGCGGAATGCAAAAGATGAGTAATTGAGTCATGTGACTGCTTATGCAGGAAGTTAATTTAGTTGGGGGGAAGACAACCTCATGCCAAAGTATATTGCAAGAAATGTGATATCAAGTGTTGCAGAGGTCCAGAGGCTGCTGTGAGTACCATAGAGTGGAGAGTAAGTTCTGCCTCTGGGAAATTCAGTGGTAACACCTTTGAATAGGAGCAGAGTCTAAGTAGATGAAATTGAAGGGTTGGGGTTAGAAATGATTGACTGTGGGTCAGGGAGTTGGTAGCAAGAAGATGAGGGTCATTTTCATGAATCTGTTGGCCTTTGTGATGATGTGGGCAGCAGGCATTGGGTAGATGACAATAGAAGAGGGTTTAGACTTTTTTTTTGGCCTTGGTAACCCATTCATTCATTCATGTATTCATTTAGCAAATATAATGTGTTGAGGTACTTTTCTAGGTGGGTGCAGTCTATCAGTGAACAGAATTTATAATGCTCTCTGCTTTTGTGGAGCTTACATCCTAGAAAGATGTGACAGAAAATGTAATGAGTAAATCATATGATATTCTGGAAGGTGACAGTACCTCAGGAAAAAAGGTAGAGAAAGGTCAGGGGGATTGAGTAGAGGAGGTGGAAACTTGTGGTAGGAGTACAATTTTAAACAGGACAGCCAGGGTAAGCCTTATGCTTTTTGGTAAAATCTGAGCAGGCTTGAAGGTCTGGATGAATTCTCTGGAAACAGCAGGATGTGTGTCTGGTATGTTCAGGAGCTTAGTATAACTTGAGCCAATGATTTTGAGCAGGGAACTAACAGTTTCTTCTTTTACTATTTATTATTATTATTATTATTTATGCCTATAGTACCTGGTCCTTCCTAGGTGGTCTCTCGTCCAAGTACTAATCAGGCCCAACCCTGCTTAGCTTCCGAGATCAGACATCAGGCTCGTTCGGGGTGGCATGGCCGTAGACCATGGACCGTGGCTCCACTGGGGCATGAACCGAGGACCTACTGCATGTAAAGCAGACGTGCTTACCTCTACACTATGGAACCATGTCCAGTAAGGTTTATTCTTAGTTTTAAAGATTATGGTGAATTGAGAAGTATAGGAACAAGAGTTTGAAAGTCAGGCTTCTTTGCAGAGGTGAGCCATATCTATGTAAAAACGGTATATCCTTTTCTTCCTCATGTGTACATTTTTAGTTGGAAATTTTAAAAAAATGTTTACCATTCTTAAATTTGAAGGCACTAGAATACTAAGAAATGGGGAAAGTTTTATAAGAAAACTGCTCTTGGAGTCCAGGTTTCTTGGTGGTCTACCATGCGAGGGAGGAAATGAAGAGAGACTGGGTCTGGCCTGTTGACTCCAGATCCCAAGAGTTCTGTGGTTAGATCATGATGATGAACAGACCCAGTAAAAACTGACTCAGGTCTCCCAAACTCAGACAAGATGCTCCTGGACCACAAGGGGAAGCCAGGCCACTTTCTGAACATGGTCAGGATATTTGCAGTCAGGGATGTTCAAGCTCTGTCTGGAAGTCCCCTTTCTCAGCTTCTTCCTTAGCTAGCTGGAGCTGGTATTTAAGCCTCAGCTCAGACAATCCTAGCCCTGGGTAAGGTCAGGTGTCCCTCCTCTGCATTTCCATAGCACTTGTGTACACCTGTCATAGTTCTTTTCTTATGTCATATGGAGTGATTTGTTTACCCACCCATCTCTTATATTGGACTTTCAGCTCCTTTAGGGCAAGACCACATAACTCATTTCATCCCTTGCTCCAAACTGCATACGTGGTAAGTGGGCCTCATGAGCAAGCATAACCACTGAGCCCCAAGCAATTTTATACTTTCTGCATTTTCTACTTTTTACATGGGAAAAAAAATTATATATTTTTATAGTTACAGTGATACTAATTTTCTGATAAAATAATTGCATGAAATACGACTTACACAAAATAGTTAAAAAATTTTTGCTTTTAAGACAATGTTTGGATGTCAAAACTTATTCCTCTAAGACCTGTTTTCAAAGTAAGATTATTTTCCTGACTTTTCTGTGTATTCTACTTCTTTTATTAAAGTATAAAAGCATATATATATTAGACTTTTTAATAGAAAAAAATCATTTATGATGCCTTTTCTGTAGCACCTGTGTTTGTTTCAAGGAATATCCTTTTTCTCCTTGTATATATTTTTTTTCCCTGAAAACAATGTCAATTATATTTTAAATTTCATATAATTTTTGAGGATTTTTCTTTTTTTATTATTTTAATGGCAAGATTATATTGCTTTGCATGAACATACCAAAATTTGTTTAACCATTCCTCATAGGACATTTAGGTTGTTTCCAAAATTTTTAGTATTATAAATAATACTTGGATAAAATCCCATTGATTACAGCGGATAATTTTTTGAAAATGCAATTTTAAAAAATTCTTTACATCTGTATTCTTAAGTGAAATAGCCCTCAGAGAAAGAGAGATCTTTGAAAACTTTTGGTGTCATGCTTATCCTGAATTTGTAGACATTCAGATTGCTTTTTCTTTTTTTCTGTCTTTTGAAACAATTTACCTATAAAACATTTAGAGCCAGGATTTTGGGAACAATTTCTACTATTTCCTCAATTATTAAGGTTTCTACTTTTTGTGTCAGTATTGGTAATTTAAAAATAAAAATTATTTTATTAAGATTTTTCACATTCCTTAACATACTGTGTATTTTACTTTCCTTAAATTCATTTATTTATTTTTATTATTAAACTGGATTTGTCTAAGGTTTCTCTGTTTGGCTGGCATTTAAGAGAAAACAGCATTTAGATTTGGCTATTAATGTCATTGTTTTTCTGTTTACTACTTTTTATAATCCAAGAATTTATTTCACTGATCTATAATATTTTTTAATCTTCAAAATGACTACTTATTTTTCTTTGGTGAGAATTACCCAGTTTCCATTCACTCAGCAAACACTTTTGGAGTGCCTTCTCTGTTCCAGACAGGGGTTCTTAACCAGAGTCATGCTTCAGAACCAGTCAGAGAAAGGTGTCTGTTCCCCTTGGGTGGGCAATAAGGCTTCAGTGGGGAAATGTAGTGAGAGGGTGCACATACATGATGGAGCTCAGTACCTGGCCTCTGGTGAATGGTTAATTCATGTTAGCTGTTGCTCATTTATAACAAATCACCTAAGGAGGATTTAAAAGTTGTTCGGAAAGACCTTCACATGGGCAAGTTTTTTTAATTGTCCGTGTGATTATGGACAATTTTAACATTCTTAGTCTTGGAGATATTAAAGTGAAAAGGAGTTTGGGAACTTGTTGAGAGAGAAAACATGAATAAACAGTTACAGTTCTGAAATGTAGATGTGGATCAAATGCTGAAGGGAGGTGAGGGCAGATGAGGGATCTGGAAGAGCTTTGTAAGGGAAGGGCCTATTGAACTGGTTCTAGAAGGATGTACAGGAATTTTGCCTTTAGAGCCGAGGGAAGAAAGTACATGATGGTCAGAATAGTACCTGCAAAGGTGTAAGGAGACACAAAACAATGATATAGTCAGGGCGAAGATTACATATGGTAGAAGCATGGGGTATGTGGCAGGAGGCAAAGTTTGAGAGAAAGATGATTCAGTAACCTGAAGAAAATGGCCTGAGGTGGAGCTCAAGAACAATCTAGAAGTGTTGTCTAAAAGCTACATTTGTAATTTAATCTTTCTAGTAATCACAGTATAGAAAGAAACAGGTGGAATTGATTTTTGTGATATATATTTTTTAACCCAGTATAGCCAAAATATCATTTCTACAGGAATCAATATTTTAAAATTGTTAATGGGGTATTTTACTTTTAGGCGGAAAGGGGTACTAAGTCTTTGAAATCCAGTGTGTATTTTACACTTACTGCACATGTGATTTGGACTAGCCATATTGCAAGTGCTCACTAGCCTCATGTGGCTAGTTGTTTACCATATTAGACAGCATAGATTTAGAATGTTATTGCCTGGATTAATGGTATTTTTGGCAAGGTATGATTTGAGCCAAATTGGGAAGATGAAGGGGAGAGACTGCATAAAGGAGACATTTTTGAGGCTCTTGGTGATTTCAGAGCATAAAAGAAAAATGAAGAGTCAAGGATGAGGGCTAGGTTTCCAGTTGGGATACTGCAGATGGTCATGTTATTAACCTAAATAGAGCATTTGTGTTTGTGTGTAAAGGCTAACGCTAATGCTTCTTTTCTCTGTACTCAATTGTTAGGTATGCTATTGACTCTCAGCTTACCAAACTACTACTGGTCTGGTATCAGAGAGCACTGAGTACTTGAGTGACAACACCATACTGTATGCCATTTAATGTAATGTGTTCTAATTGGGCAAACTGACTTGATCTTTGTGGGGATCTTATAAATTAGATTATTTTTATACATTAGCTACCATTTCTGGTTTTCAGCTTTGCAGTTTCCCAAGTTACAGTTTGAGTGGATTTCTCCTCCAGAATTGGAACGTTGGAGCCGAAAGACTGTGTGTCTACGTTTGCACATGTACTTTTTGGAAGTGCCCTTCTGCTCTTAAAACTCTTACTTTAGTTTAGGGAACCCATGTTATAGATGAGAAAATTGGATCCCTAGGATGTCTGCAATTTACCAACAATATTACACATTGTTAGTTGTGGAGCTTTTTAGAGGCCCATGAATCTTCCCAACTGAGTATGTGCTGTTTCCAGTTCTTGGATCTGGTCTCCACTATTTGGCCATGATACTTTTATGTCAGCATGAGGAAGGGTGGGGGGGACATTTGCTACTTCTTATTAATTTTTTAAAAGGGATTTATGTTGAGGTCCAGTTATATCTGGAAAAAGAGTGAGCAGTATCTACAGGATGTTACTAGATCCTTTTACTACAGTCTGAGATGTGACCTGCAGCACTGGGAGTGCCCTAAAGTTAATCTGACTCAGAGTGGCTAACTTAAGAGCTTTCAGAGTATGTTTTACCTGTATAATCTTGCAAACTCTTAATTGTCTTTTACATACCAAAGTGATTTTGGCCTCTGGAGTTTTAAAGGTACTTGCAACAGGTCTTGACACTCTGGGAGCACAGTGAACAATAGGTAACAGACTCCATAAGAAGGCCTACTGAGGCTAGACAAAAATCAGCCCACAAGCATGAGAACTGACAATTGAGAGGCATGGTTGCTGTTGGTTTTGGGTAATGGGTATGTTATAATACAGCTGTACTATTGAGTGCTATAAAGCAATTCAAAGGAATAAGGCGAAATTATACATAATGCTATGGGAAAAATCTCCAAGATACATAGTTAAGTTGTAGAACAAGACACTGTATATGTTTGTGTGTGAAACATGGAAAAGTATATACACCAAAGTTAACAGCAGTTATTTTTAGGTAAAGTGGGATTGGTGATAAGCATGAGGGAGGGCTGCCACTCTTAACTTTCCACCATATTTGGATTTTGTAACAAAAGAAGTACACAGGCAGGAAGGAATTGATGATTGTATAAAAAAGCTTGGCTTTGAAAAGAAATAACAAAACTAAGTAGGGATATAAGACTGCATGACATATTGCCCCTTGTGATTTTCCTGCCTTAATATTAGGTTCTTTATAAAATTATGTAAACAGTATATTTATTGCCAACATCATCCCTTCTGATAGACCTTATGGTATGTTCCCAGTATTACCCTGGGAACATCTGTAGGGTTGATCCTTCTTGAGTGGGAATGTGATCCAACAGGAATCAGTGACATTCAAGGATGTGGCTGTGGACTTCACCCAGGAAGAATGGTGCCATGTGGACCCTGCTCAGAGGCGCTTGTACAGGGATGTGATGTTGGAGAACTACAGCAACCTGGTTTCTCTTGGTAAGTACCACATCTCAATGTCTTACCTGGTGGTGGGTCTTTCCTTTCTTGGTTGCTAAGGTTGTGGGGCTCTTTGACTATAACTCAGGTGACTGTGAGCAGGGTGTTCAAGGTCAGATCTTGTTCATCATTTTGAGACTTAGCCTTACCGGTTTCTGAACCTCTTTAGGTAAAAAAGGTCTTTCTTTTGTAGAACTGGAAGTAGGTCATTTGATTGCCTTATTCCTCAAGTTAAACCTTTTTTTTTTCTTCAGAGTTCCTGAGTTTCAAGGACTAGTACTGATTTGTAGGAGAGTTCTTTGTCCACTTGCACAAACAACCAAATCTTGTGTTTTCACTCATGAGCAGGATATCAAGTTTCCAAGCCAGAGGTGATCTTCAAATTGGAGCAAGGAGAAGAGCCATGGCTATCAGAGGGAGAAATCCAAAGACCTTTCTTCCCAGGTAAATGAGTGAGAATTAAGCATGTAGGAAGCAGTATAGACAATGGCAGAGCTGAGGGAGGGCGGAGCCCCTTATAATTCTGTCCTGGGAGCTCCTAGACTGGCAGAAGAGGTTATCTGTCTCCTAGATGACACCTCTCTCTGTCTCCCTTTTCCAGTAGGGTGCTTCTGCTTCTGGTAGGTCTTAAAGGAAAAGATCCTTTGTTCCACACTCAAAATACCATCTCTCCCTATCCTGTAATCCTACTTGCTGGATTATTTTCTTCCCTGGTGTCCTCAGTATCCCATCTTTATTTAGAGATCTCTTCTCTTACTCATTCAGACATAATTGAACTTCCATGTCTCCTCTTTGTTTTATCTTACTGCTTTTACCGTGGAATGCCCCAGACTTGTAGGGAATACCCACAGCCTTGATTCTCCCTTCCTTTATAACTTGTTTTCAGACTTCTTTCCTTGACTATATTCCTCTAACACCTATCTGGGGAGCAACACAGTCTTCTTTCCATCTTGCATTCATGCTGATTTGATTCACTACCTCCCTCTGCAGTTCCTGGAGTATTATCCTCTCCTGGTCTCTCTGCTTGTTAAGTGTTTCTTGGCTTTAGGTCTTTAGTTTTTCTTGCTTTTCCCCCTAAGCAAATCTGCCTTAAGGAGTTGGCCCTCCAGCTTCCTCCCCATTCTTTCTCTATTACCTCCCTAAAAGCGTGCCTGCCTTCTGGTAGTTTCAGCTTTTTTTTTTATGTATAGACTCAGAAATCATCCTTGTACCCTGGTCACTTTTTTTTTGTTCTCACAGAATACCTCCACTTGGAAGTCCTGTGCAGTTCTTATGAAAGATGTAAAATCTAAATCATTTTTCATCCCAGCCAGCACATTTTGCTACATTGCTCATTATCCATTTTTCTCTTTGCCTATTAGAAACTGCTGGATTTCTAATCTCTCAGGCCACACACCATAGTCAGTTCAGTGTTTTTCTTTCAACCCAGGTTACTTTCTTTCTTTGAGAAGTATCTTAGATGTTCCTGCCTTTTAACTTCTACTGTGACATCTTAACCAAGCCCCAGGTTTAGTTTACTATAATTCTCAGTTGAAATTGCTCACTCTTTTCTTTTTATAATTCAGTCGGATTTTTAAGATCATAATTTTATCAAGACGTAATTCACAAAACATAAAATTTACCCTTTGAAAGTATACAGTTAAGTGGTTTCTCAGATATATGCAGAGTAGTGCAACCATCATCACTAATTACAGAACACATTCAACACCCCAAAAAGACACCCCATACCCATCAGCAGTCACTTTCTATTCCCTATTACCCCCAGCTCCTGGTAACTATATTAATCTACTTTTTATCTCTATGGATTTGTCTATTCTGGATATTTTCTATAAATGGAATTATATATATAGCCTTTTGTGACTGGTTTCTTTCACTTAGCATAAAGTTTTCAAGGTTATGTTGTAGCATGTATTATTTCATTCCTTTATATTCATTTGTTTGTTTCTGAGTAATGTTCTATCATATGCATGCACTACATTTTGTTTTATCTATTCATCACTTGATGGACCATATTGAATTTTAATGCTTTATCTTCATAAACTACCTATCTGTGACAAAACCTTGCTATTACTCCCTGTACTTCATTATAAGAAACAGAAACTTCCCTTTCAATGTCCTCTATAAATAACATATACTCTACTTCATTAGATAATACCATCTACCTATCCAAAGCCATCTATTTTTTAAGTTCAGGGTCTGTCTAATTTTTGAAACCTAATATATACTAATATATTTACTTCTTCCTTCTCTGATCACAAATATAAATTATAACATCTCTACAACAAAAAATCTGAATTAATATACCATCTAATGACTTTTTGGGGGGTCAAAAATTTGAGTCTTGTTTCTCTTCTTAGATTTCAAGCTCCTGGATAGTCTGTTTTATTTCTGTATATTAAATCTGTGTTGCAAAGCATATACATAGAAGGTAGTCAGAAATTACTTGATTTATCATTATGGAATCTGGCAAGAGAGAGAACTTTATTCATTTATTTCAACAAACATTTTTTTAATGTCCTACTGAGAAGTATTCTAAAAGTATTCTCTATTCTCAGGAATGTAGAATTTAGTCTTGTTACAGGATAAGGAATTGAGAGTTTAGGGCCCCTTAGATGCTGTTTTATTCTATCTTAACATTTTATTGTAAAAATTTTCAGATAGGAAGTTGAAAAAATTACACAGTGAACACCATACACCTACCACCAAAATTCTATAGTTGTTAACATTTTATTATATTTTTTATTACATATCTCTTCCTCTGTCCCCACATATCAATTTATCTTTTTGATGTACTTCCAAGTAACTTGCAAAATGAATAGATTTCACCCATACATTCTTCCATGTGCATATCATTAAACAGAGCTTGATATTTGTTTTTTTTTTAAAGAAAATATTATATACAATGAAATATATAACTCTTATATTAACTGTCTAATTGGTTTTGACAAATACATTCACTCATCTAACCCAATTTCCTATTGATATGGAACATGTCCATTATTCCAGAAACCTCCCTTAGTTTTTAAAAGTTACCATTCTTAGAACCTAGAAATTAATGATTCTCTGCTCTCAGTATTCTGAGGTTAAACAGAGGTATAGAAACCAATTTATTAGGTAGGTTAAAATAAATCTTTGGTTAAGAGAGATGATTAATATAGAACCAGAACTCAAATAGACTAAAACCATAGTTCTAGTCATAAGGGCAAGGATGATTTATCTCCTGAAATATTACTTTTTCTCAGTTTGTGAAGTGTAACCCTTGTTTACAAATGTATAAAATAATTATTTTTGTTAGATCATTGGCTGCAGATTTTCTCTGCAAGGTTTGAAGATCTGAAGCTTCAGAGATGACTTTAAAGAAATTGTAAAATGGATGTATTAGGAAGGTAAATTCTGTGGTGGCTTATAAAATGGACAAGAGTCATGGAGAGCAGATAGGATCCTGCAAGATGGACTGTGATTCTATTCCATTTGTATCTATGCCTAACACTCTCATAATCACTTATTCCCTTATTTCCCTAACCAGCCCTCCTAGATGGGCTTCCTCATTCTGGACTTACCGTTCACTCTGGATCTGCAGTCTGCACTATCACATCTCTTCACTCTTCTTTTCCTCCATTTTGAGTCCTCTCCCCAAGCTACAGGACTAATTTCAAAACAGAGTCATGTGTAATTTGTATCTTTTTCATTTCCTCATTTCTACTGTAGCAGTTTGTTTCAACAGAAGAAAATAGGGGACTTTTGCGCTTTGGATTTCTTTCAGACTGGAAGACTAGGCCTGAAGCCAAATCGTCAAATCTGCAGCAGAGCATATCTGAAGTATCCTTTAGCACAGATGAGCTTTCACATGCCACATTAGAAGACGCTTGGGATATGAGTAGTCAGTTAGAGAAACAGCCAGAAAACTGGAAGAGATATCTGGGGCCAGATGTATCCACCCAGAAGAAAATAATCACACCAGAGGAAAGTTTTGAGCAAAACAAACTTGGTGGAAACTCTAGATTGAATACAGACATGGTTACACAACTGAGCATTCCTTCAAAGTCTAGTGAATGTGATACTCTTGGAATCAATTTGGGACATAGTTCAGACTTACTTGATCAGAGTAATATTCTTGCAAAAAAGAAACCTTATAAATGTAATAAATGTAGAAAAGCTTTTATTCATAGATCATCACTTACTAAACATGAGAAAACTCATAAAGGAGAGGGAGCTTTCCCCAATGGTACAGATCAGGGAATTTATCCTGGAAAGAAACACCATGAATGTACTGACTGTGGAAAAACCTTCCTCTGGAAGACACAACTTACTGAGCATCAGAGGATTCACACAGGGGAGAAACCCTTTGAATGTAATGTGTGTGGGAAGGCCTTCAGGCACAGCTCATCCCTTGGTCAGCATGAGAATGCTCATACTGGAGAGAAGCCTTATCAGTGTAGTCTCTGTGGGAAAGCCTTCCAGCGCAGCTCCTCACTTGTTCAACACCAGAGGATTCACACTGGAGAGAAACCCTATAGATGTAACTTATGTGGAAGGTCATTTAGGCATGGCACATCCCTCACTCAACATGAGGTCACACATAGTGGAGAGAAACCCTTCCAGTGTAAAGAATGTGGGAAAGCCTTTAGTCGATGTTCTTCCCTTGTACAGCATGAGAGGACTCATACAGGAGAAAAACCTTTTGAATGTAGCATATGTGGGAGGGCTTTTGGTCAGAGCCCATCCCTTTATAAACATATGAGGATTCATAAGAGAGGCAAACCTTACCAAAGCAATAACTATAGCATAGATTTCAAGCACAGCTCATCTCTTACTCAAGATGAAAGCACTCTGACTGAAGTGAAATCCTATCATTGTAATGACTGTGGACAAGACTTCAGTCACATTACAAACTTCTCTGACCATCAGAGGATCCACACTGTAGAGAACCCCTATGATTGTGAGCAGGCCTTCAGTCAACAACCTATTTCTCATCCTGGAGAGAAACCCTATCAATGTAATGTATGTGGAAAAGCTTTCAAAAGGAGTACAAGTTTCATAGAGCATCACAGAATTCATACTGGAGAAAAACCCTATGAATGTAATGAGTGTGGAGAAGCTTTCAGTCGACGTTCATCACTTACTCAACATGAGAGAACCCACACAGGAGAGAAACCCTATGAATGTATTGACTGTGGGAAAGCCTTCAGTCAGAGTTCATCCCTCATTCAGCATGAGAGAACTCATACTGGAGAAAAACCCTATGAATGTAATGAATGTGGGCGAGCCTTCCGAAAGAAAACCAATCTGCATGATCATCAGAGGATTCATACTGGTGAAAAACCCTACACTTGTAAGGAATGTGGGAAAAACTTCAGTCGAAGCTCAGCTCTCACTAAACACCAGAGAATTCATATGCGAAATAAATTCTAGGAACCCTGAAATTAAACAATGTGCAAAAAGCTTTAGCTAAAATATTCTTACTCAGTATCAGAGGAGTCTTACTGGAGAGAGAGCTTGAGAATGTAATGAATGATATGTGTGTTTCTGTGTTGTGTGCAGAGAAGAGAAGACTGCTCATGAATAGTGGTTTTTTTTTTTTTAAATAAAAGCTACATTCACAGACCTGATTACAGACTTTTAACAACTACAAATATATACATATATAACCTGTTGGAAGTGGTATTCCTATATATTGGACTTTGTAAGGCTTTTTAAAATATATGCAGATCACCAACTTTTAACAATTTGACTTGTAGCTCTCACTGTTTACAGCCTTTTTTTTATATAAACAAAATTCCTGCAGTAATGACCAAAACTTATGTTTAAAATTGCTTGACCATTGCAGTCAGTTGCAGCTCTTAAATTGAATTCACCATGGAAACCAATTCCACCTCTAGGAATTCACTAGTCTGACCACTTTATTGTACAGATGAAGAAACAGAAAGCCAAAGATAAGAAGTGGCTTACACAGTGTGCTACAGCTTATAATGGCAAAGCTGAGTAGAGGATGCAGGTCTCCTGGATCTTTGGCCCCAAGGTCTTGCCACTGAAAAGGTATTTTGGAATTCAGAGGGTTTTAAAATAAATTTTAAGTCAGATGCACAAACATTTAATGAGCACTCATGAGTTCGATATGTTGGGAATCATAAAAGCCTAAGAGGCAGCAAGACATATGCAAATTTGTCTTATTTAAAGTGACTTGTTGGAAGCTTACAAACCAAAATGTTAAGAGAAACTGTAAATGGTTGAACTACTCACCAGTAGTTCTTTCCCCCAAATATAATTATTCTTTCCGCTAACATCAATTTCATAGAACTATTAATTCCTCTTATTGTGCTTTTTTTGATACTTCCAAACAAACAACAACAACAACAAAACATTGCCTCCAAGCTTCCTATATGGGATCAATGGGAAAACAAAACTAAGACAAGAATTTTTCCTCAATTTTACTTTAGGGAAGTATAAATTCATTTACCTATTACCATGAAATTTGTCTTTTGAATCAGTTTAGAAAATCAGCATGTGTGCCAAGGAAATGTCTCATCATTTAAAAATAACTTTAAAAAAATTATATAAGTGCTTTTCCATCAGTAAAATCTGAGTTAAGCTTCAGTAGCCCCCTACAATTCTTAAAAGTCCCCTAATCCCTTCCATAGGCTATCCTAAAGGAATTTCAAGAACCTTGGTTGGTTTATTGACACCAACAGTGCAGATAAATTTGACAGCAACTGTGGGCATTGGCCCCTTTCATATGAGGGCATCTCAACCCTAAGATAAGCAAACTTTTTCACCTTAATGATGAATCATTGAGAGGAGTGATATGGGTGGTAGTGATAAACCTTTCCTTTTGACTTGTATGCCAGGTAGCAGAATCCATCATCCTTGTCTGATTCTGGACAACATGAGGCAGCTCCCAAACATTTTTTATAATTCTTTGCAGGAAAAATGGTGCCTGAGGGCTGAAATGTGGATGTTTAGCCTAATGAATATATCACATGTGGAGCGAGATAAGATACTCTAGCAGATCTGCCCTTCCAAGATGACAACCATTCAAAAAATGCCTTGTTTATGGTGTTCCATGCTTAGCGCGCACACACAACACTAAGGCCATGTTTGTGTTGTCTGTTACATAGTTTGACAATAGATAATTATAGTCACACCCTCACCTACTGTTTGGCTGGCTAGGTTACCTGTCAGGAACTCATTTTGCTGCTGATTATTTTGAAATTCCCATAGCGGACTATTTGTAAGAATAGCATGAATTATAGCCAATCAGGTGCTACCCTACTGTTATAGACGTTTATAAAGAAGTTCCAGAAGACCCAAAGGAGACTACTGAATTGTATATGGAGGCTGGCCAAAATCCAACCAATCTCTGAATCTCACCACATCTTTATTGATAGGGAGGGAGCCTAGGTTATATATGTGGCTTGTTGAGCAGAGGATTTTGTAGTCTCAGTCACCATGCACCATGCACTTAGAATACCCAGCTTTCTAGGCCACATGAAATGCATCCTTGTAACATCCATTGTGTTAGTTCAATAAATAGCCTTAGTTGAATGGGAGTCAGTTTGTCTTTTTCAATTTTCAGAACTTGGCTAAGATTAAAGAGTGACGCATCAAGGCAGAGGGATTAACTGCTAAACTCATCACAGCCAGGTGAGTTAATTACAGTTGCCATTTATTGAATGCTTACTACTTAAAGGACATTCTGCTAAGTATTTTATAGCCATCATCTCAGTTAATCCTTACATCTCCCCATTCTAAGTCTTGTAGTAGCTATTGTTGCCCAGCCTTTTTTCCCCTTTTTTTTCTTTGTAACAGCCCCTGCTGTACTGACCACAGGAATACAAGTCAGAATATCCCTGGGGCTCGGTGATTTAGGGGAAAGCATATGACCTAGTAGAGCCAATATTAGAATCCTTTGCCAGGAATTTTTTTCAAAACTGAGTTGATAGGGAAACTTTGATTTTGAGTTGCCAGGCCAGAAAGATGAAGGCTTTGAGCTTCTTGGAGCCTGATTCCTTACCAGAGAGGGCAGGTCTGCTGTAGTAGGAGAGAGTGCCACTGACATGCTGGTGTTCTCACTTCTGATTCCTGAGGTCCTTTCTGGAATTCAGTAGTCTCCAATGATTACCTCCTTTTTGATTAAGCCACCCTCATCAGATTTCTGTTGCTTGCATTAAAGAATGCTAATACATGTGTTGTATCCTTGTTTTACAATGGGAAAAACTCAAAGTAACTTACCCTAGGTTGTACTCCCCTTGGCAGATTTAGGCTTCAAACCCAGACTATCTGGCTACAAAGGCATAGCTTTTAACCACTAACTGATTTCTCCAGAGCCATGTTATGTTCAAGGAGCTGCATAAAATGCAGAGTGATTTGGGAGTGAGTGAGTATTGGGATGTGCTGGTAGGTTTGGTCATAGACCAGACAAAATGAGGAATGGCCTTGGAGTGTTTTTCTTGACTCTGAATTTTCTAAATTTACTCACAACCTTCATACCTTAAAGCATCAAATATTTATATTTGCCCATATTATAAATAAAACCTTGTGTCATACTTAAAAAAGTACTTTCTCATAAGTATTTTACATGTTGCTAGTCTCTGTATCTCCACAAGTCCCCTACTGTTGTGACAATATTTGGATTGTTTTTGGCATTGGTTTTTATAATAATGACATTGAATACTTGAGACTCATACAGGAATAAACTAGATAAGACAGCACAGATGTAATTATCTCAAAATTGCAAAGGGAAGCCAGTCTCCTACTTCTCATATCTGGGTATGTCTGGGGAAGGGCCTTGGGCAGGTATTAGGTCCCCAAGAGCATCTAGGACACCTCTATGCCCCATGAGAAGATAAGAAAGCACTTCTGAAGTTTGTAGGTATAATGATGGTAATGCTCAATCTTTTATAGCTACTAAACTAATTCATTCTTACTCCTCTGTTAAAAGTGCAAATGACAGTCAGATTGCCACTGACTGCCCTACTTCAGCTAAATTGGTCTCCCTCTTAAAATTTCATAGATTACTATTAATGTTCTTCATGTTACCACAGTTTGTATTTAATTATTTGGTGTTCTCCCCTCACCCTGCACTGTATTGTGAGTGCCAGAATGGCTGGGTTCACATCTATTTTGCTAACTTTTTGTTTCTCTGATCATCACAGTGCTAGACACATAGTAGTTACTTAATAATAGTCTCATTTAGTGAGCGGTAGAGTAGAGATTTGTTGATAGACAATGAAGACTGACATAAATAAAAAGATGCTCAATCTTGAAATCAGCATATTGCAAAAGAAAACAGTGAGATAGTATTTCATACCCATTAGGCTAACAAAAATTCAGAAATTTGGAGAAAAATGAGTTTTCATACACTGCTGTTGGAAGGTAAATTGGTATAATCATTTAGGGAGTAATTTAGCAATAACCAGTAAAATTGAAACTAAGCATACCTCATGATTCAGCATATATACCCTAGACTAGCTATGTACCCTCGATTAGAAATTCTCCCGTGGGACATGCACAAGGATGCTCATTGCAGCAGTGTTTGAAATAATGAAAATATGGACACAGTACAAATGTCTCTCAGTAAGTAAATGGGTTAATAAGTGGTGGCATATTCTTATTTCATATACTACAATACCTAAATGAAAGAACCAGAGCATCTGGCAAAACAACATTCTAACTCTGCCTGTTCTGCTGCTGTGCCAATGTGGCTGGAGAAAAATGGCACCACTGTGACTGGTCCCACTTTAAATTTCTGACTACTAACCTCAAGCATTTGTTCCCTAGTCCAGTCATTGTCCCAGTCTCCTAAGATACTATTTTATAACTTTTCTCAACCTTCAGCTGGTTCTCACTCAGTCCTTAGCCCCAGTCCTCCCTCAGCTGGTGACCTTGTTTCCTAAACAGAAAAATAAAAACCATCAGAAGACAACTTAACTACTCACCTACATGCATCTTGCCCACTAGCTCTTTTCTTCCTGTTCCTGTTCTCTTATCTCAGACCAACTTCTCTGGTATATTATATCTTGTCCTTAAACTCAGACTACTTTCCTATAATTGTCTTCTTTCATACATCCCTTTTTTTTCTTGTCTACTGAATCCCATCAGCATAATAATGTATAATTTTTTCATATTTATACATATGTAAATATATGTATAAAGGTCACTGATGGGCTCCATGTGGCTAAATAGTTTTTCAATCTTTTTACTTGACCTTTCAGCATTATTTGGTACCATTGATCACTTCCTCACACTTGACATATTTTTTCACTGGGCTTCCAGGTTATCACAGTTACCTAGATTTCCACATACTTAATTGACAATTACTTCTTTCAGATTCTTTGTTTTGCCCTGTCTAGAAATGGGAATTGTCCTAGGGCTGTCTTTGGACCTCTTTTCTTTTTAAAACTCCAGCCGCCCTCATTGGGGCCCTCATCCTGTTTCATGGCTTTAAATATTCATTTACTTGTTGTAACTTCAAATTTTATATCTCCAGCCCAGAATTTTTGTACTCTTATAATTAATTGCCTGTGTGACATCTCCACTTGGATGTCTACAAGATAACGCAAATTTAACGTAACCAAAGATAAACTAACCCGTGATCTCCCCTCCCAGCTCTATCAAAAGTATATTCCTCCCTCAGTCTTCCCATCTGGGAAAAGGCAATCTCATCCAGTTGCTTAGGCCCCCAAACGGGAATCATTCTTTATTCTTTTCACACCCCACATCCAAGCTTTAGTAAGTCCAGTCTGCTGATTTGCAAGATATGTGAGGATGACCATTTCTTGTTGCCTCCACCACCCTAACCCAAATCATCATCTATGGTCCAGATATTTGCAATAGCTGCCTAATTGGTTTCCCCACTTCTACCCTTGCCGCTCTTCATATTTTCAGTTCAGCAGCCAGAATGACACTAAACTAAGATGGTGTCACTCTTCTGCCCAAAGCCCTCTAATAGCTCTCCATTTCACTAGATAAAAGCTAAAATAAAAGCCCTGCATAGTATTGCTACCCGTATTATATCTGACTCACCACTTCCTTCTTGATCACTCTGGGCCCCATGGCCTCCCTACAGACATATGATAGTCTTCTACCTCAGAGCCTTTACATTTGCTGTTCCCTCTTCCTGAAATGCCCCTTCCCTAGATATCACATGGTTTGGTCCCTCACCTTCAGATCGTTGGTTTATTTTACCAGAGAGCCCTTCCTTGACCACTCTCTCAAACTAGCAGTCCCCCTCTATAGCATACCCCATCTCCCTTCCCAGCTTCATTTTTTTCCATAGTACCTACCACCACCTGATGTTCTAAATATTTTACTTGTTTATTATTAAGCTCCATGAGAATAGGGATTGGCTGGGGGGAGGTAACTTTTATTGAAGCATAATATACATACAGAAAGGTACGTAAGAACAAGTGAACAGCTTGATGTCTAAGGGCAGTAGCTCATTTAATGAATGGTTGAACTGGATGTATTAACATGCCTAATATTGAAAACAATTGAAAATAAAGTTGCAGAAGAATACATACAGTGTGATATGTTATAACATTGAAAAATCCATGACACCTAGGATGTGGTTCCATAGTGTAGTGGTTAGCATCTCTGCTTTACATGCAAATGGTCCTGGGTTTGTGTCCCAGTGGAGCCATGGTCCATGGTCTACAGCTATGCCACCCTGAATAAGACTGATGTCTGATCTCAGAAGCTAAGCAAGGTTGGACCTGGTTAGTACTTGGATGGGAAACCACCTAGGAAGACCAGATGCTGTAGGCATAAAAAACAAACAAATATGATACCTATTTTTAAAAATCAATTCAAGAAGTAAAAGGAAAGTATTAAAATATTGGCTTCAGAATGGTAGTTTCCTCAGGAACTAGAAGGGAGAGGGATAAGAAGGCTTAAATTGTCATTCCTTTAAAAAAATATATGGCATGATTAACATTTGTTATGAGTGTGATGCAGAGATGTTTATTGTATATGCCTCTCTGAATGTTTAAAATCTTTCACAGTCAAAGTCGACCTCCTTTCTGTTTTCTGGTCCCTCGTCCCACAAAGCCATCTGCTTGGTTCTCCTCAGGGTATGAGCCCATCTGTCCTGTAAATCTAGCATGCCTAAAGTATTCAGGGTAAGGAAAAACAGGCATTCATGCTCCCAAGGGTGAGAAGCTGTTCTAAGTCCAAGAAAGAAGAAAGGTCTTAGCACTGTCAAGATCAAGTAATGTCGTTTCCACTCTAGAAATGCCTTTTTAGGGACCAATCAAAAAGGGGAGAGCAAGGAAGCTAAGGGCTTCCTGTAGATAAGAACCTAAGTGATTATTTTTAGGACTTCATAGGAGAGAAATTTTGCTAATAAATTTCAGTGAAAACCCTGTGATTTTGGGAAGACACTTTTTTGGACAACCACATTTTAATGGATAAAGGAACCAAGAAATTCCAAACTCAAATATATTTTATTGTGCTATGATAAGTATTAGTTGTAATAACCAATGGGATTTTTGTTTTACTATGTGCATTATGAAACTAGCAATTAACAATTGTTCTTGAATTTTAATGCTCATTTTCAAAAGTTAAGACATGTTATAGGACTTTGGCTTGGAATTGCTGATAAAGCCTCAAAGGTGAAAAAATGTCAAGAACCCCTACAGTCTAAGGAGTGCCACAGGACTCACTAGGTGTGAGACTTGCACAATCTTGCACTCCTGTGCCCCCACTGACATGTAACCATGCAACAAGGGTCAGATCCAGAGGAGAATGGCCTTATGGTCCTGGGGTGAGGCCTCTCTCCCTCCTTATGGGACTTGAGGATTCAGGCACCAAGAGGATGGCTGGATATACTGTGGACATCTGAAGTCACTAGAGCTGGGTGTCTATCCTCAACGAAACCACAGGCCCACTTGGGGGCTGTCTCCATACTTGCTGTCTACCCGTGAAGAGTGTATGCGGTGGTAAGGGGGTGAAAGGAATCCACAGGAACAGATGCCCACAACTAATGAGATTTCTGAAGGGAGGAGCTGCTGGAGTAGCCCATAGCAGCTGAGCATGGAAGCCCAACAAGGCCCTGCGTTTGTGTTGTGCCTAGGAAGGATAGGACAACTCCATGTTTTTCTTTGCTGCCAGAGATCAAAAGACAGGATTTCAGTGGATCATGCATAGGGCAACTACATAATTGATCATCCAGAACCGGACTCCTAAGAATGAAAGGGTAGCTAAGCAGACGAGACGCCGAGGCTATGCTCTAAAACTAGGACATGTTTACCCTGTGCCTGGAGTTCCGGGAAGGGAGGAAGAAAGACACAGAGTGGCAGAAGCCTTAGGGCTATCTCCCAGAGTCTGCCCAGCCAAACTAGGGGATGGCCCACCAGGAGAGGGGTCAGAGGCAAGAACCGAAGTGGCTGAAGGAGAAACTACTCTGTCCCACTGTGAATGAACATACGGAACTGGGCGAAGCTGCACGCAGCCCCCAGACAGCCGCTCATGTCCCTGTGAGGGGACCGCCCTGTCAGAACAGGCCCCAGGCTGAACAGGACTACCCCAGAGGACAGGCACCTTCCTCCTCCTTCGCCCTCGCCCCACCGACACTCAGTGAAGTGGGTCGGTCGGGCATGCGGGCATCTAAAAATAAGCTACGAGTTTGGAGTTTTAAACTGGGCTATACTAAATTTTAATAACCGTAAGTAAGCACAAAATTGCTTTTCCTCAGGTTAAAGGATCTTAAAGGGGGATTGGACAGCATGGCGAGAGAGGCCTCTTAATGGTAGCACCACAGCGGTTAAATTTGTACCACCAAATTTAGAATTAACAGTAAGTCCCAGTTGTGCCCATTAAGTATCAAAGGAATCCCACTGCTTCCCCCAACATTTTACTAACGCGGTACGCCAAGCGCAATATACAAGCGCGCGCGAAAGGAGCCTCCTCTGAGTGCTCGGAACCTGGCGCGACTGGAGAATATATTGCCCGAAAGCCTTGGCGAAGTGCACTTCCGCCTCCGGCCTGAGTTCTTCCGCCCCCGACGCGGGCGCTCGGTGACGGTAGCTGAAGTCGTTTCTTAAATACTTAAATGCTTGGTTCCAGTGTGTGCGCCGCACTTGGTGTTCGCTTCCTTCTGAGATGACGCCCTCTCTCCCCGGCGTCCTGCTGTCAGTGCGAGACTATCGTCCAGCGGCCGCTAACTGCGGTTGGTGCCCCAAGGCCAGAACACCTCAGGCCAACTCCTCCCCTCTTCTCTCGCGCTTTGCCCAGTGGCTGCTTACGGCTAGCTCCTATCATGTGACCTGCTGGACAAAATTGGGATATATTGAAGCATACGATATTATCTAGGTAAGTGGAGAAACTCCCGGTAATCATAGCTCTTCTCTCTGAAAAAGTGTGGCTTTTTCTGAGAAATACAGTATAAGTTTCTACTCCCCCGAAACAAGGTCATAAAAACAGTGACACCATCTCTTCCTGTCCTCCCTTCTGCTCCCTTCCTTGGGACTGGAAGGGGCCTATGCGGGCAAGCTGAAGGGAGGATAATTAACCATTTCTGGGTTACACTCCCAGTAATGGTGGTGTAGGTGATTAGCACCAGCTCTTCCATAGAAATAACCTAAACTAGATGAAATGTTGAAAAAAGAAAAGCATTTCAGAGAGCTAACAGAAGAATGAAGAATTAGGGATCAAAGTCTTGGAGAAGTGAGAGACTGAGTTCATAATCCCAGCACTCAAAGCTTCCTTTGCCTAAAGGCATTTGCTGATGGAAAGAGACACCTGTGAAACCCAGCTGTAAGGTTGGTGGACTTGCAGTATGAGGGGTACAAGTGTAAAAGTGCTGAAAGCTGGGAGGCTGACTAATCACCCCACATTTGAACTGGGACCCCAAATGAAGACACTCTCAGGAAAATGTTGAACTGGGAGGAACAAGCCCTGGAATTGCCGTGTCTCCCAAATTCAGTTTTTCTTGGCGGAATAGGGAACCTGAGCCTTCAGAATCTACAACATTGTCCAAACTAGTATTTGGCCCAGGTGCCTGACAGAAGTAAATGAAAATGATTCTTAAAGAAAGGTATTATATCAGACATCAAAGTAGTCACACACACACACCTTTTTTTTTTTAGTAACTTCCAGCACATTTTCAAAGATAACCAGATAGACAAGGAAACAAAATGAAAGAGAACATGCAGAAATAACACTCAATAATATAGACACAAATATTTCAGATATTGGAATTATCAGAGAAAAAGTATAATGTCGCAATTCTTAGTATTTTTAAAGGAATTTAAAAGACAAGTTTGAAAATATCTGCAAAAACAAGAAAGCTTGAAAACTTGACATAGTAGATTACCAAATAGAACAATTTTTTAAAATAGCCAATTAAACTATGTGTTTAACAGCAAATAAACATAATGAATTAATGAATTGGTATAAAGCGGAGAAGAAATTGTTCAGAAACTAGTGGGAGGAGACAATGAGACGGAAAGTACCAAAGGCAAAGTAAAACACATTAAACTATTGGATAAGAGAGCCTAACATAAATTTAATCAGATTCCCAGAAAGAAAATAAAGTAAAACTATAAGAAATATTTTAAGACTTAATGGCCAAGAGTTTTCCAGAACTCATGAAAGCCATTCCAAACTACAGATTCAAGAAGCCCAGACTCAAAGAAGATAAATAAGAATTCGTCCATAACTAGATAAATCATGGTGAAACAGTAGAACATAAAAAGTAAAATCTTAAAAGCAATTAGGGAAAAAAATCTTTTAACTTCAAAGAAGTAACATCTGACTTCCCAGGAGCATCAATGGAAGCCATGTGAATAAGGAATTAAATCATTGTACTTAAAGAACTCTATATAGAAAACATTTTTCAGGGATGGGGACACAAGTCCTTTTTTTACAACTAAAACTGTAATTTCATCATGAGCAGACCCTAACTAAAGGAAATTCTAAAGGCTCTGTTTCATATAAAATGATCCCAGAAAGTCAGACACAAGAAAATATAGCTCAAAGAAAGTGGCAAACTGTGTATAAATTAAATGATTAACTCTATAAAACAACATTATTTCTAAGTGTAAACATACAGAATTAAAAACCAAGACAGTGATACTTACATTTCTAGCTATAGAAGTAGCTTGTCATAAACTAACACTCCTACGAGAAATAGCTAGAAAAGCTGGATAAATGCAAATGTGTTTATTTGAAGGCATGGAAGAGCTGCCAAGACAGCCAGGAATTGAGGAATCAAGATGCCAGAGAGAAGGGAAGCTCATTGAGATTAGCCCAACATTCTAGGTGCCTCCTTTCCTAGAGAGGCAGTTGACCATACCTAGGGACATTGTTGAACAATGATCGAAAAAACAAAGGAAGCATTAAAAGCAGCTAAAGAAAAAAGACATTATACCTTCAGAGTGGAAGAATGGTAAAAATAAAACAATGTATAGCCAATCTATCATGATAACTTTGTAAAGAGACGGATGGTTACTAGACTTATTGTAATGATCACGTCGTAAAGTATATGTCAAATCACTATGTTGCACACCTTAAACTAACATAATGTATGTCAACTATAATAAAAAATAAATAAATACACCCCACAGGTATCTAACAAGCTAATGGATAGAATAGAATAAAAAGTTTTAATTCAGAGAGTGAGCAAGAACATGTGAGGGGCCCCCTTATGACTCATAATTGCTGCTAGATTTGAGAGAGCTGCCCTGGAGTCTTCCCATCCAGCTGAGGAGTTACAGTGAGTATTTTGACTCTATTTGAGGGGTCAATGGAAAGTTTATCCTGGCTTAAACCAAACCAAAGGGTAAGGAGTCCCATGCCAGCTCTGTGCTCAGAAAAATCCTAAGATTCCACAGGCACAGACACACTGCCTCACCATCCCCAGTCTGACCTAGAAGCAGCTCTACAGCTTCTGGAAAGGGGTGGGTGTGATCTGCCACACCTCCGCCCAAAATAGTCCTTGTACTGACAAGGGTTTGAGTGAGCAACCAAGGAGCAGGAGCCCAGTAAGGAAATGACCAAAGGCAGGGAGAGAAAAGAGACATTCATTTGCCTTTCTTAGTGTGTGACACTCCCAGAGGTTGCCAGGTCAGTGGCATTTCCCCATGCAGGGGTCCAACTTTGGTGGAGGTAACTCCACTGACCCAAAGACCCAGTAACACATCAGAACAACATTGGCAAGCTTGCCAAGAAGATTGGGGCCTGAGGCCTTTCTGTGGGACAAAACAGCATACTTATTGGGGAGCTTTATGGATCACCTCCCCTTCCAGGCCCAGCAGGATTCCTCACACCCTTCTCCATCTGCTAAGTCCCCGCCCTCCCACTGAGGTCCTCTAAGGTGTCAGTAGGGGACCAGATGTCCCATGGGGCATATAAGGAGGTGGTGAGCTATGTGTCCTCCATGCTGATGAGTCAGCTGGTGGTGGGGTGGAGGAAGGGAATAAAAGCTGAAGATGGAGAAAAAGGGTCAGAGAGAGGGGGGCCAGGAGGAGAGCAGAATGGGAAAAAGAGGGATTGAAGCCAGAAAAAAAACCCGAGGGGGCCCTTCCTGGGAGTTCAAAGGTGCTTAGTTGAGGGGAATTCTGCACAAGTTACAGGAACCCTTTCTTGCATGTATATCCACTCCCACCTCCAGCCAACCCAAATCAGCTGTCAGGAAAGAACATTCTTGGTCTTTTTCCACTTTCAGTTTATTTTCTAACTTCACCACACAAACACTTTGGAGGACGAGGGCAGGTGATTAAGGGACCCCCCACAACCATTTCCCAACCCATCTGGATGCCTCTATTTTGTACTATTTGTTACCTTAGGGAGAGCCATTGGATGGGAAAACTCTGCCTCCACACCAGGCATTCTCCAGGCTCTTCCTGCTGTTATTTCTTAAGTACAGGTAGCTGTTATGGCTAAGGAAATATAAGTTCACTTTTTAAATAATCACTGAATTAATAGGTTTGATCATCATGTAGTGGTGGTGGTGGTGGTGGTGGTGGTAGTTGTTTTCAAATTTGAATGTGCATCAGAATCTCTTGGAGTGTTGGTTAAAACAGATTTTGGACCCCAGCCTGCTATTATGTGATTCAGCAGGTCTGGTCTAGAGTAGTTACAGTTCTAAAAAGTTCCCAGATGAGGCTGACCCTGCTGGTCCAGGGACTGTACTTTGAGAACCACTTTAACAAAAATACAGCTACTTTAATGCTCTGTTTGTTTTGTTTTTTTTAGTCAGTACTCTTCTCCAGTTTATTCATACTTTTAGCCAATTTTTCCAGCCATATCTGTTTCTGAAATATGTTCAGACAACATTTCATGGAGCATATAGACCAAAGTAGTGACAAAGATGGGAAGAATGAAAATAATATTCAAACTCAAGTTGTATCCATTAAGTATGTACAGCTTTTTTTATGTCAATCATACCTTAATAAAGTGGTTTTTAAAAAGAATGAAAAGAAAACCTTGTGTTCTTCATTTTTTTCTACAGTTATTGTAAGCATCTTGTTTAAGTGGAAAAGAAAGTATGTTGGTGAAGGGGCACTGCTCAGAAGAAGGCCTTGGCACTCCAGTCCCAACAACAGTGCGCACACAGCACGTTGGTGCTCACAGGGGACCCTAAACCAGGCCTCCCCAGAGGGGAGAAGCCCTGTGGACCCCAGTCTGGGCTTTCTAAGAAATCTGCTGGGGTGGGAGAGGAGTGGGGGCCTAGAGGCACCAGAGGGAGGGAAAGGGTGGGTGGCAAGAATGCAATGGCTGGGCTTAGACCTTGGGAGGGAGCTGAGCACCCAGCATGCCTGCTACCTGGAAGGCAGGTCCAGAAGCTTGGAGCAAAGGAGTTGGTTGCAGGTTGTATGCTTAAATACATTCTCCAAAAGATTAAATTGCCAGATTCTGTTTATTAGGAGTAGGAATTTTAATATGTCTGAATTTCTTAGGAGAATGGCAGCGCCCTCCTTCACTTTTCTTTTGAAGTAAATATTCAGCCAAGTTTTAAATTAGAATTGCTAGTGTGTTACTTATGTTGGGGTTGCAGTGAAAATGTTTACATTCACTTAAACGCGCCCTCTTCCCCAGAAGAGAACAGTAATTCACATTTACTTTTATTTCTGACTGATCTGAAAACCATTGTATTCTCCTTGTTGAGGATCTTATTTTCAGGAATGCATTTTTGTAAATAGATTAGGTTTGCTTTTTGCATTTTTATTATGTTTTCAACCTAACAACATTGTTTTGTCTTCTCACTGAACATTGATGTCTTAGTTACGGGTCCTGCACCTAGGAGGCACTCAGTAAACATTTGTGAACTGAACAAACAGACAATTCCAATAATCCTCAGTGCTTTTCCCCAGTCAATACTCCTCTGAGTCACCTGGGCAAATTTCTTAAACTCTTTTGTACCTCAGTTTCCTGAATTGTAAAATGGCCATATTAATAGAACCTATACCCCTAGGGCTGTTGTGGATTAAATAAACTAATACATTGCACAGTGCATGGCCCATAGCATAATAGATATTTCAGACTTGGAAGCAGCTGGGCTGTAGTGGGCACAGCATTGGATATTAGCTGTGCAGGCTTTGGCATGTCACCTCCCCTCTTTGAGTTTCAGTTTGTGGCTTTAAAGGGGGGCTACCATAATCCCACCAGTTATGGCTGATGTGAGAATTAAGTGAGCTAATATCTGTAAAGCATGTTGCACCGTTCTGGGCTCTAGCTGATGTTCTTTAAAATGGTGAACAGTCTGAGATTGTGGGAGCGCTGGCCTGCGGGGAGTGCTTTCTATGGGTGCATCCTGGCTAGAGTGAAGGATGCAGGACGGTGCCCTGCTCCTGGCGGGGACGCTGCATGTGTGCCGGTGGCCACCAGGAGGCAGTGCCTGATCACAGAGGGAACCTTGGAGGCGGCAGAGCCTGCACCAGGGGAACCTTGTTGCTGGCCTTCCTCTTCATCTCTTCCTTCTTTTCCTTCCCTCCTTTAAATGATGCTGGAATTTCACAGCATAAACATGATGAGGTACAGGCACTCTGGGCCTCCACCCACGGCTTCTGCACTCCGAGGGGAAGAGATTGGGAGCACACAACAAATAGGGGAAATCAGCAATTGTAAGACCTACAAATTGGAGGTACCCCCATATAATGCAGGAGGGGCCTAATAGCTCTGCCAACAAAGTGTTCTTTTTCCCACAACTTTTTATTTAAAAAATTTTTAAACCAACAAACATTTTAAAAACAATCAACAGACACACTTATACCTATCATCTTGATTCACCAATTGTCAATATACTTTGCCAGATTATTTACACACACACATTTTTATTTTTTGGCTGAACTATTTGAGAATTACCTGTGGACCCTGATTTCACTCCTAAATATTTCAGCCTGTATCTCTTAAGAACAAGGAATTCTCCCACATGGTCACAATGCCATTATCACACCTAAAGTGATATGTTATCTCTTATACAGTTTCATAGTCAGATTTCTCCAGTTTTTTCAATTATATCCTATATAGCTATAGTGTTGTTTATGATCCAGCATCCGTTCAGTGTTCACCTAATTTTTTCTTTCATGACATTTTTGAATGGTCCACACAAGTTATCTTTTAGAAGATCCCACAATCTGACTTTATCCTGTTTATTCTTCCTAATTAGATAAGCCCCTTTTGGTAAAATATGACATAGGCCATGTTATCTTTTTACCATTACATCATATCAAGAGGCCCATCATGTAGGTTTGTACCATATTGGTGAGTTTGATCATTGAGTTACATGTGACAGTTTCCCGTCTTCTCCTTTTTCCCTTCACTAAAAAACAATCTGATCAAGACACCACAAGAAGCTACCAGCTAAATCCAGGACATGAAACAAATAGTCCAGTTCTCCAACAATTCTATGGTATGGGGGTAAAAAGAAGAAAAGTCTTACAATAAAAGGGACTTAAGAGACATAATGGCCAAATACATTGGATGGACCTCATTTTGAATAAAATAATTGTAAAAAGACATATTTGATACAGTTGGGGAAATTTTAATATGGACTAGGTATTAGATAATATTAAGAAATTACTGTTTTTTTTAGCATAATGGCATAGTTATGTTTAAAGTAATATGTTAATTGTAATATATTCATGCTATGAACATTATACATTAGTGAAAAAAGAATGAAGTAGAGCCTCATAAATCACACTGAATAAATCTCAGAAATAATGAGTGAAAAGCAAATTATGAGACAATTGCTTTACTAGTAATACCATGATATATATATATAGATATATAGATATGTATGATATGACACAATAACATATTATGACAATATATTAGATTTGCTTTTTACATATATATCTAAAACCTGAAAAACAGTGCTAGAAGTTGTTTATTGCTACACACATATGGACCAAATATAAAGCCATGTATAGGAATGAGCAACACTATATTCAGAGAGCGATATTTGGGGCACAAGAGAGTGTTGTAGTAGGGAAAGGCTCATAGGAGACTTCATTTTTCTTTTAGGCAAGGCAACCCTTGGCTGACCTCACAGATTGCAAGGACGTTGTCAGTTTACAATCCTTTACTTTTTTAGTTTTTATGCCTACAACATCTGGTCTTCCTAGGTGGTCTCCCATCCAAGTTCTAACCAGGCCTAACCTTGCTCAGCTTCTGAGATCAGACAGGGTCAGTATTGGGCTTGGGCTTGTTCAGGGTAGCATAGCCAATGGACTCAACCATAGCTGTTAGAGTTTTAGTCATTAGGGTAGGTTGTAGTTAAGTGGATGTTCATTATGTTGTTATCTTTCCTTTGTGTATATACTTGAGATTATTTCACAAAAACAATTAAAAATTTTTTAAAGAAAAAATTTTAATTTATTGAGCAACTACTAGCTTTAAAAAAGCTTAACATATATTATTTATTTTAATCCTCACCTCACTTTTTTAGTCATCTGCCACCACTCTGCCCTTTGTACACTCTACTCCAGTCACACTAGCCTTCCTGATTATTTTTTATTTTTTAACTTTTTTAGTTTTTTTAATGCCTCCAGCACCTGGTTGTCTCCCATCCAAGTACTAACCAGGCCTGACCTGGCTTAGCTTCCAAGATCAGATGAAATCTGGCACGTTCAGGGTGGCATGACTGTAACCTGATGTCTTTTCTAAAAGCTGGGCACAGCCCTGCCACAGGATTTTAGCACTTGCTGTTCCTGTTGCCTGGAATATTCTTCCCTATGAAGAGCATGGTTTCCTCCCTCACCTCTTTAAGTCTTAACTATCACCTTTTCAGCAAAGTTTTCCTAACTAACTTACCTCCCTTACTTTTCACAATTGTCACCTCTGGCATATCACATAAATTACATTATATTCACCATCTGTCTCCCCTAGTAGTATGTAAACTCCATAAGCAGGGATTTTTCTCGATTCACTGCTGTATTCCCAATACCTCAAACAACTTGGCATATAGTATAGGCACTTAATACATATTTGCCGAATGAATGAATATATTCCCTGTTACTGCATTACAAATTACCCCAAAATTTAGCAGCTTAAACCATAAACATTTATTCTCTCACATGGTTTTTGAGGGTGATGAATCTAGAAGATGCTTAGTTCAGTAGTTCAAGCTCAGGTTCCACATGAGACTGAAGTCAAGCTGTTGGCTTGAGCTGTAGCCCTCTCAAGGCTGAACTGGGGTTGCAGAACTCACTTTCCAGCTCACAGACATGGTTGTTGATAGACTGCAGTTCCTCACTGGCTGTTGCCTGGGAGCTTAGTTCCTAGCCACATGGGCATCTCTCCACAGGGCTGCCTCATGTTGTGGCAGCTGGCTTCCCTCAAAGTGATGAGAGATAAAAAACAGAAGTACTCATGACAGAAACCACGGTCATTTTTACCTAATCACAAAAGTGACATACCATCTGTGATAGATAGAACAATGGTCCCCCAAAGATGTCTGTGTCTTAATCCTTAGAGCCTGTAAATGTTACTTTATATTGCAAAGAAACTTTGGAGAAGTAATTAAATTAAGGGTTTTGAGAGAGGGACATTGTCTTGGATTGTCCACATGGGCCCAATGTAATCACAAGAGTCCTCATAAGGGAAAGAGGAAGGCAAAACAGTGACAAAAAAAAAAAAAAGTTAACAGTGGAAACAGGTTGGATGATGTACTTTGAAGATGGAAGGAGGTTGCTGAGGAATGCAGGCAGCCTCTACAAGCTGGAAAAGACAAGAAAACATTCTTCCCTGGAGTCTCCAGAAGGAGCAGAGCCCTATCAATAACTGGCTTCCAGAAAACAGATTTGTGCTGTTTTAAGCCACTAAGTTAAGTTTGTGGTGATTTGTTACAGCAGGAATAGGAAATGATTACACCATTACTTCTCCCATATTGGTGAGAAGTGATTCATCCCACATCCCCAGGGTGTGACTACCAGGACATACAGTTATCAAAGCACTTTAAAGGCTGCCTACCACAATGAATGGTTATTAAACTCTCTATATAGGTAAACTTAGGCTCTGGGGAACTGAAGTAACTTGTTTGAAGTCATATAGCTAATAATGGCAGAATCAGTGACAGAATAAATTTCAAACTCTTGACAAATAACTACAATACCTATCTGATCTGGGGCTTGCCTCCCTCCCTAATCTCAAACACCAAGCTTATCCCCACCTGGGGCATTTACACTCCAAAATTGCTCTTCTCTGGGCTGGCTTTTTTTCACCATTCAGGTCTCAGTTTAAATACAAGTATTCCTTGATAATACAACGACTTTTTAATCTAATTTGAGTTTTCATATCTTATTTATTGTCATTTACTGTCCAACATCTGTTCCCACTGCTCCTATCCCTCATTCATGAGGACAGTGTCTTCGCCTGCTTAATATTCTTTGCTGTATCACCACTACTGGCACATAATAGGCACTCAATGAGTATTTGCTGAATGAATGAATAAATGAATGAGTGAACGAATGATTACATAGGGAGGTAAAATAGTTAAAAACAATCTCTTCAACAATATTCTTGGGCATCTTGAAATAACAGTTTTTACCTAGCAGTGCTTAAGAAGATTTTTAAAAAGAAAGAAAGGAAGTCATAAGGTCTAGAGCCACAGGATATACTTTTAAAGAAATGAGAGTTTTGATTCTCCAACCACCACCAGGCTTGGCCTGGGGGTATTCACAGGGCTCTGCACTCTGAGAGCCCTTTGTCTCCAAAGAAGGAAGAACACTAGCAGGAGGGGTGAGCAATCCACCAGCACCTCTATTTGAATAATAACTAAGCCTTTTCTTCCCAGGCTGGTTCTACTGGTCCCCACACCCGCCCTGCAGGCAAAAACCCTTTTCTGTTTAGCCAGGAACCAGAATTCTGCAGACCCCGCAGGTCAACTATAAATTAAATGAGGGTGTTTCATTGCAGAGGGAACAGGGCTTGATTAAGGAGGTTGGGTTCTTGTGATCTTGGACAAGGAACCTGTTTTCTCAATCTCCCTCTTATTTAAGTGGGAAGGAAGGAACTTGAGTGCAGAGAATTGGATTAAGCATCTCAGTTCACAGCCCATTCTAATAGTTTCTCTCTGGTTTTATTAATTTACTCACTTTTTTTTTGTTTGTTTGTTATCCCTACCCTCCACTCCCATTTTCTCCTGCCACTCTGCTTAATCCCTTATATTTGTACATAACTTTGTCAAATAGGTAGCGTTGTTTCACATGAATGCGATTTAATTTTTAATTAAAGGGTATCCTGCTATAGATCACATACTGTTTACTCTGCTAGCCAGTATATGACCCCCAGTGGATATCCTGGTATTCACATCTTTGAACAGTCCCCTCTCGTACTGAATAGAGTTGACCCTACTCAACAAATAGGATATTGCAAGGATAACTTTACAATTTCCAAGACTAGGTAATAAAAGACATTGCAAACACTTCCTTGCTTTCTCTTGGATCACCCACTCTAGGAAGAAGCCAGCTGCCATGTTGTAAGGCCACTGAAGCAGCAGCCCTACAGAGAGGTCTAAGAGAAACAGACCTCCTGCCAACAGTTAGCACCAACTTGCCAGCTATGTAAGTAAACCACCTTGATTAATTCTCCCTCCTCCGTCAAACCTTCAGATGACTACAGCCTCAGTGACATTTTAACTGCAACCTCATGATAGTTTCCAAACCAGAACCACTCAGTCAAGCCGTTCCTGAATTCCTTGTCCACAGATAATAAATGTTTATCTTTGTTTTAAGTCATTAAGTTTTGAGGTAATTTGTTACACAACAACAGATAAATGATACTTAGCATTTAGCTATGAGTGTGTCTGTGTTCTAACAAAGCTTTGTGGATGCTGATACTTGAATTTCATATGATTTTCATGTATCACAGAATATTCTTTTGATTTTCTTTAATGTAAAAAATCATTCTCAGTGTATGAGCTAAGCTGTACAAAAGTAAAACAGAAGTCAAATTTGGCCCACAGGCCTTGGTTCGTTGACCCCTGGTCTATTTCATTGTTTTGAAGTGCTGCATAATTATTCCATAAAATGCTTTCACCACATTTTACATATCTGTTCCTCCAATGAGGGGCATACAGTTCATCTCCCAGCTACCACAAAAAAACAGCTGCAGTGAACACTCCCTGCTGTGTGCAAAGGTCCCTGGGACATTTGCCTAGGAATTGCTGGGTCTCAAGATATTAGTCTACACTCACCAGTGGTGCATGAGAGACCCATTTTCCCCATACCCTACCATCACTTGGTATTATCCAACTTCCTAATTTTGCCAAACTATCTGCATGTGTCTATTCTTTGTTTGGCTTTCTTTAATAACTAATGCATTTGAACATCTCTTTGCATACTAACATATATTCAGGTTTCCTCTCTAAATTGCCTATTCATGTTCTTCACTCATTTTTCTATTAGATGTTTCTGACTTTTTCTTATTGGGGAGATTTTCTATTCCTAAGACTCAGTTTACCCATGTACACTGCAGTTATCTTCACCTGAGATACCATCCCTGTATCTTTCTATTTTTTTTTTTCCCACCTCCCCGAGGATGCAGCATACTATCCCTGTTTCTGAAATCTCTACAGCCATGTTTCAAATAATGTGAAGTTGGCCTGGAGTGGGGTTTTTACCTATGTTACCTAATTTTAGAAATCCTGGTTTTACTTGGGGATTATAACTGAGCCTTCTGGTTCAGGGAGGTTGATTAATAGTCCAGAGCCACCACCAGGGACCATGGGATTGAGTAGATGTTGATGCTGGGTTTCATTAGGAAGAGCTTGGACTGCAAATCAGAATAAGACAGACAATAACACTTCACCTGGTCAAATTGGAAATGATGTTTCTAAATGAGAACACAAGCAAGGCATTGAAGAGAAAAAGGGCATCTCTTCCTAGCTAGTGGACATGAAACTAGTTCTAAAATTTTTTAAAGAGCAGTTTGACAGCGATGTGCCAAAAGCCTTAAGCACCTGCACGTCCTTTGACTTAATAAATTTCCTAGGAATTTGTCCTTATGTGGTAATTGGTCAAAGATAAGGAGTAAAGTATTTGGTGGTGGGGAAAAAAATCACACTTAAATATCCCACTGCAGGGGGTGGAATGCTATATGTGTCATAAGAAAGATTTTCTACAGAAGGATTTCTAATGCTATGATAAGATGCTTATACTTCACTTAACATGAGATCCATGTTATAAAATGGTGGATGCGGAATGATCTCACTTTAGTAAGGAAAAAATAAATATGAATAAAAAACACTGGGAAATGCATAGAGTGCTTACCCTGTGCCATGTACTGTTTTTAGTGCTTTATAGCTTTATTTAATTCTTATACAACTCTATGAGTAGGTACTATTATAATTCTCATTTTTCAGGTAGAGAAACTGAGGGCAGAAAGATGAAATGAGCTCCCAAGTTCACAGATGGTAAGTGACGGAGCTGGGATTTGAACATCAGTGGCTGGCTCCAGAGGCACCCCAAAATATTCCCATGGTCACCCCATGTTTGTATCTAAAGAATAAGAGTGGCCCTTATTTCCTTCATCTGTATTTTCTGACTTTTCTACAATTAATTATTTTTAAAGAGCAGTCACAAAATTTTAAAGACCATCTTCCAACCCAGCCCCATTGTAGTGGTTGGTGCCCTTGGAAATATAAAAGTTGGGGGGAAGGTGTGAAGGGTGATGCTACAGGGAAAACAATGAGGAATGAAATGGAGCTTTGCTCACTTCAAACACTACCCCAAGCCCCACTTTTTCATTTTGTTCTAAAAAATATCAAGGAAATCAAAGGTCAGATATCAGCTGTATGAACTTGGATCAGTTTCTCATCCATTCTGAACCCTTTTCCAGATATGTCATATGGATCGAATGTCTGGAGGAATGTCCTTGTCACCCTTCCCTTCCTTCGCAGCACCCTGAGTCAGGCATAGGGACAGAGAGCCTTGCTCAATGGTTCTGGGAAGGAAAGGAGGGAGGAGTGCAAGCCTGCAGGCAGAGGAGGAAGCTGGCATCAGGAATGGCTGGGGGAGTGGCAGAGGAACAGCAGTTCCTTCCGGTCATATCCTCTCCACTGGGGCTTTGAGGAGTGACTATCCAGCTTGGGGGTGTAACTCTGGAAAGAGTTAACTGTGCTGCAGTGAGCACTGGATAGTGAATCAAAAGACCTGGGTACCACTCATACCTCACCATTGGTTACCTGTAACTTAGAGCAAGTCACTCCCTTCTCTGTGCCTTGGTTTTCTCAGCTGCTTAGGGGTTAATACGTGGCTGGTTGTGATAGCATATAGAAAGGGGCTTTGTGAAAAGCTAAACGAGGATGTGCTATATATGTCAGGGATCAACAAACTATAGCACACCTCCTGTTTCTTCTTAACAGCTTTATTGAAATGTAATTCATATATAACACAATTCACCCATTTAAATTGTACACTTCAGCGGGTTTTAGTCTATTCACAGAGTTGTGCAACCATACCACAATTTTCATTATGCACCAACAGAATCCCATACTCTTTGGCTATCACTATCACCCCCCGTTTCTCTCAGCAATACAGCCCTATGCAATAACTCCTCTGTCCCTATAGACTTATTCTAGACATTTTGTAACAATGCAATCATATAATATACCATCTTTTGTCGGCTTCCTTCATTTAGCATAGTGTTTTTAAGGCTTTTCCATGTTGCAGCATATATAAAACTTTCATTTCTTTTTATAGCTGAACAATATTCCATTATATGGATATATTACATTTTGTTAATTCATCAGTTGATGGACATTTGTGCTTTCTACTTTTTGGCTATTATGAATAGTGCAGTTAAAACTTTGATGTACATATTTAGTGTGAACATATATTTTTATTTCTTTGGAGTATAGACTTAGGAGTGGAATTGCTGGGTCAAATAGTAATTATGTTTGACATTTCAAAGCAACACCTGCTTTTATACAGTCTAGGAGCAAAGAATGGTTTTTATGTTTTTAAGTGGTTGGAGAAAAAAAATCAAAAGAAGAATAAAATTTTGTAACATGTGAAAATTACATGGAAGTTGAATTTCAGTGTCCACAAAGTTTCATTGAACAGCTATATTCATTCTTTGATGTATTGTCTATGGTGCTTTTATACTGCAATGGCAGAGTTGAGTAGTTGGGAAAGAGATCATATGGCCATGCAAAGCCCAAAATATTTACTATCTGGCCTTTTAAAGAAAATGTTTGCTAACCCCAACTAAGTTTGGTATTATTATTAATTATTGTTTATTGGGGGCAGCTAGGGCATATACCGCCTCTGGGTTTGTTGGCAACTAGGACTCAAGTCACCAGCCCTCTCTGCCAGGCCCTGTCCTGGTAGCATAAAGGAATGAGAGCTCACATCTGGCCCTGTTTGCTGGTTGGAGAAACAGTCCTGCAGGAGGGCTCAGGCTCATGCAAACTGAGGAGAAGTGAGGGCCTAACTTTCTTCCACTCCTGGGTGGCCTACCCCCAAACCCCCAGCTAAGAATGGCTTTGAATCATTGATTGCTAGCGTTTTCAGAGCACTCCATCTTGTCAGAGCACTTTGATCATCATTAATTAGTCAGAACCTGGCTCCAGCTGTTGCCCAATAAAACAAAAACAAACGGCTTTGATGTCTCTGCCCCTAAAACTGGAAGCTTCCATTTGCATTCCAAGGCTTTGTACAGGTAGTAGATTCCTTCTCTCTGCCCATCATTCCATCGCCTCTCAAAGACTTAAAACCTATTATTTTGGTGGAACTCAAGCTTCCTGAAGGAAGGAAGGATGTTTTGGGGTTGGACCCCCAGCCCTCATAGCAGGTATCTTCTGAGAAGTTACATCTCTTGTCTGATCTCTGGGGTGATAGTGTGAATTAACCAAATTTATTTTTGTAAAAGTATTCTGAAAGGACTCTCATACACTGCTGGTGGGAAGGTAAAATTGCACAGTCACTTTGGAAAATACTCTGGCAGTTCCTCAAATGATTAAATCTAGACCCAGCAATTCCACTACTAGATATATATTCAAGAGAAATGAAAATATGTGTCCACACAAAAACTTGTACACAATGTTCATAGCAACATTATTCAAAATAGCCAAAGAATAGAAACAACCCAAATGTCCATCAACTAATGGACAAATAAAATATGACATATCTATACCGTGGAATATTATTCAGCCATAAAAACTAATGAAGTACGATACATGGTGCAATGTAAATGAACCTGAAAACACATGTTCCGTGAAAGAAGCCAGACACAAAAGGCCACATTTTGTATAATCGCATTTATATTAACTGTCCAGAAAAGGCAAATCCATAGAGACAGAAAGTAGATTGGTGGTTGCCAGGGGCTGGAAAGAGAATAGAGAGTGACTGTAAATGGACACGAGGTTTCTTTTCAGGGTGAAGGAAATGTTCTAGAATTGATTGTGGTAATGGTTATGCAACTCTGTGAATATATTAAAAACCATTGAATTGCATGTTTAAAATAGTTGAATTTTATGCTATATAAGTTATACCTCAATAAAGCTATTTTTAAAAATGTTCTGAAAACTGTAAAATGATGAGAACTGTGATATTTACATGTATAATAGATGATCTATCATAATGGATGGAGCTGAGTATTCTGATCTGTCAGTTTAGGGTAGTTCCTAAGACTTTCAAAATCAGAGACATGTGGATATTTTGCTACGTATGACTTTGAGCAAGTTATTTAACTCTCTGAGCCTCAGTTTGCCCATCTGTAAAATTGAGATGATGATCTCTGTCTCTTAGGATTGTTGTGACAATTAAATGAATATTATAGGAACGTGCTGACCTTGGTACTTGACACCTAGTAGGTGCTTGGTAAATGATGATGACTGTTTTCACATAGTGTTACCTGACACCTCCTAGCTAACTCAGGGAGCAAGTCCAGTGCTGTTCCACTGTCTTCAGAATCTATTGTTTCCAAAATCTGTTTTATCATAACAATTACCTGGAACACCTCTTAAAAATACAGCTTCCAAGGCCTCACTTCAGACCCACTGATCAGAATCTATATTTTTTGACACTCTTCAGATGATTCCTATAATCAGGCAATTTTAGAAAATGGGGCTGGTCTTGCTTCTTATTTGTACCCTTCCCCACAAACCCTTAAACTTTTGTTGTTTGCTTGACTTACCATTCTTTGCCAAAGTTCCCTCTATTCAAGAGTTCATGCTCTCAGCTTCAGTAATAACACCCAGCACCTGAGGTTTTAATTTCTTCATACTTTAATTCAAGGAAAGGATTGATAACGCAATAGTGAACCTATATGCGTTCAACTCTGTGCAGGGATTTCTCAGATTCCCTTTCCTTTATGTCCTTACGTCAGCCTTGTGAGCAGGTTTAAATAACTTAAATAACTTCTCCAAGGGTTTTAGGAGGGTAAGTGACAGAGTCAGAACTGAAACTCAGTTTTTTATGAAACTTAATTAACCTTACACTATATAATATTCACTAGTTATCCCAGTTCTTCATATGAGAAATAGGGACTCAGCAACATCAAGACATCACACTGAGCAGCTCCTTAACTAACAGGCCAAGGATGGTTTTTGTGTCCTCCAGTGCAGGGCTTTCTCACCTCATCATATTGTGACATAAATCCCACTCAGTGACTTTATCAACAAATACCATACAAAAAGAAAAAAATTGAATGCTTTTTAGGGTCAACTTAATATGTTTTTTTTCCACTTCTAGAACATGTTCTCAATGACTGATAGTAGTGGTTAACATTTGTTGATCATTTTCTTTGTGTCAAGCATTGTTTTAAGTGCTGTATTTGGATTAGCATATTTAGATCCTTCAACAATAGATGACTTGGCTACCATCATCATCATCTCATCATCATCTCCATTTCACAGATGTGGAAACTGAGGCACTGAGCTATGAGGTGGTTTGCCTGAGATCACATAACTAACAAGTATTAGATCCAGTATTCAGATCCAGGCAGGGTAGCTTTGAGGCCTGTGCATTAACCACTATTCTCTGCTGCTTCTTGCTTAAGAGGATATTCATGCAGTGTGGATTATAATATGGAAAAATGGAATATAAGCTACATGCCCAACAATAGTACACTGACCAGATAGATTATGGTGTACTCTTTGGATAAATACCCTGAAGCTATTAAATATGATGCTAGGGAAGAACTTTCAATAACATGGAAGTGTTGACAACATTTTAAGTGAAAAAGCCAGTTTCAAAAGTGGTATTACTCATTGTACAAGTCCACTTATGTAAAGCACAAAATTAGGCAAATCTAATCTCTGTCTTAAAAATCAAGATAGTGGTTATTCTTGGGGATTAAGGACTTGCAAAGGGCACAAGTTTGCTCCTGGGGCAGGTCACCTTTGTCCCTTATTTTGGGTGTTGGTAACATGTGTAGTGCCACTTACAATCTGTTCGCTTTTCTAATACATAAATATTGTGTTATACTTCAATGAAAAGTTTTAAAACATGGCAATACCATACGATTCTAATTTTAAAAATATGTATTATACATTTGCATGGGAAAAAAGAATGGAAGGAACCTAAATTGAAGGACATTTTATAAAATAACTGGCTTATATTATAAAAATGTGAAGATCAAGAAAAATAAAGGCTGACGACACTATTTTAATTTAAAGAAGGCTAAAATGATATGAAAACTCCATGCAATGTAGAATCCTGGTTTAGATCCTGGATTGGGAAAAAAAAATGTACACACACACACACACACACACACACACACACATACATGGCTGACTGATTAAATGTGGAGTATAGATTGATGACAACATTGTTGCAATATTAAAAATCCTGAGTTTGCTTAAATATGCCATGGTTATGTATAGGAATATCTTTGTTCTTAAGAAATACACAATGAAGTGTTTAGTGGCTAAAGTGTTTAGTGGGCATGATATCTCCAATTTAATTATTAAATTGTTCAGAAAAATACACACATAAATATTTATATGGAGAGACAAAATGATAAAGCAAATAGTAAACAACTTGTTGATATATGTAAAGGGTTTCTGGGAATTTCTTGTACTATTCTTGTAACTTTTCTGTAAATTTGAAATTATACCAAAATGACAAATTACCAAAAAGGAAGGTAGGGGAAGACAGACACGTAAACTTTCACTCTTCCGGGAATAGTACTAAAATATGAAATTGAGAAAGACAAATACTTTTGAGAAAGACAAAACACTTTTTTTAAAAAAAGCAATAAAATAGTTGTATACTTTTCTGAAAGTGAAAGAAAATGGAGGGGAATACACCAAGCATCAGCTGTGCCCAGGTGGTGCTGTGACCAGCTGATGACATGCAAGGCCTTTGACACTAGGTAGCTTGAATTTGAATCCAGACTCTGCTGTTCACTAGATGTGACAACCTGGGCGAGTTACTTACATTCTCTGTGTCCCTGTTTCCACTTCTCCCCTATGCAACTGTGAGAGCAGTGCCTACTCATGGGGTCACCACAGAGTCACTGGAGTGTGAAGCAGTTGTGATAGCATGGGTACACCCTGAGGCTTGGTAAATACCAGCCATTATATCTGGTTGGTGGGATTATGGGTGAAACAGTCTATGTATTTTGTTCTTTCTTTTAATTTTATTGAGATATAGTTGACATGTAACATATTAGTTTCAGGTGTACAACAAAATGATTTGATATTTGTACAGATTGTAAAATGGTCATCATAACTGGTCTAGTTGACATTCATCACCACACACTTAAAAGTTCTTGTGATGAGAACTTTTAAGATCTGCTATCTTAGCAACTTTCAAATATACAACACAATATTGTTAACTATAGTCACTATGCTGTACACTACATCTCAGGACTTATTTTATAACTGGAAGTTTGTATCTTTTGATCTCCTTCACCCATTTTGTCCATCCCTGCAAACCCTGCCTATGGCAACCACCTGTTTTCTGTAGCTATGAGTTTGGGGGTTTTTTTTTGGATTCCACATATAAGTGAAATCATACAATAATTGTCTTTGTCTGATTTGTTTCACTTAGCACAATGTGCTCAGTTCATGTATTTTTTAAACTCCATAAAGTGAACACACAGTAGTTTTGTAATCAGAGCAACAACAAAACATCAAATAAAAGTGTCATTAACATGTTTTCAGAGGATGAGGGGAGACTCCTTTCCAATGGCTCAGCTTTTCTCTCTTGGCCCTCCATCTATCTCTCTCCTCCCCACTTGCTTTACTCTTGCCCCCTCCCTTCTGCCCACCAGATTGCATTCCTCACTTCTTTTCCCAAAGAACTATAATTAAGCTCTTACTCTGTAATTGACATTTCATGGTTCCCCATATGAAATCATGCTCCTGCTCAGCCTGGTTTCCATCTTCTTCTCAGCCTGGGGAAGCAGAGGCAGGATTCAGCAGAGCCTAGGATTGGCCTTGTGCTCTAAGAGCGATATGAACTCTATTTGTTGAATATTCCCTCTGTGTGTGCCAGGCACACTTTATGTGCTCAGCCCCTTCCCCACAACTTTGTAAAGAAACTGAAGCTTGGGGAGGTATTTGAAGCCAGTTTGATCTGGCCTCAAAACCGAGAGATGGTACTCCTCTTTCCTCAAATGACAAATATATTCTGAACTCCCCACATCAGGCACCAGTGCTCTGGTGATAGTTTGCTATCAAAACTGCATCCTTACCCCTCCCTTTATCCTCACCCTTTAAATTATGGCTTTGCAGCTCCTCCATTTAAAAAGTTTATTTCCCCAACCCTTGAATCTGGCCCACCCTTGCTTTGACTAATAAAAGGCAGCAGAAATAATAGTTTACCTACTACACCAAGGCACCAAGAAGCCTTGCATTCTTCTGCTCTTTCTCTCAGCATACTGCCTCTGCCATGAAAACAAGCCCAGGCTAGATTGCTAGAGCATCATGACTCAGTCACTGAAAAGCCAGCCAACTGCCAGATATGTGAATGAGGCCATCCTAAACCTGCAAGCCACCAGCTGACTTGTTGCCTGACTATAATATATGAATGAGCCCAGTAGAGATTAGCCAAGCCTGCTCAGATCAGCAGAACCACCCAACTGACCCACAGACTCACGAGCAATTGCTTCAAGCCACTGAATTTTGGGATGTATTTTTTATTCAGTGATATTTAACATGAAGGTTGTTGGTGACCAGAGTGGATTCAATGCAGTGAATACGTCAAGAGTATCCAGTGGGGGTTGAAGAAAGAAAGAGGAAGGAGGGACAGCAGTGTGAGCAGAAGCACTTTGGTGAAAGGGAAGCATGCCATGAGTCAATGGCTCAAGGAAAAAGTGGGGTGGACGGAGGACTGCTTGGTCTGCTTTTCTAACAGAGATAGAAGAACAGTGTGTTTTTCAAACGGAGTTTTGATCCTTTATTGGGTCAGTTCAATGGGTGATGACCAGTACTTAAAAAAAAAAAGATAGAATAGAAAACAATAGAGTACATCACACACAGTAAGAGTAAGTATTGTTACGTGAAACTTTTATATCCTGACTTCTAAAACCATAAATTTGTTTTGCCTTTACTTAAATTTATGTAAATTGACTCTTCTGTGTCTGGATTCTTTCACTCAACATTATGTCAGTGAGATTCATCCATGTTACTGCATGTTGCTGTAGCCCATTCATTCTCATGGCTGTACAGTGTTTCATTGGGTGAATATATCAATTGATTTATCCATTTGACTGTTGATACCCTTAAAGAGTATGCAGTCTTGGCAATGGCTTAACAAATAAATGAAATAATGGCTAGTGAGTGCTTTTTCTATGTTATTATCTGAGTCACCAGGCCCTACTCACCTGAGGGCAAAGATAGAGTTGCCATGATATGTGCAGGACACAGAATAGAGAGGATTTGATTGAGAAGAGATGACATGACCAGAAAGGTGGATGCTTCCTCAAGATCCCACCGTTCCCTGGGATTATTGTTATCCTGCTGTTTACCATGCATTATAGAAAAATATCTTTTCATCTGTCTGTCTCCCCACTAGATGGTGGAGGAGACTAAGTCTTCTTCATTGCCAAATCCTCATTCCTGAGCCAAGCTTGAGACTGGCACACAATGGGCACTCAGGAAATGTTTGCTGAATAGGACAAGGTTTGGGTCAGTTCAGGAGAGCTCTCATTGCCAGGCTAAAGAGTTTAGACTCAATACTCAAAAATAATGGGAGCCTTTGAAGGGTTTTGAGCATGAGGAGGTCATAACCTAAAGAGTGTTTTAGAAAAATTAACCTCAGCAGCGAAGAGGAGCATGTTATGAAGAGAGGGAAACTGCAGGAGAGGTAGGGGTAGTGGGGCTAGTTATAGAAAGGACAGTTAAGAAGCTGTTGCAGAAATGAATGAGGACCTGAATTAAGGTCATGGAGGAAGGAACAGGAGGAAGGGTCACATTTCTTTTTTCAAAATATGAACTATAATCTCACTTTTCTAAAACATATTATTTGTATGTGTTTTAAAATATAACATATATAAAGAATCTTATAAATCACTAGGCTTGATACTAGTCAGCTGAAGAGGCTTCTGGGGAAGTGGTAGTGTGTGTGTGCGTGTGTGTGTGTGTGTTTTAAATATAACCATGTATTATTTTTCAACCTTACAGAAAACGCCTTGAGGTAGGATGTTGTTAGTTCCACTCTCCAGATGAAGAAACTGAGGCTCATAGAGAATTTTAATCACTTTTTCAAGGTCATGCAACCAGTACCACTTCAGCAGGCCTTCCCCAGAGATACTCTGAAGGAATAATCAAGGAGGCTACATGATTAATTGGATGGGGGAGGGGAAGAGGGGAAGAAGAGAAGAAGCGATTAAAAATGACCAGAACACTTTGAGTCTAAGTGGAAAATAACCAGCAAGTCCGAAGGAAGTGCTGGGTTATTGGGGGAAGATTTAAGCCAAAGGAATGAATATATATTGATGGAATTTGGTGCATCAGATTGGGGCTCAGAGGAAAGTTTATAAGAACACTCCTTATGAAATGTGCCCATCACTGAGCACCCTCTAGCAGTTGCGCATTTTCAAGATAAAAAAAAATTCAACCCCACATTCCCAGGCAAGTGGTGTCTTCCTCTGCATACTTGGCTCTGCATCAGCATCTTGTACTTTCTGTGGCTCTATGTGGCCTGATTGATTGACCAGGCTTAAAAGGCCTGCTATTGAATTTAAGATCTCAGGCTTCCAGCCTCTATAGGTCATCAACAAATACCAGAAGTCCTGGCATGAATGTGAGGTTATTATTCACCAGAGAAGACATTATAAACCACAAGAACACAAGCCCAGCAGGTAGGAGTGGTCACCTAGCTCACTAGGCTTGCAGTGTCCTCATCCATCCAGTCAGCATAATTCATAATTAAATCTGCAGCAGGCAGAAGGTGAACTAGAATGTAAACTGGTGTTGGGAAAGCACATTGAATACAATTTAATTTCAAAGTTCTAAAGGTCCAGAACCTGAAACGCTTGTGACATTTCAAGTTGAGGCTACTCCTCCCTACCCTTCACTGGGACCATCCCCTGGGAGGGAGATGACCCAAATGGGAAAAAAAGTTGTTGGGTTACTGGAGTATTAGTTAGGGTTTTCTGGAGAAATAGATGTAATAGGGTAGATATAGATATACAGAATGAGATTTATTATGAGGTATTGGCTCATGCAATTATGGAAGCTGAGAAGCCCCATAATCTGCTTTCTAGAAGTTGGAGACCCAGGAAAGCCAGTGATATAGTTCCAATCTAAACCTGAAGGCCTGAGAAGGAGGCATGGGTGGGACAAAGTTGTAGGTCCAATCCAAGTCCAAGGGCCTAAGCACCAGAAGCACCAATGTTTGAGGGCAAGAAAAGATGGATGGTCCATTCAAGCAAAGAGAAAATTTACCTTTTTTCTGCCTTTTTGTTTCATTTAGGGCTTCAGTGGATTTGATGATGCCACCAGCATTGGTGAGGGTGGGCCTCTTTACTCAGTCTACTGATTCACATGCTAATCTCCCAGAAACATCTTCATAGACACATGCAGAAGTAATTGTTTACCAGCTATCTGGGCATCCCTTAGCCCAGTCACATTGACACAAAATTAACTATCATACTAGGTAAGGTGTAGGTTTGGAAAACTGTGGCACTGAAGGGGCTATATGCTCAGACCCCATGTATGTTTCCAGTTAAATATATAGTAGGGAAAAAAAAGCCAGCATATGAGTAAAGGATATAAAGAATTTACAAAAGGAAATTTAAATGGTACATAACCATATTACAGGGTCACCATATTGCACAACTCCAGGGGCAGCACTCTGTGAACTCTATTCACAGAGATGTACATGATGATGGTCTGTAAGTGAGGATGCTCAGCTTCTCCCATAATAAGGGAAATGCTAATTAAAACAATAAAGTACTATTTTTCATGTATTGGATTGACAAAGCTCAAAGGGTTTGTAAAATCCTGTTTTGCTAGGAGTATAATTTAGAGGGTATAGTGAATACTGCAGATTGGCTCTCTCAGTCATGATGAAAAGCATCATCACATCAATAGGCTAAAGAAAAAAAACACATGTTTATATCGATAGATACACAAAAAGCATTTGCCAAAATTCAGCACCCATTCATGATAAAAATTCTTAGTAAACTAGTAAGAGAGGGGAACTTCCTCAACTGGATAAATATCTATAAAACTCCTGCAGCTAACATCATACTTAATGATAAGAAATTTGCATCTTTTCCAGTAAGTTCAGGAACAAGGCAAGCTCTTCCCTCTTACCAATGCTTTTCTATGTGATACTGGACATCCTAACTAATGGAATAAAACAAGAAAAGGAAATAAAAAGGAAATTAAAAGGATTTGGGAAAGAAAAAATAGAACGATTTAAAATTGTGCTTTATAATGATTTATTTTCACATTCTAAATAAATACTAACATTGGCACCTAATTTTGTACTTGTAATTTTGGCACAAGGATTCTTAAAGAGGGCCTCCTTCATTATGCATTCATTAGCCCCCTGAAACCTGGATCTGCCTGTGAATGAATGAATCCAAGTTTTAGTCCACAAAAATTTATGCAGAAAGGACCCCAAGTCCTCTTCCTTAGAAGGAAGCTCTGGGTATAATAGGGTTACTCTCAGCTGTATATCTGGCATGCTCAGAGAGCAGGCAGATAATAAACACAAATATGAAGCTTTTCATGTGTAAATATTAACTCTAAGTACAGCTTGAAAGGTAAAGTTTTAGGCGCTATCTTTAGGTGAGAAATTAGCTGGAGTGAGAGTGGGGGGCTGGGAGCAATCTGGTCATTCATTCATTCAACAGATATCTATTGAGCATATACTGTGTGCCAGGCACTGTTCCTCTGGAACAAAATATTAAAAAATCTGCACTTTTTGTGCTGTCATGACAGGGGAGGGGAGAACAATAAACATAGTAAAAAGTAAATTATATATTACGTTAGAAGGTAAGAAGTACTAAGGTGAAAAAGCAGGATGGGGAAGTTGGAAAATAGCGAGTGCAGGGATGCAGCTTTCCATTGTGAGGTCAGGGAAAGGCTCAATGGAAGGAGAGCCAAGATCTGAGGGACGTGAGGCGGGAAGTCCTGTAGCTCTCTGAGGGAGGAGTCTTGCAGACACCAGGAGCAGCATGGACAGGAGTATACTTGGTGTGCTTGAGGAAAAGTTCGGAGGCCTGAGTGTTGAAAAAGAGTGAATGAGGGGGAAATGGGAGAATAAGTCTGAATGGTAATGGGGTCAGATATCATAGGATTTTGTAACCATTGCAAGGACTTTAGCTTTTGCCCTGAGGAGGACAGAAGCTATAGGAAGGTTTTATCTGGCTGCTCTGGGGAGAACAAACTGGGGACAAAGGGAGAAAGCAGGGAGACCAGTGGAAGCCGTTACCATAATCTAGGGTGAAAAGGGGATGGATTCTGAATTTATTTTGAAGATAGAAACAACAGGAGTTGCTGGATTGTGAGAAAAAGAAAAAGAGGGTAGTGGAGATCGCCTCAAGGTTTATGGCTGAGTTGCCATTAGTGAGGGGGTGCAGGCAGAGACTGAAGTGAGAGCAGAAGGAAGATTTACTCTGGAATTGCAGGGGTGAGCCACAGAGGCCAAGGAGGTTCCACCTCCAAAGTAACTGGACCTCTGGTGTGTCAGGATCTGACTCAAGCCAGGGTGCAGTTAACATCACATGAATGCAGAACCTGTGGTCCCAGCCTGGGAAATGATTTTCATCTCATTCACACACTTGTAGTTGATGAACAAACTTACTGCCAACGCATTTTTTCAGCTGTTTGTTGAAGGGGCTGCTCTTGAGCGTTTCAGTTGTAAAAAGTTGAGTTGGACATGCGCAAAGATTATCTTAGAATAAATAATGCTTATATATCAAATAAAAAACAAAGTGTGAGAATTGAAAACATGTCTATATGAGAACCTGTATATAAATATTCATAGCAGCATCATTCACAACAGTCCAAATGCCTATCAACTGATGAATGGATAAACAAAATGTGATATATCCATACAATGGAATATAACTGGAAAGTAAAAAAAAAAAAAGTAAGTACTGGTGTATGCTGCATTATGGATAAACCTTGAAAACATTATTTAAAGTGAAAGAAGTCAGTTACTAAAGACCATATATTATATAATTTCATTTAGTTGAAAGATCCAGAATAGGCAACTCTATACAGAAAGCAGTTTGGTAGTTGCCTGGTAGTGGGGAAGTTTGGGAGGAAATGAGGAGTGACTACTAATGGGTACAGAGCTTCTTTCTGGGGCAATGAAAATAATTTAAAATTGATTATGGTGATGGTTGTTCAAGTCTGCGAATATACAAAAAATATTGAATTGTGTACTTTAAATTGAGAAATTGTATGGGAGATGAATTACATCTCAAATAAAGCTGTTATTTTTTAAAAGTACACATTGTGATTTCCCTAAGGGAGCTATTACTGCAGAACACCTCATGTGAGCATGTGTGACAGCCCAACATTGAGACCAGTCAGACCACAAACGACTCCAGCCAATCACGCTTGGCATTGCTCAGTCACACGCCAGACACATGAAGCTGTGAGTACTTAATACTGATCATAAGCGTTTAGGCTGAAAAATCTAAATGCCCATAACATGTATAGCAGTGGTTAAGGGCACAGGCTCTGCAAGGAGACAAACTTGATTTTGAACCCTAGATCTGTCTTATGATCATCAGCAAGTTAGCCTTTCTCAGCCTCAGTTTTCTCATCTGTAAAATAGAGATAATAATACCTTTCTTATAGAGTGATTAAGGGGATTAAATGAAAAACTATTAATAGAACAAATAGCACAGTGCCTAGAACTAGTAAAGGATCAGTAAATGATAGCTAGCTTCATTATTGATAATGTATAAAAAGCACTGAGCACAGAGCCTGGTATATTAGGAAGTGCTCAAAACACAAGGGAAAAAACTTATACTTTTCACTGGAAAAGTTGTTACAAAATAGAATAAACTTTATAGACAAGGAGAGAGAATTTTAATTTTGTTGCTTAAAGACAAAAGTAGGTGACATTGGAAAACTGCTACTTGCCCCACACCTAGCTTTCACCTGGCTCTGTAGCAAATATCCACAGAGCTTAAAGCACTTGGCTCTGCCCTAGAGCCTCTTGGCCACACCCACATCACCAATGAGCAAATTCAAACTTCCAAAGCTTCTAGGAGAACACTGCAACTAAGAAACTGGAGTTTTTGATTAAGAGCCAAGACAGAAAATGACATTGCCCCGCCAAGGCATAATCTGAAACAGGGAGTGAGAAACGGAACTCACAGTAGAAAATAATTAGAATTGGTTATCCCAGGAATGCAGGGGCATTTTAACAGCAGAATATCTATTAATGTAATATACCATATTATCTGGTTAGAGAAGAAAAATGTGATCAGCTGATAACCATACTCATTTATGGTTAAACATTAGTAAATCAGAATTAAAGGGCAATTCCTGTTCCTGATATATATACCCATATTAACATACTTAACGGTGAAAAAAATATAATGATTCCCAAACCAGGAACAAAGCAAGAATACTGGCTATTATTCTTACTATTTGATATTGTAATGGTAGACATTTGATTTTCAACAGGAGTTTCAAGACCATTCAAAAGGAGAAAGAATAGCCTTTTCAACAAATGGTACTGGGACAGCTGGACATCCACATGCAAAGGTATGAAGCTGGACTCTTACCTCACACCATATACAAAAACAAATGCAAAATGAATCAAAGACCTAAAACCATAAAATTGTTAGAAGAAAACATAGGTGTAAAGCTTCATGACTTTGCATTAGGCAATGATTTCTTAGATATAACACCAAAAGCATGAGCAAACAAAAAATAAATAATAGGATTTCATCAAAATAAACTTTTAAGATTTAAAGAATACTATTGAGAATGTGAAAAAACACACAGAATGGGAGAAAATATTTGCACGTCATATATCTGCTAAGGATCTAGCATCCAGGATATATAACTAACTCTTACAAGTCAACAATAAAAAGACAAGTAACCCATTTTTAAAATGGACAAAGGATTTGAATAGACATTTCTCCAAAGAAGGCATGCAAATGGTCAACAAGCACATGAAAAGATGCTCAACATCATTAATCATTAAGGAAATGCAAATCAAAATCACAATAAAATGCAACTTCACATCCTCTAGGATGGCTAATTTTTAAAAATGAAAGATAAAAGTGTTGACAAGGATGTGGAAAAATTGGAAACTTCATGCATTGCTGGTAGAAAAGTAAAATGGTTCAGTTGCTGTGGAAAAGTCATATGAATAGTCATAGCAGCATTATTCATAATAGTCAACTGATAAATGGATTAACAAAATGAGGTTATTAACAAAATGAAATATTATTTAGCCATAGAAAGGAACGACGTACTGATACATGCTGCAATGTGAATGAACCTGGAAAATATTATCTTAAGTTAAAATAGCCAGGCACAGAATACCATATAGTGTATTTCATTCATACGAAATGTTCAGAACAGGCAAATCTGTAAGAGGTTGCCAGGAGCTATGGAGTGAGGAATGAGGAGTTATGCTCATGGGTAAGAATTCTTTTTGGGTTAATAAAAATGTTCTGGAATTAGATAATAATAATGGTTGCACAACCTAAAAACTCTTGAATTCATCACTTTAAAATGGTGAATTTTGTGGTATGTGAATTATATCTCAATAAAAAATTTTCATGTAATTAAAAAACTGAAGTTGAAGAATCCAGTTCCAGCAATTCCACTTCTTGGTTTACAGTCTAGGGACAGCATCTCCTCCCTGACACCAAGCACTAAGTATATATAAAGATGTTTATTTTAGCAAATTAAAAATGGCCATAAAATCTTTGTAGTCCCTCCCATTAAGAGGTGGGATCGATTTTCCCACTCTTTCTGAGTTAGTCTTGTGTCTTCTTTTTAGCCAACATAATTCAGCAGAAGCGACTATGGCCTAGTTCTGAGCCTAGGCCTCAAGAAACCTTGCAGCTTTTGCTCTGATTCTCTTAGAACGTTTTCACCATTATGCGAAAGTGTACAACTGGAGAGAGAGGCCCAATCATGCCAGCTGAGGCCATCGTAGGCCATCAGGCCGAGCTGCCAGCTGACTATAGCTAGTGAGTCCAGGTAAGATCAGAAGAACCATCTTATCAACCCACAGATTCATGGGAAATAATAAACTGTTACTGTTTTTAGCCACTTAGTTTTGGGGATGGTTTGTTACCCAATAATAGCTGACTGATATAATACTGAGGCTTTGCTGTACTATCAAAAACTGGGCAGCAACCCAAATGTGGGCTGGATGGTGTAGGAGTAGGAGTCTGGACTTTGGCCCCAGGCTCAGGCCCCAAATCCCACCCTGCCATTTACCAGCTGTTCAATAATGAGAAATTTATTCAACTTACCCCTATGTCTTCCTAGACCTAGAATTCCAGGGGTTTATATACAGAAGTGACTTGAGAATCATTTTGGATAGAGAGGACTGCTATTAAATGTTTGTTTATTTACATGACCACCAACAAAATGTGGTTCATATATGTACTGAAGATGATAAAGGAGTAAATCTTATGTATATCAATGTGCACAATTCTCAAAAATATATGATTGTGTGGAAAAAGCAAGTTGTAGGACTATAATATTTGTGTAAAAGTATTTGAAAGGGGAAGAGGACATAAACCACCTCAGAGTGTTAATCTCTTTGAAGGGAAATATAGAAATGGATTTCTAAGTATAAATCAAGAATGTTTTTGCTTTAGTCACAACATTCATTTTTCTTATTATTCAAAAAGGACACTAGTTGCATTGTTTTTAAGTTATGCATAGAAAAAAGACGGAGCAAAAAGCTAACATTGGTTAATTTGGTTTGGTGAAGATGTGATAGTTGTTTTCTTCTTCCTTGTTCTTTACATCCATGAGCATGAGTGCATGCACATGTGCGCGCGCACACACAAACACACACACACACACACACACACACACACACACACACACCCTCCCAAATTCCTATATTAATTGAATTACAGTGGTTCTAAATCCTTCCTTTTCTACAGCATCAGCTTGGGGACCTGGCCTTCTTGGGCCAGCCCTGACACGTGTCTTGTTGCAGGCAGGCTCAGCCTGGTGTGCGTAGCACCTGGCACTATGATCCAGGGCCTCCCCAGCTTGGGCCCACCCATGCCCGCAGGTGGCTGTGTTTTTGCCAAAGCTTCAGATGTCAGGCTTTGATCCTCAACGTGCTTGAAGAACATCAACTCATTAGTTTCACTCTTGTGACTATAACGGGGTTCCCCATCTTCCTACTCCTCTGGCAGGGAGCCTTGACATTTCCTGCAAGCAGCCAAGGGTAAACCATGGGGAGGATAGTTAGTACAGAAGGTGCCTGTGAAAGAGGGAGCACAACAAAGGTGCCTGCCAGAGGCAATTTTTTTGTGGCAGATGCTGAATGGAGGACTTTCTCAGGCTTTTTAAATTTTTAAAGACTTGTTGGTGATGTTTTGTCTTGCTGTCACTGTTTTATTGAGGAGGACAGATAATCAGCTTTGGTGTCCTTAACTATTGTGTATGAAGGTGTGAAAGCAAAGGCTGCTGCAAGGACCTACAAAATACAGGTTGGGGAGGATGGGGGAAATAGGCAATCAGAATTGTTTGCATCTCAAACAAAATTGTTCCTGATCTTTCCTATTTGAACACTTCTCTCTTCTCAGTTTTATATCCAAAGAGAATCTTGATGTTCTTTCTGGATTCAATCTATAGGTTTTGGATCACACACTCTGGAAAAATAGAGTTCAGATAAGACTGGTTTTTAACTCACAAATAATACATATTTTTTGTAGAAAACTAATAGAAAAAAATATCTAGGTAAGCCAAAAAGAAAAAGGAAGGATGGAAGAAAGAGAAGAAGAAAGAGAAGAAAGGAAGGAAGGAAGAAAGGAAGGAAGGAAGGAAGGAAGGAAGGAAGGAAGGAAGGAAGGAAGGAAGGAAGGAAAGAAGAAGGAAGGAAGGAGGGAAGGAAAGAAGGAAGGAAGGAGGGAAGGAAAGAAGGAAGGAAGGAAAGAAGAAAGGAAGGGAGGAAGGGTGGGAGGGAGGGAGGGAGGGAGGAAGGGAGAACCTATACTACTGGCACTGTATTAAGACACTAGAATTACTGTGAGGAGCAAACTGTAAATTCCATGAGGACACAGGCTTTGTTATGTTTAAAGCTTGGCATTGGCCTCCTTGCTGGAAAATTCTGTATCTTGAGCTGGGTGGTAGTTATATTGGTAGATACATATGTAAAAATTCATCAAGCTCTACATTTGAGATTTGTGCACTCAACTAAGTGCAAGTTATATCTCAATTTAAAAAAAGACATTAACCAATGTCACCATAAAAAAATAAAATAAATTAAATTAAAAAGACTAAGAAAAAAAAAGACATGTTCTAAGAAGTGTTCCTTAGAGTATAGATCTAAAAATGGTGATTTAAAATCACATAGAGGAAAAAATTATTCTTTTTGATTCTTTTTTAGTCCTTCAAGAAGAAAGTGTCACTTTGATGTTGATGTGTCTTTAACAGATAACAATGATTTCCTTTTTAAAACAGAGGTAGTCCCGGCCTCAGCCCCTAGCAGGCAACAATATCATGCTAGAATTTAACAGCATTGTTTTATTTTCATTCTACTGACTTTTAAAATCAGTTACCTTCTGTTTAGGGCAAGTGGTATTGGTTTCTTATTTGATCGAGTAATATTGTTTTTTTAAGTAAACAATTAAAGTAAATTAGTTTAAGTTAAAAGTTAATTAATTTTAATAAATAGTTTAAGTATAGAATACACAAGGTCTAAGAATGAAGCAAAAACAAAGATGATTCTTCAAGACTAAAGTTTGGAAAACATTGTTCTAGCAAATTCCATTAAAAAAAAATCTCAGTCAACTCTACACACTTGAAAAAATTGTCTGTACATGCTTCCTCATGTCCTATTTGCTCTTCTTTCTAATCCATTCTGGTTTCTGGGTTGATTCTCCAGTGAAACTCTTCTCTCAATTACCTCAAGCCACCAAATTCGATGGACATATCTTTGATCTCATGTTTCATGGCCTCCCAGCAGCATTTGACCATTTTCCTCTTTTCTGAAACCTTTTCTTGTGTTGACTTCAATCTTCTGGTTCATCCTCCACCCAGTCAATGTCTGAGTGCCTCAGGGCTAGTACAATACCTTTAAGTATCATCTGTTTGGTGATACCCATGTTTGTATCTCCAACCCAACCTAACTTCTTAGTACCAGACGCAGGTAGCCCATGGCCAACTTGATGTCTGCTCACAGCACCTCCAACTTCACAGTCCAGATGGAACTCTTGATTTCTAATATACCTGATTCTATTTCTATAAACAGTACCACCATCTGTCTAAGCTACAAACCTAGGAGGAGGCCTTGATTCCTCCTTTTTTCATCATTGAAATTAATCTATCAGCAAGTTTTCTAAATTTTACTCCTGTGGATGACAAGGTGGCACTGTAAAAAATCTAATGGAAAATAATCTCACAGGGTGATCTGATCATAAATTCCTAAATGGGCAGGTCAAGGTGGGTCATCACGCCCCAGGCCTGTACTTCCTTAGTAAAAGGTTTTTAAGCCAGCCCTGTCCCTTGTTCTTGTGCATTTAGGTTAACACACCTTTGAAATGCCAGAAGTTGGCACTCTTTTCTACAGCCCTCTCAAAGGAGCACATCTTGTTAACTATCCCCGCCCTGCTTTCTCCCACCTTCATGTAATATTCCTTATGTTCCCTTCTTAAGTCAAAATGCATAAAAGAAACTCTAAACAGTCATTGGTCTGGAACTTTTGAGATCTTGCTTCCTGGCAATGTCATCAGTTTGGCTTAAATAAAAGCTTAAACAATTCTTTACAGGTTTGATTGTTTCTTGCATTGATACCTCAATGCTTTATTGAGAATCTAATCACTTTTCTCCATCTCCTCTGCTACCACTATGGTCCTAGTCAAGTCCATCATCTCTTCTCTGGACACAACAGCAGCCTCCTCTCTTGTCCCTTATTTCGATTCCTCTTGCCCCCAATTAATTTTCACATAGCAGGCAGAAAGATTGTTATAAAATATGAATCAGGACATTTTCCCCCTCTGCTTAAAATTCTTTAGTAGCTTCTTTTTATCCTAGAATAAAAGTCAGACCACTTTCTGTGGCTACGGAGCCCTATATGATCTGGCTCTCACCTGTTTCTCTAACTTCACCTAGTACCTCCTTCTCTCTCATTCAGCCTCAATGTTTTCTCCTCTGTCCCTGATTTCTACAAGTTGTCAACTCATGACCTTTGTATATGCTGTTCTCTCTGCCTGGAATACTTTCTCCCAGCTTTTGCATGATTGGCTCTTTCTCAACCCTTAGGTCTTAACTTCAGTGTCACCTCAGAGCATCTACCTGACCATTCTATTAAAAAAGTGTTTCCCCAGTGACTGTCTTATTACTTTTTTTTCTTTACCACTTACAGTAGTTTGTAATTATCTTGTTTATTTACTTCTCTACTTGATCAGTATTTGGGAAAAGGAAAAGGAGTCATTAATCCACTTAATCTCTTATTTTCAGTCCTTTCAGAATAACTTCAGGGAGTTAATTAACACATTCCCCATTTTACCTTCCCCATTCTGACCAAGACTGTGGTCAGGTCAAAAATCTGTATTTTTTAACAGGGGCCCAAGGTGATCTGACAATTTGGAAAATGTGATCAAAATCCAAAATGCCCAGAATTCGAATGGACTTCCATAAGAACATCAACTTCATAAGGGTTGGATTTTTGTCTTTTTTTTCTCCTTCCCCAACAATGGTGCCTGGCACACAGTAGATGCTTAATATTTATTGAATAAAATAATAATAACATTTTTCTTGCATTTTGAAAGTATTTTCTGTACAGTTCTTCACTGATCCTCACAACAGACAGAATAAATATCAGAGTCCTCATTTTACAGAAGATGAAACTGAGTTCAGTGTAATTATATCACTTATAAGGTCATATAGCTAATGAGAAATGTTAGAAGTTCTCTCCATGAAATTCTTCTCTCCTAGCTGATGGTGATTAGAAACACAGGTGAAAGAATGCAAATACGAATAAACTACCCCAGAACACAGGTCAAATAATTTGATAAAGATAAAAAATTCTAGCATTTATCACCAGAAGAATTGATTTGAGGCTTAAAGATTCCAGGAGATACACAAGTCCCTCTGTCTCTGGATGCCTAACATTACTTAGTCATGAATTTGATCAGCGTTGCTTGCCTACCATGTTGGTAATAGTAACTCCCTTATTTCATACTGTTAAATGCCTAGTGCTTTGTGCATCTTATTCTATTTAATTCTATCACCTCTCCTGGACTACAACAATAGCCTTCCTTAGTCCCCTCCAATCTGTTTTTCCCACTACTGGCAGACAGATCTTTTAAAACTGCCAAATCTGATCACTTGGCATCTCTGATTAAAATCCCTAAATGCCTCCCCACTATGTCTTCTTGTCAAGGTCCTGCCTGGTCTAGTCCCTACCTATCTTTTCATTCATCACATTTAACAGATATTTATTGAGGACCCACTATGCGTCAGATACTATTCTGGGCACTGGGGATATAACAGTGAATCAAATAGACAAGGAAGGCCCTTACTTTCGTGGAATTTATAATAATAAATTCAGGTAGAATGGAGAAAGGGCTAACTAACTCCCTGAAGTTTTTCAGAGAGGACCGAAAATAAGAGATCAAGTGGATTAATATGACTCCTTTTCCTTTTCCCAAACACTAATCAACCACTTAGCAATCTTGCATACACTGTCTGTTTATAGACTGAATTTTCTAAAACATTTTCTAAAACATAAGAAGTGGCTTCAGATGGCTCCCAAGGACAGCAAGTCCAAACATTAGAACCAATGTGACCTTGAAGGAGAAGGCAGTGGAGGTAGCAGAAAGCATTGTCCTTGGCAGTATTTTTGTCTGCCACTGAGCTTACCACGAGATCATGGGCAGGTCACATTCCTGGATTTCCATGTCCTCAAAATGAGGGTAGAGTTTCCTGAACACCAGTTCATGGAGGGGTGCTGGGTTAGCTGCAAAAGAATGACCTAGGGAGTTTATTAAATCTCCAGATTCCCAGGCCCCATGGACTGGCGAGTCTGATTCAGCAGGTCTAGAATGGCATCCATTACTTCCTCTTTTTTTTTTTTTTTTTAATGCCTACAGCACCTGGTGTTCCTAGGTGGTCTCCCACCTAAGTACTAACCAGGTCTGACCCTGCTTAGTTTCTGAGATCAGATGAGATCGGACATGTTCAGGGTGGTATGACCGTAGACACCTCCTCTATTTTTAATTAACTTCTGGGCAATTTTTGATATGCATCCAGATTTGGGATCTCACTATGGTAGATCAAACTCTCTGTGCCTCAGTTTTCTCATCTGTAAAATATAATCATTTCTCAGATGGTAGAATTAAATAAGTTAATTCACATAATGCACTTAGAATAATATCTGGCCCATAGTAATTATTGTGTAAGTTTTAACTATTGTTTCAGTCAGTGTCCAATCAGGAAGACAAAAAACACTGTGAGTATTTAAAGCAGAGAGAATTTAATGGAGAGGCTGAGAAGCCAAACAGGAGACAGTGATGTAACCTAGAGATTAGACAGTCACCCCTTATTAGGAGGAAGAGAGGGAAAAGGTGGTATTTCTGGAACCCAGAGTCTGGCAGGACCTGGACCCACAACAGGAGCTGGAGCTGTGGACAAGACATGGCCATTGTCAGGACAGCTGAAGAAAGAGAAATATTTTGGCTTTTCCTTTTGTCCTGCCCTCCAGTCTCCCAGTAGTGTCTCCCATTGGCTAAACTCAGTAGGAAATCATCTCTCAGCTGAGCCTTGGAAACCTAATTTGCAGAGGTCACCCTGCCTTTCAAGTGAAGGATGAAGAATGGCTCTGAGGACAGATTCTTCTTCTTTGTTGTTGTTGTTGTTGTTGTTGTTATCATTATTACTTTCTTTAAGGTCCTTTTAGGTCCTTCAGTTCACAAAGTTTCTAGACCTTAGCCAACCACTGGATTTAGGGCCTTGTGAGTTCTTATCGATTAATTGATTCTGTGCCCTCAATGTACGCACACATAAATACTTGGCCTCTGATCTCTGGAAACCGACAGCTCAGGCCTTGGCAAACATTCACCAGTGCTGAAAGTATCACAGCCTTTCCTGAGATTCAGGGAAAAGGAAGGTATGTGGATTAGGTTTCTCAGTGGGGATTAGCTACCTCAGCACCTTTAAGGATTCAGAAGTGATAGTTGGGACAAGCTGGCTGGTAACATCATTGTGCAAAAAGGAGAGACCCAGAAAACTTGGTAACAGACATAAGGAAGTAAGACTTCGGAATTATTTGTGCAGAGCACTGGGCAAGGGAGAGAGGCAGGAAAAAGGGCCTCACCCAGTTTTAAGGCTACTTCTTAGAAAAGACTGGAAAACACCCCCTTGTTTTAGGGACACATCCCCATAAGTGTGCTGTGTGGGAGTGAAGCTCTAGGAATTTTGCTACCAAAAATGGACAGCAAAGTTCTTTCTAAATGTTTCTTGTAGGACTGAGAACTTAACCTTGGACCAGAGGCAAATATTTTGAAGAGGTTCTTAAGAGAAAAGATTAGATATTATGAAATTCTTCGTAATATACCAAAGACCTTCTTCCTGAATTCATTCTTCCAGTAAATATTAATGGATAGCAGGTTGGCAGCTGATTCAGGCAATGAGTTTTGGAGTGAGACAGAACTGGATTCTGTTGTGGCTTTACCTCTGCCCTAGCTGTGTGGCCTTGGGCAAGGGACTTAGCCTCAGTTTCCTTGTCTGTGAAAAGGGAATAACATGAACTGCTGTTTAGAGTTGTGAGGATTAAAATGAGATCATGGATGAGAGTACTTACCACAGAGTCCCAATCCAGTGTGTGCTCTAGAAATGTTAGTAGTTCATTTTATTATGGCTTGTGTTATTTGTATGACACTTTGCAAAACCTTTTCTCCTATATTATTAGCTCGTTGGATCTCACATCAGCTCTGTGAGGTAGGTCAGGGAACCCATATTGATTTTGCTTCTATGAGTCTAGCACCTTGCTAGATGCTTAACAGTTATTTATTTTATTCATTCAATAAATATTTGAATATCTTTTTTATACCAGGCTCTTCTATGTCCTGGGGGTACAGCAATGAACAAAGCAGATAAAAATCCCTGCTTCTCACTCAATAAGGAGAAAACAACGATAAATATAATTTAATGAACACATATTTACTATGTTCTAAAGTGCTTTACAAATATTAACTCACAATCTATGAGGAAGGGATTATTATGCTAAACCCATTTTTCAGATGAGGATACTGAGGCAAAAGGGAGTTGAAAGTTATTTGCCTAAGGCCTCATAGCTTGAAAGAACTGGATTCAGGATTCAAAGCCAGACAGCATGACTCCAGAGTCCTTGCTCTTGATCATTACTGTATGTATCCTCTCAAAAAAATAAGTAAGTAAGTAAGTAAATAAATGTGTGTGTGTGTGTGTGTGTATGTGTGTGTATGTGTGTGTGTAATAGTAAATCGGGGTGTAATAAGTGCTCTGAAAAAAATAAAAGCTGGGTAAAGGGGGGAAAGAAGGTGATGGGAGAATATCATTTATGCAGAAGGTCAACAAAGGTCTCTCTGAGGAGCAACATCTGATGGAGTGGGAGAGAGACAGCGCGACATCTGGGGTAGGGCGATCCAGGCAGAGGGAAGCACAATTGAAGAGTTGCCAGAAGCAGAGCACACCCATGCCTGGTGTGTTCTGAGAACCACTGGGAGATCAGTGTGGGAGAGGCAGAGTGAGCAAGTGGTACAAGAATGAGTCAGAGAGTGAAAGATGGCTCAAGCTGAACTGCTGGAAGGATGCAATTGCCTTTTGCTGAGATGGAAAGAATGAGGGAGGAGCAGGTTTGTGGGGGAAGGTCAGGGGTTCAGTTTGGGGTAATTTTTACAATCACCCATTAGATAGAAATTACTAATTCCAGAGGGCTTGAACAGATTAACTAACTCACCCCAGGTAACCCAGGCAGTCATTTTCAGAGGAAAGATTTAGACTCAGGTCTATAGACTAATTTTGATGCCACAGGGTCATTCCCTGGTTGGGTGCTATATGAAATTTGGAGAAATTATATTCTGATAGTCCCAATCCATGACTCCAAAGACCTTTTCATGGAGGTCAGAAAAATGTTATAGAGAGTGAGGCAGGAAAACACTCAGAGCAAAGTAAGGATGCCAGAGATTCCACAGGGCAGTAAGTAAGACATGTTTAAATGTGAAATGCAGACAAGAAGCACAGGGAAGGTGCAGTTCTTTTTGAAAGAGCAAAAAGACTGAAAGAATCACAGCCCTGTTTGGGTGGAGTGTGTCAGGGGCAGTATGAATGTTCTGACTGCTTAAGAAGGCCATGCTCTATCAGGGTTGGGAAGGCCCTGGAGGCCCAGGGTTCTACTTTGGAGTCTTTCTCCACATATTGCCCCCAGATTTGATACTTTCTCATTGTGACAAAGGTATATCCTCAGACCAGACATCTCCCCTGAGTTTAAGAAGCCAACCCTGAGACAAGGATTCATGTGCCTGAATGACTTATTAAAGAAAGGCTCCTAGGAAGAACAGATAAAGGAGTAGAAGAAACAGGATAAAGAGGGCAAGAAGCTGAGCAAGGGTGTGATTTCAGAGCAAGTCCCTGAAGGAAAGCTTTAGCCTGATCCTCCAGGGGACAGTGGGTATAACTTACCACTGGGAGTTTGCCTGGGGGGAAGGGAGCTGGGCTTCCACACTCCTGTACCAGTTGGTCATTGGCTAAGAGTGGGGGTAAGTGAACTCCTCAGAGAGGCAAAGGGATTCTTGCAAGGGCAAAGGGATCCCTATAGCAGGAGGGCAGGTCTATGAAGAGTCACAGGTACTAAATGCTAGGGGTGTCAGTACACAGAAGCCAAAAAGGGGAGCTCAGAAATAATCAAAGAAATCCCAGGGGGATCTGAGCTGCACTCTGACAGTGTCCACTACCATGTACATTCCCCATCTCAGGAAATGGCATTGCCATCCTAATAGTTGCTCAGGCCCCAAACCTTGGAGTCATCCTTAACCCTCTCTGTATCTCACACTCCATATCCAATCCTTTAGCCAACCTCGTGGTCAATACCTTCAAAATATATCTAGCATCTGATCACTTTTTTTGTTTTTAGTGATTTTTAAAATTATGGTAAAATACACAGACAGTTCTATGGCATTACATACATTCTCATTGGTGTACAGCCATCACTACTATGCAACCACGAAACTGTTTTCACCTTGCAGCACTGAAAGTCTGTATCTACTAAACATTTTGTTTCTTCATTCATCGGTAGATGGGCTCTTGGGTTGCTTCCATCTCTTGGCTATTGTGAATAATGCTGTTGAGAACATGATGTACAAGTATCTGTTTGAGTCCCTGCTGTCAATTCTTTTGGGTATATACCCAGAAGTAGAATTGCTAGATCATGTGGCAATTCTATTTTTAATTATTTTAGTAACTGCCATACTGTTTTCCATATAGTGGCTGCACCATTTTACATCCCCATCAACAGTGCACAAGTGTTCCCATTTCTCCACATCCTTACCAACACTTATTATTTTTATTAATCTAATAATTTCTTACCCCTTCCACATTGACCACCCTGAACCAAACCATTTCAGTTTTTGCCTGGAAGATTGCAAAAGAATTCCAACTGATTCCCCTGCTTCTGCCTTCATCTTCTGTAGTCTTCTCAAAATCATTCCTCTGTATACAACTTCCCAGGGCCTTCCTCCCTTCTTACTCAAAGTCCAAGTTCTTACAGTGACCTATGAGGCTCTATAATATTTGCTCCCCACCCTCCCAAACCTGACTCATTTCCTACTTGCTTACTCTGTTCCAGCCACGCCCACTTTTTGTTTGTTTGTTTTTCTGTCCCAAGTAATCTCTCTACTGCTTCGGGCCCTTTGTCCTATTTTCTCTACCTGGAGTATTCTTTCTTCAGATAGCCTTAGCATAAGGTGCTCTTTTACTTCCTCTGGTTTTGTTTAAATGTTCATTTCTCAACGTGGCCTCTGGGCATCCCAATTGCTCATCTACCCCTTATCCATTTTCTACTTTTCTCCACCCTGTGCTGTGCCTGGGGAGAATGGCACCTGTATACCCCACTGCCTAGGCTTTCTTGCCCTCTGGCTTCTGCATGGGTTTGGTCCATTGGAGCCACTGCCAGGAGATAGAAGGGCAAAAGGAAAGAGATATTTGGGTATTCCCCCCCCCCCCCACATCCTCCCTGTTCCGCTCTCAGTCAAGGCCCTATCTCTCCTGGACCACAGCTGCTTTTGGGAGGGGTGGTCCTCACTCTACAGCTCTTCCCTAAGCCCGGACTTCCAATGACACTATTTGCCCCCTTTGCCTTTCAGTCATCAAAGCTGTAATACCTTTCTGCTGTTGCTCAACATCCCTGTTGGTTCCCTGAACCCCGACCCTGGCCTGTTAAGAACCCCGCTGCACAGCAGGAGGTGAGCGGTGGGCGAGGGAGCAAGGTTTCATCTGTATTTGCAGTCGCTCCCTAGCGCCTGCATCACCTCAGCTCCTCCTCAGATCATCAGGCATTAGTAGCACCGTCCCTGGTGCCAAAATGGTTGCAGACGGCTTTTCAAGGCCCTTCACCGAGACTTGAATTCCACCCCCTCCTCAACCTTGATTCTGTCTCCTGCTAAACCCTTATAGAAACACCGTCTAGATGACTTTATTTACAGTTTCTAACCCTACCTTCTGTCCCTGAATTGGCACTTCGCAGTTTGTTTTTATTCTACACAACATAAATTATCTAACATAATTTATATTTACTTATTTATTTTCCTCGACTCCCTCTCACCCCCACCCTGGGATAGGAGGTCGAGGGGTGCAGGGATATTTGTTTTGTTCAGTATTGTATTTCTAGTGCTTGGCACATGGCCGGCAAATATTAAATGAATGAATGAACGAACTAACGACTGACAAGGGAGCTACGAAGACAGTAATGTGGTCCAAGTTGCAGGCGGAAGAGCTGACTCTCAATTTCTCCTCTCCTCTCCTCTCCCCGCCCCCGCCCGGAATGCTGAGTGCCCTGGAAGGAGGCGGAAATGAACGCGCTCAACAGCTCTCTAGCCGAGTGTTTACTTAATTAGGGCCTGTATCCCGAGGCTCATTTGTGTTTAACTGTCCGCCTAATGGCTTCATCTGGCTCCTGGAGGGCGAAAGGGAACCTGCGACGCGAGGATACGCAAGGCCACGTGTACATTCTGGGACCTCCCCGGCAAGTTGTGTGCCCGCGCGGTTATCTGATCTCCCCTTCCGCACCGAGAGCGCCCCCTGCAGAAGAGCGAGGAGAGGGAGCGGGGGGGAGTCGAGTTGTTGCTCTGATTTTTCCAGCGCTTTGTTTATCCCCCAACTCCCAACCCCCACCTACGGGGACCACAGGCCGGATAATCGAGCACTCCGGTGATACCAGATGCCAATTGTTCTCTATACCATGAACCGTGAGATTGAAGTATTACAACGTTTCTCAATCTCTTAGTTTGGGAAATGTAAGAGTGCTATAGAGGAGAGAAACAGCTTTGGAGGCTGAGGAAGACAAATAAGCGGTATCCTAAAGCAATAATACCAGGAAACATTTGGGCACTTGCTCTATGCCGGGTACTGAGTTTAGCGTTTTAAACATGTTAATTTAATCCTCGTCTATATGTATGAATTTATTTAATCCTAGTACTTTAGATGGCATATGTCACAACTTGATGCATGCAGAACTCACTCAAAGGAGTTATTTCATTTTCCCTAGGCCACAGCGCTAATAAGTAGTGCAACCTGCTTATCAGCAGACGGTGTGTCTCAGAGCCGCTGCTCGGCTAGAGATGGACTCCCTGGGTCCCAGCCGAATCCGTCCCTCCTTTTAGCCACAGGCCTGGTAGTGGGAAAGACAAGGAGGCCGCCAGGTTAGTCTTTGAGGGCCAACGAATCTATAATTAAAGACTCATTCTCCTCCTCGAACCCCTACATCTGAGCTGGGGAGGAAGAAGAAGAGGAAGAGGCCTTGGAGAACAAGAGGGTAAGGAGAGGGCGTGCAAGGTGGAGCGATTGGGTCTAGGCACAGTCTCTGCGCTCACCCGTATGCCACGAAGGAGAAAGAACTTCAAATCCGCCTCCTGTCACCCAGTAAGCACCAGTGAAGGAGCGCTGTGCCCAGGGGAGGCTCAATGGAAGGCTAGTTTACGCAGCACGCAGTTTTAACTCAGATTATATTCAGCATTTCAGACCAATAAAAAGAGCCGCGTTTTAAAAGTGCCTTTATTTAGTTTGAGAGAGTGTTACGTTTTAGGGGGTGGGGGGGCTGTTGCTGAAGATTATGGGGCTAATAACCACCCCTCTATCTCGCACCCTTTGGCGCCACCACGGCTTCCAAACTCTAGGACCTTCTCTCCCAGCTTCCATTTGTTTGGCTGTGCATGAGAAGTAATGGTCTTCTGAAGTTACAGTATGTTTTATAACGCGGTCCGTTCCACGCGACTTACTGTTACTGCCAGCTTTAGATCTTCCGAGTCCTCGGAGCCGGCTGGCTTGGGAGGTGGAGAAAGAGGCAGGAGGCAGACCCCGCTGCAGTCGGGCGTGGGGCGGACACACCCGCCTCCTTCAAAGCTTTCGGTAACAGCGGTGCCTTGGGAGAACATGAATGCGTCGCCTCTTTCTCTGGCTCAGATGCCTCTCCACTGTTTCCCGCTATAGCCGCAAGACAAATATTTTTCTTCGCGTGTTGCGACGGCTGAGGAGTGGGGTGGATTTGTGTGTGTGTGTTTTGTTTTGTTTTGTTTTCTGGGACCCAGAACCCAGAACCCGCAAGACGGGCTGAGTCCCTGTTAGGAGCAGCTCCCGAAAAGAGGAAAGAGGAAGGGAGGGAGGACAAGAGGGGCTTCCCGGGTGCCTGGACTTCGCCAGCCACAGCCCCACCTGCGAAGGGGCGGGACCTTGCGGCACTGGACCAATCAGCACCTACCTGCGCTCACCTGGCCTCCTCCCGCAGGCTCCGGAGAGCTGCGATGCTCACAGGGGCGCGGAGAGCTTAGCCGAGCACTACCCTGCGGTAGCGGCAGCTTCTTCACCCACCTCTCTCCAGCCATGGGGCTCCCTAGTGGGTCTCTCGCGTCCCTCCTCCTCTGCCTCTTACTCTTACTCCAGGTACCCCATTGCGTCCCCCTTGCCGGGACCGGAACGCTCCCTGGAGGGCGGGTGGGGTCCGCATGTAGTGGTGGCGTCGGAGTCGGGCAGAGCGCGGGCCTGGGCTCCTTGAGGCCATGGTAGCCTGGGAAGCCCTTTAAGGAATCCCGGGATGCTTGTTCAGAGCTGGGCACGCCTGTGACCCAACCTCCCTCTTTCCTCTATCTTCCCTCAGGCACAGGTTTGCTGGCTGCGGTGCGCGGCCTCCGAGTCGTGTCAGACGGGCTTCCGGGGTGCCGAAGTGACCTTGGGGACCGGAGGCGCGGAGTTGGAGCCCGGCCAGGCGCAGGGGAAAGGTAAGAGAAGACCCTCTGGGAGCTCGCCTGGTGCAACCGCTGGGCGCGGGGCGGGTGGAAACCGCACGTGGTCTGCTCAGGTGTTGGCCGCGTGAGGTATACCCAGGCTGGGGCGGGGGACTTTTAGCGCCCCCTTAGATATGGGGGAGGAGCATAAAGCATCTCGGAGGTAGGGATGGGGGTGGGCGGCTAATGAAGGCGGGAGTCCGTAGCGCCCTCTGACGTCCAGTCCCTCTTGCCTCCGCGCCGCGGCTTACCTTGACCCCTTCCTCCCGGGTGCGGGGCGGCTGAGCTCCTCACCCAGCCGGGATGGGGGAGACTTCCCCCGCTGGCCCCAGCGGAGGAATGCGCCGTCCACATTCTTTCCCCAGCCCCCGCGCAGGTGTGGGGATGAGCCGTGCCCCGGGCAGCCCCTTCACCCCTCTCGGGCCCCCTTTGTGTACCGTGCGTGCTTTGTGTCTCCGACAGACAGACTGGGTCTGTTTCTCTTCTTCGCGCTCCGCTCCCCGCCCCCCTTCTTCCCCGGCAGCTGGAATGCACTCTTAACCCTGCCCTTCCCGGAGGGTCTGCGCCCCTGCAGCCTGCCTGGAAACTGGGTCTGTCACACCTGGGCCGGGGCCAGTCGCGCACTGGGGACACCCCCGCCCCTCCAGTGTCTTGGGATTGGAATGTTAGGGCAAGTGGGAGAGAGTGGGGGTTTCAAGTCGGAAGGTCTAGAGCTGCGGGGGCGGTGGATGGGAGATTGATTCAAAGCACATTTTTGATCTCCCAATTACTTGTTTATCCCCCTCCTCATTTCAGAAACTTGAGGGGCGGGTACTTTGGTGCGGGGAACCAGTGTGTTATGAGACCCAGGCAGCTGCCTGCTGATGGGGACCTCTTTCCTTTTACTCTGTGTGTGTCTGAGTGTCTGTGTTTGTGTGGAGAGGGGTTCTTCACCGAACCAAACCCAAGTTCTTAGAGGTATAACTCAGGATCCTTGGGCGGGGTTCCAGAGGATTCTTACCACTTAAAAACTTAAAAATAAGAACTGTATGCATTTTTCTGGGGAGGAGATCTATGGTTTACATGGCTTTCAAAACAATTAAGAAGTGTTGCCCCTAGCATTTTCCTCAGCTCCCATCAGTTTACCCCTCACCCCAGGTACAAATTCCCACAGCTTGCAGATGTCTTGGCGACAGAATGGCTGTCCTTTGTTTCTCCAAAAGAGGATTGGGGACCCTGAATCTGAGGCTTTGTTTTCTTATTTTCCCAAATAACTCTACAGATTGACAAAAACAATTAACACCCAGTCTAGTCCAGGCTCTTTAAACTCTTGGCTGTAGAGAGCCAAGGAGAGGCATTAGGAAGCCATGCCTCATAAACTTAAAATTCTTGCACATGGGTTTATTACTAACTGGCTAACAAACTGCAGCTCAGCCAACCTGTAAAAATGTTAAGTTGGGCAGGGCCCCAAATCCAATTCCGGCTCCCTGAGGAAGCTTTATTGGTAACCAGAGTGCTGCCAGATCTTTACCCCCTCCCCCTCATTGTCAAGTTCTCTGACTACAGTCTTGGAAAGCTCTGAGTGTTGTCTGTGCCTTATCTTTCTTACTGAAGCCAGAATTATCAGATTAACTGTCACTTCACTAAGCTTGAGGTTGTTGGGGGGAAGTGGTGATCAGGTTTTTGATTTCATGGTCTGGTTGGCAAGTACTTCCAGGTGACGTCTTGATTTCATGGTCAGGTTGGCAAGTACTTCCAGGTGACATCAGGTGTTTTAAACCTTTGGAGAAAATTTTGATTTCTCGGATGTCTTGTTTATGGCTGTGAAAGGGGTGGGTTTATGCCAGGAGCACACTTGGGTTATAAAACAAAGGGTGGGTTCATGTTCTTGGCTAATCTTGAGCTTCCCTGCAACGTGACTGGTTTTAAGAGCAGACTTCCATGAAATAGGCTGCCACCTTTTTTAAGTAAAAGCAGTTTCTGGGCCCATTTGGTTCCAATAAATTGGATGCTCTGATAAAAAAAAATGTTGGTATTTCTCCCCTTAGTCATCAGCTGCTGACACCTTTCTACCTCCACCCCAGTTCCCTGTCCTCAGTATACAGGATGGATCTAGCCCTGTTGAAAGGGTTATCCTGAGGGGACATACAAATTCAAGTTTGGCCAAGCAGACCACAGTTTCAGTATTGCCAAGGAACAACTGCCTGTGTTTTCCCCTGGGTTATGAATATCACAGGTGTCTATGAAGTTGAGCTCAAAGAAATTATCTGATATAATTAATACCTTGTTTATATGTGCTTTTTGCTCTTCAAAGCAGTTCTACAACTCTGAGCTTGCTTTATCCTCCTGACGTTCTCTTGAAGCTGGTAAGATAAATATTAAACAAGTTGAGCTTTTAATCTCAGAGTTAGGACTTCAGAAACCCTGCAGCTGAGCCCTGCTGGAGGTTTTAAAGGTGAAGAAATGGAGAAAAAGTTTAATGGGTTCAATTTGCTCAGCTAAATAGGTCGTCAACTTCCTTGAGCTTCACAGACATGACTTTTACCTCTAGGTACGCCTAGGACCTGGTACTTAACAAGATGCCCAGTGGGTATTTGCATGAGTCACGACAGTCATGTGAAGGTCTGCCCGTTTTACTGATGAAACCTGAGTGGTAGCTTCATCAGATTCATCACTGCAGTGGCCAGCTGGGACTTGAATGGAAGTTTCAGACTCTTATGCTTTCCTGTTAGTTTTTACTATCAAAAAGTGGGAGGTGGATGAAACAAAGTGGGATGTTGGTGCGCTAAATCCCATAGACACCACCAGCAACCCCCTAAACCCAAGAGCATTTAATCATTTATTCCCATCTATCACAGGGTTTTCCAGAAACATTCTGGTAGAGGAAACTGGCTTGGATACAGTCTGTAAGTGTCCTAGTGATGGGGGCTTGGATCAGGGGAAACTGGGCTTGCCTACATCAAGAGTGGGAGGTTAATGTGGAGAGAAGTAGAACAGAAATGTTCCCCTAGCGCAAGCCTACAGTCTGGGGTCTGCCTTCCTTGAAGTGTGATCTGGAAGCGATGACCTGAAGTGATCAATACATCCTTAACAGGGAACATTTGAGAGAAGCAGCTTAATTACAATAAAAGAAATTTAGTACTTCATCTGGCCCCTCATCAGGTTCAACTCACCCTTAGTCAGCGTTTGAGTAAGAGTAAAGCTAACCCTCATTAGCTTTGGTAAGACACTCTAAATAAATCTGAGCATAAATTAATTTCAGTGGTTTTGCTTATTTCAACTTGTGTAAAAATTGTGTTTTATTTTGGAGCCCTCATTCTGTTTTGTTCTTTCAGTAAACATTTAGCATTTACATGTATCAAGCACTGTTCTAGAACTACGGCTAAAGCAATGAACAAAACTAAGTCCCTGTCTTAGGGTTTACAGTCTCATATTAGTTATTTTTTATGCTTATGACTGCCTTGCAAAGCAGGTGATGGTAACTTCCCTTTAGCTGTAAAATGGGGTTAAGGAACTTGGTGTGAGGTCACGGGGGCAGGGTGGGCGGGTGGGTGGGCAGTTAACACTAAGGCCAAGGATTTAATCCAAGGGATTCCAAGATCCCTGAAAAATCTGCCTCTAAGGAATGAATCTTTGGGAACTGGGGCTTCAAGCCTACTTGGCTGGCTGAGCAGCAGAAGATGGTTAGTTGTCGAAGCCTGTTGCACATCACTGTTAGCTGGTGCCTGGGGAGCAAGTCTCAAACCTCTGGTCTCCCTTACTGCCTCCTCACATGGCACTGTTCCTAGGTTACCCAGTGCAGGGTGCCCTCACTCCTGCTGTGTGAGGAAACATGGCTTATGATGAGTAGTGAGTTTCTGGGGCTGGAAATGTGCTCTGCAAAGCTTTTGGAGAGCAATGGAGGATAATGAGGGAGAGAAGGGCCTCCTCTGCACGAATCAATTGAGGCTTTGGCTCTGAGACTAAACGAACAGTCTCTATAGAAATACTGTTATTGAAAAATAACACGTGAAAGAAAAGTGCCCCCAAAATAAGTGTACTATTTGAATACCAATGAAAACACCATGTACCTAGCACACAGATCCAGAAACAGCATTACCAGCACCTCAGATGCCCCTTCCTTCCCAGTCTCTACCCTCCTTCCAAGAAAACCACTATTCTGACTTCTAATACTATAATTTGCCTGTATTTGAACTTTAAAAGACTCATAGGGAATATTCTCTTGGATCTGGCTTCTTTACTGCATATTGTGAACTGCCTGCATAGTTCTAGATGTAGTTGTAGTTATTCTCATTGTCATACAGAAGTCATGATGTGATTATCAACAGTTCTGTGGACAGCATTTGAGGAGTTTCCCATTTTTTGGCTGTAACTGCTGGTGCTGCTGTGAACACTGTTGTTCAAGTCTTTTGGTAAACTGTATACCTGATGTGTTAGGTATGTACCTGGGAGCTCTCAGTACTGTTGGCATGTACTGAGAAGTCAGCTTTTCTCTGTCTTGATGAAGCTTTTCTTCTGGTTTTAACCATTCCTCTCCCCCAACAGTCTCCTTACCAGGCCCACACCTTCTGGATTCTTGCTTCTCACTTGGTCCTATGCTTAGAGACAACAAATCTTTATTATGTCCTTGGTAACTGTCCTTTGTCTTGGGGGAGAGCTCCTTCCCTTTATTTGCTCTTAAACTAATGCTTGTTACTTTCCTCCAAAGTAGAACAGAAATCTGGAAAGGGCCATGAATTTCTTCTGTGAGATCTTTTTCCTGGGTGAAGATTTTTATTCTGGTTAGTGTGTGGATGGACAGCAGCCTCCTCATGGCCAAGGTGATCAAGTCTAGTTCCTTCCTCAAAATAGAGGCAGTGAGTTGTCTGAGATACAAAGCCAAGTCGAGTGGTCAAGAAATGTCTGAATACCTGTTGGGTGCTAGATGTTCAGAAGTAAGCAAGACCCACAGCTCCTTAACCTTAGTGGTCTCCTCCCATTAGCAGAGAAAGCAGATCAGTCCCCAGGCAATTTTAATAGTGAATCCTTCCTTCAGTAAATACTTACTGAGTACCTACTAAGTCCTGGGTACTGTTCTAGTTGCCAAGGGTATGTTAGTGAACAAAACATGAAAAATATCCAGGCTTTGTGGGCTACTTACCTGTTAGTGGAGGGAGAAAGACGGGTTATATATTTGTACATGTATGTATATTGTGTGTGTGTGTGTGTGTGTGTGTTTACTAAGTGGGAGGTGGGGCAGGGAAAACATAGAGTCACAGAGGAAGGGCTGCTGACATGTTCTGGGGAGGACCTGGAGAAAGTGGAGGCTTGAACCAAGATGTCCAAGTTGGAGGCTGGGGAAGAGTTATACCAAGGGGGTTGGGACATGAAAGGTGGCAGGAAGTTTCCTGGCATAGGAACATCATACGGGTTTCTGGAACTTCGATATGTGTAGTCTAGTGGTTCATAGAGTATCGAGTGAGTAGAAGCAAAAAGAGAAGTAGGCAGAGTGCAGCCCAGCTTGAAATTTGTCTCCACAGAGGCAGCAAGGAGTTTGGGAAAGGCAGGTGATATGGCTGAAGTCCCAGTGCCCCGCTGCAGGCTATAGTCTCTGAAGTCTCCTCTGGAACCAGGACACTGGGCCCCACCTCCAGCATCCCTTCTTGACCCCCTTCTGGATTTTTGCCATACCTGAGGATATGGACATTGTCACCCTCAGTTGTATTTTCTCCCTCATTTTATTTAGTTACCTGGCATTGTCAGCCCAGGCAACAGGCCTGGTGAGGAAGGTCTTTCCAACAAAACAAAGCTCAACCTAAATACCATTGCCAAGAGCTTACTGAGTTCCAGAAACTACACTATGTACTTTATGTAATAAGCCCCTTTAATCCTCCTAATAGCTCCATGAGGTGGGTGGAATTGGCCCAATTTAACTGGATAGGAACCCTAACCATGTAACTTGTAACTTATTCAAGGTTGCCCAGCTAGTAAATTGTGGAGTTAGAGTTTGAACCCAAGTTGGACTCCTAAGTGTGAGGTACTAACCCTTTGGAAGGGTGAGAGAAGGAAAGAGGATGTGAGCCAAACTGAAGGAAGGAAGACTGGAAATAGTTAACTTCTGATCCAAGAGCTTTGAATTCCTGTCCCCTCCACAGGCCTCTGTTAATCACCAGGCACTGGAGTTAGAGGGAGGGGTCATTCCTATCCAGGACTCCTGGCCTGCCTTTTAGGATGTAAGAGGGGAAAGGGAGGGTCCAGATACCCTGCTCAGTAGCACTGAGCCTGATAGCAGGCAGTCTGCTTCTGGCTGTTTATCCTCTGCCTTTCCTCATCCCACGCCTCCCCAGCATCAAAGACCTCCCACACCTTGCTCAGAGTGGAGGAGCTTGGTATCCTCTGTCCCCCACCCCGCTCCTCTAGCTGAATCTGGGCACCCCTGTGGTTCTGTGTTACCTAGAACCTCAGTGGGCTACAAATTCCTCAAGCTGACAGAATCCCTTTTGGGGTCTGAACTTTGGGGTCTTGCTGCCTGCTTGGTGAACCCAAATTCCTTATCCTGGTAAAGAAAGCCAAATGAATACCTTTTTTTTTCTCCCTTTACCCTATCTTGAACTCAGAAACCGGGCCCCAAGCCAGGAAGCAGGAGGACTGGTGGCTGCTTCCCCTACATGAGAGCCTCAGGGCTACACAGAACCCTGGGGAGAGGAGAGCTGTTCTCCCTCAGGACTCTTAAGCATCTCAAGGACTAGATGTGGAGATGGGGCTGAGGAGGCACCATTCCAGGCTTTCCTCTTCCCCCTCAATCTCAGTAACCCCACTTTTGCTTATTTAAGAGCATATAATATTAGTTTGAAATTATCTCTCTCTTGCCAAGCAACTTTAAACCTGTGTTGGAGACTAGAAGTAGGTTGATTTTGCCCAGGGTTTCCAACCTCTGGGTCTCGCATTACCTTTAGGAAGTTTTTGCTCCCCTGGAACTGTGTACTTTTCTGAGACCATTTTCCCCCAAATTTGGGAACAATAATGTATTCCTCACTCTCCTTCACCCCCCAGTTCAGGTTCATTCAGAAGTTCTTTAGACTCCTGTCCAACCCCACAGTGTGGACAGGCCTAAAGGTGTACACCTGGGCACAGGCAAGGGAAAATGGGGTTATAGGCCTGCTCTCTGATCCCAGACTTTGTGGCCTGAGGCAGGTTACTCTGGTCCCAGCTCCTCAGCCTTGAGTCTCTAACTGTCCTATGTTTGAGAAGTGCCTCCATAGCCCTGGAGCTACAGGAGGTGGACTACTGGTTCAATTTAGAGCGCAGGGCAGGAGGGCTCTTCCACATCCTGGTGTCTTGCTGAAGGCTGGCTGCTTTCTCACAACGAGCCCCATCTTGTTGTAGCTTCAGGCAGGGAGAAAAGACAGCTACCTGTGGACTCTCCACACACAAGCCAGAACAGGACGCCAAGCCCACACCCGCCCTCTCCTGTGGAGTCGGCTTCAGCTGGGGCTTGCCACCAAGGCCTCAAGACCTGTTATTTTCTTGTCTTTTATGGTCTTTTTCCGCTTAGAGAATTTTGCTTTCCCCAACTGGGACTCAACCACACTCCAGCTGGTGTGCTCCTTCCTGCCTTTGGCCTCTGCGTCAGTAATTTGCAAGCTTGACTAAGTATCAGAGTTGCCTAGGTTGCCTTTAATTTTTATACTCTCCTCCATTTATACTATTTTATACTGTTTATGTAGGTTTGGGCTGGTTGGTTGGGATTTTACATTAATACATAAATACATGTTCATTGTAAAAACCATGTTTTTCAGTCAAATATATAGCGCTATGTGACAGGTACTGACTGCTCTCACATTTTATATGTATTAGCTTGTTTAATCACCATGACATCCCTTGAAGTAGATACTATTGTTATCCCGATTTTACAGATGAGGAAACTGAGGCCAGAGAGATTAATTTAAGCTGCCTCAAGTATTCTGGTGAATATCAGAGCTTGGATTTAGATCTAAACAGCTTGAGTTTTAACTCCACTGCCTCTCAGTAGAAGCAGATCAGAAGTAAGCACATAAAAGCTCCTCTCTTCCTTAGTTCTACTCCCTAAGGATAAGCACAGTTAATGGCTTAATGTGAATCCTTACAGACTTTTTTCTTTATGAAAAACTTGTGAATGCATACAGGAATTTTTAAAATAAGAGTTGGATTTTATGCATACAAACATTATTCTACAACTTGTTTTTTTAACTTACTGAATCAGGCCTCTTTCCAGACTGCTATCTATCTCGAGAGTTCTTTAACAGCTCCGTGGTCATCTGCATGGTAGATAAACCATGATTTATACAGCTGATCCCTATTTTTATCTTTAAAGATGTGGCACTGGGGAGGAGCTAACATAGAAATTGTAAAGTGTTTGGAGTTTTAGAAATCTATCAGGAATCACCTTTTTAGGAAAGACTCATGAAGAAAAAGGATCAAATGAATTTTTCATCTTAACTCATTCAGATAGATTACACTTTTATGTTTGAATAATACCTTCAAAACAGGCTTTGCTGTAAGCTTAAAAAGCTTACTATACCACTTAAAAATCATTAGTTTTCACTAACCATTTTTTTTATGTCTTAATTATCTGTTTCAAAAGCATTTAAAATGACCAAAAAGAAAAATTCTAAATTGCATAACTTGGAAGTACACTATCACATTTATTAGCACTTTCGTTATTTTTCTTGAGTGTTGAAAGCTTGAGAATGTGACAAAGCAAAAATACATTTTTTCTCTCAAGTTTTCTTTAGATTTCAAAAGCTAGTTAGCAAGCATTGTGCTGAATCAACGTTGATTTTCATTCTTAAAGAGAATACTCATTTCTGGTCTTATTTTCCCTCAAGAGGGACTTATGTGTTTTTTTCTTAAAACCAAATATTACTGCAATACCCAGTCTTGTGCAGCATGATTGCACTGATGTAAAAGATGTGTTCTGGAGACCCTGATAAAGTTAACTCCCATGATTCATGACTTATATTCTCATGAACGAAAGTGTGTGAAGTGTGTGTGTATGGAGTGAGGGAGCTAGGGGGATGCATAAAATTCACTGGTCTCTCCAGTTTTGAAATTATGTGACTTTATACTTTTTCTTAGTTTGGAGATTTGAATTTCTTCAAACTCTGCATACAAAGTGAGACTTAATATTTATGGCACCATTTCACATTTCTATAATTGAAGTCTTTATAAAATATAACTATTATAATGTAGAGAGGGTCTGATCTGGAGTTCCAGAGACACTGTGCTTGGGTTAATTTGTCTACTTACTAGTTGTGGAAACAGGTGTGTTGTTTAACCTCCATGCCTCAGCTTTCTCATCTATATATAAAGTAGGGATGATAATGGTGATCTCGTAAGGCTGTGAGGATTAAATAGTGTATGAAAAAGCATGAAGTAAATAAATGTTAGGTGTCTGTGGTGGTAATAATAGTATTGTTATAGCTGGGCAAGTTTGTACACATATTTCTTTAGAATGCATTCCTAGAAGCAAAATTGCTGGGTCAAAGGACTTTCATAGTTCATTGAACCCCTACTTTGTATAGGGCACTGTGCTAAGTGCTAAGTGTTGAGATGCAGTGATGAGCAAATTCTAACACAGTCTTTGCCTCTGGGCATGATAGAGACTAGTAAGGGAGATAGGTGATTAGATAATAACAAGTAAACATAATTACAAGTTGTAATGACTTCTATGGGAAGGAATTTACTAGAGCTAGGAGAGTTTTTTAACAGGGGAAACTGATCTATTTTGGGAGGGTTGACGGAAAGTTTCCCTGAGAAAGTAACTTTTGGCTTTGGATCTGAAAGGTATTAGGAGTTACCTGGGTAAAATTGGAGTGGGGATGTAGCAAGATGCTGTTCTAGACAGAAGCAGCATTTGCAAAGGTCCTATGGTGGAGGGATTGTGATGCATTTAAGAGAACTAATGTGGCTAGACAGTAGAGATAGCGATTGAGCACATTATTTTGTTTTTTATCCTTAAAACAATGTCGTGCCATTGATGAGTTTGAACAAGGAACTGATCTTATCTCATTTTGTCAAATGTATCATCTTGCATTTTTAAAATATTTCTTTTTAAAATGGAGATTTTTGCACTCACTTAGGCTAAAGATGATGTAGTACATACCAAATAGTGGGGGTAGAGATGGAGAGGCATGAGTCTTGGTGATTGACTGGGAGAGGGGGTATCTGAGGGAGAAATGGTCTAGGAAGATGAGGCCAACTAACCATGTGCCAGGCACTGTGCTAAATATTAACTCATTTAACTGAGGTAGATATTGTTAGCATCGTTCCCATTTTATAGGTGAGGAAACAAACTTCCCCAAACTCAGTGGTGGAACCAATTTGAGCCCAAGTACTCTGGGCTGCTTCTGAGATCCAGATTTGGGGTTTGAGTAGCAGAGTGCTTTATATGCCATTCCCTGGGGGACAGTGGAAAAGGATCATATTTAGGCTAAGAATAAAGAAGATCATAAACTTTTTTTTTTTAATTTCCAAAATTCTTTAATTGATAAGCTTAGTACCCAACAACTTTAAAACCACACTAATAAAAACAGCAACTCACACTGGCCAAAGGTAAGATTATAGAACAGAAATAGTACTGACTTTGCTTACTAATCTGACAAGTAGATAAAGACCAGGTCTGTTTTTCTTTTTCTGACATGATTTCTCTTACATTCTCATACCTAGTAAAGGGCAATGATGGATGAAGTCCTTACTCTTTAATGTTCCATAGGCTTTCAAGTTAGTTGTTTGTTTGTTTATGCCTACAGCACCTGGTATTTCTAGGTGGTCTCCCATTCAAGTACTAACCAAGCACAACCCTGCTTAGCTTCCGAGATCAGACAAGATCGGGCACATTCAGAGTGGCATGGCCATAGACAAGTGAAAAGAAAAGATATAAAGAAAAGAAAGATATAAAGAACTAGGCTATTCCAAACAATTTTGTGAAAGTAGGGGCAGGTAAAAAAATACTTAAGGAGAAAGAGGGAAGGGAAGCTTCTTGGGCTTGACACCATTTACAAGGTCACAACAAATACCCCAACAAAGGGCAGATCTTTTCTTAGTACTAGATAATTGTTTGGAATATATATGTGCTGAGGCTTAGATTGGGGTTCTGCTTGAGAAAGCATCTGTTCTCAAACAGCCCAGCATAAATCCTTCCTATGATCTTCTCCAGGTAACCACATTGTAGCCCAGTCTCATTTATACTCAAAATAGCAGGCTACCTGGTCTGCCTTGCACTGATTCCAGGTTAACTGGTCCAGCCTTGGGAGAGTAAAGGACTTAGGTCAGCTGGCAACAGTCAGGTCTTGTTCATAAGATGAAGGGCCCATTCCTTCTCTTGGTAGATGGGGCATGAGCTAATCTTGAGAAATAACCTTGGTATTTGATGTTAAATTTTTCTGAAATGTCAGTGAGAGATTCTCTCTTTCTGGAACTGCGGGTTCATCAACATTTCTCTTAAGTCCAGAGATCTGTATCATTTTCTGTACCAGATTCTGATTCACTGATATTGACTCATGTGTCACTAAAACTTCCCCACCTGGCTTCCTAGTAGCCCCTTTCTCTTCATCACTGGCTTTTGGAGCCTTTGGGAGACCTCTGAGACTGTTTCTGAAGTGACATTACTTTCTGCATGTGTGTACTGTAGTTGCACAGATAGAACAGGTCTGGGGTTACTGAAGCTTTGCTGTAGGAATCATATTTGATAGACTGGCCTTCTTGCCTGATATCTCCCTCACCCTGCCCTGCACAGATATGGGTGAAAACTATAGCAGCCAGTAACATTTGTTTTTCTGGATCCATTTGATGCATATACTGAAGTGCCCTCAAGCAGCCATATCAATTTACCTACTTAAAATAAATAAATGAGAGAATCAGGAAATTTAAAAAAAAAAAACCAAAAAACAATGAACTGCCTTCCCCAGATCTACCTCTAGATATTGATTGAGTAGAAGGTATGGGTAGGCTGAAGCAAGGAGTTTGGATTTTTTAAAAGTCTCAGTAATTTTATCAGCTATGTTTGGGAACATAGGTCATTGAAGAGCTAAACGTATCTCTTTGAGAGAGGATCTAAAACAAAGAAACAAACTGTTGAGATGTGAATGAAAAAAGCATGGTATTTTGAGATGTGAATGAAAGAAGCATAGTATTTTGAATTTGATTTCCAATGCTTGCTTCTATGGCACTGATCTTTTTTTATTCATTAATTCAGTCATCCATTTATAACTTTCTGCTCACATCAGTATTCTGGATGACCGGTTCTTTTGTTTTGCTTTTTAAATCACTGTCCCTGGTTTTTAATACTTAATTGTGCTTTAAAAAAGCACAACACATCTTTTTTGGCCCTAACCAGAGCCTGAGTATGTGTGTGTGTGTATTTCCATTTTAGACAATGGAAATGAAAGGGCTTACCTTTGTTGAATGCTCACTCTTACACGGGTTAAATATGAAGGGACTTGCTCAAGAATGCAGGGCCAATGGCAACTTTTACTTGCCAGCCCCTTAATTGCTCTCCTCGGTTGATCACTGGAATCTCTGTTGTACTGTGGTCTTTGAGGGTAGGAACCAGTGAGCTACACAGCACCGCGCATGCTGAGCTTTGAGTGAGCCAGGCTCCAAACGCCCAGGGTGCTGTGGAGTGTAACCCAGTTGGGATTCTCTCTGGGGATTTTAAGAGAGGATCCAGCTCCCAAGAGTGAGTAGGAATCTGGGTAATGCAGCTCTTCCCAAAGAGCTTTCTGGAGAGAGGAAAGACTACTCTAGAAAGAATTTTTTTTTCTCCTCTCAACAACATGGGGTTGCCACATAACTCTTCTAGTCAGAGGAGGGAAAAATTATAACATCTCATTTTAACTGCAAACAAACATTTACTATGGAAAACCTAGAAAGTAAGCAAAATGGAGGTCATCACCCATAAAGGACCTTTATCTTTTCAAATAAACATTTTCCATAGATCTTCCAGGTCCACTTCCCTAACCAGGTCTTCATTGAGGGTGTCCGATCTGAGGTAGAAGACCCCTTTGCTTTGCTGCTCTGCAGCTTGCCCTCCAGCCCTGCTTCCCTAACAATCCAGCTTCATCTTATACTTCAGTGGGTTGGAGCGGGGCTCCGTGCTGAGGTCCTCCAGTGCCCTGTTGGCCCCATTTGCGAGAAGATCCAGGTTGAACAGTACGTAGTGGGGAGCAGGTATAGGCACACACCCACAGGGTCAGGCTGTCTATAACAGCTGGTCATCTCTGTAAAGCCACTGCTGCACTGTTGGCCACTGGAGAATGCCTTCCATCAAGTGCTTCAGCTCCAGCATGACGCTCACCTCCTTGGCCTCCCTGGAGATCATGATCTTGTGACAAATCATCACAAACACCTCCACGGCAGTGGGTCTGCTTACTCGCCTCTTGGCTTTTGGGAAGAAGAGTCTAGCTTCTCAGAGGGCACAAAGCGGCTCTGGCAGGGCCCATGGAGCTTCTTTGACCAATTTACCTCCTGCCATGCCTTGGGGTGACTCCTGGGGCACTCAGATGGGGCCTCGAGCCCTTTGGCTCCTGGCGTGCCTCATGGCCTCGCCTCATCGGCCTGCTCCAGCTGGTCCTGCTCGCCTGCCACCAGCCTGGGTTTCTTTTGAAAGAAGAGCATTTGGTTCGGGGGGACAGCTAGTCTGCCTTGCTGTAGCCAAGGTTCAGCCCTATCTGTCTGCCTGTCTCTCTATCCCTGTCCTCCTTCCTCTCCTCCTTCTCCCTCTATGTCTCAAGTATAAAAATATTAATACTTTATAATTGTCAGGAGCAGGCTATAAACTATAAATGTCTGTTTTGTGACCTGTTTCCCCTCTAACCCCCAGCAGAGCACTGTTTTTCCTTGATAGGTTTTCTTTTATGCTATTAAGGCTATAGATTAGACATTTGAGCAACTTGTAGCACACGTAATTAAGAAATCCATTGAAAATTAAGCTGTTGAGGCTTTTTCTTATACTATTTAAGCAATGGTAATGAATATCCTTGCAGTTATGGTTTTGCCACATCTGGGGTGATATCCTGGCACATTTCTGGGTCAAAGGGCTTGTGTAAGGCTTAACTGCCAGAAAAGTTGTGCCCATATACATTCCCCCATCATCTAACAATATATAGCAGCACCCATTTCCCAAATATTCCACAATACTTGACCTTTTCATTTGTATTTCTTAGTGAACTTTTTTTTATATGTAGTCTTACTCAGAAAAACACCAAAATCTTCTTTCAAGGCACTTCGTATACTCTCCCCCTGTACCTTCCTATCCTAATCCCTAACCAGAGGGTAGCAATAGCTATAAGGACAAATGTGTTTGCTTAATGATCTAGATATGTCCCTAACCAAGCTCGATGGAGACTTCTTTGGCAGTCTCTCCCCTTCCCCCATCAACTGCCCTTTGGGGCAGCACTTTCACTCTTCCCTTCTAGTCAAAATGCCCAAAGATCAGTAGGGAAACTGGCTAAGATTGATCACTCGAAAGATATTTATCCCTAGAGAGATGGGTTGTTTTATTTTGCTAAAACATCTAGTAAGGTTGGACACTGGGGCCATGTAGTACCTCCAGCATGGCTGAGAAGGCATGCTTCTGACCTTCAAGGTGTTTCTTGAGATTTTGGAGGTATTGAGGCAATTCCAACCTAAAAGCAGGCCTGGAATGAGCGCTCAGCTCAGTATCCATTAGTTTTTATAAGTCTATTTAAAAAGCTTTCTTTTTGCAACAGCTCTAGTACCCCAGGGACTTAACTCTTCTTACCCAAGTTTTATTATAGTGGCGCCAGTTCGGGATCTGAGGCCAGGCTTGGCAGGGTGGTCCTTAGAGAGGAGCTTTTATTTTAGCATGGGCCAGGGACTCCTGGTTCTACTGGATGTATTTCTATCTAGTGCAGATACATAGAGCTCTTGTTTTTAAAATTAACTTCTCTAGACGCAATCTCAGGCTACTAACTCCCTTCCCCAACAGTATTCTAGGAATATGTATTTAGGCTTAGTGCTGAAAGCTATCAACTTAAATTGGTATAAATACCTACCTTTTCCCGATAGTTCACTAGCTTTGTGATTCCGAATCTCTGTGGGAGAAACAGTATGAAGCAGCCAAATGACTTTAGGCCCCAGATGGGTACGGAAGTAAGAGCTATGTTTAGATCTGTTTTCCAGCCTTAACGATCTGAACCGTTGCCCTATGTGCTCATCAGAGCTTACCAGCTTGCCCCAGAGTTTGATGCAAGCCCAGTCATGCCTCCATGACTTGGCCTAGATTCGTGGCCTTGTGGAGTAGGCCACAGTCAGGAATAGGAATCAGCTTACTTCACTAGGTGTTAGAAGGTGGGGTGGAAGAGGAATGAGTGATGATGAGAGGTCTGGTTTTAGATCCATTTCATTTTGAAACTGGTGATGCAAACCAGTGGTGCCAGGAAGCATCTGGGAGGAAGTTGTAATGATCTATCTGCTTCAGGGTTTACTGTTTAGCAGTCTGTGACTCATGGCTGGTGGAGAAAACTGCTCATGTTCCTACAGGTGCCTCAGCAAGCTTCCCTGGGCAGGTCAGCTTGTCCGTGAGGTCTGCCTTCCACAGTAAACCACAGAGTACCCCTACAAAACAGTCCTCTTCAAATGCAGACTGAGCCAGCTCCCTGTTATGCTCTTTGGTCCTGTGTATTCCTCCCTTCAGTGCTTCATCCCTCAGGTAAAGCATATGGTTGTAGCGGAGCTCTTATCCACTTTGGGAGACAGTTTCTGTATGATCTAGAGAGGCCCAGACTTGGAGGCAGAACCTTTTATTGAAGGCTTACTCTGAGCCATATATACACAGTGCTTAGTGCTGTGTGAACATTATCCCTTTTAAGCTTCCCCAAAACCTTATGAGTCGGTATTGTTGTTATCATTTTCCAAATGAGGGAACAGCTTCCATATGCTCACACGGTGTAGCTCTGAGCACAAATTTTTCAGACTCCAAATCCCGTATTCTTCATCACTTACCTGCCTTTAATATTTGAAATCTGGTTCTGCTGCTTCCTCTCTGTGGGGCCTTGTATACTTACCTCTCCGAAGCTGCCTCCATTGGCATTCAACCCCTCTGGCTTCCTGAGTTGTCAGAATCGAGTTGGTAATGTCCACCTTGCAGGTTATTTCTTGAGGATTTGGATGGGAAAACACTTAGTTGCGTGTCTCAGGTCTTTGAAGCTTGTTCCTGCCTGCCTGACTCATATGCCTTGGTTGTATTCTGCATCCAGGTGAATGCAAGTTAGAGCTGATGGGGCCAGCCCCTCTGGTGCAACTGAAATAATGCAGCCTGCGTGGGAGGCATGACTTTTGGCTTCTTGATTGTTGGCATTGTCTCTTCTAAAATAGATGGACAGTCCAGATACAGTGCTGCAAATATTTGGAACCATGCAATAATGGCAGTGTGCCAGCAAACAGAGTAGTGAAGTGTGTTGTGCATTCTGAGAGCCGGGGTAGATTTTGTAGACAGCAGAAAGAGGGTTTCTGGGTTCCTGGCAGCTTTTAGAGCTTGGGGAATTAAGCTTCTGAGCAATAAGGGAGGCAATCCATTAGCCTCCTGCTGGGTGACCTGGTGGGAGAGGACTGGAGAATCTCTCATTAAGGGAAATCGCAAACAGGCTTATCTGGCCAGACTTCTGCTGGCTGAAGACCTTCCCTTAGGAAGAGGGCAGTTTTAAGAATGGAAAAAGTGACTTAATTTTTTATTGGTGTTTGAATAGTTAATGCATTCATGTGGGTCGGAATTCAGGTGGGTGCACACTAAAAAATATCCTTGTTCCTTAGCTGCTGATTTCTCCACCCATAAGCCCAATTTTTTTGCCTGCTACCTTCCAGAGGTATTTCTCAAATACAACTTAAAAATACAAATGTTAGCATAAGAGCAGAGACTACACTGCTCTATATCTTTTATTTGTTTGTTTGTTTGTTTGTTTTTTATGGACAGATTTTTATTCTTCTGCTTAGAGCTACCTGGCCTTCCCTATGCATTCAGACGGCTGCTGCAGCGAGAGTGTCTAGGCACTTAGTAGGCCCCCATAGGAGAGGGTGGATGCTGTTACGGTTTCTATATCTTTTTATTTTTAATTAATAATATGTTAGAGATCTTTCCATATCAATACATAGAAGCTTTCTCATCTTTTATACTTCTTATGGCTGCATAGTGTTCTCTTGTATAGATGGTATCATAACACAAAGTGAACCATGTATGGATGGACATTTAGATTTTCTGGACTTTTGCTATTACAATCAGTGCATTGTTGGTTAGTTTGCTAGATAGCTGAGGAAAGGTGATTGTGGACAGGAAGCAATGTCCTATAAAACTTTAAAGGTACTGGGAGACATTTAATGAGTTCTTAAATGAATGCTGTGTTGAAGAACCTGGTTTTAGAATGTGACCACCCTGGATTCTAATTCTACTCACTTGCTGTGTGACCCTGGGCATCTTCCCTGAACTCTAGTTTCCTTGTGTGGTATTAAGATAAGAGTTTGTATATGGTTATGGGGTTTACAAATGTGTATTTTAGGGTTCTGTCTTATGCAGTATTCAAGATGGCTCTGTGAAGTCTAATTTTCATCTTCCAAATGAGAAAAACTAAATTCCTAATAAATCAAATTCTCCATCAATATATTGATGTTTCTAACCAACAGAGTTGTGAGAGACCTTTGCATGCATTCTTAACACAGCTTTAAGCAACACTGAATCACCTAGTGAGTTTAGGTATTCCCTTTTAGCTTTTCTTATTAGTCCTATTACATCAAAGAGAAAGTATATTTGGTCCTACTATTCTTGAATACTGTCTCTAATAACATGCTTCACTCCTTTCAAGTTAAGGGAAGGCAGGCCTCAGCTTAAAGCTTCAGTAAACAATTCTGGGCCCAGAAAATTCACAGGCTTTTGCCCAGGGTCACTCACCAGGTTAATGTCAGAGTCTGCATAAGAATGGGGCCTCTGTCTTCATCAACAGTATTAACAGCAGACCCTGCCTTAATTAATGTATTCTGTCAGTCCTTTACACATATTTTCATTTAATCCTCACAATAACTCTCTAAAAGAGCTACTATTATTATCCCCAAGTCTAGCACTTTTCTCCAAATATCACACTGCCTCACTGGGCACAAAAAATCAATCTCTGCTATTTCAACAGATGGAGAAGAACAAGTCATGGGAGGTGGGGTGGAGAGAAAAACATAACAAGAGTATATCAGAAAGACACTATAACCATAGTGGTTTAAGAAAGTGATTGAGGCTGTGGACAGCCTAGGTACCACTTATAGCTCTTCCATTTCCCTAGCTATGTAACTTTAATGTGTTATTCATTTGACCTCTCAGTTTCCCAATCTAGAAAACAGGTATTATATCAACTTTGTATAGGGTGCTTGGTGAAGATTAAGTAAGAAAGTATGTGAATGTCAGCTGTTGATAGTAATTCATGAGGGGAGGGATTCCTGACTTGAGATTGGTGAGCATTGTATTAATTTGCTAAGGCTGCTGAATCAGAGTAACATGGACTGAGGGGCTTAAACAACAGAAATTTATTTTCTAACAATTCTGGAGGCTAGAAGTCCAAGATCAAGGTGTCAGCAGAGTTGGTTTCTTTCCAGGCCTCTCTCCTTTTTTGTAGTTTCTCTCTAGGTCTTTTTATTGTCTTACCTCTGTAATGTCAGTGTCCAAATTTCCTCCACTTATAAAGACATTACTTATACTGGATTAGGGCCCACCCTGACCTCATTTTTAACTTAATCATCTCTTTAAAGGCCCTATCTCCAAATAGTCACATCCTAAGGTACTAGGGGTTAAGATTTCAACATATGAGTTTGAGGGAGCCTTGGGAGGTGGAGGCAGTGTCACAGTTCCTGATAAGAGATTCATGGTAAAAGAAAACTTAGACCTGCCAAAAAAAGAAAGAAAGAAAGTAAAAAGAAATTTCTAGTAACCCCAATCATTAGGAAAACAGATTTCCTTCCAGTCTTTTTTTTTTCTGTGCCTAATTACATATACTATATATGCAGTTCTGCATTCTGTGTATTTTGTTTTTCTCCATCACATAATAACTTCCCTAGATAATTGTAAAACTTTACTAAATATTTTGCATAGCTGGATCAATAATCCATGGAGTGCTCCATAGATTAACTCTTGCCCTGTATTAAGATGATTTAACCTTTGCCACATGTCATTTCTGGTTCTTTTAGCTCTAAAGCAAAGCAAGATTCCTCAGAAGATGAGACTATAAAGCTGTGTGGTGGAAGTAAAGGGTAGGTTCTCCTTGGGGATATCACTGACCTCTGGGACCCTCTGGAGCTGAATCAGGCCTAGATCCCTCTTTCCTCTCCTCCCACTAGCCCAGCGTGTCACAGCCCTTGACTCCAGTGGGGATGTCGTCAAGGAGGCAGCTCTGGTTTCTATGCAATCTTGTCTTTCTCATGGGCACATTCCAGCCTTTCCACAAATGATCCTGCCTTTATGCAAGAGCTCTTGGGCTCTGGGGAGCTGGCACTGGGCTCTGGAGAGCAGGAGACAGCTCTGTGTGCTTTTAAGCTCTCTTTTGTCCCCTTACATTCACTAACCCCTCTCCCTAAAAGATGGCCAGTCTCTTAACTTCTTTCACCTTGCTGAATTTTGCCTGTTTTTTAACTTTGTGTCTTTGGAATCATATATATGTCCTCTCTTACATCTAGTTTTTATTATGCAACCATGTGTTTGTAAGGTTCATCGCTGTTGTCTTGTGTCCTTGTAGTTGATTCACTTTACTATGTGAATATACCACGATGTTTCTACCTATTCTATATTGGTGGACATTGAGGCTGTTTCCAGTTTTTAGCTATATATAAACAGTGCTTCTGTGACCATTAAAATGCGTGTCTTTTGGTCTTTGTATTTTTGTTGGGTCTATACCTCAAAGTGGAATTGCTGAGTCTTGGAGAATGTGTATATTTAGCTTCATTAAATACTGCCTAACAATTTTCCAAATATTACATTTTATACTCCTACATCAGACTTCTACATTTTTTTTATTGAGGTAAAATATGCATAACATAAAACTGACCATTTTAACCATTTTAAAGTAAACAATTCATTGGTATAAAATACATAATGTTGTGCAACCATCACCACTATCCCATCTCCAGAATTTTTTCATCATCCCATACAGAACTCTGTACCTATTAAACAATAACTCCCCATTTCCCTCACTCCTTGGTAACTTCTGTTTTACTTTCTCTTTATTAATTTGACTGTCTTAGGTACCTCATAAAAGTGCAATCATGCAGTATTTGTCCTTTTGTGACTGGCTCATTTTACTTAGCATAATGTTTTCAAGATTTATCTATCTTATATGTATCAAAACTATATTCCTTTTTAAATGCTGAATAAATATACCATTGTGTGTATAAACCACATTTTGTTTATTCATCCCTTGATGGACACTTGGGTTTCTCCCTTTTGGCTATTGTGAATAAAGATGCTATGAAAACTTGTTTACAGGTATCTGTTTTCAGTTATTTGGGTATATACCTAGAAGTGAAATTTCTGGATCCTATGATAATCCTTTGTTTACCTTTTGAGAAACCTCCAAACTTTTCACAGCCGCTGTACCATTTCACATTCCCAGTGCATGAAGGTTCCAGTATCTTCACATCTTGCCAACGCTAATTATTTTTCCTTCTTTGTGGGGCTTTTTAAATAGCCATCCTAGTGGATGTGAAGTGTTATCTCATTGTGATTTTGATTTGCTAATGATATTGAACATCTTTTTAGATGTTCATCGGCCCATTGTATATCTTTGAGAAATGTCCTTTCAAGTTCTTTGCAAATATGCACTCTTTTAAAATTGGTTTCTTTTTGTTGTTGAGTTTTAGGAGTTTTTTGAAATTCTACTTTTTAAATATTATACTCATATATTGTTTGAACACTTTATCATGTTCACATTACTTTTATAGTTAAAAAAACCTCATCTGCTATCCTTTCTTATACTGAGGAAGGATTTTTTAAAACAATCATTATTATTATCTGAAACTAAAGGACAATTTTTCAAAAAAGAACACTTGAAAGGCTTTCCTTTGATATTTTCATAGCACAGCACTGTTTCCGTGGTCCTGGCTGTGCCTCAGCCTGGAAAAATGATGAGCACTGGTGTCTGGCCAGCATGAAGGGAACCACTGGGTCAAAGCGTGGTGCCGATATACCCAGGTGTGGCCCCTGGCAGGTTCCCTGATTTCATGCCTTGGCCACGAGGAAGGGTGGATAAGAACATTGGTTGTGGGTACTCTTTAGTGAATGACTTGGGGTCAGGCCAACCTGGCTTCTGAGCCTCAGTGTTCTTGTCTTTGAAAGGGGGCTAACACCTACTTTAGTAGGGTAGTTGTAAGGATGAAGTGGGCCCAGTCTCTGGCTTATTGAATGATAGCTGTTAATTCAGAATCTTGTTAAAGGGTGGCCAAGCAGAGGGGATTCAGGAGGAATGTGACAAGCTGAAACAACCAGAGGTTGTCCAGAGTGACCTGTGTGGGTGACGGTGTAACAGGATACATATTACATGTAGGTAGACTTGTGGCTTTTAGAAATGCTGAAAATTTTCTGCCTCCAGCTGTGACCTTGGATCACCTCTATGTCTCATAAGGCCCCTGGGGACTAATGTCACTCTACGTCTGTCTTGGTTTTCTGGCTTGGCAAAGAAGGAAAGGGGTTTGGTCCACAAACTCTACAAAGTGGGCCACTTGGAAGCCCCATCTGAAAACTTGTATTTGGTCACACTACTGCTCAGAAGAAGTAAGCCATGGCCACATCTCCTTCAGCAGTGACCTTGATCCTTTTGGGGCTATTGTCAGGTCTTATCTCCCCTAGGGTACCTTCTAGAAGCCCTTCCTTACTAATACTCTATTTCTCCTTTTCCCATACTAGTTTTCAAGGGCTACCCTGGGCAGGAGTCAACCCTGCTTAGCCCTGAAGATGACTTCACTGTGCTGAATGACAGAGCAGTCCAGGTAATGACAGAACCATGTCCACTTGCAGGATGGAAGAAAGATGTTCCTCATGCATGCCCAAATTGCCAACGTGAGCCACCTTATCCCTTCAGAGGAGGTAGAGTTAGCTCTCAGTTGCCCACAGCTGTGGGCATGAGTACTGATCTAAACAGTGTGGTGCCTGCATCTGCCCAGTAGGGGCGGCAGAGAGCTGCCTTGTGAATAACGAATGGCCAATGCCTTTGTCCCTTGGATTCCCTCATCTTTCCCATATCATCTGGGTAAATCCCAAGTGAAGGGAATGCCGACACAGGACTGAACTTGTGGAAAGAGACCTGAAGCACTTGACCATGCATCTCTGTTTCTTTAAATTTTTTGAATAGTTAATCTCTATATGGTTTAAAACTAAAAAAAAACTTTAAAAGTTTTTCATTGACTAGCCTCCCCTTATTTCTCTCTATCTGCCCAATGTCATCTCTACTCCTCCAAGAGTAACTACCAATAACCACTGTTTAACTAGTTTCTTTCCTTCTGGAATTTAATTATATATGTGTTATGTGTTTATATTTTATGTTATATATTACATATATATACAGCTATAAAAATAGATTCATGCAAAAGCTAACATATTATTCACATGTATGCAACTTCTTTTTGCACCCAAACATATCAGTACACTTCCTATCCTCTTCCCACAAATAACCATCTTTATTAATTTCTTCTGTATCCCCCCAGACTTTGTGTATGTTTAAGCAAATATGAATATATGGTCTTATTTGCCCATCTTTTTATACAAAAGATGGAACAGTGCCTGACATATATTAAACACTATGCAAGTGTGTGTAAAATAAAATGCTAAACTGTGTTAAACTGTTCCATATCTTGTTTTTTTCATTCAACAGTATATGTCAAAGGTTTTTTCATGTCAGAAAATAGAGAGCTTTCTTATTCCTTCCTTGTAGAGCTACATAGTATTCCACTGGATAGATGTACTGTAAAATACTTAATTGGTGCTCCTAATTGAACGCTTAGATTATTTCAAGTTTTCTTTTGCAATTGACCCATCTAGGTCTCTCCTCACCCTTAACTCCCGTAGGTGAGAGGATATTTGATGTGTTTCAGATGTTGGCATATCTGGGTTAAGAGGTCTTATCACCTTGCAGGAAAGGAAGGTATTGAAGATCTCCCCATCCAAACATATCTTACGAAGACACAAGAGAGAATGGGTAGTCCCACCAATATCTGTCCCTGAGAATGGCAAAGGTCCCTTCCCCCAGAAGCTGAATCAGGTATGAGTGTGTCTTCTCACTGGGAGTCGTTGGTGGCTACAAGGACTCTCACTAAAGGCCCAAATTTGTGGTTTCTTGCTATTGAGCACTGGGACCTGCAGAGGAAAGCTTCTGTCATGGAAGTGGCTTCTGATAAGGCAGCAGTGCCTCTCTACCCTTTTCCACGGAGGGTTCTTTGCTGCAGTCATGAGGTATTTGTCACTTGTCAGCTGCCATTTCCTTTCACTTCTAGCTCAAATCTAATAAGGACAGAGGCACCAAGATTTTCTACAGCATCACGGGGCCTGGGGCAGACAGCCCCCCTGAGGGTGTCTTCACCATAGAGAAGGAAACAGGCTGGTTGTTAGTGAATAAGCCACTGGACCGGGAGAAGATTGCCAAGTATGAGGCAAGTAACCTTTAGCCTCCAAAGAGAAGCAGGGCCCCAGGGCCTGATGGGGAAGGTAGTGCCAGGCTGATTCCAGATCTTTGTACCCACAGCTCTTTGGCCACGCTGTGTCAGAGAATGGTGCCTCAGTGGAAGAGCCCATGAACATCTCCATCATCGTGACAGACCAGAATGACCACAAGCCCAAGTTCACCCAGGATATCTTCAGAGGGAGTGTCTTGGAGGGGGTAGTACCTGGTAAGAGGACTGGGGAGGGTATAGCTATGGACGTCTGCTGGGCCCAAACCTGGCCTTGGGTCAACTTCTAGAACCATCTGGAAGTCAGCCCAGGCACTTAAAGCCTGGAAGAGCCCTCCACACCTCACCTCCTTGTCTGTGCAATAGATCACCTGGGATCTTCTTTAAAATCCAGATTCCCCCACTCCATCCCTGAGTAAGAATGATCTGGAGTAGTGCTCTGGAATCTGTATATTTGGAAATGTCCCAGAAACCTGAGATGATCAGCCAGGTTTCAGAACCACTAGTTGGAGACCTAGATTTGAATCTTGATTTTCCCTCTTTACCTATTGTGACCCTGGGCATGTTCTTGACCTCTGAGCCTCACTTCTAACAAATGGAAATGGCAATAATATCAACCTTTAAGAATCATGAAGATTAGAAATAACACATACTATTATGTAATTATATAACAAGAAGCACCTGACACAAGGTTCTTTGGGCAGCTACAAGGAAAGTAGCAGAGGGGGAGGTGTTGGAAAATGGTTTATGATGAGTGGAAAATAAATGCCAGGACTGGAGAAGAGGATGGGAAGGGCCAACAGAACACTAGGAAAATAGGTAAGTATTAATGATCTCAAACAGTTGCTGATAGGAAGGGGTCCTCTTTTTTCCTTTCCCTCTGAGATGTGGACAAGATGTACAGAGAAGTATGATTAGACAAATAACAGATTCCCACGAGAAAAAGAGGACCTTAAACAAGATGGAAGCTTTTATTTTTTCCCCTTATATTCAGGAAGCCTAAAGGTGATCAATCCAGGCAGGAATAGTACTTTAAAGTGTTGGCGACCTAGACTCCTTCTATCTTGTTGCTTACTCTTCTAACTTGGTTCTCAAGATTACCTCATGATTGCTGCTGGAGCACCAGCCATTACATGTGGGAAGAGGGAAAGAGTGGGGAAATTAAGCCTTATACTGAGAAAAACACTTCCCCTAAAGTCATATATCCCATTTGTCAGAATGTAGTGTGAAGGCCATAGCTAGCTGCAAGAAGGGATGGGAAATAGTCTTTGTTCCAGGTGAGCTTATGCTCAGCCTTAAATTATGAAGATTATGTCTCAAAGAAGGGGAAAATGGAAAATGGGCATCATCACAAAGTGGAAGATGGGTCCAAGCTGATGAGCAGGTTGGAGTCGCTCAGAGCTCAGAAGTGGGTAAAGTTGAATTGGAGCTGGAAGGGAAAGGGTCTCACTCATCTCTTCTCCCTCCAGGCACTTCTGTGATGCAGGTGACAGCCACGGATGAGGACGATGCCATTAACACCTACAATGGGGTGATTGCTTACTCCATCCATAGCCAAGAGCCAAAGGACCCTCATGACCTCATGTTCACTGTCCACCGAAGCACAGGTACTATCAGCGTCATCTCCAGTGGCCTGGACCGGGAGGTGAGTTGCCCTTAGGGAAAGTGCTGCCTACCTAGGCTTACCCATGGTGGGGCCTGACACACAAAGCCCAAGGCAGAGCAGTGGGGACCTAAGTCAGCTAACAGTGGCTGCTGGTATGTTCCCGGTTTGGTGTCCCTCACCTCCCTTGGGCTGATGGCGTGCAGCCAATCTCATTAAGGCTAAAGAGGCAGCTGTAAAATGCAGACGTTTGATATTTTCTGTAGGTTTTCTCATTTCCTTTCGGAACGGCTCACTTAGCATGCACATGGCCCAGATTTGTCCCTTGTGGACCACAAAGTAGAATTAGCTCCATGGATATTGGGAGTTGCCTCTTGTTTCCTAATTAATACCTTGACCAAATCTGCTCAAAGTGCCCATTCTGTATCTGCCCAGAGTCGGGGCAATGCACAGGCCACATCCTCCGACAGGGCCAGGAATACTGTTTGACCTGCAGTTTCCCTCTCCCTTCACATTTTGCTTCTGTTCTTTTGGGCAGTTGGGTGAGCAATGGGTTGAGGAGTCAAGAGAACATTGAGAGAAGAAGAAACATTCCTTCCCTTCCACATTCTCCCAAGGCTGTACTGTACCTTCAGGAACCCCATCTGAGAAACCCTCCGAATGAACTCACAGTGGCCTTCCACCCTTTTTTTCTCCCCAGAGAGTCCCTGAGTACACACTGACCATCCAGGCTACGGATATGGATGGGGATGGCTCTACCACCACAGCAGTGGCCATGGTGGAAATCCTTGACGCCAATGACAATGCTCCTGTGTTTGATCCCCAGAAGGTAATGTTCCTTCCTTCCTTCTTCCCTCATCAGATGATAAAGGACTAGGGTTTTCCTTTCTAATGAAACTCCAGAACCAGCCTACATTGCTTCAATTCCGAGTCCCACCACTTACTAATTAGGTGACCTTATGCAAACTACCTAACCTCTCTGTGCCCCATTTCCTAATCTGGGATAATGATAATACCTGCTGCATTATTCTGAGTTTTAAATGAAGTGATCTGTGTAGCACAGTCTCCAGTACATAACAAGTGCTTGTTATGAAAATCTTTGATGATAAGAAAATGCATTTGCCTTGCACCTATGCCTGCCCTCCTTCCCACATTGGATGCTTGTATACCTCCATTGAGGTATACCTCGGTGCCAGTCAAGAAGACACTTACCCTCCTATCTTTAGGCAACTCTGGCTGCTGAACATTATTTAGGCCCGATTAAAATTTGTTCTGAGTGGCTGATTTCCTGGTATGTGCTGTCTGTTCCAGAACTTCTAATAAAGTTTCTGTTCAGTGCCCCTGAGCAATCAGGCACCTATCCTCCATCTTGCCACCTTCTTTACACCTTTCTGATCTCAACTAGATCTGTGGCTATACATGGCGGGCTTTGGGCACCCTAGACCAGAGAGATGCCTGGAGCATTACGCCACTAGGTGTAGAAAGGCAGGCCCGAGACTGCTATGATCTGTCCTGGGAGGCTGACTCTGCCATTCTGCATCTGTGTGTGCCTGAAACCCTGATAACTGAGTTGGACAGTTTCAGACAGGGTAGGAGGCATAAGGCTTTTCTAGAGTTGGATGGAGGATTCATAGCCGGTGAAGAGTGAAGCAGTCTTGCAGGGTGATCAGTCTCTCTGCTCTGACTATGCTGTCCTTCCCACGCTGACAGTACGAGGCCCATGTGCCTGAGAATGAGGTGGGCCACGAGGTGCAGAGGCTCACAGTGACTGATCTGGACGCTCCCAACTCACCAGCATGGCACGCTACCTACCGCATCTTGGAAGGTGATGACGGGGGCCATTTCACCATTACCACCCACCCTGAGAGCAACCAGGGTGTCCTGACAACCAAGAAGGTGAGTTAGTTTGGACTTTAGATGAGGGCCACTTCTGGAATAGTCAGGTCTACAGCCTCCAGCACAAGGAGGTACCACCTGCCTTGGAACACATACCTTGGGCCATTTACCAGAGAGTGCACCAGGCCAGTGGCTTCCAACACTTTCCCATCCCTCTTGTGTTGTGGAACTCCTTTATTCAAACTAAATCTTACCCAGGAATCCAATTCATAAAACAAGTAAGAGCCACTGATCTAAGTGAAACAGGTCAGTGGAGCCCTGCCTCCCCAGATCTCGGTGTCCAGTGGCTGTCCCCAATCCTTTTCACACAGGGGGTCTCTGTTTTATTAGAATTCTTGCTAATTTTGCATTTAATCCATATTTAGATGTTTGGATAGTAAAATTACTTAGGAGTTAGGCATACCCTTGCCTTTCAAAAAGTTCGTGACTAAAATTGATTCTTCAAGAAGATGGGACTAATCTTTTTTAAAATTTATTTTACCTTCTGGTTTATTATGAAGAATGGCCCAGTTTAAGGAGCAGTGTTTTATATAATACTTTAAAGACTGTCCTCTTTTTGTAACAGAAACTTTGTAATGCCCCTTATACATTGTGATATGAATTTCATTTATAATTTAACTTATCTGTCTAGAAAAATAGAGTTTCCTAACTAAAATAAGAGACAATTTTACTGAAAAAGTTATTTTAAAAAATTTATATGTAAATTTTTGGGCATCTAACACTGGAGAACCTATGAAATGATCAGTTACTTGCACATCTTTGTAGAATCATCCAAATGTAGTGGATACTATTTGTCACTCTGGCGATTCTTACCACATGTAGTATTGAAGTTTTTCCAGAACAACAAATAAATAAGTCTTAGGAAAGGCCTGAACAAATCAAATTACAAGCTCCCTCAGAAATTCCATTCCTGGAAAATTTAGCATAAAAACCACACTGAAAACTTGTTTTTTGTGTAAAACATGTTCTAGACCAGCGGTCCCCAACCTTTTTGGCATCAGGGACCGGTCCTCCTATGAGAATCTAATGCCTGATGATCTGAGATAGAGCTGAGGTGGTGATGTTAGTGCTGGGGAGTGGCTGCAAATACAGATGAAGCTTCGCTCCTGCCCTCTGCTCACCTCCTGCTGTGCAGCCTGATACTAATAGGCCATGGACCAATACCAGTCTGTGGCCCAGGGGTTGGGAACCCCTGTTCTAGACTATAGATGTAAACAGATATTTCACACGCATGACTACATGAATGTCTCAGGGGATATTGGCAAGTCACGTAGGATATGTGACAGCTCTTTGTGTCCCTTCCCCAGTCTATAAATGTCAGTGGTATCCTAGATCATTATAACAACTAGAAATGCCTCCACAGTTTCTATAACACCCCAGGGGGCATCACCATTCCACTGGGAACCAACTCTAGGGCTTACTAGTCTAGTTGCCTTTGGTCGGGGGTAGTCTGAGAGGTCCCACTGAGTGTCCACTCAGGAAATGCAGGAGGCTTTAAGGGACAAGAATGGGAAGCATTGTTACTAGCGGGAAATTTCACTGTAGGTCCTCCTCACAAAATGGTGGCTCCTTTTTCCTCTTCTAGGGCTTAAATTTTGAAGCCAAAAACCAGCACACCCTGTATGTTGAAGTGACCAATGAGGCTCCCTTAATGGTGAAGCTACCAACATCCACGGCCACCGTAGTGGTCCATGTAGAGGATGTGAATGAAGCACCTGTGTTCATCCCACCCTCCAAAGTCATCGAAGTCCAAGAGGGCATATCCGTCGGGGAGCTTGTCTGTACCTACACTGCACAGGACCCTGACAAGGGGAGTCAGAAGATCAGGTACACAGGAACTGAGCTTAGATTCAGCCAAATGCACCAGTACTGTCGGATGGGTTGTTTATTATGTATGGCTGGTATTTGTTCTAATTATAAAGATTGTTAAATATATTGAACATTCCCCCACACAGGGTCTCCCCTTCCTTACCCTCCCCAAGACCCAAGACTCTGAGCACAGGGGTTCAGGCGCAGGTACTTCTGCTCCCTCTCACTGCTCCCTGCTGGTTTCCCATCTCCTGCTCAGGTTCCTATTTAGGGGTAAGATGTGTTTTCCACATGATCCAGCTTAGGAGCCCCTAGTTCCATGACACCATCTGCCAGTTGGCATAAGGAGGCTCTGAATGACGACACCAGAATTCTAAGTATTCTGGGTGTGACTCCTCAACTTTTCTGCTGCAGCTACCACATCCTGAGAGACCCAGCCAGGTGGCTAGCGATGGATGCAGACAGTGGGCAGGTCACTGCTGCAGGGATTTTGGACCGTGAGGATGAGCGGTTTGTGAGGAACAACATCTACGAAGTCATAGTCTTGGCCGCGGATGATGGTGAGCTTCCTCCTAGACCCTCCACGTGGGCCCCTTCAGTTCCCAGGTCACATAACACAGCATGTCCCCTCCATGGGCAGAATATGGTATGCGTGTGGTGTAGGGGTGAGTGTGTGTGTGTGGGGGGGTGTTGGCAAACCAATCTGGAGGGTTGAAGGGGCATTTTAGGGGAAGATTATAAATTCTGGTCTTGGAGTGGCTGGCCATGATTCCAGTTTCTCTAAAACCCAGGAGTCAGGAGATACCTTGAAGACTTCTTTAAGCCTGTCTGGGGTTCGGTAAGCCCTGAATTGGCCTGTCAGTTTCCCCTCAGTTGAGAGGGCCTGCTTATGAAGCATCATGCTTGGTTAGTGACATCACAACATGATAGGACTGGGGGTTATGCGCCTGCCATTTCTGCTTGACGCATAGTGAATGAAGGCCTGGAGGTAGGTGAGAGGTGACCACAGGGCTGTGAAAGATAGCTGCCCTGAAGCTGATTGGCAAACACTGCATTAGCCCTGAGGTGGCCAGTAGGTTTTGCTTTGTAATAGATTGTTAGTGACTGTCTGGAGGAAGTGGCACAACTATGTCCTGACCAGTAAGTTATGTCTGCCATGGACAAAAAAAATGAGAATGCTGGCTTGATTGCCTTGTGTTTGCTATCAGTGGTTTGATCTATAGTGAAGCTAGGGCATGGAGAGTCTTGAGAGGTTATAACTGAGTGGTCAACGGGATCCTCCCGAGGCTGATGGGGTAGGACATAGGGGAGCTTAACATTGATTCATCAATCCAACCAAGGCAGATGCTGAAAAAGGGTCATATGTATAATTATGAACAGGGAGCCCTCCCGCCACTGGCACGGGGACCCTCCTGCTAACACTTAAGGACGTCAACGACCATGGCCCGGTCCCTGAACCCCGTCAGATCATCATCTGCAACCAAAGCCCTGTGCCCCAAGTGCTGAACATCACGGACAAGGACCTGTCCCCCCACACCTCCCCTTTCCAGGCCCAACTCACACACGACTCAGACATCTACTGGACGGCAGAGGTCAATGAGAAAGGTAAGGAGTGGTGTGGCAGATGGGTGTTTGCCCCATACCAGGACCCTGTATGCATGCCCTGCTCAGGATCTTGTGGATCACAGAGGTAATGGTCTCCTCAAAAACATTAATCAAATGCTAATTATTAATCAAGTATAAACTTTTAGAATTCCACAGGAGCCCTTAAAGACCATTTCTAGCCCAGCTGCCTTCCTGTACAGATGGAAAAACAAGCTGAGAGAGGAAAGGAGAGAGAGACAGAGACAGACACAGACACAGACACAGACACAGACACAGAGAGAGAGAGACTGACTCCATTTCACATAACGAGGACTCCAGCACAGTGATAATAGCTAATATGCACTGAGTGTGCTTACTCTGTGCTAGATACTTCAGATGCTTTATATGGGTTAGATTTCTTAATCCTCATAGTCCTGTGAAGAAAGTACTATTATCACATATACATATGTGCACTCCCATTTTACAGATGAGGAGATCAAAGCTTGCAAAGTATAAATACCTTGCTAAAGGTTCTATGGGTAGAAGATGATGGCACCAGGACTAAAATCCAGGCAGTCTGATTTACCATTGATGCTCTGCTGCCTACCATTTATTGAATCCTGGTGATTTGCAAGATGCTTCCCCCGCCTCCCCTCACCCCCCCCCCCACTTATTTAATATTTTTACCACCCTCTGTGGTCAGTATTGTTTATCCCTGTTTATGAGAGTGAGGCTGGGAGAGGTTAAATAGTGTGCCTGAGGGTATAGTGGGTGGTGAAGCCAAAGCATTTGGGCTCCTGCCCCTGCTCCCATCTGCCTCTACCTTTTCTCTTTCCAATCCCTCTGGAGCTCCTCAGCCTTCAGTGGTTTTTTGGTTGTCACAGGCCTGGAGGGAGTGTCATGACCCAGGGTGCATGATAAAGGTAGATCTGACCCTAAGTACCAATAAGATCTCTGGAGAAACACTGCATTGCTCTACTTTAAAATGCTTCCTTCTTCCTCTTATGATTAGGGTCCCCCAGGACCCTAATGGGGAACCAGTATGTTTAGGTTCTGTTCCAAAAAACTAAATGCCCAGCATTCATTAGTGCTGCTGAGCCCAGCCCAGAAAGGACTTCCCAACCCGCTTCAGACACCTACATAGGCTTAGTTTTATGATTCCTGTGATTTGGGTGTATATATCCAGCATCTTTCCTTTGGGGAGCCCAGATGGTCTCCTGTCACCCCCTTGTGGCCTAGAAGTCATTTTTTTCCCTCCCCAACCATGTGGTTTAGAGAGTGGACTCTGGAGCCAGAATGCCTTGGTTCAAGACATGACTCCTTCATTTACTAGCTTTGTGGGCAAGTTACTGAGCCTCACTGTTCCTCAGTTTCCTTATCTGTAGAATGGTGCCAATAATTGTACCTACTTCTACAGTTACTATGAGGATTAACGAGAAAAGCATCTTATCTGATGTGTCAGTTCAGTAGATGCAAGCGGCCGTCTTTACCACCGCTGTTTCCCAGCAACAGTCAGATCTGGCTCTGTCAGGTGTGAGCAGCATGGCGAAAAACCCATGGTACCAGCACTTGATAATAGTATTGATACCTGGTTCTTGGTTTTAATTTAGTTTTTTGACACGACCTTGTCCCTGTTGTCAGGAGAATTAATCGAAACTGTACCCCATGTGACCTCGGTCTGGTTACTTGACATTCCTAGCCTTCAGTTTCTGCATTTGAAAAATTAAGAAAACAGTACCTGCCCCTTCAAGTTGTATAGTGAAGATTAGAGCAGGGCTTGGACTATACTAAGTGTCAATCTAGTTAGTCACTGCTGCCACCAGCACCACCATCATCATCAACTGAAAAATCAGCCCTCCAGTGTGAGAACAAGATGATAATAGGGATGTTTTTGGTGAAATATCCCACATTGGCTTCTCTACACAGTAGACCAAATGTTCAGCCTGCGGAACTCTGCCTGATGATGCTGAATGGGGCCCAGTGAGGGTGCGAGCCTTTGAACTGAAAATGGCTTGATGCCATGCTGAAAGGCCAAGGGTGGATGAGCTAGAAAAAAAAGCCTGAGGGTGGATGAGCTAGAAATGGGACATTGGTTTTGATTGCCCCAGTGGTTGAGGAGCACCACTGGCATTTAGTAGTGAGGATCTGTAATACTTGGAGAAGTCCTGCGTGATGAAAATAGTTCCACCCAAAGTAATAGCTCCCTCCTTGAGAAACTTGGGTCTAAACTGAAGGCCTTTCTTCAAAGAGGCCCCTGACCCTATATTCCTCACCCAGAAACATAGTTTCACTCCCCACTCTAGAATTGCCACACAGTCTCCCCAGAGTGGTACACGCTGTTCAGGTCACACTGAGACTTGGTATCTGTTTAGTTAACCTGTCACCCACCCTGGGCTTCTGAAGGCCAGTTATCCCAGCCCGCAGCAGCCTCATTTTCAGTATCCTTGACCTTGTGTGCAGTCATTAATGCTATGATAACATCCTCTGTGATTTGCTTAACAACATTGGTTATGTCACCAAACCATGTGCATTTGAATTTATTAATAATCGATGCTCACTCAGAAATATCAGTGTTTCAGATATTGAAATTCTTTTGTACAGTTGAGGTATAAATGTTATATTTACTATCGCAAGAGCAAAATGCTGCAATAGTAAATGGTATTGAACATTCAAATAGGAAAACAGATGGCCAATTAATGTGAACATTAAAATATTGGGTTAGATATCCCTTAGGAGGAATAATATTTTCGAGGCAAAGAACAATCTAGCAGCTAATGGTGCTAAGAAATTATTAGCCCTGCATGAAATGATTTTTTTTTTGGTAAAACTTCATATTTTAAAAGTGCTGTGATTCTTGATTTTTAAAAAATAAGATGATGAGTTTATTTTTCTACCCTAATCATCCTTTTGAAGATGGTGAATTTGACTTTGACCAAATACCAGTTTTTAATACATGATGTAAATGAGCTTTTGGGATATTTCTCTCTGTCACCCAAAGGTAAAAGCTGTCACCTCAAACGTCCGTCATGACAGGCTCAGTTCCCACCATTTGTGGTCTCCTAAGGTGAATAAATTATTTGTCCACTCCAGGAGACACAGTGGCCTTGTCACTGAAGAAGTTCCTGAAGCAAGACACATATGACGTGCACCTTTCTCTGTCCGACCATGGCAATAAGGAACAGCTGACGGTGATCACGGCCACCGTGTGTGACTGCCATGGCCATGTGGAGACCTGCCCCATACCTTGGAAGGGCGGTTTCCTCTTCCCTGTCTTGGGGGCCATCCTGGCTCTGCTGCGTGAGTACCGGCACCTGCCCCGTCTAGGGACGGGGTAGTTAGAAGCCCTAATTTTACCCTGAACTTAAGAGACTAACGGGCCACTATCATTGCTCATCTGTTTTTTAAACTCTTAATTCCAGGAGTGTCATTTAGTTAATAGGTATTTATGAAGCTTCTGGAATGTGCCAGGCTTTGGGAATACAGTGATGAGCAAACAGACTTGGTTCTGCCATTCTGTTATCTAGAGGCTAGAGAACAGTGGTTTTGAAAGTGTTGTCCAGACCAAAAGCAGTAGTATTACCAGGAATTCTTTAGAAGGGCCAGTTCTCAGGCCTCACTCCATACCTCCTGATTCAGACACTTGGGGGAAAGACTCAGTAATCTGGGTTTTTACAGCCCTCCAGAGGGTCCTGATGCATGCTAGAACTTGCATCACTGGGCTAGTGGGCCAAGAGGGTTTAATTAAAAACTAATTTCTTTGCTCTAAAAGTAGAACCTATCACATTTGCTTTTTCCGTTCTTTAAATAGTCCTTATGTAGAAAACGCACATTCAATCAGCTATGAATACAAGAAAAAGCTTTAATTAATCAACTTGCTATGCACCAAGCACTCTTTTAGACCCTGAGGGTGCAGCACTTAACAAAGCAGACCAATGCCCTCCCTCACAGAGCTTGCTTTCTAGTACAGGAAACAGATAACAAGAAATCTGGCAGAGAAATAGGTGTTGATATGGGGGAAAAGAAAGTGGATGGGAGGAGGTCTACAATTTTAAGTAGCACAGGCAGGAAAGGCATTGATGAGAAGGGAATATTCAAGCAAAAACTTGAAGGAGGTAAGGAAGCAAGTCAGCAGATATCTAAGGAACAAGTGCAGAGGCCCCAAGGCAGCACTGCTTGGTGTGTGGAAACAGGAGTGACTGGAGTACCAAAAGCAAGAGGGAGAAGAGTAGGAGGAGATGGGGTCAGAGAGGTGATGCGTGTAGTGGAGGATCGTGTGGGCCTTTAGGCTCTTGTAAGGGGTCCAAGTGAAATGGAAAGTCATCAGAAAAGGCCTGAAGCAGAAGAGTGATATGATTTGACTCGAGTTATACAGGATTCCTCCTGAATAGTACTGACCAGACAAGAATGGTGGCAGGGAGACCATTGAGGAGCTATTGCATAATCTGGGAGGCGGCGGGAGGTTGGTGGCTCAGGCCAGGATGGCAGTTGAGGTAGTGAGAGGTGGTCATATGTCATATTTCAGGATTTTGGGGTAGAGTCAGTTCATCTATACCACTTGATATGTGATTTGAGGAAAAGAGCCACTGATTAGTCTAAAGCCTGAACGAGTAGACACATGGAGTTTCCATTAACCAGTTTGTGAAGAACCATGGGAGGAGATTTGCCAGGCCAGTTCAGTTGGAGATATCAGTAGGCAGTTAGACACATAAGCTTTGAGTGCAGGTGAGCAGTCCAGTTCACCTCCTGCCTTTCCCCAGACACAGCAGGGAGGAAAAGGAAGAGAGAGGTCACAGTCTAGCTGACATGAGGTGCACATCCTGAGAACCCATGACTCCCAAAGAAGGCTAAACTTGTTTTGTCTGGCCAAATAGAACAGTTCCATCAGCAGGTGAAAAAAGCAAACAGCCATAGAGAGTGAGACAGGGAGTAAGTACCCTCTTCCTATGGGATTAACAGGGAGTAGTCATGGCTGTTAGGGAGAGCAGCCAAGCATTAGGTGGCCAGTCCCCCCATATCTAAACCACATCACTAAAAGCCAGTCCTTCTTAAAATTCCAAAATAACACTTGCACTTAAGCTCAAATTACCATACCATATCAAAGTTGCAATGTCTTGCATTTAACTTAAAGTAGATAATTTAAGGGACACCTGAGGACTGAAAAAGAGTCCTATTAAAAAGTAACATCTGCTGCAAGAGTCCCATCCCCACAAAGAAGAATTTTTCTCAGGACCAGAACCGTCAACACAGGAAGATTGACAAATGATAATAGAACTATAGGCGGGGAATGAAGTCAGAGTAGTGTTAGGAGGTGACCTTCAGCCAAGACCTGAAGGTGAGAGCCATGCATGTGCCTGCAGAGTGTTCCAGGTGACGAAAGAGCCCAGAGGAAGGTTCTGGAGTGGGAAACTGTGGGATATGCTTGAGGAACTCCGAGGAGGCCACTGTGACTAGACCTGGGTAGGGGAGAGAGGTGAGGATTGCAGACGAGCCAAGACATGATAAAGAGTTGCAGGTTTGTTTCCTAGGTGCACAGGAGCCATTGAAGTATGTTAAACTCTGGCTACTGAGTGGAGGGGTCTAAAATTAGAGGGGCTTTGAGGGTTTGGGAGGTTTTGGCCAACTGTGTGGTTGTGGGGTGAATATTCACACTCCCCAACTCTTCTAGTCCTCCTGCTGGTGCTCCTCTTATTGGTGAGAAAGAAGCGGAAGGTCAAGGAGCCCCTACTGCTCCCGGAAGATGACACCCGTGACAACGTCTTCTACTACGGCGAAGAGGGGGGTGGCGAGGAGGACCAGGTAGGGTGTTGGGCCTTGGGAAGTCTGGGGGTTGGGAGGTGGATACCCCCAGGGCATTGGCTGGGATGATCGGATCAATTAAGTAACCATGTTAACTGTGTTGACCAGACCCTGGCCTGAAGTATCAGGCTTCATGCAGGATCAACCATCAACTCCTCTTCTGAGAGGGTGTCTGGTTTATTGCCGCAGTCTCGAGGTGACCTTGAGCCTGAACTTAATTTGGGAGATAGGAGTGTGGAAACTAGGGCTTTCAGAAATCTCTGACATTATCTATCTACTAAGACCTACCCATGAGCCAAAACATCCAAACGGTGGGGAGTGGAGGGTCCTCCTCAATCATGCTCCTTTACTTTAATGAAGGACTATGACATCACCCAGCTCCACCGGGGTCTGGAGGCCCGACCTGAGGTAGTTCTTCGAAATGATGTGGCGCCAACCTTCATCCCCACACCCATGTACCGTCCACGTCCAGCCAACCCAGATGAAATCGGCAACTTCATCATTGAGGTGAGGCACGGGAGGCCAGCCGAGGGCAGCCATGTATTCGAGCATGAGCGGCACAGAAGAAAGAGCCTGTCTTCAGAGTCGTAGCTCTGGATTCAAATCCTGCCTATTTCACCAGCCAACTGTGTGACCTCTGGCACATTTGATTGAAGTTTTTAAAGATTACTGGTGATTCTAATGGGAGCAAAGTTTAGGACTTCTTTTATAGGCTAGCACCTGGAATAAAGCTAGCATATTATAATCTCCTGGAGGACTTCAGAAACTAGTGATGCTTCTGACTTACCCCTGAGGTTGTGATTTAATTCTGGGCTTCAGAATTTTATAAAGATAATTTAAGTTTGGGAACTGCTGGCCGGGCATGTAGCACTTATTAAATAACGAGGGCTATTGTTGCTAATACCTAGTGTCTCCAGTGTCCTTAGCTCCAGCCACACATTTGATTTATCTGAGGACTTTTGAAAAATCTCTAATAAATGCCTAGGACCCTGGCATTTATTTTTTTAGACTCTGATATTTTTAGCTCCCCAAAGAAAGCAAATATACAGCCAGGGTTGTAAGATTCACTGAGCTAGATACATAGAGGATAGATGAGATGAGCCTGGTACTTCGCTAGCAGTCAGTAAATGGAAGTTTTTAATAGGGAGAGAGATTGGTTGAATGGACAGACGGGCGGACTGGAGAGTTCAAAGAAGCAGCAGTGGACAGAGGGCTCAATGGGTGGTCAGGACACCTCACCTCAGTCTGAACCCTTCTGTCTCAGTCTTTTCTTCTGCAAAAAAAGGAAACTGAACTTTGTGCCTTCTAGAAGTAGCCTGAGGGTATTTGAGAGTCCTGCGCAAAAACAAAACCATCTGAGGAAAGTAGCTCGGGGCAGTGTGTTTGAGAAGACACCTCAGAGTTAAATACCTGGAGCTTTTTCCTCCAGTTAGATGAAGTCTGTTTCTAAAATGTTTGTCGGACAGCTTGCAGATACGCTCTCATTTAAGCCTTACATGGGTTCTGCAGGGTAAAATCTCTATTGTTATCCTGATCTTACAAATGAGGAAATAGTGTTCCATTGTATGCCAGGTACAAGTCTAATAAGCACTTTACATGTATTTACATATATTCATCTATGCCTCTAAAACTTAATGAAGTCTCCCTATTTCTCAGAAGAGAAAAAAGCAGCATAGAGACGTTAAGGGACTTACCCAAGATCCCATACTAGTGTGCAAAGTCTGAGTTCTGACTTAAGCCATCTGATTTCACAGTCCCTACCCTTCACCACTGCCCTGTCGCACTGAGCAGTTGCTGTATGCTAGGCCCTGGGCAAAGTATTTAAATGCATTGTTTCACTTCAACTTTCAAAACCTTGAGGGAGGGGGAAAGAGGCTTTGCAGATGAGGAAATGTTGGCTCAGCCAGGTGAACCAACTCGCATGAGTTCTTGCAGCCACCAAGTATCTGATCCCGCTGCTCCTAAAACCACTTGTTCTCTTTCGCCACAGAACTTGAAGGCAGCTAACACGGACCCCACAGCCCCGCCCTATGACTCCCTGTTGGTGTTCGACTATGAGGGCAGTGGCTCTGATGCAGCCTCCTTGAGCTCCCTCACCTCCTCCGCCTCTGACCAGGACCAAGACTATGACTATCTGAATGAGTGGGGCAGCCGCTTCAAGAAGCTTGCGGACATGTATGGTGGTGGCCAGGACGACTAGCCCTCCACGCCAGCAGAGCCAGGGCATAAACATCAGGCCACAGCTGCACCTTCAAGGGGTCTCAGTCCCCCCTCAGCCAAGGACTTTGGAGCTGTTGAGAAGAAGTCTTATGACCTGAAGAGAAGAAGCCTCAAGTCTGACATTAGAGGGAGGGACATGAGCAATTTGTCTTCTCAGCCTGGCCCTGGGGTGCCTTGGAAGCTAAATTTCCAGGAGACTCTTCTCTACCATAAAATGCTCAGCCCTGTGTCCTGGGCTTGGACCAACTCTGACTTCCCCATGATAATGTTCTGTCTGGAATGGACCCTTCTCAGAAAAGGCCTCTTATTGCAACCTGGATTTTTTTTTTTTTTTTTAATGCTGTTTTCAAAAAAGTTAGAGGCGGGTCCTCAACTGTCCTTTGGAGCCCTCCAGAAGCCCAGGCCCTCGTTGCTGCTTGGCTCCGGTGCCCTCCTGCATTCCTCTCTGATCTCTAGGCCCCAAGCCCTCCTCTTTGAACGGATTACTGCGTTTTTATACTGAGCGCGTCTAGGTTGTCCTTTATTTTTTATTTTCCCTGTGGAGTGCTGTAGATGAAGGGTGATGACAATCATGTAAATGTACTAGAAGTTTTTTATTAAAGGAATTTTCCCCAGAGATACCAGGGGAGTAAACTTTTTTTATTGATGTATCATTCACATACCATACCATTCACTTACTTAAGTGTAAAATTCAATGGTTTTTAGAATTTTCAGATTTGTGCAAAGGAAGTGAATATGCCAGCCTCACCACAGCTTCCTCCTCATGCTAGAGGAAGTTCAGAATTCCTTTGCAGGCCCAAGTATGGGCAAACCAGCCTTCCTTCTTAGTATTCAGAGTTGCTCTTCTGTGTGAGAGAACCAGATCACCTTCTTACCCCTGAGCTGGGCCCCACCAGAGCTGCAGGCGATATCTTTTCTGGACTGGTGGCTGCTCTCCCATGTGGCACACAGATTTTCTGCTCTGTGTTGAAAGGCGGGGGGTTGGGGAGGGTCCTCTGCTTCTTCCTAGCAAGTTGCCTAACCTTTACCTGCCTCCAATTTGTGATGTGCAAAATAAGGAGTTCTTATGGAGATTAAAGTGAATTAACACCTGGCACGTGGTAAGTGCTACTTGTGTCCACTAATGGCAGCTACCATTTATTCAATACTTTTTAGACCTGGACAGCACTTAACTTCAATTATTTCCTTTAATTCTCGCAGTCACCATCTGAAGGGACTTCCCTCTTTTAAAGAATGGCCTTATTGTGCTTTTAAAAATGACACCTGTTCATCATCAAAATCCAGCGAGACAGAAAAATTAGAGAACACACCAGGATATCGGTGAAACTGACACACTCCTGACAATACCCAGGCATAGATGCAGGAATAAGGCTGAAGAGACAGCCAGGATAGAACAATTCCATGTGTGCCTTTGTTAATGAGAAGTTTAAAATTTTTCTTTGCAATGAACCAAAAGAAAAGAATCTGAAGTAAAGCTGAAAAAGTATGGCCGAAGTTGAAATAAATGTTTCCTTCCAGCAAGAATGACTCATTCTGTTAAGCAGTGGTCCTCAACGTGCAGTCCTTGGGCCAGCAGCATTAGCCTCACCTGCAGAATCAAGCTCTGTAAGCAGGACCCTACAATGTGTTTTCACAAGCCTTCCAGGTAATTCTTATTCCCATGAAAGGTCAAGACCAAGGCTCTGAAGAGTGAGGCTGAAGGTGTCTTGAAGCCTCAAACACTGGATGGGGAAGTTAGGAATGAACTAAGTTGAGTAAGAAACCTCAGCTGTCCTTGGTCTGTAGAACCTTAGCCCATAGTCAGGGCCACCTCCTGCCTCTCCAAAGCTGCAGCCTCTGGCTCCTATGGCCTCAGATTCCCCTCTCCCAGGGCCCTGCTGCTTTTGCTGATAAGGTTGTTTGAGAGGATTAGGTATCTCAGCCAGCAAACACCTGCTGCCCCTTATCTTAAACTCTGAGAATCCTGAATAAAGCCTGAAACCCTGTCTTCAGTGGAGACTAATAATAAAACCAAACAGCCACTGTTCAAGCTTGCCTTCCTCCCCTGAGATTTTCAGAGAGCGTGGAGGAAGAAGAGCAGCCTTTCCTAGCCAAGCCTACTGTCTCTGAATGGATCTAAATTTCCCTGGTGATGGAACAAGTTGCCAGCCTCTGAGTGACTTGGAAAGACTGAACTTAGGTTCTGTGATGGAGGTGGATGTGATGTTACTCTCACTCTGGCCTGTTTGCAGAATAGGATCTTAGGACTGCTCTGTAGGGCCTATAATGTGAAATAAGTCACCAGTGCTAACCACTCAGAGTAGGTGCCAACTGTAAACAACCAGTACAGCTAGCCATACCAATGGCTAGGGAGGGACCACATGAACGTTTGACTTCCCATGACCTGAATGTTAATCCTTTATGTTTTGTGATCCAGCAGTTGGATGTGCATCCTTCCAATCTTTTTTTCCTCTGTGTATTACAAACACATTTTGCACTATATCTTCTCATAGCAGGATATACCTTAATTGTCTCCAACACATCCAGTTTGGATGTGTTAGAATTTATCTAATTTCACTGCCATCCATGGACCTTAGTGATTCTTTTTTTTTTTCTCAGCAGTATTAAACTCTCTGGAGCATTCATCTCTGCAGACACTTCAATCTTTCAATAACTGGAGGTCAGGGTAGGGGCTGGTTCTGGAGTGGAGAGTTCAGTCCAGGATGACGGGTTGTTGCTAAAAGGACTCCTCAGAATCAATCTAATAAGTGCTTTTTCCTGCAGACTTTAAAAGCTGAAGTCCCAGAACCAAAGTCCAACAAAAAGAGTAAAGTGAAACTGTTGGAAGAAGCGTTTGGGGTGACTAGAGACCTGCCTCTTGGCTTCATCCTCCCATTGTTTCTCCTTAAGAACTCCCCAGTACAGAGTATTTTGAAATTTGCCCCAATTCACCCCTGTCATTTGTCAGATGGAAAGAGAGGTTCTAAAAGCAGAAGATCCTTTAGCAGGAAAGAGATGGGCTGAGCCTGGGCCTCACTTCTCACCTTGCCTTTTCGCTTGTAACCGACCTGACAGTCTTTTTCGGTTCAGGACACGGGTTCAAATTCCAGCACTTCAGGCACTTCAGGCATTATGCCTTTGACAGATTGCTTTACTTTTCTGTGCCTCACTTTTCTCATCTCGAAAGTGGAAGAGTAAATGAGTTAATATATGTAAAGTGCTTAGGAAAGTACCTGGCATACCAGTGCCACCAAGAATTGTAATTGTCACTGTTATTGTGGTTGTCGAGAGACTGACAGGGCCAGTTATTGCTTCTTTATCTCCACATTCACACCTTGGGTGGAAGCTACCCTTCCCAACCTAAACTAGACATTCCTAGACTTGAGGATGTGACTTCTGTGGTCAGGGTGGCTGTGGCTTCCTTAATGGCCCTTCCCCTTGTGTCCAGCAGGGGGCACCATTCACTTGAACCTCAGCAAGGCTGGTGCACCTTTCTACCTGGCAACCGAAGGCAAGGAATGCAATAAGGGAAGGAGCCCCAGGGCAAAACAGTCACAATGGCTGTCACATACCATGTATGGAAGTATGCTGTTTGCCAGGAACTGTCTTGGACACTTTGATGATGGTGATGGTGGTGGTGGTGGTGGTGGCAGCAGTGGCAACAGAAATTACTGGTCATGCCCTTCACATCCATGGAGTCAGGTATGTGCATTCTTTCACTCTCAACTATGGAAAGAGAGGTTTTATGGTTCCCTTTTTTAACGGAAATTGAGTAGAGAGAGAATAATGACCATACATAGCCAGGAAGTGACAGAGACTGTATTGGGTTCCAAGTCTCTTTGATTCACAAGTATGGGCTCTTTTTACTATAAAGAATAAGAAACTCCAGCTATGACATGGGCCAGGGGGCAGGAAGGCAGGTAGTGGAAGAAGCACTCGAGATATGGCATACTCACCCCGCTCCAAGACAGTCGGCCTCACCTGATCCTGAAACTCTGAGGCCCTGACACAGAAAAGCCATAGTATTTCCAACCACTTCGGGGGTTCCCTTGAGTATGTGGGGTATCACCCCTGGGCTTTTTTATTCATTCATTTAACAACTATTTACTGAGCACGTGTTCAGTGTCAGATAGCATTCTGGGTGCTAGGCATACAGAGATGCAGAAAACTTAAAAATTCCAGTCCTAACACATGGGGGGCTCTGGATAAAAAAAATGTGTGTTATGCTAACATACCATATGAGCTGAGGTGGTAAACGGTTAAAGATATTCTACCTTCCTGTGTGGATAAGTGTGTCTTCACAACACTTTGCGGGGTGTTAATTTGAATTCTCGGATACCTAGAATACTGGGCCCAAGTGGCTGGATGAAGAGTCAGCCTCTAACTCAGGGGCAGAGGTCAGTGTGCTACTCTACCTACCCCAAGGTAACTGACTGCTAGTGTTGCCACTGCCACCACCACCTCATGCTGCATTGTTAGAGTCCTTGTTCAATGGGAGACAGAGCATAAACAAGAAAAATGAGTAGAATACACGGTACACTGAAAGAAAGAATAAAGAGGAAGTAAACCTGAGAAGTAGGGGACCGGGGTGGGGATTGGGGTGGGGATTTGGTTCTATTAGTCAGGGAAGGCCTCACTGAGAAGGTGGCATTTAAGCAAAGACTGGAGGATACTGGGAAGCAAGTATGCACCAAAAGGGAATGCAAAGGCCTTGAGGCAGGAGTGTGCTTGGTAGGGCTCAGCAGTGTTTAGCAGGGACGCCGGTGTGGCTAGAGAGAGAGAGTGCGGTGGAGATATGAGGTCAGACAAGTAAGAAGGAAGCAGGGCCAAGGTGCCCACGCCTGGGCTGGAGGCTGAGTTCGGCGCAAGGCCCGGTCCCAGAAGACCTGGGAAAAGGCCTGACTCAGCAACCTCAACTCCATCCTGGAGCTGGAGAAACAAGATTCTTCCTCTGTTCCATCCTTAGCCACTGAGGAGGCAGTTGGGACCTGTCTGGGCCTGCAGGCAGCCACAGAGCTGGCAGGCAGGAGCTGCAAGATTCTTCTCTCTCAGGGGCCCCTGATCGAAGGGGGAGCCTGTCAGAAAGGAGCCCAGGTCTGATGCAGCAGAGCCTAGTGAGTATCGTAGTCCTTAGAAGTCACAGGTGTGAGTGACCTACCAGCCTGATCACCTCTAAGCCTCAGTTTCCTCAAGACAGCACCTCACTGGAAGTGCTGAAAGGAAGCCACTGTGAGAAAATGCTCAAAAAGCACTCAGAGCTGTGCCTCATGTGCAGTTAGTGTTCAAAAAGTGGTAACTGCTACTATTATTTTTGCTGTTTCTTGTAGGCCTTCTCCAAATTCGGAGCAGGCAGGGAGCTGCCCATCCCTCAGCTGCCTCAGCATTCCTGAGCCAGCTGCCCAGCAAGCTGCAAGGGTGTGGTGGGCCTGGGGAGGAATCTGAGAGGGGTGAGTAGGGTAGGTCAGGAATGCTCAGGCTATGTTCTATTCATTCCTGTTCCCATTGTCTTCCCATCAGGGCCAGCTGATGGGGCAAGGTAGGGCAGGCCTCTGGAACCTGACAACGGAGGCATTCTGGGGAGATGATGGTAAGTAATTAAAGCAATTATTATCATTAGAGCTTATGTGAATTATGTGCTTACCATGTGCCACACAATATGCTAAAGTTTCACTCCAAATCAAAATCAACGTTTTAAAATATCCCATAAAAGGCTCTACCAGATCTGACCCTGATGCTTCTGGGGCCTTATCTCCTGCTGCTGTATTTTGCTCACTCACACCCTTGTTTTGGCTACATCAGCCGCCTGCTCGTCTTAAAATAGCCCAGGCTGCCTCTCACCTCAGGGCCTTTGCATTTGCTGGGCCCTCTGCCTAGCATGCCATTCTCCCTTACCTTCTTCAGGAATCACTCAAATGTCAACTGGTCAGTTGACATTTCAGTCTATCCCTGAAGTACACTCTTAAGATTTATGACCCTGCCTCCCACCCCCCACACCTTATTTTTGTGCAGCATTTATTACTCCTCACTATACTGTACTATATATTTTATCTAGTTTAGTGTCTTTTTCCTCCTTCCTCCCACCCCTTTGAGCATAAGCTCTATGAGGATTGAGATTTTTGTTTTTTCATCACTGCTACATCCCATTCCATAGAACAGTGGCTGGCACATAGCAGATATCCAATAAATATTTGTTGAATAAAGGTGCTTTACAACTCTCCAAGGCAGATTTTATAACTTCCTTTTTGGAAATGTGGAAATCGAGGCCCAGGGAGGTGGGGTAAGTCACCCTCGGTCATGCCCAGACACTAAGCAGCAGAACCAAGATAATCCAGGGCTGCCACATGTGACATCTTATTCAACCCTGATAGCAGTCCTAGAATGGTTGTGATTAATCCATTTCAGGAGCAAACTGAGGCTAGAGTGTAGCAGAGTTGAGAAATGGAACTGGTTCTCTCTGTTCTGACTAAACCATTGTTTCCTAGAATGTGGGCTTCGTGCCTGTGGTGGGATGTGAGATGATTTTAGGTGATACATGAGCAAGGTATTAAAACATTAAATGATCCTGAATTACACACAGAGAAAGTTATTCTATTTTCAATTTTCTTTCAATCCTGCTTGCATCAAGGAGAGAGTCCCCTCCCCAACTCGTTTTTGCTTTTAGCAAGTCTTTGACATCCTTACCCAGAGAAAGAAGGCCTAGAATTTTATGACATTGTTCTGTTGTTATTGTTTTTATACTTACTTCCTAGTATGACAAATGATGCTAGCTTTCCATTTATAATATTGCTAATATTTTTATTCAAAATGCATTTCTTGAACTTTTAAATAGTGAATACATCTAAAGAAACAATGCTAAGTAAAGATTAGTGAAGGTAGAATTCAGAGATGCCATAAACAGTGAAGGTGGTACTTCAAATAATGAAGCTGGAAAATCTAAATCTATGCTCTGCATTTTATCTTATATGTTCTTTCAAAGAGTATTCACTTTCTTTGAGGAGGGCCAGTTTATATCCAGAAAGTGAAAGAGAATCAAATGCTAATCTGAATATTAAAATTTACCTACAGTTTAGGGAAGAGTGAGAGGGAATTTTAGGAGCTAGAAAAATCCAAGCAGGCTTCCTGAAGGAGGAAGCCCTTAAGTTGGCCTTGAAGGAAGTGTGGAAGTTGGCTCAGGGGCTGAAAGAAAGGAAGAGAGAAGGCAGGAAAAGAGCAGTTATTAGAATTTTAGAATGAAAAGGAATGGACTTGGAGAGTCCTATGTTTACTCTTGCCATCAACTTGTTGTGCAAACGAGAAAACTGAGGCCCTGACGTTGTTTATAGCAAATAGATAAGGGAGCCCAGTCTGGTTTGGGTCTTAGCATCTTGTTCCAAGGGGAACCAATAAAGTAGAAAAAAAAAAAAAACAAGCAAGCCAAGTCAAAGAGACACGACCAGGGTGGCCAGGTAAGAAGAAATGAAAAGCACTAGAGTGGCGGAGTGAGGAGGGTCAACAAAGGAAGAAGCTTTGGGCTTGAGGCAGTAAGTTGCCACAGTAGACTTTGGAAAAGAGGAGAGAAGCCCCCAAGAACAGTAGACAGCACAGCAGGATGTGTAAGAGTATGGGCTCTGAAGCCCCAGCGCCTGGGTTCAAGTCAATTTCTGCCAGTTGTGAAAAGTAATAAAAATCTCTCTATATTATCAGTTTTTCTACCCAATGAGATAGGAATAACAAGAGTACATGCCTCGCAGAGTTGCTGCAGTAGGTAAGTAATCAAGTTAATGCATGTAACACACACAGCAAGTACTCAATAAATATTATCTTTATAGTTTTTTTATTACAGTCATGCACCACATAAAGATGTTTCCACGGACTGCACATATGCTGGTGGTCCCATAAGATTATAATGGAGCTGAATTTCCTGTAAGAAATGGAAGGATATGTGGTTCAGGAGAAATTTTTTTTCTCTGATAGAAGCTACATCTGTGAGATATTGGCATTAGATGCCCTCTCGCTCACAGCGCCTCCACTCTGAGTGCACGGGTTACCTCCCAGCCAGCCAGCCACTGACCCGTTTCAGCACAGAGGAGCCTGTCCCCCAGCGCTTCGTATTCAGATGGCACTACAGCCCTCCCAGAACTGGCACGATGGTCTTCAGAGTGCATCGCTGTCAATTCTTTGCTGAAGACCCAAGATCCTGTACAAGGACATAGGTCCAGGAGGAGCTATCTTAACAAGTATTAAGTGCCACTGTCACTTTAGGGAAAGCTTTCTGTGGTAGGATGGAGCCAGCCTGTCCCTGTGCTTTGGAAATATTTTCAGGTCGTAATGATGGAAAGCATAGACAACTTTTATTTCTTCTATCAGTTCAATGCCAGAGAGAGCCTTTAGTACCAGATCAGGTCAATCAAACAAAAAAACAAATTTCCAAAGTCTAGATATTGAGTTCTCAGTTCTACACACTCTCAGTGTTAAACACCTTTTTTTTTTTTTTTAAATGAAGACCACACAGTTCCTTAATCTGACCACTACTCCAACATGTAATAGCCAAAACCACATTGTCATGATGCTCTCCTGTGTTCTCTCTCCATCCCACTGCTCCTTGGGCCCCCTTTCAGTCTCTCCTGATAGTCACTATTATGGTGCTCTATGCCTGACCCAGGCAGTTTCTCCTCAATATTTCCAGTTAATCCAGCACACGTCCCTATTCATGGAGCAGCACTGACAGCTTCAGTGTTCTATTTCTGAGCCTGTAGTAAGGAAGCAGGGGGAGGGCAGAAACAGAGGCAAACTCAAAATATTAACTGAGCCGAATAATGGGAGTACAGTGTGGTGGGCAGGGTTGCAGGATTTCTTAATCTAAGCTCTATTAACGTTTGAGAGGGACAATTCTTTATTGTGGGTGGCTGTCCCATGTATTGTAATATGTTTAACAGCATCCCTGACCTCTACCTGCTAGATGCCAGTAGCATCTCTACTCATTTGTGACAACAAAAAATGTCTCTAGACATTGACAAATGTCCCCAGAGGGGCAAAATATCCCTGATTGATAATCACTGGGTGACAGTAACCAACATGAGATAGCGAGGCATTTTGGGATTAGCAAATGGGAAGCCATTACTACACTTAGGCCTAAGGGGCAAGTAGAGGGGAAGGGCCTTTGAGACCCCAGTGAGAGCTAGAGCCGTGGAGGAGGATTCACATGCAGGTGGCCATAGGTTACAGAATGCCACCATTGCCAAACCTCAGTGTGGGAGGGTGGGGATGGGGAAGTCTGAACTCACTCTCCTCCCAGTCCCTTCTTTCAGTTTCCTTCCCTCGATTTAACCAGCTGAAAGCCAGAATACAGGGAGCTAGGGGTGGTGCTTCTCGTATAGGTCAGGCTTCTGGGGCACGGAGTGATGGGGAGAGGGAGGAGAGTGGATCTGGTGGGTAAAGGGGAATTGTCCAGTGCAGAAGACACCTCCGTCATCCACGTAGGGCTGATGCTGGCTGGGACAGAGGTGGTGGGAATGGACAGAAGCGGGTGGATTCAGGAATGTTTGAGAAGATAAGTGGGCCCTGAGTGAGAAACATGTGTTAAAGATAAATGTTCAGGTTTCTGGCCTGGGGCAACTGGATTGATAATGGTGCCATTTTCCAAAATGAAGACAGAGGAGCAGGTAGGAGAAGAGCAATGATGAGTTTGGTTCTCAACATGCCTGCGTTTTGAACATTTTAAGGCACTTAAGGGACACGTAAGTGGAGACGTTCAGGAGCAGTTAGGTCATATGGGTGTGGGGTTCTGGAGGAAGGTCTGGGCTGCATACAGGCCAGGGGACCCTGGAAGGAAGGGGCATCGGTGCCAACTTCTTACAGCCTCTGTCCTGCTTCCCATTAGAGATGGAAGAGGGAAGTTGTGATTAGCTAGAGAGGAAGAGGAGGAAAAGGGAAGGAGAAGTGGTAGGCCTCATGTCTCAAAGAGAACTCATATCCCTTATTTCATATTTCCTATCTCTGCTCTGGGGTGGTTTCCTGGGGAAAGAAATAAAAGCTGAGGGATGAGGCCTGATTATAGAGCATGAAGGAGAGAGCTTTAGACATTCTGCTTGTTTCATCTCATGAGCTGCCAGGCAGTAGGGGATTTATGGGGGGTAAGAGGAACATGTTACCCCATCTGCCCCTGGTGCTTCCTGGCAGGCCCAGCAGTGAGAGAGCTTGAAGATGGAGCAGGATGCCGCTGGGTCAAACCCAGTACTGAAGATCTGAGAGACCACCCTCTACCCTGGGTGACCCCATTAGTCAATGAATCTAGAAGGGTTTCAACAAGAGTAGCTAAAGAGCTGTGAATAACAAGTAGCCAATCAGGACTTCAAAAGGAAATTATAATAAGTAAAACTATGATGATGATGATGATGATGATGATACCAATACCGATGATGATACCGATACCCTTGTCTTAAGAGCTTTCTAAATGCCAGGTAAGTCTACAGAGCAATTTCTTTTGTCCCACTCCAATCAGGTGACCAGAGAAATCTACCCTTTCTAAGACACAGCTTTCCTAACATTCACTGTGCCATAAGACAAGGAAGTTATGATCCCCATTTGACAGGTAAGGAAATCGGGGCTAAGAAATGTGGGGAAACTTGACAGAGAGACAGAGATTTGAACTCGGGACCTCTCAATTCCAAGATTCTTACACGGTCCATTTCTAGGCCCAACACATGAACCTTCTTCCATGCCATCTTCCTCCTCCCTCTGCTGCTGGCCCAGCGACCTCCCCCTTGGCCAGTCTTCCCTCCTCCTCCTGAGATCACCCCACCCTTTGGTCTCTCCTCTTCTTCCCTCTGTATGTCTCTATGGAAATGAAGTCAAGATTATTTTTGGTGGAGTACACGTTACTTATGACCCTTGAGAAACATTTTGAATGTTGATCACATGTATTGTTTCCATTAAGGAAAAAACAACAAAATCAAGTCATTTCACTTTTATATGTCACATTCTTATTTATTCCCCTTAATTATTCAGTTGACCCTCAAGAGGAAGAAGTTTTCTTACTTCTAATCAACAAGCGTATCAGGTTGCTCTTATTCCTACTGTCTGGAGTCAGAGCAGGTTTATTTTTCTAGGGATATTAGATATCTCAACTCATGAGCCACCAGTGAATAACTTCAGGATTTTGATTTCAGTTTCAAGTGTTTCAGAGGGCCGCTTACAAATACCCGACCCGTCTTATCCATGCCCACCAGAGTTCTTGCTTAGATGATCATAGTGGCCTTTGAACTGTTTTGCCTCTCAAGGACTCCACCCCCATCTGTGCCAGAGTGACCTTTCCAGAACACAAATCTCATCATGTCCCTTCTCTGCTTAAATACTTCTGTTCCGTTCCCATGACCTCTAGATGAAGTCCAAGTAGCAAGTCATATGAACCCTCTAGGCCCTGGCCTTAGTTGACCTTACAGTCGTAACTCCTGCCCACCCCTCACCTCTCCGCAGATACAGGCCCCACAAGCAACTCTGAGCAATTCCCCTTCCTGGAATATGAGCTTGCTTACTGCCTCACCTTTGTTTGTGTTATTCCCCCTACATGGGGCATGTTTCCTTCCCACCCCACCCTTCCCCAAATCTGACCAAGTCCTACGAAAGTTTCCTCTGCAAAGCCTTCCACAATCCTGAGAATGTCAGAATTAGCTGTTCTCTTGACATTTTTCCCTTTCCTTTAGTAGATCTCATCAGAGTCTGGTTCTTAGGCGTTTCATGTCCATCTTCCCAGTTAGATCTTAGGTTCATTGAAGGCCTCTGCTTTATTAAATCCAGCCTATGCTCTCACTCAAGCACTGAGCACAGTACCTGGGACCCAGGCAGGTGCTGAGAAATTGATGAACTGAAATCCAAAACTGAAAATTTCTAAATTCCATCTTGACATTTCCAGTTAAAGGAGTCAGTGGCAGGTCTCTCATCTCAAAGCCACTTTGCCTCTCCTTTAGCCGACAAGTGACTTGTTTCCTGCCATGATGTCACTTCTTCCAAGAAGTCTTCTAGGTTTGGCATCCCTCCTATGAGAACTTCTTTAGCATCTGCATGAATGCACTCATCACTCTGAAGTGTAAATGCCTCTTTACCTGTCCATTTCCCCATTGGTCTGAGCACCTTGAGGCTGTGGGTCTAGCCCAGGGCAGGTACCTGGTAGTAGTTAACAATTACAAAATGCTTGCAGCATGCCCAGTGTGTTTTGAGCATTTTATATATACTAACTCACTTAAGTGCCAAAAAAACCCATGAGGTGGGTAGTATTAGCTAGAGAGCTTCTAAATATGCCCAAAGTCACACAGCTAGGAAGCGAAGGAACAAGGATTTTAATCAAGGCCATCTGATTCTAGTATCAGCTCTTATCTACTGCATATTTTTGCATAACTGAGTGAACGAAAGTGGGGCTGATGCTGAGGATCCCAGTACACCCTGGACTCCTGCTCATCTCCACCTGGGAGACATAGACCCACTCCAGTCTACAGGGAGTTGCCCAAATGCAAGGCCAAGATCTGTACTAATACAGCGTTCTTGGCGAATAGCGTTTTAATAAAGACTTATTGTTCTCGTCTGCCCTAGAAGCCACCCCATTTCCTGCTGCCTCACAGGGAGGTCCTGGGAATGGGTAACATTGCTTTGCTGATGAATAACCTCTGGAGTAGCTTTAGGAACAAAAGACCTCGCAGCAGCAGGCCTGCTGCCAGACCTCTCAAAGACAGGCCTTTCCCTCCTCTCTGGTGGGTACGTATATGGCTCAACAACTTGAAATATCCACGTAACCTTTGACCCAGTCTCTCCACTTACAGAAATTTATCCTATGGACCTATCCATATAATCCTCAAAGGTTCATATATAAAAGAGTTCCTCATAACATTGTTGATGAGAACAAACATTGGAAAAAACCCAGGTCTATCAAAAAGGAAATTAATAAATTATAGGCATCTAAACAGTGGGAAATTATACAACCATTAAAATGCTATTGGGAATCTATATTTATTGATGTGGCAGGCTGTCCATGAACTGGTATTGGGTAAAAACACAGGTTACTCTGTAGAATAGGTCGAGAAAGGTAGTTGATTCCTGAAGCAGACACTGAAAGTGGGATCGGCAGTTGCCCGTGGAGTGGGGGGAGAACAGAAATGGCTGGAGGACCAGAGAGGAAGACTTACCTCTTAATTTTGAACTCACCTCATGTGCACAGAAGTAGATTAGCTGTAATCCCTGGTTCATGATATACTTGTATTATTGGTCTGTGCATGACCAGTTTTTAATTTGATTTACTTATTCATTTATTTTTAACTCTCCAGCCAACCCAAGGAATAGAACATAATGATACCTTATATCTCCCTAGAGATCTTTCTCTACCCTACCCCTTAACATGCCCCAAGAGGTAACCAGTCTTCTGATGTTTGTGTTTTTCCTTTCTTTGTTTCTTTTGTATATATAGACCATATATATATAAATATGGTCTAAATCTAAATTACGTGTACCTTTAGTTGTTTCTAACCTTTAAAAGAAGAGTATCACGCTGTGTAAAATCTTTTGGAGGTAGTTTTTCTATTCAACATCATATTAAGATTCATCATGCTGCTGTGCATGGCTGCAGTCCATTCATTTCTTCATTGCTTTGTATTCAGCCATTGTAGGAATATATTGCATTTTTTAAATCCATTATCTCGTCAATAGACATCTGGGTTTTTCCAGATTTTTGCTATTATGAATAATGCATGTATGAATAGTCTCGTCCAGGTCTCGTGCTGCATGTGTTTCCAGTATTTCCGCTGCTTAAATGCTGAGCAATGGACTTTCTGGGGTGTTGGGTTCATGAATGTTTAGTTTTACTAGAATTGTTCATTACACGCCCACTAGCACATCAAAGAACTGTTGATGATCCAAGTTTTCTGCTACCCCAGGTTTAGTTAGACTTCTTAACTTGGGCAACCGAATAAATGAGAGACTTATTCTCAACACTTAGCCTTTCGTTCCTTTCAGACTTGGTACCAGATACATGTATTACTCCGATAAATAAATAAAATACAATTATATGTTTGTCTGAAGAGACAAAGGTTGGATATAACTCAAAATGTCAACTGTGAGTAACCCTAGGGTAATATGTGATTTTTATTTTCTTTTTTCTTTTTTATTTTTGTTTATCTCTGCATACATTTTTTTACTGTGTATATTATGTAATTTTTTAAAAGAAAAAAGGAAGACATAGTGCTCAACATTAGTCATTAGATAAATACAAATTAAAACCACAATAAAATACCACTATGTTACTCCTGAAATAGCTAAAACTTAAGATGGACTTACTGGAGAAGATTTGGAGCAACTAGAACTCTCATATATTGCTAATGGCATTACAAAATGGTATGGCCACTTAGGAAAAACGGTTTGGCAATTTCTTAAAAAGTTATATATGCACTAACCATATGATTCCACAATGCTACTCCTGAGTATTTACTCAAGAAAAACGAAAACATATGCTCTTATAAAAACACATGAAGTTTCTAGCAGCTTTATTCATAATAGTCCAAAACTGAGAGACAGAGAGAGAGAGTGAACGAGCAAGGGAGAATGAATTAAAATACATATATGCAGCAACATGGATGGATCTCAAAAGCATTTTGCTAAGTGAAAGAAACTGGATACAACAGCCCACATACTGTATAATTCCATGTATAGGACATTCTGGAAAAGGCAAACTGCTGTGACAAAAAAGAGCTCAGTGGCTGCCAGAAACTACAGGACTAGAGGTGGATGAAGAGGCTGGCTGCCTACAAAGGGCATGGGAATTTTGTGACATCACATCATGGAACTGTCCTCCATCTTGAGTAGAGGGGTAGATATATAACTGCATGTGTCTGTCAAAACTCAGAGACCTGTACACCAAAGAGGGTGAATTTTACTACATGTAAAGCATACTTTAACTTAAAAAATGGGGGATGTGGGGAGAGCTAAACCAAAGAGAACGACGGCTTGAAATCTGAGAAATTATGGGCAGCAAGGAAAGGGTCTTTCTCACGTGTACCCTGAATCAGCTCTTTGTGGAACCTCCTTCACGTCTGCTGCCTCCAGGCCCAGCCTCAGAGCTCCGTCTCTGACTTGCTGGTGACCTTGGGCAAGTAGTCCTGTGGCTCCTGTGGCTCCTGTGGCGGTGGCCATTGAATCATTCATTTATTCATTCACTGAACAGATATTTAACTTTGGCCTGCTCTGTTCCAGGCCCCGTGCTGGATACCAGGAATATAGTGACAAACAAGGCAGGCTTGGTCCTGTCCTACAGGGCCCTCAGTCCCCTGAGATGGATGAAAAACCACTAATGTGGCACATAATAGCAACCTTTATATATATTGCTTATCCTGTGCCAGACACTTGTCTGAATATGTACCAGCTCACCTGATTTCTAGACAACCCTAAATAGGAGAACCCATAATAGATGGGGAAATTGAGGCACAGTCAATAACCTGCCCATAGTAAGTGGCAGAGCTGGGATTTGAGACACGCCATCTGCCTCTAGAGTTCATATATTTGAACGCTACCCAATTCTGGCTTTTGGGTGGTTTTATAGTATAAAGCATAGTGCAAAGACAGGTCTCATCAGGAATGGGAACTTCCTGGAGGAAAGATAGGCTCACAAGTGGGGAAAATCTATTGCAGAGTTGACCCCAGCCTCTATCCACAGTCAGGTTTTGTTTTTTTTTTTTTACTTCTTTTAAATTTTTAAAATATTTTTTTAGATTTCTAGGTCACACCATGACTAAGTTCTGTCTACTAAGAGAAACGAGCCTCCCACCCAGCCCCAGCAGGCACAGACCGATAACTAGCATTCAGAAAAAGGAAAGTGGTTTCTGGGCAAGAGGCTGGACTGGAGCATGCTGGCTGGCTCTAGGCTTTCACCCCAAGGGGCAGGCCCCAGGCAGACCATGCCTGCCACCATTTTGTGCTCCTTAGTCAGAGTGGACACCTCCCCAGCCCCACCCCAGGTGAGTAGCCACCTTGTGATGCTGTGGAATCATGCTATTGCTTGAATGTTAGTTTTTATGTCCCTAATATCTATTTGCTCTTCTCTAGGTGACAGCATTATTTTCCTTTAGGAGACCACAACTCCCCAACCCTTAGTCTGTGTGATCCTGGGAGGCTGCTTTCTCTTGCCTCACTCAGGGCTGAACACATGACCCAGTCTTAGCCAATCAGAACCACCCAGCTATCTCTGTGGCCACAGGATTGCTTCAGAGGTATGCACCTGAGCTCAGTCAGGGCATAAAAGCAAAACCTGAGACTTTTGCTCTACCTATCAGAAAAGTATAGCTCTTTGTGGCTGAGATTGCTAAACTGGTAGGTCTCTGCCTTGAAAGGAGAATCTGAGAATCTAAGAAAGTCAACATAGCAGAAAGCCAAGACAGAGCAAGACATCCCTGATGACATAATTTGACCACTTGACCACTTGGAGACATCCATGCCTGAAGTTTATCTATCTTGAACTTTTTTAGTATGTGAGCCCCCAGATTCTCTAATTCATGCTTAGGCACTTATGTTTTTGGCATTTACAACCCAAAGTGACCAGTACAAATGCCAAAACACATCATAGTAGAGGGCAAAAATACTGGATAAGGAGTCTTAATGCTTAGCTTTGAGTCAAGGTTTCACTGCTTACCAGATCTTGAAACCTCCTTGTATTTCACTTTCTTCAGCTGTGAAATGGGAAGAGTCACTGCCTACAATACAGTGTTGTGGTGGAAAATCAAATGAGCATGGAGGGAAAGTGCCATGTAATCTGTAAAGCGCTTTGCAGATTCCAAACCTCATACTGTACACGAGTGGGCAGCTTTGTCGTACATGGTATTCAAAGGAGAAGGTGGTCTAGAAGTGAGCAGTTCCATTTGTGTCATGTCCAACCTGCTGCGTGACATCTGACAGGTGTTTTAAAGTTAGTTCTTGTCTTTGGAAAAATAGATTCCTTGGTATCCCTTAGCATAGCAGTCCCCAACCTTTTCAGCACCAGGGGCCGGTGTTCCTGAGAGTCCCCCCACCCGTAGGCCCTCACATGACCAAACCAGCCTCCTGCTCAGCAACCAAAAGGCTGAAGCCTGGCACAGCAGGGGACTTGGTTCTTAATGGCTGGTCAGTTTGATTGGCCCAGTGCCCACGTTCTACTCTATCATTTGTTAAATATTATTCATGTCTTCCTTGCTGATTGCCCTGGACTGTAATACCTGGTTCCCTTGTCTGTTTATTCCACTAGACGTAAAGCTCCTTGAGGGCCAGGAGGTTCTTGCCTCACCAGTAAAGTGGTTGACACACACCAGGTGCCCAATGCATGTTTACTAAATGAATGCATGGATGGGCAAGTGAATGAAAAGTTGGAGAGTCACTTTGAAAAATGGTAGGCCCCCCATCCTCACTCTGGACTCAAGTTTTCTTCAAGGCTTGTGATGGAAACCTTGCTCTTTGCCCTGGTTTTAGTGCTCTGAAGATCTTCGCCCTTACAGGATGCTCTCTCCACCTGCCACATCTGACTCCAGCCTTGCCAGTTGGATCCACCCTTTTCTCCTACAAGACTTCAACCCTCGCTGAGAACTGCTGAGCCTGGGAAGGTAAAGGTGTACCCCTTTCAGGAACCCATGAGTAGGTGAGCACACACATGTATGCACACATACACATACACACATGCACGGGGGGGACAGTCAACAGTGCTCACTGACTCTGGGAAGGTGACTAACTCATCCCAGTTTACCCAGGACTTTTCTGCTTTTAGCATTGAAAACCTTGTACTCCAGGGACCCTCTTTGTCCCTGGCAAAAGGGATGGTTGGTCAGGTCAATCTTCATGGCCAGTGGAGGGCATGGTAGCCTTCAGGATGGACTTCTGTGTTGCTGGTGCTGAGCACGGGGCCGGGCACATGGTGAGTTTGTCACATCTCTGCCACTTACTAGCCTCACTTTACCTTTTGGTTTCCTCAAGAGGGGATAGGATAGTAACTTCCCCATGGAGGCGCATATGCTGAAAATGTAAAAGTGCCTGGAGCTAACACCTGGAACATAGTATTATATAAATGAAAGCCATTATTATTGTTGTTTTTATTGTAATTATATATGTGCATGGAAGACAGGTTTCTAGATTTCTATTCATTAAACAAAAAGGAGGTATAAGGCTATAGAAGTGACCCTCCACTAAGACTGTTCTTAGCAAGACAAGACCCCCACTTCAACTTAAAAAAGAAAACAGCTTTATTCTGATAAAATTTATAAACCACATCATTTAGCCATTTAAAGCATTCGATTTAATGTTTTTAGTACATTCACAGGTTGTGCAATCATCAACACAATCTAAGTTTAGAACATATTCATCCCCCTCTAAAAGAAGTGCCATACTCATTATTACTCACTCCCAATTTCTCTCATACTCCTCCCCCAATTCTGCCCAGCCCTAGGCAACCACTAATCTATTTTCTGTCTCTACAGATTTGCCTATTCTGGAAATTTCACAAAGTGGAACCATATAATATGTGGTCTTTTGTGTCTGGCTTCTTTCACTTGGCACAATGTTTTCAAGGCTCATCCATGCTGAAGCATGTATCAGAACTTCATGCTTTTTATTGCCAACCCCCCTCAATCCATTTTAGATGCATCCAGAAAGGATTCAGTGCTCACCATATTCAGAACAAGCTTCTACTTGTGGAGAAAGAGATCAAATAATTTTTTATTTTTGCAATATTTATTTCTTTTGTCTTATTCTTAAGTTTTCTTTTTTGCCCTTATTGCCTTTTGTTTATTTTTTAAAGATATAATTGGAAATAAAAAGAGAATAAATATATCACATGTATTAGTTATAAAGCATAATAATATAATGAATAATTGTGAACTCACCACTCATCCCAAATTTCCTGCTCCAGAGGAATAACTGTTGGAGAATGAGGATGAAGTGTTCTTATCAAGCAATTTCCAATTCTTATTAGTTATATATTATTCATAATATTTCCATTTTATTCTGTAACTATAATTAAGTCTTTTGTGCTTTGTCTGGAGGTTGAGTCTAAAATCTGAAAAGCAATAAATAAATAGCATCATGATTCCATAAATATCATTCACATGACAACTCTTGACCCCCAAGAGAAAGAAATGTGAACCTGGCCAGTGACACAATTCCCAGTCTCAAGAAGCTCAAAGTCAAGAGTTTTTAGAGGTAGAAGAAAATGAAAGGATTTTTCCAGGCCAGCTGAATCTTCTTACAGACAGGAAACTAAGACTCGGGGAAGGAAAGAGATTTTGCTTCAAGTCACAAGGTCAGTCTCTCACACTGGGTTATAGCCACCTCCAGGAATTTGATAAATAGTGTTAGCCACTATTCCTTTTTAAAGGGAAATTAAATGATGAGGACCTCACATTATGGATTTAAGGGTATAAACTAAGAAAATAAAATAATAATTATAAAAAGTAAAGCTCTTTGTCTCCAAGTATCTTTGACTTGCGGGGAGGCAGAATTTGTCAGGGAGTGATTTCACTGGCTGCTGAGCCTGGAGAGGGTTGGCCTTGTCAAACCGAGAGGTAAGCTTCCTCTCTCCATCCTGCGTGGACTGGGTTCTTGCCTCTGAGAGAAGGGGTGAGAACTTCTCTGCTTACAGGTGGGAGACAGGAAGCAACAGGTCTGTGGGGCCCCGACAACTATGCTACAACACCTTATCTGTCTTTCTTGAGTCACCAGGTACAAAGGTATCTGTGCAAAGAGAGGGCACCCAGCCAGCTGTGGAGCTCCATGGCAGCAGGCTCCCCGACTCTCATGGCTTAGGGGAGGGTGAAGATTATGCTGGAGGGAGCTTGCTGCTCATGGCATCTGCTCAGGGAAAACCCCAACCCCTGAGCATCATGGAATGTGAACATAATAATAGTTAATGTTTATTTAGTACTTCCTGTCTGTCACATTTACTTAAGTTATTTCACCTAATCATCCGATGAAGTAGGTGCTGTTATTATCCCCATTTGTACAGATGCAGGAATTGAGGTCCAAAGAAAGTTTAAGTGTCTCGTTCAAAGGCTTAAAAAACTAGTACATGGCAGACCAGGATTTAGACCCAGGCAGCGACACACCAACTGTCATGCTGAGAACCATTTTGCCATACTGGTCTTGGAACTGGTGCACTAGTCTCAAGCCATGACCTGGCTGTTCATCTCTCTGAGCCTCGGTTGCCTCCTCTGGAAAATGGGAAGAATACTTTCTGCTCTGTAGTCAGGTTGGAGGACCAAATGCTCCAGCCCAGGGCCTGCTCCTCTGGTCCCAGCTGTCATCATAACCCCAACTCCAGCCCTTGCTGTACTAGAAGTTCCAGCCTGGCTGAACAATTAGCAGCTCAGGCCATGCTCTTGCAACCTTCTCTTAAGTGCCCTGGGGTCTAGAATTTCAGGTCAACTCGACAGACCATTTCTTGCTAAATTAAGCAGTATGCTCTTCAGTTTAAATGGCACCTAGAAATAAAAGCCTGCTGTGACCTTTGCAGAACAACATGTAGACTAAGAATCTTTGGAGGCCCTTAGCCCTGGATTCAAATTCCAGTTCTATCACTCTTACTGTATAAGCCTGGACAAATCTCTTGACCTCTCTGAGCCCTTGTTTCCAAATCTGTAAAAAGGATATAGTGATAGCTATATCAAAGGGCTATGTAAGAGAAGCCATATTGAATACTGTGAGCCCCAATAAATGGTAGATATCATTTTTATTACATAGCGTATTGTAATTACTGGCATTTAGCACAATGCCTGGTACAGAGTCTGCAATTAATAATATTTAGTAAATAAATGGATGAATGTTTACTTGTCAACATCCCTCACTAACTATGAGCTTCATAAGGGCAGGGACCATATTTTGTTTATTTCTATGTCCCCAGTGTCGGGCAGAGTGCCTGGCACATGGGGGTGCTTAATAAATGCTCGTTGTTTGCCCTAATGAGCTAATGGATCTGGACAGCTATCATCTGTGGTGCTAAAACCACAAGGTGAAAGGCCGATGGAGAACTCGATAATGGAGGGATCAGTAATAACTGAATCTTAGTTATTCTAATAGAGACAACCTGACACTTTCTTGCTTCCTGATATGATGCTACTCAGTATGAACTATGTTTTGCCTGAAAAACTGAATCTGAATTAAACCAAGCCTCTAGATCTAAGTACAGTTTATGTGATATATGGGAAAGAGAGACATGTTCAATGATGCTGCGAGGATGCATTTGACCAAATACAAAATGTAGGACATCTAACAGGACAAATGACACGGTAGCTTAAAAAAACAAAACAAACAAAAACAGTAGTAACAGTAAAAAAAAAAAAAAATCCTAAGTCCAGAATTATGTCAAAAATAGAAACAAACAAAAAAGGAATCTGTTTATCTTCATGATTATGCTGATGATTTCACAGTGCATGCATGTGCCCCCAAACTCATAAAATTATATACTTTAAATATGTGCTGTCAATTATATCTCAAAAAAGCTGAACAAAAAAGCATGGGGAGACTGTTACAGATATAAAAAGACTTAGTGTATATAACAGCCCAGTGTGAAATATGGGTCTTGCTTAGATCCTGATTCAGATAAACTAATTGTAAAAGAGACATTTTTTTCCACATGTGGCCTAGCCATTAGATGATCTTAAGAGACTATTGTTAATTTTATTGGGCATTAATACTAATAGGATGATGACCATGTTTTAAAAATCTTTCTCAGAGATGCAGACTGAAATATTTACAGGGAAAATGACATGTCATCTAGAATTTTCCTTGAAATACTCTGCCAAAATAAAAATTAAAATGCAGGGGTACGCCCTGTTAGAAGATCCAAAATCCATAACACTGACGAGGATGTGAAGAAACAGGAATTCTCATTTATTGTTGGTGGGAATGCAAATAGTACAGCCACTTTGGAAGAGAGTGACAATTTTTTTACAAAACTAAATATATTCTTAACATACAATCCAGCAACCTTGCTCCTTGGTGTTTATCCTAAGCAGCTGAAAACTTACACACACACAGAGACCTGCACATGGATGTTGCCAAAACCTAGAAGTAACTAAGATGTTCTTTAGTAGGTGAATGGATAAATAAATTGTGGTAAATCAGACAATGGAACATTATGCATCACTAAAAAGAAATGAGCTATCAAGCCATAAAAAGACATGGAGGAAACTTGAATGCATACTATTAACTGAAAGAAGCCAATCTAAAAAGTCTATTTACCTTATTACTCCAACTACATGGCGTTCTAGAAAAGGAAAAACTATGGTCACAGTAAAAAGATCAGTGGTTTATAGGAGTTAAGGGGGAAGGAGGGATAAATAGGCAGATGAAAAAGAGAGGAATTTAAGGGTGAAGAGACTCTATGATACTCTAAAGGTGGATACATGTCACTGTACATTTGTCCAAGCCCATGGAACATCCGACACCAAGAGAGAATCATAATGTAAACTATGAACTTTGGGTGATTAGGATGTGTCAACGTAAGTTCATCAGTTCTAACAAATGTATCCCTCTGGGAAATGTTGATAATGGGGGAGGCATGTGGGAAATCTCTGTACCTTCCTCTCAGACTTGCTGTTAACCTAACACTGCTCTTCAAAAAAGTCTTAATTAAAAAAAAATGCGACGGTGAAAAGATGAAACAAGATTTGGTACAATTACAAAGTTTACAAATTATAAAATTATAGAAATTTCAAAAGTAATTGTTAGAACTAGATGATAGATTCAGGGTGTTTTATTATGTTATACCTGGTATACATTTTACTATTTTCTTCACTTTGTTTTTGAAATAAAAATGTTTTTTGTAGATGCGGGTGGCTGAGCTGCAAAGGGTGGCACCCCTATCAGTTACCATCATTTTAGCAGGAGGCAGAGAAGGATATCCAGTTCCCTCCTCTGGGTGTTGGCAGGCGACCAGGTCCAGCGGAGGTGTCAGGAACCCCCAGGAGCAGTTAGAATGGATCCTCCCTTCCCCACACCACTGGGAGCCTGATCTGGCTGCAATCCTCGAAATTCTAATTTCCCTAGGATTCCACCCCAGCCACTTGGGGGTTTGGGCACCTCTCAGCAGAGCCTGGAACAAGTACTGCCTCTCCCAGCTGAATATCATTATTAGATTAATCATTAGCTCCAAAACTGACCAGTTGCTAGGACACCCAGGAAGTGAAAGTCCATCAGAGACACACCCTGCAATAAGGAAACCTAGAGTTTATCATCCCAAGGATGGATACCCAGTTTGTAGCAGTGGTAGGTAGGGTTGGTCATCCAGTTGGAGGTGCACTGGCCAGGCCTCTGGTCAACATTCATTTTCCCTGTTGTTGCCTGAAATTCTACTACCATCAACGCTGGACAAGCTCTCAAAGGGATTGGCTCCGAGCTCTGCAACTTTTCTTCCCATCAGTTGAGAAGCTAATGCAGGCACTGTACCTTACCACCTGCACTGACAGGTTTGCATACAATCCTGGGGTTTCCACAGACAACCTTCTCCAGTCCATCCACACACCAGGTTAAGAACCCAAGGTGGCATTTACTAGCTACAAGGTTTCTTTCTTTGAAAATAAAGCGTACCCCAGAGCCCTCTTTAAAATGCAGATTACCCTGTGAGGGTCAAAATGACTAACCAGTCAGTGTGAAAGTTTTTTGGAGCGGAGGCCAGAGGTAGCCTGAGACTAGTGGGGGGTGGGGAATGGAGAGCCTGGGGGTGAGGAGGCTTCATGTGGGCCTGAACCTAGAGTGCTAACAGCTAACTTTAGGGCATTTACAAGAACCCTGTGAATTAAATGCTATCAACATTCCCATTTTATGGACGAGGAAACTAAAACTAAAAAAAGTGAAGTGACACGCTCCCACCCTCCGCCCCCCCCCCTGCCGCTAGCCACAGAATAGGAACCCTCTATCAGCATGAGACCAACCGCTGTCAGCAGCAGGGCTCCTCGGCAGCACAGGCTCACCTTCTGCTCATTTGATCCTCAGAATGACATTTCAATTTTTTTGAAGTCAGAGGAAACTGCAGCAATTCACTGAAGGCCACAGTCTCACAATGTTCCACCTCCATGGGGTACCACTGTGTGCCCCCTCCTCACCCTGGACAGCAGAGAGAGGGCAGCCCTTCACGGCCAACTCCCTGGAGCTCGGAGAAGGACTTGCCGAGAAGTCTGAAGAGAGCTTCTCTCCTGACCTGTCCTCACTGCCCCTAATTGTTTTCTAAAATCCTTTTTATTGAATTATCAGAGCGTAATGGAAGAGTCGATGAGAGTCACTGCAGAGTTACAAGGCCAGGACTTGCTGGGCGGAGGAAAGCAGAGCCCTAAAGTCTCCCTGGGCCAAATGATGGTATAAAATATGTATTTTTACATAACTTGGAGAAAAAAAATAAACGGACAAGGCCGCCCCATGGGGGAAACGCCTCTTTCTGTATTTCCATTCTCTTGTTTAATGTGCAGTCCTGCTAGAGCCTCAGTGGGAAAGGAAAGCCTTTTCCCTATGAGCCTCCTGGTGGGTTAAGAAGCAGAGAGAGCCGAGATGCAGAAATCCAAATGGCCTGAGCCTGTGCTCAGAAACCCATTGAAACTGAGGGGATAGGTTTTGGGAGCGGGGGAGCTGAGCTGACCTGAAACAACGTCTCGGTATGAGATACCACCTCTCCTCTGGGCTTCAGAAAGTAGCCTCATTGGGCTCAGATTCATGGTTAACTCTGGGTGAAATAGTCAAAACATGGCCTTCCGCATGAGGAAGTGGGTAAGAAGGAGGTCCTTTCCAAAGAATAACCTTCACACCAAACATTTACTGAGCAGTTGCTACTAGGCGCCAAGTACTGTTTAGTGATTTTCTTGCATCATCTCCTATCAACCCATCTGTATGATTGAGAACATGGGCTTGCCCAAGGCCGCAGACCTAGTGAGCAGCTGACTCCACACTGTTTTGTAGTTCTGACCATGCTTGGAGGGTGAAGGGAAAGATGATGTCCTCGTCAGAGTAACCAAACCACACTGTTGGGGCCGGCCTTTACCAATCAGACAGGGAAGTCTGACCTAACATTTGCATGTCAGTTCTTTTTGATCCTAAAATTATTTTACTGGGACATAATTCTCTAGAAGAAGCGGTGGTGGCTATGGTGTGGTGTTAAGAGCCCCATCTGGGGATCAGGAGATCTTGGGTTCTAGTCTTGGCTTTGATGTTGACTTGCTATGAGACATTGAAAGATGTATTATTATTATTTGCAAATAACAGGTTTGGGCGATCTCTAAAGGGTCTCTTCCAGGTCGACATTAAAGGACAGATTAAAAATTGCAGCTTCAGCCGGAAGACTATCCAAGGCCCTGGAATCAGAAGAAGATGGGTTCCCGTCCTCCTCCATCTCCTACTGGCTTCAAATTCTTTATGCCTCAGTTGCCTGTCTATCAAATGGAAATTGTAGCACAGCTCTTGGGCTGTTTTGAGATGAGATTAAATGAGATGGCTAAAGTCAAATGCTTAGTTAGCACAGAGCCTGGCACAGTAACTTTCAATGCCCAGCACCTATTGTTATCACTCACATCTGTACAGGGCTTTTATGGTGCAGGAAACATTGTTCTTATTTATTGTATGACCACCTTACAACAATATAGGGAGATGTTTGTGATTATTCCATTTGGAAGGTGGAGAAACTGAGACTTGGAAAGAGGGGTCTCGCCCAGTGAATTGACTTGCAGACTCAGAAACCAATAGAGACCTGCTGTTAAAAACTACCGAACTAGGTAAAAGATAAAGCCTACGTGTTAGAGAGCCACCGACCGCGAGGCTGGGATTCGAACCCGGTGGTAATAGAAATCCTGGAGTCCCTGCACCCTGCCGGGACAGCGGGTCACTGGGTCGGCGCGAGGCAGCGGGGCGGGATCCGGGCCGGACCGTCCACCCACTGCGGGTAGAGGAAGCTGGGGTCGCGCCGCGCCGCTCATTGGCTGCGGCCGGCAGGTGCATCCTCAGCCAATCAGCGGTGCCAGGGGCGGGGCCTGCGAGGCTCACCTGGGGGCTGAGGCACTGCCCCGCTCAGTGGCGTCGGTAGCCGCAGAGCACCTGAATTCGCGGAAGTTCTGCTATACTCTATCCCGGTCCAGCCCAGCCAGACCCGACCCGACCAGACCCGACCCGACGCGACCCCCGCCCGGAGCGCCATGGGCCCTCAGTGCCGCAGCCTCAACGCGCTCCTGCTGCTGCTGCTGCTGCAGGTACGTCGGGTCCCCCTGGCTTTGTGGCGGACGCCTTCCTGCCGCATTATCCGCGCACCCTCCCGCAGTCCTTTTCTCTCTCCTGTCGTCCCCGCTCCCTCTTCCAAGAAAGTTTGGGTCCAAAGGGCCTGAGCAGCCTAGAAGCTGCGCGGCGCTCTGGGCTCGGAGGCGGTGGGAGTGGGAGCGGGTGAGGAGCGAGCGCGGCTTTGCCTGCTGCCCCCGCAGGTACCAGAAGTCGGGGCGCGCCGCGCTGCAAGCTCTGGGGACTCCGGGATGGCCGCGGTGTGGGCCAGGGGCGGGCAGTGGGGGGCCTGGAGCGGCATGGGGGTCGGGATATGAAAAAGGCACGCCCGGGTGCAAGTCCAGGAAGAGCCAGGAGTAGTGGGGACAATCCCTGAGATAAGGAAAAGGGAATCAATAGAAATAACGGCCAGGTAGTAAATAGTAAATAAGTATAGGGGCACCCTGGGATCAGAAAGTGGGTCCCTCCGTATGAGGAATTAGATTTAGGAGTGGGAGCGTTCCCGGTATGAGAGTGGATTTGGGAAGAGTAAAGATGAGACCACTGTAACTAAAAAGACGGGAAGGAAAGGGGTACCAGGTCGGGAAGAGGTGACCTCTCCCGGGCGTTCCTGGGGGCTTCGCTGCCGCAGGTCTGGGACTGAGTTTGGCGCGGCTGCCTGCGGGGGCGGGGGCGGGGGTTGGAGGTGGGTCCCTCCCACAATCCCGACGCCCGGAGGGAGGGAGAGGTGGCGCTGTCGGTTTCGGTGTGAGCTGGAGGAGACCCCCCTCCGACCCCACCCGTCACTACCTCGGTTCCATACCTTTCCCCTATCCCAGGTCTCATCAAGGCTCTGCCAGGAGCCGGAGCCCTGCAGTCCCGGCTTTGGCGCCGAGAGCTACACGTTCATCGTGCCGCGGCGGCACTTGGAGAGAGGCAGAGTCCTGGGCAGAGGTGAGGGCGCGCCGCCAGGGTCCGAGAAATCGCGCTCCCACGCCCCTGGGCTGGACTGGCCAAGCCCCTTTTTCTGTGGCTCAAATGACACCCTTGGAATTTACACAGATGCAGAAATTTAAGCTTTACCATGGTTTAGCACTGTGGTTGAGGGGGCCTATCCTGTTGTGGTTAATTATTTTTGGAAGGGGGGGTGGTACCAATTAGAGGCCTCCAGTGTTCCTGACCACTTTAGAGACAAGTCTGTCATTTCAGACTGCAAAAACCTAATACGGAGGAAGGAGGAAAGGCGGGAGGGAAGTGGCAATTCCCCTTTCATAGATGAGCAAAGGAAGGCTCAGAGGGTGGAGTCCACTTGCCCAGCCAGGGTCAGCGGAGTGGGAATTTGAACTAGCATCTCACTCCCAGGCCTCACTCTGCACCATCCCTGGGATGACTGAGGAGCCCTCTCAGTTACTAAGCTGTGGCTTTTGCTCATAGAGATGAAAACATTTGATACAGGTACTATTACCCCAAGGAATAATGGTTAAAAAAAGAAAAAAAAAAGCCTAGTAGTTCTGACTCAGGGAATAAAAACGCACACAAATGTACTTCTCTGGGCTTTATCACTGCGATAATCAGAATTCTAGAGTTTGCTTTGTTTCGCTTTACTATTGCCCAGGAGAGCAAGGGAAGGTTGGTTTCTCTTCTGGTTTCACTGATTCCCAGGTGTTTATTTTCTGTCAAATCACTTTTGCCTCCTTTTTGATTTTAGTTGATTGGGTGAGCCATCATGACAATAAAAAACACTTTTTGAAACAAGAATTAACCCACAATCCCCCTGAAGGAATTCACTGTTTGTTCTTCCAGTCTTTGGCCGTGTGAAAAATCTGCCATAATCAAGCTGTTGCCTGAAAAAAATTTTTGAACTTTGGAAGTTGTTTCAACAGTAGGCAACAACTTGACTGATTAAACACATTTGCGTTTCTGAGGTCAGTGTTGTGTGGAGCTTTCTATCAGGTCGGAAAGTAAGTTTTGTCTGTCCGATTTTGCAGTGGGTCTACCATGACTTGGCTAGTCTCTTCTTGATGTTCCAGCCCTGCCCTCTTTTCGGCACCTGGGAGAAATAGAGATATAGGGACATTCCATCTTTGCCCTCGGTATTGCCCTCGGTATTGCATGTTCCAGCAGGTTGCTGAGAATGTCCCAGGACCCACCTAGAGGGCATAGATTTTTAGATGTCTGGGATGTTCTGATGGGTATCAGTGGGCAGTGAGGATTGGCTTCTGGGAGGAGGCAGAGTTGACCCAGACTTGAAGAGCAGGTCAGAGGTTAGACATGGAAGTGTCCCGACACAAATGCTGGTCACTCCGTTTTGCTGCGCCAAGACATTTGGCAGCACCAAGCTCTTCTAGACAATAATAATAATATTGCATCCTGCCATTTGAGGTGGATGTCTTCCTCCCTCTGTGTTTGTCAATAGAAGTGTTGACAGGAAGTGGTGGTGGTAGCGGAAGTGTGTCAGACCAGGTGTGAGGTGGAGAGGCCTGCAGCTGGTGGTCTTGGTTAGAGAGGCTATCTCTGCAAGCTGCTTGAGTGGCTGGTTCAGTTTCCTTTATGTCCTCAGACTCACTCCCACATAACAGATTTCTTGACATTTCACTTTTGGGGAGCTTTATGGACCATGGGGTCCCCTTTGACCAATCCAATGTGGAATTGCCCCAGGACAGAAGTGCCCTTCTGGTTAAATCACACAGGTGACCTCAGGGAACTGGCTTTGTGATTTAAAAAGGCAGCTAGATGGAGTGAAGGGTTAAAGAAGTACAAATTAGTAGTCTATAGATGGTCATGGGGCTGGGAGGAGCAGAGCATAGGGAATGCAGTCAGCATTATGTATTGGCTAGGCAGAGGGTCAGAGGAGAGAAAGAGCAATTAGGGGGATCGTTTTATAAACTATATAAATGTCTAACCAATGTACAGTATACCTGAAACTGACACGATAATAATTTTTTTAAAAGTTGTGGCTAGCCTTAGGTAGCCTCACTGTCTTTGGACAGTCCAGAAAAATGGAGGGATGCTGAATTAGTACCAGGTTTAAACAATGGCTCTGTGGAGAATTTGCTGCAGAGGAGTTTGAGAACAAGGAACCTGTCACTTTTTGTCCATCAGTGACCATAGAGTGTCACAAATAGGATATGGCTGAACTCAGGGGCCTTTGAAGTGGTTTGCTGGGGTCATTCCTGTACCCCAGTAGATCCTGGTACTTATCCCATTGGTTTCTCTCCAGGTTCTAGGATGTTTTAAAAACAAAAACACAACTCAACTGAACACTGGTTCTTTAGTTTCTGATCATTTTCGTTTTTCTTTGTATGGATTGGTTTGAGAAACCTAGGCTATTAGATTGTTTCGGATTGCAGAAGTATTATCCTCGTGCATTCAGCTTTAGGTTGACTTGGGGTTTGGGGAGTGGGAAAAAAAGGCGGTAGGCTTTTAAACCGATGGGTTCCTTGCTTTGTTTCCTCTACCACCTGGCTTTGGGCAAACAGGGCTTATATTTTGGATATGATCTGAATGCTTGATGGATTGACCTAGCTCACAGGCACCCACCTGTGCAGATTAAATATACCCATTTCCCCTTCCTGCTAAAAGATGTGCCAAAACGTAGTGGAAACAGTATGCTGACCCCTAGTTAAACTGGGCCTTATAAAAACAAATGGGAGACCTGCTTTGGGATGACTTTACATCATCAAGATCCCCACTCCCTCACTGCTCAAACTTCTAACCATCACTTCCCTTCTAACCATCACTTCCCTTCCTGGTTACTCACATCTGTGATAAGGGTTATGCAGAGCCCCTGGGGATGGATACCACTGGGTCATCCTCCTGCCCTTGCCTTTGTGTCTCACAAGGAGTGGAGGCCTAAGGCCCTTAACCCTGCAAGGCCATTTAATGAAGGCTGGCTGCTGCTCCTGCCCTTCATCTCTGCCAGGTGGTTATGGACATCCCAGTTTGCTCTCCGGGGCTTTTTATTGAGTAAGCCTTTTCTTCTGAAATGCTCCCCTTGGTGTCTGTTACACAGTCCCTTCCAAGCATAGCCCCAGATAAGCCAGACACTGAAGCAATCAGCTCTCACATCTCCCAGAAACTGCCAAAATCCTAAAGTCCCCGAGAGGCACCTGTCACAATCCAGACTTCCTGGATTTCTACTCTGCCTCAACTCCCATCACCTCTCAGAGCATCAGGCTTTCAAGGTGGGGAATGAAATCAGTATGGCTGGTCAGGATAGTTCTGTAAGTACCTGAAACATCCAAGTTTGAATTTCAGCTACTACCGATATGACCTTGGGTAAATGACTTTACTTATGAACATCAGTATCCTCATGTGTTAAATGGGAGGCAATAATACTTACATGTTTGCCATGAGAATTAAATATGTATATTCATTCATTCAGTCAATAAATATGAGTGCCTATTGAGTTCCAGAACTGGGCTAGACCCTGGGATTATAGTAATGAATAAAACAGATGTGGGCTGAACATTAGAGCAAGTGAGACAGATATAAAGAAATAAGAAAGAGTCACTAAATGGTGGCTTGTATTTCTTAGGAACAGAGTAGGCATTAAATATCATTTTGAACAAATGAATGAATAAATATTTACTACCCCTCATACCTTGGCTTATCTTTTCCCTCTTATACTCTGTGACCTCAGGCTAGCCCAAGATGCCGATTGTAACTGGGCAGGGAAGAGTTGGGTCTGTGGCTTTTGTAGCAGGTAGATAAGTATGACCTGGGTAGATAAGTATGTCCTGGGGACACAATATACTGAGTATTTCCTTTTGAAAACTGCCTGGATGCCCTTTGCCAGCTGAGGGACATTGGCCAAGGACTTTCTAAGCCTTAGTTTTCCCATCTATAAAATGGGCAAAACAGCATGCAAGTCTTAGAGTATGTCAAATGCTCAGTGGATATTAAATTTTAAAGCCCTTGGAATATTTGCTGCCTTCTATTTGAGACTCTCCCTTCTGTGTTTTACCTTCCTTTTGGTTCAAAGTTTCCCTGTGCTCCCTCCCCCTGGCAAACCAGCCAAACCAGTTTCCTCTCTCTCTCTGCTTCTGTGTTAAAGCAAACAGTACTCTGCAAACAGTGAGTAGACCAAAGTGCCCTCTGCTAGGAAAGGAAATTCTGGTATTTTCTTGCTTGCCACTGTGCAGTGTGCTTGGGGTGGGCCGAAGTGGGTTTGCTCATGAATATCATTTGGAATTGGGGTAGGAGGAGTGGGAAAATGAATAACCGAGGGTGGAGAAGTCAGCTTCTGCTTGGTTTTTAAAATATTTCATAATATACATGGTTAAGAATATTAGTCTGTTTTTCAATGGCCAGAAGTACTCTGCCCCAGCCCCTGAGACTCTGGGGTCACCCACATGGCTAATCATCGAATCATCTGGGGCACTTCAAACACAGAGATTTGCCCTCCTGCTAATTCACTGAGCTACAGTTTCTGAGGGTGGTGTTCTGGACATGGCACTGGACAACTCCAGCGGCTGGATCACAAATGTTTGATGAGTAAATACCTGGTGCTAGCCAGGGTGTGGGCATCTGATTGTCAGCCTGAGGCCAGGGATCCACGGGCACCCTCAATCAGGGAGGAGTAAGGCTGGTCCTTCTTCCATGCGGGCAAAAGGAAGCTCTGTGTGTACAAAGTGGAGTGGATGGGGTGGGAATGGGGGGCCTAAAGAAGTAGCCAGTGCATAAATTTCTTCCCCTGACGTAAGACCCAGCCCCTGCCCTCAGGGAGATTCCAGAAACTCTCTGAGATGAAAGGCCCAGCCGGTAAATCTAGTACACTCTGAGAATGTCCTTGAGGTGGGAGTGGCTTTACCTGCTAGGCCTTGGTGAATGAGAGGGTGTCATGTCAGCCAGGCAGAGAAAGGGAGAGGACTCTCCAGGAAAAAGAAATGGGGTGCCCAGAGGTGTGGCAGGGCATAGCAGAGTCGGGCTGGCCTTGTGCTTTCTGAAATAAGGGACCTGCTATAGGAGGAGAGGGTCGTACCTTCTTTTTTGCCCAACAGTATATTTGTGTGTTCTCTCCTACTATAGAACTTCTACATTCTTTTACTTTTTTTATAACCACATGGTGTGGATGTGCTATCGTCTGTTTAACTTGCCCCGATAGATACTGAGTTGTGTGTGTGCTATCTTTTAGAAAACAGCACTGCAGGGAATAACAAAGTCTACATTTTTTTTTTTTCACATGTGCTGGTGTATGCAGAAGATAAATTTCCACAGATGGGTCTGCCGAATCAGGCTACGCATATTTGTAATTTTGACAGATATTGCCCTCCACCAGGACTGTATCAGCTTGCTCCCCTCTGAGCATCTAGAGACAACCTCTGTTAACCACTGTCCTTGTGAGGGTTTTAAGCAAAAGGTATTGGGAGCCTGCTTCTCTGAAGACAAAACAGTTTTGATTTGAGAAAGACTTCAAGGTTCTAGCAGCTAAATGGTTCTAAGCAAGAAGTAATTCCAGCAGCTTCTAGAATGTTCTTTTGCACTCATTCTGGGGAATAGACCAGAAGGAGAAGCAAGTTGGAGAAGGAAAATGAGTTCTTGGTTAGGAAAGTGGTGGGGCTGAGTGAGGGGTCCAGAGTTTAACAAAGAGATGTCTGGGAATTTTAGGACTGGAGCTTGGAAGAATGTTAAGTACTCACTTTAAATATGAATTTGTGTAGGAAAATGGTATTTTACCTTAATCACACTGGAGCATAAAATGATAGAAGGGCTGTGCTGAGAGTATTTTTTGGAGGTGGCCAAAAAATAAAAATATAAATATAAATATTTATTTTCACCCAGTATTAGGAGTGGGTCCTGCAAAGGGCTTCTTAGACTTGACAGTTTAGTTAAGCCTCACAGTAGCTTATCTGTCATTATCCTCCTGCCCACCCCCTACCCCCAGAAGAGGAAACAAGCTCAGAGAGGTTGGACAACTTGTTGGAGGTAAACCAGCTAGGTTGTGGCAGAACTGGGGTTACGGCCCTAGACTTTTACCTTTCATAACCTCTACTCTCAGCCATGCCCACCTTGTGCCTTGCTGCCAACCTACATCCACGTGGAACCCAAGTCACCTTTCCAGGGGACAGGAATTCCCTCCTTCCCTTTGGAGAATTTCTTTATACCTTTGCATCTCACTGATTTTAACTGCGATGCTGGAATTTAGCCTCTTGCCTTAGTAGGGCCTCTTTTGTCTTTTCCTTACAGGCAATTTCATCCTCTTTCCCTTCTGACCTTCACTTCCAAATAAATGCTAGGCGAACAGCACTTATTTTTTTTTTTATGTTTGTCTTTTCTGGGTCCCTGGCAATTTAATCATTCTGGCATTCAAGATTTGGAGAATGGGAGGGAAAGTGTCCTGCACAAACTCATGTTCCAACTGGGACTTACTCAAGGTGTGGGAGCCAGGCAGAGATCGGGGTGTGGATCTCTCCCCAGAACGAGAGAACACGCCCGGATCCAGTGAGCTCAGATGTGACTGCTAGGACCTAATGGGCCTGCCTGGGAGGGCTGAACCTGCTCCCCGGGAGCAACATCACAACCGGTAGCCGGCCCAGGACCCCGTGGGATAATTGGCCAAGGCCTGGATAATAATTAGCAGGGCTTTGTAATTAGGAGAGCTTGTAACAAGCCGAAAGCGTTTCAGTTATATGATACCTGGGCAAGTTGAAGGCTAAGAACACCTGTTTCTGTGGTTTGGCATTCAAACACACGGATACATCTCTGTTCCCAGAGTTTTCCCAAAAGAAGTTTGAGAGTGTCCTCACCTAGATTTTTGCAACAGCTTCTTTTCTGTTCTCTCTGCTCTCCTTTCCCTTTCCCCAATACAGTCTTTTCTCCACCCAGCATCCAGTTGGAACATATTGATCTTACTCAAAATCTGCCCGTGGTTTCCATTTCACACAGAATAAACGTCAGAGTCCTTTCTATGACTTCATAAGGTTTCCATGATCGGCCCCCTCAGTGCCTCCCCGTTACCTCCTGCCTTCATTGCTTCTGGCAGCACTTAGAGCACATCAGGTATACTTCTGCCTCAGGGCCTTTGCACTGGCTATTAATGTTTTCTATACCTTTCTCCTGCTATCTGCTTGGCTCACTCATTCATATCCTCAAGTTTTTGCTCAAATGTCACCTGTTTAGGGAGGCCTTTCTTGAACTCTCTATTTGACATAGTAACCTCTTCTCCCAGTACTCTTTACCACTTTTCTTTGCTTTATTTTTCTCTGTAGCACCATTTAACATGCTCTGTATTTCACTTATTTCTCCTGTCCATTGTCTGACTTAGTCTACCAGAAAATAAGCTCCAGGAGGCCAGGGATTTTTGTTTATTTAGTTCACAGGCTGCATTGTATCTAGAATGGTGCCTGGCACATAATAGGTATTCAGTAAGCATTTGTTGAATGAATGAATGAATGAAATTTCAGAGTGTATATGTAGGTCTAAATATTTTTTGGATTTAGAAGCTATTCCACTGTGCTTTTTAAAAAATTGAGATGTAATAGACATATACCATCGTATTAGTATCAGGTGTAATTGTGCTTTTTGTTTTAAAGAAAAGAGGGAACTTTTTTCCGTATGAGCCACAGAAAGGACACAAGGAGGAAGGGTTGTTCTCAGAGCATGTGTCTCTGCTTGGCACTCCCCAGTTTCTTTGAGCCCTGCACACCCTGTTGTATGTAACCTTACCTAATTGTCACAAAACAGCTTGCAGCCTGGAGTCTAAAGGTCAGAGGAGCCATTTCTGCCCCACACTTCTTGGTGTAAGGAAGCACCAGATCAAAATCTAAACAGAGATCTGAGCCCGCCAGGGCCATCTGTTTGGTTTCCTATTGTCTGAGTAACACCTTCCTTGAGCGAGGCTCCCAGATACACCTAACACCTTCCTCCTGGGTATCTGCAGCATCCTTCAGGTCCATTAATTGTTCAGGACTTGACATCCATTCTTCTAGTTCTTGGCAATACACAGGAGCCTGTTGAGAGATACAAAAAACTCAAAGAAAATAATTTAAGGCTAACTCAATCAGCTCATGGCCAAGACAAACATCTCACAGCTTGGAAATCCACCTGATAATAAATATTAATTGAGAAAGTATTATAGGGTAATATCTTATAAATCTTGATGTAAGAAACAACACCTTGCCTTCGGGAAGGTAATGGGCAGAGTTACCAGAGTTAGCAAATAAAAAATACAGCATGCTCAGTTACATTTGAATTTCAGCTAAACAATGACTAACGTTATAGTATCAGTATGCCCCATGCAATATATGAGATACACTAACAATTTTTTTTATTGATTCATCCTCTTATCACAAGCAACATTGTGCTGACTAGTACTTACTATGTGTCCAGAACTCTTCCCGTATGCTGTCTTTATCCTTTAGACCTCAACAATCAGTGAGAAGCGACAGTTGTTGGCCGTGAGAGGCTAAGTCAGGTAGTACATGCAGGTCATGCGGACAGGAAGTGGGCGAGACTGGCCGTGGGTGTTCTGGTGGCTGATGGACTCCAAAGCCTGCACGCTTTGCAGCAGGAAAAGGCAACTGACCAGACATGCTATGATCAGCCAGATGAAGGGGATGGATAATTCCTGCTCTGAAGGTCTCGGAGAGAGGTCCCTCTGGATGACAGAGGCAGTCATTTGTCCATTCACTGAACAGATTTATGTTGAGCACCAGCCAACACTAGCACAATGCTAAGCATCAGGGATATAATGGGACAAAACAAAATCCCGCTCTTGTGGGTTTCTCTTCTGGTCAGAGGAGACAGGAGGAGGCAGGTAGATGGTGATCTATGGAAGGAAAAAAACATAGCAGGAAGGACGATAAGAACTGTTGTGTGTTGGGCTGGAGAGGTTTGGGGGAGTTATCACTAAGAAAAATGACATTCGGGGAGACGCCTGAGGAACTGAAGTGGTCAGTAGATGTTAGAATTGGACTGTGTCTTGAAAAAGCTGAGCTACCCACATTTGTTGATGATACTTAAAAAGATTATTCTCTGAACAGGCGTTTCGCTAGAGGCATAATCCTGAGGGCTAATTGTCACCACATCTCCTTTAAAGGGTATCAGATTCAAACCAACATCTACTGCTCTTTCCAAGCCACCCACCCCCTTGGCGTGTTGCCCAAGAAGACTATGGCTCGAGTCTAGTTTTCTTAACCCCCTCGTGGTAGACCGATGAGATTGTTCTAAAGAGGCATCATGACTTCTAGAGCATGTTTTTTTTTTCTTTTTGTGGTGGTGGTGGGGCGTGGTAACATGTATACTGATGTCATAGGATCTGCTAGTTAGAATAAAGCCTGAATTCAGTAAGAAGGTTTTCGAGGACTGCAGACTTCCTCCCCCACAAATTCCTCATCACCATTGTGTAGGAGTATTTGAAAAGGGAACGAGATGACCAACTTGTTTGTGGGAAGACTTGCGACTTTCCTATCGAAAACGTTACCCGTTGAGTCAGCCATGGGACAGTCACCTGGGCACTTATTGGCAGATGGGGTGGGACCCTGAATCACCGCCATTGAGAGGCCTTTCCTGGTGAGCTTATCGGTCTCAGAGGTTGAATCAACTATGACATCATCGTCTCATAGTAACAGGTTCTTCAGGTGCCTGTTCTTACTCAGAAATCCTGGGAGATACGGGCCCTGGATCTCTTTACTCTTAGCAAGAAGGCCTGGGTTTTACAGAAATGAATGGGTTCAGCAGCTGCTCGGTGAAGTTCACGTGGCCAGTTTCATTACCACCCCAACTCCTGAGCTTCTAATAATCATGACTAAACTTTCTGGAGAAATTAGAATTTGTGGTTGTACTCTCTGTACCTTTTGCCTTCTCAAGTCTGCATTTATAAAGAAATGCTCCTCTGTGCCTTGCAGATGGCTGTTTCGGAGCGTGTCATTTGAGTCTTTGATTTAGAAATTTCCATGTAAATTGTGCTGATTTCTATTTGGACTTTGGAATAAGTTGCGATTTCTCTCTCCCTTTTTCTTCCTTACTGCTAATCCTCTCACCTGTACCATGGGAGTCCTTAAGACTTTGAGAATTAAATACCTAGGAGGCTGTTCACCCTGGGAAACTGTACTTTACTTGCCAGGTGTGAGGTTTTTACTCCTGGTTTCAACTGAGATTTGATGTCAAGGTTGTGACTTTAATCTTCAGCATTTATTTTCTATTTTAACCTGTGAAACTTGAAGGGACGAGTCTCACTGAGCCTCCCTCCAAGAATAAAGGTGAATTGGGGAGGGCGGTGTGAGAGGCAGGATAGTGTGGGTTTGAATTTTGAGTTGCCTCTTATTTGACATGTGACCTTGGGTACCTTACATAACTTTCCTGTGCCTCAGTCCCCTCACCTGTAACATTGTAGTTCCCAACCTTACAGGATTAAGGTGAAGATTCAGTGTGTTAACACATGTGAAGTGTTTTCAGAGCCTGGCACACAGTCCTGGGCATTGGAGAGGTACTGGGTGTTCGGGGTTCCTGATGATCCATGAAATAGGGTCAGCATTAGTCTGGAGCCAGGGGCAGCTTCTCTCACCAAAACTGATTAGTTTATTCTTGCAGGGATCCCTGCCCAGCCTTCCACTAGCCCATCAATAATAGTTCAGTAATGCTGTTATTTCCTCAGGCCCCAGGATTCTTAAACCACCCTGGGTGGGGAGTTTTATGAATGACTATCTCAGCCTTTGCTTCTGGCCTTTTGAGAAAGCCTAGAACCAATTAATCTGCTTTCAAAAACTTGCAAAGGGTATCTGTCTTTCATGTGGCCCCATGGAGAACAGAATAAAAAGAAATGAGACAGAATTGCAGCAGGAAGGACTAGGGTGAGACTTCTGAGATTGTTTTCAAGCACTAGAAATGAGGGTTCTGAATACGGACAGCTCCTGTTCCTATTGTGCCACCTAAAACACCTCTGGTCACACCAGGGTCTACTTGCCTGTCCCCCACAATCCCTTGCTGCAGCCCTGTTCCAGATAAGAAACTCCAAGGTCTCTGAAAAACTTCATAGACCCTCCCTCTACAGCAAGACTCAGAATTGTTCAGCATTAAACATACAGAAAGAGTATGTTTTTAAAAACCCATTTATCAGAGACAGAGATAGAAGGAACCTGAAGAGTCATTAAGTTTCTTAGTTTATACATGAATTTGGCTCATTCAGTGAGGTTAGGTGCCTGGATCAGAGTCACACAGCTTGTGGGTGTCAGAATTAGGATAATAATATTAACATTGTTAAATACGAACTGTAATAGTCATTTCAGTGTTTATTGATTGAGTACTCAGCTGTTCATGTAGGATCTTATTTTGTAATCCATCTGCACCAACCTTTAAGGTGTAGGTGCCGTTTTCAGATAATAAAACAGAAGCCTCTGGAAGTTACTCACCAACCCAGGGTCACAGAGCTAGCATCCTGGGATGGAAACAGTTACAAGGACCCTCCCAGCCTGCCTGCTTTTACTCCTCCCTGTGCTCAGCAGTTCCATATGTGAGAGGACCCTCCTTCTAGATTCTTCACTTTGGCCTAAAAAGGAACCTCAAGGTCCACCTAAGTCCTTTACCAGTTTGAGCCTTTGAGTAAATGAAGTTTCAAGATCCTGCTTGCCCCTTTGAAAACCCAGAATAAAATGGGGGTCCCTTTTAAATCCGAGTGGTGAAGTATCAAGAGATGAAAGTTTGCAAGCCGCCTGTTCAGAGCTTCATAGGCTCCTTTAATTATTATCATTATTTTCTTTTCTAAACTGTTATTTAGAGTTTCTTCCTAATCACTTTGGGGGTGGGGGTGTGGTGAGAAGAGGAGTGGGAAGGGGGGAAATTAACTAGTTAACCCTGTGAATGCTACATGCTTGACCTTTCTACCGAGCTGGATGGGAAGGAAAGTATTTTCTTTTTAAAATGTTTCATAATAGTAGTAATGGATTGGGGTTATGCTGACAAAGAAAAAGGGGTCTTGATCCATTAGAGATACTAACTTACGTATTTACAAATGGAAATATATGTGTCTGGGATAGGTAAGGAGATGGGGTGCAGATGACCTAAGACTGCCATGAGTTGAGCATTGTTGGTGCTGGATATGTAGGGCTCGTTATACTATTTTCTCTACTTTTGGGTATGTTGAGATCTTATAAAGTTTAAACAAGTTCTACAAGGAAAATCTGATCTGTAATAGAAAATTCAAACACCCCCCAGAAGCCCTCCCCTTCTCCATGGCCAATGTTAACAATTTGGTGTGTACCTTCTCCCCCCGCCCCCCACAACCCCCCAGACACTTTTCTAAGTATTTATAAAACATGTGTGCCCATATTTCTGGGGTTTTTGAAACTGGAGTTTTCCAGAAATGGAAATATGAATTGTTCTGCAAAATGTACCCCTCTCCCACCCTCCTTTATAGTACTTTCTGGAAAATCATGCACGTTGGTCCGTGGGACTTTCCCCCTTATTCTCTTTGACCTGAGAAAGGTGTTTTTAATATCACAGGAAAGCCAGCTGAGTTCCCCTCATGATGGTGTTTGAGTGCCTACTGTAAGCTCTGTGTCAGTCACAACGCTTCTCCTCTCCCGAGGGGTTTGGAGATCAGTCCAGGAGCATTGGAAAACGCTAAGATGCCAAGTTATCAGACAATGGGTGCATTCAGAATCCAGGTGGGGTTAGACCTGTGTGGGCTGGAGCAGCTGGCAAAGCTTCTGCAGGCCAGGCGGAGTGGGGCCTGAGGTGTTAGGTGGCATGTGAGCAGGAAGGTGGGGAGAAGGTGTCTCTCTTTGGCGGCAGGTGGGGAGGGACCTCACTCTTAGATTCTGGGGCCTAAGAATATGACAAAGGGAATGTTTGAATGGTGACTCAAAGGTGGCTGAAATGAAATTGAGCTACCTGCCCTGGAGTCACAGCAGGAGAGTGGGGTGCTGTGGGGAAATTCCTTCTTGGCACTTCTGGCTTGGCCTCTGAGGCTGACAGGGCCTAACAGGGTCATAGAAGGAGAGTTAAGGAGCTGCTGCTGGCTGGCTGGGGCCCTGATTGCAGAGATCAGGCAAGCTGGGAAGACAGGAGTGGCAGGTTTTTAAAACTGGAGCTTTCCTCTGGCCCTGGGGCCAGTGGACCTAGTCAGTCCAGGATCTGCTGGGGCAATCTGGAGCCGGCCACGGAGAACCAGCAATGAGCTGCACCACCCATGTGACCCTCAGAGGCCAGCATGGTCTGGCCTGGTTCATTAAACCCGGGCCCGTCCCTCCTTGTTGTCCTACCTCACCCCAAGGGCTTACCCAAAATCCACTCCTCCTCTATCCCAACCTTGCTTCTCGGTGCCATCTTAGCAAGTGGCAGCACCTGTTCTGTCCATTTGTCCATCACTCGTTTGTTTGTTCGTTCATTCAATAAATAATGATTGAGAGCTATTATGTGCCAAGCACTATTGTAGGACTGTGGATACAGCAGAGAAGCAGACATGTAACTCTCTTCCCGGATGGAGTTTGTATTCTATTGTTTTGGTGGGAACAGGTAATAAATGTAATAAATATGTAAAACATTTAAGCTGTTGGGTGGCAACAAATGTTTAGGAAAACTAAATCTGAGTGAGGAATTCCTTCCTGGGAAGTAGTGGGGAGATCTCAGAAGGCCTCACTGAAGGGGAATTAGGTAGTTGCTTGCGGGGCTCTTCTATGGGGAGGATTAGGGTGGTGGTTATAACATGAATCCTGGCTTCTGACTGCTTAGGTTCTGGAGCTGAGCACAGAGGCCTGGGGCCTCTCCCAGGTTTCTAATTCCCTTGGTCCAGGGTGAGGTCCATGGATTCACATTTCTAATAGTGCTGTCGGTCCACAGGCTCTCTGTTCCCACCACAGGCACATTCTTGTGTTTCCTGCATGGCTAACTCACCTTTCTAGGCTAGCTCAGTTGATGCTTCCTCCAGGAAGCCTCCCCTGATCTTCCACCTCCAGGCCTGGGTCAGGGTATCTCTCTCTCCCCCAAACTCTCTTTCAGATTGGGATCCCCGAGTTCTCTTCTCTCTCCACCAGGCTTGGTGCCCCATGAATTGTCCCTAGTATAGCACCTAGAATGTAGTTGGCACTCAATTAGTAGTTGTTTGATGAGGGGCTCTTTGCTGGGGATAATTAGGCCTGAGGGTCCCTGGAGATGGGTGTGGGAACTTTGGGGGTAGTGCATTATAATGTAGAAGAGGAACCCAGATTCCTAGATCTTTCATTATTTTAAATCAGATTGTGCTTTTCGTCTGAAAAAAAAATAAAATAAAACCACTTTCAGCTGAGCTTCATTGTGGTCCCTCTAGTCATTCTTTTAAACAATAATGGGAGCTTTAAAAAAATAGTACCTCCTTTATCTCCTCCCTCCCCGCCCCCCCATGGCTATTCGCTTCCTAAAGATAAATCAATTGTAGAAAGCAGCTTAATTTAAAGCGTTCTATTCCTCCGCTTTTTAACGTTGAAGGGAAATTAATGGTGATAGCTACTGCTTTTTTGTGTTTAGCCATTAACCAGGCACCGAGCCCAAAACTTCAGCTCTCTTTTTAACCTACTGAGCCTGCCTTGTGCCAGGAATTTAGACAGGGCCTCAGAAGTGATCACTTCCACCCCCACACTCCCCTTACCCCCGTGTGGAATTCCTATTCTAGAAGGTGGGGGGACAACAAAGAGAATAAGTAGGTGATTGGTACTTGCCAGAAGATAAAGTCATCGGAGTCAAGCAGGGTGCGTGGGCTAGGAGTCTTGCAGGTGGAGATCTCACCTGTTATTCTGTTATTGCCACAATCCTTTGTCTCCTGGGCCCAATCCCACTATACAGATGAGAAGTCAAGATTGACAAAGGGGAATAACGCATTTTGGAGGGTGCAGTTGAAGTGGCTGGGAGGTGGAGGAAAATGCAGAGAGGAGAGGGAACTAGAAGAGGGTTGTGGGACCTGGAAGTGGGGGAGGGAAGTAAATATTCACGGTTGGGGGTAATCACATCCTCTTCTACTCTTTGGAATGTGGACACCCCAAAAGCTCTGCTATTTGAAATGCTGATTAGTTAATTAGCAATTGTTTACAGGCCTTCAGCTCGGCTAAGGTTTTACCTCTGTAATTCTGGGGTATTTTAACTAATTAAATAAACAAATGGCTTCCCCTCCCCCCTTTTCAATGTATAAATCTGGGTGGGGGTCTAGGAATCTGCATTTTTAAGGAAGCCCACTCTGCTTGAACTGGACGTCCAGAGATTGCCTGTAAAAGAAAAGCTGGACCATAGGACAGGTCCACAAACCTGGGCTAGGGTGTGACTCACCTGGATAACTTAAAGTGCAGATTTGGAGGGGCCTCCTCTCCGTAGACTGAGGGTCACACTCCCCAGGTGAATCTTGATTAAGTTTGGGGGCAAAAGGAAATCTCTGAACCCACCCAAAGTTTTAGACAAGATGAGTGTGTGTGTGTGTGTGTGTGAACAATTTTGGGGTTCAGAGGGTCTCAATTTTCATCAGACTATGAGGCATCCAAGGTTTCCCACTGCTCCGCCGCCCTCCCCTCCAGAAAAAAAAAAAAAAAAAGGCTTTCAAGGATTGGCTCTGTACATAAAGGATTGGTTCCCACAATTCTGAAGTAACAACCAGCCTCAGTGTCCATCAAGTCACAGGTGAAAAGAAATCAAGCTGAGGGCTGCATACTCCCTAGGAAGTGTGGCAAGTGGCCAAAACTCTGTGAAGGAGGAAGAGTTCCAGTGTATTTGGAGAGGAGAACTTGGATGGCCAAGGGGCTCATTCTCCCTTCCTTCCTCCTCCTTCCCTCCCTTTCTTCTATCTACCTGTCATTCATTCTTAAATTCAGATAGGCTTTGGGCACCTGCTGTATTCAAGACCCTCAGCAATCCATGCTGCTAGAGCAGGGAGGGCAACCTAGTTAATTCAGACAAGTTAACTTACTTGATTTGGATGGAGGTGTCATTTATGAGTCTGCAAACACAGTTCTCTGATTTATGAGTTGCATAACCCAATATTAAAGCACATGGCCAAGCCTTGCTGCTGTCCCAGAGAAGCCAGCATTAAACACAAGCCAAGCATGGAAATACATACAGCAGCTGCTATTTCCATTTTGGGTTGGGCCAAGTAAGAATTTTAGGGAATTTCCTTACCTGTGGACAAGGGAGTAAAGTTGCTTTTCAATTTTTGTGTGGGGAGCGGGGAGAGGGAAGATTTGGTTTATGATTAATCCATCTAGAGTTTGATAACAGATCCAACAACTGTGTAAGGCATTTCAAAAATTTGATGCCAAGTGTACTTTGAAATTTTAGGGAGGGCAATTAATTATGAATCTGAGGACTTTTTGGGTTGTCTTTGCCCTAAGACAGGTGATTTATCTCTCTCTTTTTGAAAAGTATTTCTGCACATGTTATGACTTTCAGATATTTAACACTTTTAAAAGATTTATTTTTCTCTCATGGGGAAGTTCTCTGTTGCAGCTGGATCTTTTTTCTTTATGTCACGTGTCTTGATCTCACTTAATCCCCCTTAATATAAGTGTCAAATAATTAAAGACTATTATCAAGAACCCTTCAGTTATTGGCATGCACTTGGTTTTTACATATGTGAACTTATATAGTTTTCATACTAACCCTAAAATAATTATTTCCATTTTATAAATGAGACTGAAGCTCAGGTAAGTCCCCTTGGCTACTTAGTGGCAGGACAAGGATTCACAATTTGCATCTAACTGCTAGGATACACAGCTTCCCTTCCTTCATATAGCTGACTCAAGTTGTCCAAGCACTCAGGCAGGGGTCCAATACTGGAACAACTGTAACTGGGTTTCTTTCAAGGGGCTTCTTGTCTTTCTGTTAACTTTTTCCCTCTGCGAAATGGTATAAGTAATACCTGCTTCATAATGTTATTAGGGGAGATTAAATGAGATAAACAATACAGAATGTCAGGCATGCACTGGGCACTCAGATAGTAGTAGTTATTACTATTCCTGCTAATTGTAAAATGTAATAGCTATTATTATTATTAACCCTGATATAGCTCTTACTTTATGCTGGGAATTGCCCTAAGCATCTGCATAGTACCCTATAATTCCCCCAATAATTCTATGGGAATGTAGATTTTAAACCCTATTTTTTAGATGAAAAAGAGAGGCCCGGAGAGGTTCATTTAACTTGTAGTCCAACATGATATGGAGATCTGCTACTTAGGTCTTAAGGTCATTTTATCCTCTTGGGAATGGAACCTGATGGGTCATCCCTACTCCATTGTAGATGATGATGTTCCAATAATGGGAAGATTAGGATCCTCCTAAGATAGGCATTCTCTTTCACTGGTGTGCAAGACTTCCTGAAATGACATTCCTTTTTTAAGACTTCATTAAGAACCTCTCGTCTCTGTTGGTCTGTTTCTTCACTTTGTTCATTCTCACCTCATTCCAAAGAAGAACTGAAGGCATGGGTTACCTGGTACATCATATCTGTATATCAGATAGAGATAGGGAAGTAGGCAAAGGAAAATTAAAGATAAAAGATGTGGATTAGGAGGAGGATTGAGTAGCCAAATGCTTGTCACAAAGCCTGGATCTCTGCTAAAAGCAGACCACAGATTTGACTCTGAGCTTCCTAATAGGTAATAGAAGGGAGGTGACATTGGAGGGTTAGGCATAGACCAGCTCTTGTCTCTGGATTAGATGGCCTCTTTTGAAAGAATGATGAATGCCTCTGCATCCAGATGAAGTGATGCGAACCAGCCCATTTAGTTGATTCATGCTTCTGGTTTTTCAGGGAACCTTTGCCCTCAGCCGGAGGAGTCTCTGTCTGTTTCTTTTGGAAATGATGTACAGGAGACCAAACAATGAATATGAACTTGTTCAGTGAACATTGCTAACTAAGTGTGGGCTCTGTGTCAGAAAGCATTTTGGATGGATGGTTGATGAAAATAAATGAGTTCCTGCCCACAGGATCCTGTTTTTCAATTCCAGCTAAATCAGACCTCTCCTTGCTGCTGTGCACACGTAATTTCCTGCTCTGGTTCTGTTTCTGGTAGCATCTGATTTTTTTCTAGTGCTGGAATAGCAGCTAACTTTCACTGTGAACTTTTTTTCTCTGCCTGACACTGTGCTGAGGGCTTTCTTTACACAGATTAACCTATTTAGTCATCCCATCCCTTCAGGAAATAGGGACCATTATGGTCTACGTTCTATAGGTGAGAAAGTGAGGCAGGAGAAGGCAAAGGTATGTGCCTGAGGTGACATAGTTGGTAAGTGGTGGAGCTGGAATTTGAACTCAGGTCGTCTGACCTCTCACCTGGACTCTTAACCACTTAGTATTATACTGTAAACTTCAATTAAGGACTCAGAGTCTAGGCAATTTGTCTCAAAATTGACCCCATATTGCCCTGTGATGGCTAGTAGTTTTATGTCCTTAAGTCCTTGCAGACAGGGTCACTGCCTTTCACAACTCATTTTCTTGCCAGGCATGGAAGGACAGGGCTTCATTAGAGCTTTGAAGCCTCATCTCTAATTTACGGTTTTGACAATTGCTGTCCCTCCTAACCTCTTTAATAAGTCTCTTTAATGAGTCCACTAAGATTAATAAGCCATAGACCTTTCAAGTAATGAATGTTCACTGAGCATCTTTTATGCACTAGGCTCTGTCTGCATCCAGATGGAGCAACCACAGATAGCCAACATTTACTGAGTACTTACAATGTGCCCAGCACTGGACTGACCTCTCCCTGCATGGATCTTGTATGTTCTTCATCACACTGTGAGTAAGAACTACAGTCACTTCTGCTTAACATGATGTAGGTCTTCCTAACAATCACTCAGTAAAAACCACAGGGCTTATGGGGAAATAGCTAGGGGACAGCACTCAAAAACTTTGCAATACATTAAAGAAAAGAAATTTGCTTGTGGGAGTAGGTCTCGGTCGGGTGGTGCCTTGTGAGTTATTGTGGAAGGAAGATAACCTGGAATCTGGTAGACGGTTGAAACGCCAGATGGGGATGGGTGTAGCACGTAACACATTTTGAACTCAAGTGGTTGGAAGTTGTGTGTATGTGTGTGTTTTGTTCATTTCTGTTCTTCAGCTGACTATACTTGTCTACATCCACCTCATATTTTTCATAAAATTATACACATGAGCAAACTTGAAATTTGAGTTATGCTCAAATGGTTTTCTAATAAATCATTCATGTTGGAGCAAATTTACATTTTCAGAGCAAGCATTATGGAAGAACCGACTGTTATCTCTATTTTGCAGTCAAGTAAACTGAGTCTTGAGAAATAAAGTGACTGGCCCAGTAAGGGGGTGGCAGTACTGGGATTTTAATTTACATCAGCCAGCATACTTAACTTTTGTGTCACAGGGCTCTTTACCTTTTCATTCATGGGGAAGAAGTCATGATGACAGAGTTGGTCAAGAGGAGAGATTCTGGAACATTCATTACTAAGGAGAAAGAATGGTCTGTAGTGAATGTCCAGTGGTTGAGAATATTCAGGAGTGATATTTAAAAATTTTTAATGATGGCCAGTACAGTGTGGACCTTGTTCAGTCAAAGTGTATGCCTGAGATTTAGTGCTCATACGGGTCCTGGCATCCTGAGCATCAGCTGGAGGGTGGGTGGGCAGGGAGGAAGCCCCCTAGGAGGCTCAGGGCAGGGGTTACTTACCAACCATAGGGGACTGTCAATATTTCAACCATTGGTGCAGCTGTGTCAGTCCATACTAGCTGCATATCAGTCCTGATTCTGTGTGCTGCCTGCCATGGTCGGCTCCTGCTCCTGGTGACTCTGTGAATGAGTGATGTGCACAGTGTCTTGTCTTTAGCCCTGTTCAGCTCCCGTAGGCTCATGCATGGCTTCTTTTATGTAGTCAATCCATCTCATGTTTGCTCTTCCTCTTTTCCTGCTGTCCTCTATTATTCCCTGCCTTATTGTCATTTCCAAAGAACCCTGCCTTCTCATAATACACCTGAGGTAGGATGCTTTAGTTTTGTTGTTTTTGTATCCTTAATAAATATATGGTTGGTTAGTTTATTCTTATTATGTTAGTTCTCATTATAGAATCTTCCCCTGACCCCCAAAACTTTAAATTATGAGAACTTAAAATATCTAAAAGTTGAGATATAGTACAATGAAACACTGCATTTTACAATTAATACTGTCATATTTGCCATATCTGTGTGTATATGAGCTTTATGAGCCATTTAAAGTATGTTGCAGACATTTCACCACTAAATACTTTAGCCTGCATCTCCTAAGAGAAGGTCATTTTCCTTTTGAACTGTAACGCTATTATCACAACTGAAAAAAAATTTACTATATCATCTAACATCTACTCCACATTCAAATATCCCCAACTATCCCAAGAATGCCTTTTATTTATTATAGACTCTTACATGCAAGCCATTTAGAATGTTGCCGCCCCTGATCACAGCTGCCCCTGTGTACACAGTAGGGAATGTGAAAAGAAAAGGCATTCTTCCCTTCCTATCAGAGCCTACTGGCCTCCTTTTGTTCTGCTTTGGGGCTAGAACTTGCAGTATCTGTTAGATGCTAGGTGGGGTTGGAAGTTTCTGTTTTTGTGTCTATAAGAACATAAATTTTATGTAAGCTATATATATCCATGTACACACCAGCCACTACAGAATTCAAGTTTGTAATTTAAAAAGACATTATATTTCCCTCCCTGTAATAAAGCATAGCTGGAATTTTTAGATTTGAAGCTTCTAAGGATAACAGAGCTGATGGTGTCAGCATGTTGCTTTCAAAAGGAACGAAAGGTTATGATTTCATAGACTCTGAAATTAGACTTCAAGGTCAAGACACGGTATAAGCTCAGGGGGGAGCATTTTCTGGAGCACTCACTCATGATACTTGGGTGCTTAGCTTTAGTTATCCATTACCCTTTCCACTTTCCATCGATCTTCTACAAACCCCCCCACAAAAGGAAGATTTAGCAATGTAACAAGCTAAATAGTATACTTTGCAGAGTAACAAGCTAGTTCGTATACTTAGCAGTGTAACAAGCTAGTTCGTATACTTTGCTATTTTGAACAGTAAAGATCACCATTTCCTGAACATGAACAATAGATTAAGTACATAGCACGATGAAGGGGTTAGTGTTAGCCTCTGTACAACGTACTCACTGTGCATAAAATCTGAGTCCGACAGGCTCGTATGCCAGCTAGTACATTGGTCCCTTTCTTTGGGGGAAAGTCATGCACTTTCTCATTTAATCTTCATTACAGTCCTTTGATTTAGAGATTTCCATTAAACCCATTTTATAGATGAGGAAATGAAAGCCTGGAGGAGGGCAAATGACTTAATGTGAACTGTAGGTCTGAATGGTGGAGCCAAAACCTCAATTCAGGTGTGCCTGGAGTTGCCATTTGTTACCACCGTGCGACCCCATGTCCTATGTTTATAGACCTGTCGTCACACATGTGATGTTGGTGTACATAAGCCTTATATCTTAAGCTGGTTTAGAAAAAAACAGAATTACCCTGAGTTCATTTTGGGCGGTGTTCAGGTAGGTTGACCTTGTGCTTCCTGTGCTACTTCCAGGCTTTCTCAACAAACTGTACGAAAGCATAATGGTCAAGAGCTCTAATTCCAGTTTCATATCAGCAACTTAGAAGCTATATGACCTTGAGTAAATTATCTATATATCATCCGTGCCTCAATTTTTCTACCTGTCAAATGAAGATAATAATAACACTTTATCTAGTTATTGCAAAAACTAAATGTCTAAAAATGAGCTTGCCATATAGTATGTATTATAGCAAGTGTTAGTCTTAGTAGTGTTAGTTATCATCACCATTACCACTACCAAAGACTTTGTAGCCAGGATTGCCTTCAAAACAGCGTTTGTGAGGTGGTGATATTCTAGGGCAGGTAACATGCTTCCTTAGAAGATCATTAGCAAAAACACAGTAAGATAACACTTCACACTCACTAAGATAGCTATAATTAAAAAAAAAAAGAAGAAGAAAATGAAAAGTGTTGGTGAGGAGGAATTAGAACCCTCATATACTGTTGATGGGAATGTAAGATTGAGCAGCCACTGTGGAAAACAGTCTGAGTTCCTCAAAAAGTTGAACATGGTTACCACGTGACCCAGCAATTCCACTCCTGGGTATATACATAAGAGACTTGAATAAGTATGTCCACACAAAGACTTGTACATGAATGTTCATAGCATTATTCAGAGTAGCCAAAACATAAAAACAACCCAAATGTTTATCTACTGATCAGTGCATAAATAAAATGTGTATATTCATAAAGTTGACTATTATTCAGCCATAAAAAGGAATGAAGTACCGATACATGCTACAACATGGATAAATTTGAGACATCACACCAAGTGAAAGAAGCCAGATACAAAGCCACATATTTATGATTCCATTTATATGAAATATCCAGAATAGGGAAATCCATAGGGACAGAAAACAGATGAGTGGTAGCCAGGGGCTGGGGGAAGAGGAGAGGAATTGGGGCTGAATGCTGATGGGTACATGGTTTATTTTGGGGGTGAGGAAGTATTCTAGAATTACAGAGTTACGATGGTTGCACAACATGGGAAAGAACTAAAAAAACACTGAAATGGTACACTTAGAATTGGTGAATTTTATGTTATGTGAATTATATCTCGCATTTTTAAAATACAATGGGGAAAAAAGATCATTAGTGAAACAGTTGCTGTTTGCAGTAGAAAGCTCTGGATTTTTAGTAAACAACCTCATACCAGGGTGATTCTATATGGCTCTGCCCTCTGAGGAACCCTGGTTTGCAGGCTTCCCATAAACAGGGGATTCTGGGAAACCACAGCCACCTACCTACCTAAGAAAATGGACACCCGAAATAAGTTTGATGTATTTTGTAATCAGAAGGGCAGGCAGGCTTTTGAGATGAGCCTAAGCTAATGGCTTAAAAGGGTGTTTAAAGAGAAAGCTGTATAGCCTGACTGGTCTGATCTCCTGCCCAGTCAGCAGAGATGGCGCATTACAAATGAGAAGTATTTAAAGCTGGCATCAATGGCACACATTTGCCCTGCCTTCCAGGGTTTAGTTAATGGACAGTTCTCCTGTGGAACTGATTAAGGTGGGAAGGTTCTTTCTCCTCTTCCTGGCTACCCTGGCATGCCCCCTTTATGTCAGAAGGCAGGAAGTTCTCTGGGAATTAACATCCAAAGGTTGCACTCTGATTTGAGCAAATTAAGGCCTTTGGGGAAGGCCAGGTGGCATCTCAGGTTTTGCTAGGCCCAGTGAGCCCCATTACCAGCCAAGGTGTTGAGCCAACTTTATTGACAGCTCTTAGAGCCAGTTCCTATGCTGTTGAAATTCTCTCACAGACTTGCCTACACACGGGCCTTGTCAGATCTCAACACCCTACCTGCCTCATGCAGTGTGGGCTTTAATGAGATGCCCCAAGGGCATCTCACCTGGAATCTGACACATCTATTTGGTGACTTTGTGCAGGGAGTAAAAAGACTAAGAGAACCAAGGAGAGAGGAGACACGCTGACAGATCAGAGAGTGGGGCAAAGTGGATGTCAAGGTTTTGGGGCCAGGCTGGCTTGAGTTCAATTCCCAGCTCTGCCTGTTTGCTAGGTGTGTGACTTTGGGTAAGCCACTTCACCTCTGTGTGTCTTGGTTTGTTCACCTGTAAAATGGGGCTGCAGTACCTGTCTCCCAGAGGGGGATTAACTGGGATTCTACATGGTTCTTCTCATAGGGCTGACACTTGATCACTTACAAGTAATACTTGATTATTTATGATAGGTGTGAAATCATTAGGATGATTAGAAATCCTAGTTGGCTTGTAGGCTTATGAAGTTATGGTGGGTATTCCTGGCTCATGAGCATCCTTGGAGGGTCTAAACTGGGGATTCCAAAGCCCTCAATTCACAGCCATTCTCAGACCCCACCATGGCCTCTGGAAAGCATGTCCACCTCTGCTGGCTTTGTCTTCAGGGTTCACATGAAGAACCTCCTCTTGGACTGACTTTGGGATCATATGAGGCCGCCTTCAGATCTGGCCAGATGTTTGGGGGAGACAAAGATACCACCTATTCATTCAACAATACTTACTAAGGACAATACCTATTAAGTGCTCAGCACTGGTGTAGGTGCTATAGATACGATAATGAACATGACATTTAGACAAAACCCCTGTCTTCATGGAACCTATGTTTGGTTGGAAGGATAATAGGTAATAAGTAAATAGGCGTATAGTAAATATATAATGTGGTAAGAGCTGCAGAGAAAAAATAAAGTAGGGAAGAAGGCTAAGGAAGGAGTGCCAGGGGCAGGGGGCTGCTATTTTAAATACAATGTTCAGGGCCTATGTGGAAGGTGACCTTTGAAGGAATGGAAGAAGAGGTCATCTGGGGAAGACAGGGATTATCAGGAAGAGCTGGGTCACTGGCCAAGAGAACAGCTAATACAAATAACTTGGGCAGGAGCATAGCCAGCATATTGGCTAGAGCAGAGTGAATGAGGTGAGGGTAGTCTGTGACAAATCAGAGAAGCAGCTGGGTCCTGACCACAGGGGTTTGTGCTTTATCCTGAGAGAAATGGGGATTTCTAAAGGGCTGAGTAGAGCAGAGGCACATCCTGATCTGACTGTGGTTGTAATAGGCTCACCGGGTCTACTGCAGAGAGAAGAGGCTGTGGGGATCTGGGCCAGGATTGAGAAGACTCAAGCTGCTGCAGTGGTCCAGGTGTCAAGAGATGAATTGGGTCTATGAGAGCAAAAGTCTTGGATCCTTGGCCGTCTCCATGTTCTTCTTCCACCTCCCATTTCGACTTCTGTCCTCACTCCTCACCTGTGCTTTGTTTTCACAGCACTCAAAGCACGCTGGCAGGAGGTTTGAAGTTATTTGTCTGCTGGTGCTTAGGGGTTGAGGCTGGAGAGGCATCAGAAATAACCAGTCATTGTGGCCTCAGCTGAGCCCCTTCATGTTCTCATCCTCCTTCCCAACACCCATGCCAGTTTATGCCCTCAATGTGTCTCTAGTTCAGAGCTCCTGTTTTGGGATCTCAGACACCATCGAGAAACTATCAAAAGCCATGGAGTCTCCCACAGGTGTCCACATATTTGCTCATAATTCCAGAGGGTTCACACCTTCCCATTCACAGACCCAGAACCTTGACTCAGTTCAGAGGTCCCACTGCAAAGCAGAACAGCAACGTGGGAAATGTCCTTTCTCAGCCACAGAGGGGTTTTCTGGTGGCCTGAGAAGGTACCAAAATTTTGATCAGGAGAGGTGGGAGCAACTTGACTTCTCCAAGTTAAGAGCTTGTCCACAGGCAAGGTCACTGCACTTAAAAGCAGGAGGGGCAGGTGTCCTGGGGGATGTGGATGAGTCCGGAGAGAGGCACCTGTAGGATTTTAGTTTACAGAGGGGTCCTGTGTTTGCTGCACCTCCCCAGAGCCAGCCCTTGGGGTCCCTGCCTCTCCTGCAGGGTGGCCTCAGAGGCAGCTGTGAAGCTTCCATTTCCTTAAATCTATGATATGACAACAACAGCGGCAAAGCTGCGGCTTAACTGGCTTAACCACGCATCAAGTCTGCGCACTTGGTAAGAGCTCTCTTCTTATCTTCCCCTGTTTAGAAAGAGGAAATTGAGAACTGGGATTCATTTTCCTGATGTCACACAGCTAGTTTGAGGCACAGTTGCGATGCAAATCCAGATCTATCTGGACTACAAGCTTATACACTGAACCTCAGTGCTGTACAGCATTTGATGAAGCCATCTGAATTTGAGTGAAGGGCATTCAAGAGTCTGGCAGCCCCATTCTGTTTGAGGTCAGCTCTGAGCAAAAGACATTTCCTTCTTAGGTGGCCTTGCTTTTTCTACTCTTCACTGGCCCTTATTTTGCCTTCTGGTGCCAGCGACACCAATCTTTCTAGAAGGATTCAGCCCCTATACATCTTGAGGAGTAAACTGCCAGTCTGTCTCTTCTTTCAGTCTGTCCCTCACTCTGCAGAGGGCAACTTTATCATCCTTGCCCCTTTGCTTCTGGACCAGTTTCATGGGTCAGTGTCCCTCTTAAAGTGTGACCTTTGGAAAGAAAAACAGCATTCGTCATTCAGATCATTAGGTTGTAACCCTGAGAATGTACTTATCAAACCACAAGTAGAATCAGCAGAACAAAACCATGTGGCCTCCCATATCTGAGTGTTTTATTTCTGATAATGTAACTGAAGTTTGCAGGCGGGGTTTTAGAAGCCCAAATGCAGAGCTTGCCTGTTGAAGTTCCTCAACTAGTTTGTCAACTAAACACTAACCCTCCTTCTGTTCAACCCTCTTGTTAAAGAAAACTGTCTATATGAAAACAGGAAAGCAAACATGAACCGATTCAAATGGTACAAAAGAATACAAAAGCAGGGAGTTCCCTCCCTTTATTTCCTATATCAGCAGTTTTCCTCCTGAGACAACTAGTGTTAGCAGTTTCTTGTATCCTCCTGAAGGTATTCTATCCCATTTTGCTCTTTGGTTTCTTTGAAGACAAGTTCCTCTCATATTATTACATATAGATTTATTATTTTTTAATAGCTGCCGCGTTCTTTTTAGTTTCTACTGTATTTTTCTATTGAGTGATTCCCCTTTGGGTGTTTAACCAGTCCCCTTGAGTGCTGTTTCTATTTTTTGCCACTATAAACGAGCCTGCAGTGACTCTCTGTAGGTCTGTCCTTATGCACGTGTGTGAGTCCATCTGTGGGATAAGCTCCTAGACGTGGGCTTTGCCAGACAAGAGGATGGAAGCTTGTAAAATCTATAAACATGGTCAGGATGCCCTCCAAAAGGGCGTGGTACTGGTTCTGTGTGCCATGATGTCCAACAAGGTCTTTGAGCCCCACATCTTGGCTGACAGTTCAGCCTTTGTGTGTTACAGAAGGGAAAACTAACCCAGAATGAACGAAAGGGACTTGTGCTTTTCTTCCTGACAAACCCCAGAGAGAATCTGGTCACCTGATTTGGCATCTAGCATTCTTCTTACTAGACCAGCTGATAGGATTCCCCCCGCTACAGCACCCCTTCCTTCTTCAGTCATGTGTGGGTCATACCCCTTCTTTCCCACCACCCACGTGGACCCTTCCTCTGGTTTCCTGCATCCTGGGTGGCTGAGATTTTCAGAGGGTCATCTGGGCACAAATGCTCTGAGTATTTGCAAAAATATAAATTTTTCTCCTATAGAATAAATAGTAAGCAATTTACATATGGCCACCTACAATTTTTTAAACTTTACAAATAGTATGTTTACAATGCTGAAAAATCAACCAATATAAATAAATATATACAAAGATCTCTACTCCCACCCTGCCCTCTTTGGGACCAATAGCATCCCTTCCCCCATACCTGTAATCTCAATTATTAGTTTATTCCAAAGTTTCTGTATGCAAATATAAGCAAATGTGGACATATGTTCTCGTCCCCCTGCACTGCTTTGCATCTTGCTTGTTATTAACTAACACTATGTCTCAGAGTTCATTCCACAGTGGATGCATAGTTTTCTCATTTCTTTTATAGCCGCATAGTATTTCACGATAAGAAAATTCCATAGTTTATTTAACTAATCCTCTATTGATGGATGCTTGGGATGTTTCCCATATTCAGCTATTGCAAACAATGCCTTAGTGAATAACCTTGTCCATGGGTCATTTTGCCTGTGTGTAAGCTTGCAATTTCTAATTACACTGGAAAATGGGAAGAAGCCGGGTAAAGGGAAGAAGCCAGCCAGATAAAGGGACTACAGAGTCTTGTAAGAGTTACAACCAGGAAAATTAAAAGTTTGGGAACCGCTGCTGGGACAGGTGCCACAGGTCCTTGTGCAGCGACTGTACCGTGGCATCTTACAGGAGGTAGCCATGTGGCGTGTGGCGGTGCTCCGGCGTATGCCAAAGTCTGCATCTGGACCTGTGGGTCAGTCTTTATGTCATTTTCTTATTTTTGGTTTTCTTAATCTACTTGGAATTCTTGGAGCGAGCAACCCCGTCTGAGCTATTTCTGTCTTTTCCTGGGACTCGACAGGATGCGGGGAGTTTATTTCTCAGGAGAGTGAACAAAGGTGCATGTGGGGGCCGAGCGATTACCTTTAGGCCAGTCGAGTAGATTTAGCAAACACTCTTGGAAGCAACTGCCTTTCGCATCAATGCTTATTTGTTCTTGATAATGAAAAATGATGCTAGCATCCATTAAAAAAGAGAAAGCCTCCTCTTGTAAGCTCTGTTTGGACAAGTGAGCACTTGTTTTGGAGTCATCTGCAAATGCATGTGACCTGAAACTCTGTGGGAAACGTCTAACTTCTGAAGCTTGGCCTTCCAGCTGTTCTTTTGGGCTGTTTTAAGAGTTTTGTTCCAAAGGTCAGAGGGTTCAAGCTTTTCCAGCCCAATCCACCCACATTTGAAAAAGGTGCAAGGCTCACATTCGTTCTTTGCATCACGGAAGAGGTTTCCAGGCCTTGTTCCCGAGTTATTGAATGATTCAAAACTCCAAACTCAACTACAGCGCTTCATGCTTCCATAGCCAGTGTCCGCACATTTCTGCGTCAGCTCGCGCTAGGGAAATGCTGCTCATGGATTGGCACATGTTTCTTTCTGGGTTGTGTTCTTTACAGAGAAAAAAAAGACGATGACGACAAACCAATCTACCTTTGTGCCGAGCATGGATTTTCCTCCATCTCACTGTGCTCTTTTAAACCGTGGAGCTTCTCTCCTTCCTCCAGGCAGAGTGATTTTAGCTAGTGGCTTAGTCCTGTTGACTGGTTCTAGGTGTGAAGCCTGCTTCAGAGACTAGCTGGCTCTGTGACCTTGAGCAAATTATTAAGCCTTTCTGAGCCTCAGGCTCATCAGCATCGGGAGATGAAAGAGCCCTAGCTGCTTCCCAGCAGTTCGGGAACCAGTGTTTGTGAGGAGCTCAGCACAGTGCCTGCTCATAATGACTATTATTATATTGAATATTCACTGTTCTAATTTTTGTTAATTAAGAATTATTTTTATCTTTTTCCTCTTTTCATAACTCTGCCCTTGGCATTGTTGGGTGCATGGATTGTCTTTTCTAGACCATAGTACTTGGACTGATGGAGTCCTCCTCCTCAAAGGAGACCCTAGTAACTATTTTTGTTACAGGATCATTGAGATATAACTTAAATACCATACAAGTTACCTGCTATAAGTATACAGTGAGATAATTTTTATAACTGTACACAGCTGTGTGGCCAACACCACAATCCAGTTTTAGAATACTTTCATCATCCCACAAGTCCCCTCGTGCCTGTTGGTAACCAAGCCCCATCCCCACCCCACCCCCTGCTCCAGGCAACCACTGATCTTTCTGTTTCTGAGAATTTTCATATAAATGGAATATGTACTATTTTGCACACTGTTAAAACATACATAGGCTTGGGGCCTGCCCCAGACTAACTGAATCCAATCTCTTGGGCTGGGAGCCTTTGGTGTTTTTCTTTCACTTGGCATAATGCTTTCAAGGTTCATCTATACTATTGCATGTATTGGTTTTGTTGCCGAGTAGTTATGCCATGCTATATCCCTCCGAATAACTACATAGGCTGATTTTTTTTTTCGTTCTTTCTTGTTAATGGGCAAGTGGAGAGAAAGAAGAAAGTTGGGGAAAAGGTTCTTAAAAATATAGTAATGTCCACACCCTAATTGTAGAAAAACAGAGACTATCAAGAGACACAGGAGAGGGGAAGTGAATCAGGAAAGAGGTGAATCAGGATCTGAAGGTCACATAACGAATATTAACAGTGGCTTCTGTACTTGCATGAAGCCACAGGTGCTTTGTGCTTTTGATTTGTTGTTGTTGTCATTATCTTTTTTTTTTATTTTTGGTAACAGCTTTACTGAGATATAATTCACACATCATACATTCATTACATCCATTTAAAGTATAGAATTCATTGGTTCTGCTGAATAGCCATAGACTTTTACAAACACAATTTTTGAACATTTTCATCATCCCTAAAAGAAATCCCTCACCCCTTAGCTGCCACTCCCTGGCTTCCCCTTTCTCTTACCCACAGCCCTAGGCAACGACTAATTTATTTTTGGTCTTTAGATTTGTCTATTCTGGACATTTCATGTAAAATTGAAACATGCAATAAGTACACAGTCTTTTGTGACTGGATTCTTTCTGTTAGCATAATATTTTCAAAGGTTACCCATGGTGTAGCACGTATCAATTATTCATTTCTTTTTACTGCTGAATATGTACTATTCTATTGTATGTATAATACCACATTTTATCCATTCATCAGTTGATGGACACTTGAGTTGTTTTCACTTTTTGGCCATTATGAATAATGTTGCTGTGTCATTCTACATTTTGTTACTTTTCCCCTCTAACACAAGTTACTGCTGTTGAAATTAAAAACAAAAACAAAACTAAGATTTTAGGGGAAGGAAAGATGTGGGTAAAAAGCACTCTGCTAAAATGTGGCTAAGTAATGTGAGGTGTGTGTTTTTCCCATCGTGTTAGCATCTGACAGCTCACAGTAAATGGAGGGGAAGTCACTGGGTATGCTCACGTCCCACTGTCTGAGACACGGGTGGAGAAAGAGGAAGCCTCAAGCCCCAGATCAGGTTGTGGGTATCAGACAATGCAGGAGTTAAGGCTGTGGGTCAGCCAGACCTGGGTTGGAATCCCAACACAAGCCACTCAACGCTGTGTGACTGTGGGAGAGTGACTTGTCATTTCTGAGCCTTTACTGATAAACTGGGAGAGTGACACATACCTCATAAGGCGTTATGGTAATAAATAATGCATATTATACCTCTCCTAAGGGTGCCTTTGTAGGGCCATTCTCCATCCCCATTGGGTGCTTCAAGCACCTGGGGAATTTTTAACATATACTCATGCCTGGGCTCTACCAGCCCTAAAGTTCAGATTCAGTTAGCCTGGGCAGGGCTCAGGCCTGGGTATATTGAAAAAGCATCCCAGGTGAGTCTCTGCACAGGGCACATCAGACCCTGGTTTGGGAATGATGTTACAGGTATATTGGTCAAGGTGCTTAACTTCACAAGTGGGCAACTAAGACGTAGAGAACGTTCTCATTAGGGCCTGTAGCACCCCAGGTTCATCAGCTGCCCCTTCCCGTGAGGGGTCAGCAGGAACTGGAAGGAAAAGGGGTTCAGTTGCTTTAATTTCAAAACATGGGGCCCTCTTTGGCCTCTGGGAACTCAACAGAAAAGAAAAGTGAGCAGGTAGTGTGGTGTTGTAAGAGGGAGCCTTTTCTTTCTAATCAATAAGCAAACAGTTCCCAGAGTTGCCCAACCTGTATGTTTCCTGGGTTGCAGGCCATGGGAACGATCAATTATCATCTCTATGTTTAGGCCGGTGGGCTGGGTGTTGGCGTGTTTAACATGTAGCCAGAAGCGGAGAAGATAAAATGCCTCCCATTTAGCGTGGCATCCAGGGGGCCTCCCCATTCTCTTGTGGTTTTTTTTGGGCAAAACCAAATAAGTTTCCCTCCCCATGACAGCGAAGAGGTTCGTTCCCCTCCAGCTTTGTAGCAGGCAGATGTCAACTCCCTGTGAGAGTGGAGTTCCATTGCTTCTTCCTCCCCCCTTTTTAAAACAAATTGAGATCACATTCCTTTGCATTTTTAGCATGGCCTTGGAAAACTAAAGCCAAGGCCTTGGGTCTCAGGCTTGAGCAGAGAAGCAGCCCCAGCTTCTCCAGCTAAGCCAGCAGAGCCCCATCCAGGCAGGGAGTATTGGGTAAGGCTTTATCAATGGGTGCTGGCCCATTTCTGAACTGTCCAGGAGAGGCCTGGAACAGAAAATGACTTCAAACGGTTCTTTTCTGGCCTTGTTCTCAAGAAGCACAAGGGGAATGGGGAGGCCAGGCCCTTCTAGCCTGGAGAAGCAGGCACCTTCACTGCTCATAGGCCTGTGTGGGATCCCCTAACGTACTTTCCTTCCACTAGAATGTCAGCCCCGGGAGGTCAGGGATCAGTACCTGCTGTGTTCACACCTGGGCCCTTGAACACCTCTCCCCACTCCTTGCTGCCACATGGCTTCCTCCCTCATTTAGCCAGGAGCTGAGATCATCTCTTCAAATGCCTCTTCTTGAGGCTTTCCCTAAGTGTCCTATATTAAATTATCCCCTCCACCCCAGCTGCTGCATAGAGCTTTGCAACCCCCTTGCTCACTTATTTTTCTCTATTAATATTTTCTGTTCCTGACATTTACTAATTTATTTGTTAATTTTTTTTTTTCCTCACTGGAGTATAAGCCCCATGAGGACAGAGATCTTACTTTGTTCACTGCTGTATTTCTCAGGCCTTAGCATGGTGCCTGGCAAAGAGTGAGGGCTCAGTCGGGGAGGACGGACCACTCCATTAGCCTCGTGGGCTCCCCTGTGCAGGGGCCTGGGCTCATCTTTTCTTTACCTGTAACCTCACTGTTTTCTCTCTGCCCTGACACAGGTCCATGTTCTCCACCTCAGCCTGTTTCGATAGAAATAAGCGAAAAGGACTTTGCCTCTTGCTTCCTACCCAGGCAGAGTTCAGCATTGACATCTGTTTTTTGGGTGCAAGTTAAATGAGGAGAGAGACCACTTATCATTTGTTCTGAGCAAGGACACGTTGGGAGGCTGGGAGAAAGAACTTGATAAGCTTCATGAAAGTAAACTTCTCATCCCTGGGATCACGTGGGAGCTGCCTGTCAACGGGGAGATTTGGTCAGGTGTGGGCATCCCAGGTGACAACACCCTGGAGCACGTCACACGGGCTCTGTGGACACATGCCTCCGGTTGCACTTGTGCAATGGGATATTCCGAGCTGCTTATTTTCTCCTCCAAAATGTCCATGGTTTAAGCTGGCTGATTACAGAAACCCTGGCTTATTTTAGCTAATATAACATCCTTAAGCCAAACATTCTTAAATCTCAAGTCTAGAACTTCCTCCTTCACTTGGCTTCTGAGTGTCCTTGTGTTTCCTGAGGCTCTGGAACTGGATTTCTCAGGCACAGCAGTGTTCATTTAAGGAGAAAGAGGGAGTGAGCGTGTGTAAGGAAGGAGAAGACGGAGATGGGAAACGTAGTTATTATTCTGGCTACTCTCCACTTGTCCTGTTCTTTTGTGTGAACCAACTTCCAAGTTGTAACTTTCAAGTAGTAACTCATCTTGCCAAATGGCTTATTGATACTAAGAGGCGTCCCAGTGGTTAAGACCTGATAGTGTCTTCAGACCACGCAGGCTCTGCCACTCCATAGCTGCGTGACCTCGCCTGGTCTTTTCAGTGAGACTTCTGAGCCTCAGTTCCTTCACTTGTAAGTTACGGCTGCTATATTCTTATTGCTCAGGGCTGCCGTATCTAATAAGGCTCTTAAGTTGTGTTATTGTTCATAGTTCTCAGTAGCAAATGGACACATACAATTAGAGACTTATCAGGGCAAAAAATAGAGTCTTCCTGGTATGACTTGAATCTCAGCATCCCCTATGTGTGGACAACCTGGAGTCTTGATTGCCTTTTCCCTCCCATTTTTAAACATAAAATTATATTTTCTGCTGAGCACTGATGTTCAATAAACCTGAAATGTTTAGTAATTTCATGGGCATCCATCAAAGGAAGATGTTCCAGAATTACCTAGTGCCATCAAAGAAAATGGAACCTAGAAAGAAATTTCGTAAGTGGTGGTAGCCAGAAGGTGCCTCGCTAAGTGATACATGTCTGTCTTCCCAGGATTCCTTTTGCCCATCTAGTTAAACTGCTTGTCTTTTCATTATTTAAGTTGGAAGCCGAAGCCCTTGGTTTGGGGGATACACAATGGCAGGGTAAGCCCCAGGAGCCTCACAAGGCTCTCTGATCTGGCCCTCGAGGTTGCATGTGTGATTTTTTCTTCCTGAGGCTGAGCGCTCAAGTTCAAATGGTCCTTAAAATAAAGCTATATGCTGTGCTCTTTGGTGTTAGCTGTAGGAAGTGCGTTCTAATGAGAGAGAACAATCCATAATGCATGCCTTTGTGTGTAGTTGGGGAAGACACTGCTTTCAAGTAGTTGCTTCTAAGAGACTGCGTTATCCTGCTGGTTACCAAATAACTCAACTATGGTGAGCTGGCTTTGATAGCAGGCCCCTGTCCTTAAATCTCAACATCTCCTGGAAATATACAGAGGCTTTTGAGACTGTCCCGTTCTTACCCACTCACATTCCAGTTATGGGGCCGGGCGGGGGTGGGAGGAGAAGCCTAGAGCCAGACTGTTCCATGGCATGACGACAATTCTGAGCAAAGAATGCTGCTGAGTGCTCAGAACCTGCCGCAGGACCCAGAGCTTTTTATGAACTTGCGTGTGTATTTGAATTTCAGTCATCTCTTTCAGGTTTCTCTGATTGAAGCCACTACTTCTACCCAATAAGCTAGAATGTTGGATGAATTATGTGCAAAATCACAATGTATTAAAGATACTTTTTAAAAAGTTATCTTTATTTTTGTTGTTTTAAAAAGTAATTCACTGTAATAGTAACATTCGATGTAATACAAAGATGCATAAGAAAAATATGATGAAAACAGAACTACCTCTTACTCCTACTTCAACCATACATAATTCTTTCAATCTTTCTTCCCCCACCTCCGCCCAAATTGCTGTTTACCTGGTGTTTAGAATTCCATATTGTTCTTAAATGTCTTTTTCAGCCCCTCCCCTTTAAGTATTCCTTTTTATTATTTCTGGAAAGCATATCCACATTTTTCATATGGGAACAGTGGTAAAGAGCACTCACTTTGGGGCCAGAAAGCTCAGCCCCTCCACAGACCAGCATATAAATTAGAGCAAAGAAAATGGGGATAGTGATGCCTACTCCAAAGGGGGGGAAGTTGGGGTGAATCAGAAAATTGGACATAAGGAGCACAGTGCAAGGTTCTGGCTTATAGAGAGAGGCCCAAGGAAGAGTGGTCGGGAGCATGAAGTCTCAGCCTGCCTGGCTTCCAATCCCAGCCCTGCTCCTCACTAGCTGCCTCAATGTCCCCACCTGTAAAAAGGGGACACTGATAGTACCAACCTAATAGAGTTCTAGGATTAAAGGAGTTAATATTTGTAAAGTGTTTAGAATAAAGCTGGACACATAATGTTCTACACATGTTTAAAATATTAAGAAAAATGTCAATAAAAGGTAGTTTAAGCTATTAGTTGAGGTTATAGTTTTTGATGGTGATGTTAAGATTGTGACGAAAAGATTTACCCATTTAGAGATGGTCACTGGATTCTTGGCCCTTCTCTGTCACTGGAATTTGATTTTTAGATAAGGTTTAGCATAAGAGGAAGACATGCTTACTTAAAGAATATTTAGTTCCTTGCTGGGTTTATTTTGTTTGACTTTTTATTGTGGAACTGTTCAAATATACCCAATCCCCGTGTACTAATCCTCCACTTTCAACAGTTTTATCATTCTTGTTTACTCTCCTCTCCCAGAGGCTGGCAGTAGCATTCACTGTGGTTCTGAGACAACTGGCCAGCTCTTGCTAGGGCAGAAGCAAGCTTCTCAGAACCTTTTCTGAGCTGGAGATTCCCTCTGTCTTCCTATGGTTTCTGGTTTATCAGCCTAGAGGATCAGATTGCCCGGGAAGATAATAGGTCTTAAGAAAATGGGTCTTAATGAGCACCTAGAAATTCAGGTTGGGGCTGCTTGTCTGCCACACTTCTTCTGTCACTTCTCAAAGGGTGGGGCTTAGCCACCATTGAGAGGAGATGCCCCAAAGCAGGTTAAACGCCTTGCATCAAGTTATTTCAAAACCATATTCATTTTTTCAGGCTACCACCCTTGACAAGTCCTATCAGGCTTGCCTCAACTTTTCACTGCCTGGATTTGGGCTGGCTGGGGGAAGGAATTCAATGAGATGAACGAGGGCAGCTTTTGTTCCCTGCTTATGTGACAAGTCCCTAAGCAGTCCAGTTGTGCCATTACTTCTGCTGGGGTGAGCTGGGGAAGGGTTATTTGAAAAACATCTTGTTTTGCTAGTTTGAAAAGAAATTCCTCCTTTAGACTTACAGGGCAGTATCTGCCAACCCTTTCAAGACTGCATCTCTCTTTGCTTTTGTTGTCATTTTACGGTTCATCTGTTTATTCAGCAAATACTTCACTTCTAGTTTGTTCTCTCAAATGCAGAGAAATAGCAATCTCCTTCTACTTGCATTGTTCTTTTGCTTTCAAAATGTGATTCACATTCACTGTCATGGTTAATCTTCACAAAACCCTAAAGAGGTGGGCTTGATCAGTGGTGGTGTCTTCCATGTTCTAGTCAAGAGAACTGAGGCCCAGAGAGGCCACAGCCACTGACTCTGTGACTAATCCAGTCACAGACTCAGACTAGCCCTTTCTTCTTGTCGCTCTCTTCCTGTCATTTATGATAGCCTTCCATTGCTCATCTCACCCTGTCAAGTTTCGGAAGGGAGTTGTAGAACCTGCTTAAAAGGTGAACACGGTAGGGATGTTGGCATCAGTTTTGATTGTTTCGCAAACTGGAACAGAGGGCTGGGTGAGTGATTATTCAAGGGACACAGCTCTCTCCCTGTGAACTAAAACTTCTTGGTTTGGCTGCTCAGTTTATTTGCCAGGTAGCAGACTCCCTGCCACTGCATAAGGTGGCCTCAGATTGCTGCCATCCCTGGATTCTAGCTAGGAGGTAAAACCATTCTTTAAAAATAGTCAAGGCCCCAAGAAGTTCTCTCCAGGGTGAAGGAGTAACAATCATAAGACTAACTAACTCATGTTGAGGGTTACTCCTAGCTCTTCCGTTCAGTAGTTTTAGGATATTAGGCAAATTTCTTAACCTTTCTCGGTTTCAGTTTTTGTATCTTCAGAATGGGTCTATTCCTGGTGCTTATCCTGGTGTCCGCAAACCTGATCTTATTTTCTATGGCCGGGGTGGGGCTGTTAACTTCCAAAACATTGGTAAGGGTGGCCTCTGGTGGAAGAAATGAAAACTGCAGCCCAGGCATCATGAATGGCTTTAGGGCTTTCTGGAGACCTATCTGATTCTCATGAATGTAGAGATGCCTGGCTGTGTAAAATAGGCACAAGAGCAGGCTTGCTTGCTTGCTTGCTTGCTTGCTTGCTTGCTTGCTTGCTTGCTTGCTTGCTTGCTTGCTTGCTTTTTTCTTTCTTTCTCTCTCTCTCTTTTTTTTTTTTTTTAAATAAAAGGTCACTTGTACAAAATAGAAATTCCACTGGAGGAATGAGGGGCATTTGTTTGAAAGGGAGGAAAACAGGCCAACTCGAGAGTTTCCCAGAATGAACTGTTTTATCTACTGTTCTCTCTTCCTGGAAAGCTCTGGAGCCAGGTTTCTGCAAGGCCGGCTCTGTGACGTCCGCCACAGAGAGGCCTGCCTTCACTGTCCAATATAAGTTAACCTTCCTTCAACTTCCCACTCCCCCTGCCATTCTTGTATTACCCTCTTATCCTCTGTATTCACTAACATTTATCACTGCTTGCAACTTTTGGTTTTGGCATTTGTCCATCTCTTCCACAGTAGTATAAGCTCAATAAGAGCAAATGTTTATCTTGTTCACAGTTTTGTGGGTTAGAGCACAGCACAGTTTCTGACATATAGCTTGGTGGAAAGCTGTTGAATGAGTCCTTTGGGACTCTGATGTTTAGTATATTATACTTTTCACCACAGCTTCTCCAGCTTTAGATATTAATACTTTTTAACTTTTAATACTTTAATACCTATAAAGTTTTTAAAAAGTAGTTTGTCTTTAAGCCATTGATTATAAATTCCTCCACTCAAGTAGTCCTTCTTTGCTTTTTGCATTTGTCTTTCCTCCCTGTATGATTAAGTTGAGGACTTTCCTATGAAACCTTCATTATCTCCCCCAATTGACCGTGATCAGTTTCTCCTTGTGCCTCAGATGGCAAGCAGGTATTAACTCTAAGACTCAAGTAATAAGCATATAATCCACACTCACTAAATAATCTACAGTTCTCATTGTCTTTTGTGGAATATTCATAGAGGCTGAATAAATGATTACCCCAAAGCTACGTTTGTTTTTGAATTTGTATTTAAACTTTAATATAGTATTTGTTATGTGCCAGGCACTGTTCTTTGTATCTTAAAACAACCCTAGTAGGTAGTTGCTATTGTTGCCTTCTTTCAACAGATGGGTAGACTGAAATACTAAATAACACCCAAGGTCACGGCTGGGACTTGAACCCAAGGAATCTGGTCCAGAGTCCATACTGTTAACCATTATGTCATGCAGGCTTTCTCTTATTATCTGCCACTGTTTATTGAAATGTAAACTACTAATTTAGGCTTCAATATTTAGATGGGTTATTTATTTATTTTTAAAATCATTTTTTAAAATGTAAACTGTTTAAATGTAGTCTATCCACAGCATCTCATTGTACCTTAGTCTCAGACATTCAGAGTCAATAGGTGTTCTGTCTCAGTTATTTTTTAGGGGTCTGTTTTCAAATTGTCAAGAGCCATCTGAAAAGGAGAGGCCCCTTTTTTGTTATTGAAAAGAAGAAGTTACTTCCTAGACAGATTACTGTCTTCACTTTACAAGTAGATGAGAAAATAATCGGACTACAATTAACAGTCTCCCTATAATTGTGAAGAACATAGTGATAATAACGACTACTCTGATATCTTTGCTGTTCTATCACCAGACTATGTTTTGTTTAGCACTCTGTTTTGTTTAGCTTGTGCTTGTTTTTGGTGTCAGGCTTGTCCTGAGTGAGTCAGTTTGCTTTTTAGAGAAGGAATGCTCTTATTGTTACTCCGCCCAATTTCCTAATCACTGTGATTTATGTCCTGCAGTGAGTTTTGATGGATGTGCCGGTAAACCAAGGTCAGTCTTTATATCTGATGACACCAGATTCAAAGTGGGCACAGATGGTGTGCTTACAGTCAAACGGCCTCTACAGCTTCGTAAACCTGAGATGAGTTTTCTTGTCCATGCCTGGGACTCAACCCGCAGGAAGCACTCCACCAAAGTGACGCTGAAGGCAGCAGAACACCACCACCACCATCGCCACCACCGTCATCATGTATGTTGGAATGTTTCTTGAAAGTTCAGTTATTTTTATTTATTTGTTTGTTTTTCATTAATTTTTTAAATTTTTTAAGCAAAGCAACCCTTGGTTGACCTCACAGACTACAAGGACCTTGTCAGGTTACAATCCCTTATTTTTTATTTTTTAGGCCCACAGCACCTGGTCTTCCTAGGTGGTCTCCCATCCAAGTACTAACCAGACCCGACCCTGCTTAGCTTCTGAGATCAGATGGGATCAGGCTTGTTCAGGGTAACATGGCCATATGAAAGTTCTCTGTTATTTTAGTCTGCTTCCTAATCCAGGTTCCTCTAGTTGGCACCATTTGCATTTGGGGCTGGATAATTTTTTTGTGGGCTGTCCTGTGTACTGTGATGTTTAGCGGCATTCCTAGTCTTAACCCGCTAGATGTCAGTAGCACCCCCCGAGTTGTGACACCCAAAAATGTCTCCAAACACTGCCAATGCCCTCCGGAGGGCAAAATAGTCTCTCACTGAGAACCACTGATCTAACTGAACTGATTCTTGCTGGAGATTTTTTTGTTATTGAGTGGAGAAGGATCAGGTGAAGTGATGGTGAGAAGTCATTACCTTTATATTTGCGCATGATGTAAAATAGTGGCTAAGGGCGTGGACTCCCTCTAGGATTGAATTCCAGCCCTGCCATTTACTACCTGAGCAAGCTTCAGGAAGTTATTCAATCTGTCTATGCTTGAATTTCCTTATCTGTAAAATGGAAATAATAATGACTGCATGAATTAATACACATGAAATGCTAGAACTACTCTAGGCCTATAATAAGTATTCAGTAATTGTTAACTTCTTATCATTCCCTTCTTGGAAGAAGAATGAACAAGAGGTCAATTGTCTGATCATTTTGCTCTTCGTGTTTCTAGTGGAGAGTGTTTTGGCAAAGAAGGGAAAGAATCAGGGGGAAGCTTTCGCCTCATTGGACTCTATTCTTCACAAGATCCTTCCACATTATATTTGCAGTGCCTGGACCTTGGTCTGGCATATACTAGGCTCGTAAATAAATACTCAGTAGACAAATGGATGGACCAGCCAGGAATGGAGGAATGTATGTCTGCCCAGGTTCTTGGCAAGAATGTTTCTCCCATGGTGCTTCCTACTAAAATCTCTCTTTGGGGAACTGTTCTCATTGCACCCTGCCATTGCTTTGGAAGTGTGGAATGGGTTCTAATTGCCAAGGCCTTTCAGGCTGGCTCCCGTTTTCCTCCCCAAAGATGCCTGAGATTCTGGGAGCTTAATAGTTCCAGTAGATTGAATTTTCCTCCCTAGTGTAATTGGACAGACCAGAAAAATGAGGAACTTAGTAGAACTATATTAACACCTGACTCAAGTCTTCAGTTGATTCTGTCATTTATCTAAGTTCAGCATGGTGAGCTCCTGCTATGCAGCTATGCATGGAAGACTTTTATGACCAAAGATAGGTTTGAGCTTGGTTTTTCAACTTTTTCTCCCCACCTTTTCTAACTTTGCCTCTGCCTCCATGTCTGCTGAATTGTGATTAGGTTAAAATATATATTACAGAAAACCACAAGTTAGTTACAGTGGTTTATGTAAAATAGCGTTTCTATATCAAGTTGAGGAAATTGAAGGGTTAACTGTGGCCAGGATGGAGACCCCACAATCTGTCAGGAGCCCAGGTTCTTCCTTTCCTCTCCATTCTGTCATCCTCCGCACATAGTTTCTTTCTTTTTTTTTAATTTTTAAATTAAATTTATTGGGGTGACATGATTAATAAAATCATACAGGTTTCAAATGTACAATTCAATAATCGGTCATATGTATGTTGCATTGTTTGTTTACCACCCAAAGTTAAATTTCCAAATGTATAGGGGTCACTATACATTTGACCCCTTTACTCTTATCTACCTCCCCCATCACTTCCCCTCAGCATATGGTTTCATTCCTAAAGAATACCTCATGATCTAGTATGGTTGTCAAAGCTCCAGGAATCACAAGTGTATTCTAGGTAATAAGGAGAAAGGGAGGAAGCACAAAAGTGTATCGTTTAGTTGTCTAGCTGCCTTTTTAAGAAAGCTTTGTGGAATTCTCAATCAACACTTCTGCTTACATCTCATTGGCTAGAACTTGGCCTCCTGGCCACCCCTAGCTGCAAGTGTGGTATAGTAAATATAGTCTTTTACCTGGGCACCTGCTGTTTATAAAATTGAAATGTGCATTCATGTGTGCATGTGTGTGTGATGGAGCGAGAGAGAGAGAGAGAGAGAGAGAAATTTGTTTCATTTTTAAATAAAAGGGACAAATGGATATTGAATGATAAGTGGCAACTCTGCTACAGCTGGTTTGAGTTCACCTTGCTTTGTCTAGTTCAAAGGGCCCTCATGGAACCAGGTAGCCCTGCATTAGGAGAAAGGGTAACAACCTTATCTTCCTTTTAATTCACAAAAGAATAGATCTTATACGTATATCAAAACGTTATGTTGTATACCTTACATAGATATGCTTTTTATTTGTCAAATATACAAATATATCTCAATAGAGGTTGGGGAAAATAAGACTAGATCTAACTTCCCAGTTCTTTCTCTTTGTTTGGGTTGGTTTTCTGAGTCTGGTGTATCATTTTTTTTCTGAGGGATGTTTTCATGTTCAGTATGCCCTTTAATTTCACACTCGAAGATGTTAATGTTATGTTTTACCAACACAATATTCATCGTTACTTATTATTAATCCCTGAAAATATTCCTCAATCTCAATGTCAGCAAGGCATGTTCTTTGTCTTCCTCTTCAGGGGGCCAAATTAATCTGTCTTCATTCACCAATACCTGTTTGCCACATGTCTGTGCAAGGTGGTTGTTTTTAGGCTAGTTTAATACTTGTTCTTTGCTGGAGTCAAGTCCCCAACATGACTTCATTAAAACCACAATTCAGTGTTTTCCCACCAATTCAACCGTCATCTTCATTTACTGAGCACTTACTATGTTTCGGACACTATTTGTAATACTAGTGTCTTATTTAATGCTGCCAAGACCTCCATGAGGTATAGGCACTAATATTATTCCCATTTTAGATATTAGGAAACTGTGGTACAGAGAACTTAAATAATCTGCCCAGAAGACGGAGGTGCCAGAATGAAGATTCAGCCTGACTCCAGAGCCTGCCCTCAGCCCAGGCAGGACCACTTCTCCATGAGATGAATGCAAGGATGCAGTGTGTGTGTGTGTGTGTGTGTGTGTGTGTGTGGCCACTATGCAGGATTAGGAAGGATTTTGTGATAATATTTGGTCACATCTCATGTCTGTCTTGGGCATTTAGAGTCAAATTTTAAAAGCCAGAAAACAGAGCTTGAATCACACTTGGCAAACAGTGATCAGTGACTATGTAGAGGGTGGGAGATGGAAATGTCCTCTGATACCTTTACTGTTTTTCCATTAAGCACTTTTAAACACTTACACAGTTTGGAAGATCTTTTCCTTACATCTTCAACTATCTTATTTCCCTGTGTGTGCATAAAGTTATCATTGCACATGAAAACTGTTCAATACAAATCTCAAAGGGTATTTTTGGTTCTTATCCCAATGGCTTCTGTTAGAACAAATGGAAATGACGTAGCTATAATGACACTGTGAGAGTAAGGGATTTGTATTGATCACAAAGTAGTTCTCAGTACCAATTTTTGGGAAACTTACTCATTTTGGCTGATAATTCCTAACTGGGGACCTATAACCAACCCTAAGAAAAACATAAAGAAAAAGAAAATTAAAACACTCAAATATACAGAACATTAAAATATAATATTCTATTAAAAATGACAGGTGTGATATGTGGGGTTGAAATAACTCGTAAAATAATATCAAACCTCCAAACCTATAATCGTGTATGTATAATACTTATTTGGACTCTGGATACTCAGAAGGACCAGAAGAGAACACTTTCTTTATGATATGGAAAAGGGGTTTATTGGTATTGTTTTGCCTGTTTATTTTGTTATTAGGTTAAAACCTCACACTGCCTCAGAAGGCTGGAGGTGCTGACTGGACAGGTGGGACTATTCGGCCTGTATTGCCTCTCCTGCATCACCCCATTTTGTTCTTCATCTCCTCGCCTTTTAGGACTCCCTCTCTGGAACCCAGACAGAAGTGCTCACATTTCCCAACTCACACCATGGTCTCAGAAGACAGAAGAGAGACTGGGTTATTCCTCCTATCACCTGCCCGGAAAATCAGAAAGGCCCATTTCCTAAGGACCTGGTTCAGGTAGAGAAAGACATTCTCTCTATTACACTGGGAGAAATTTGGCAGAAGAAGACCAAAGAGAGAAAAGGGAAAACCCACTATAATCATACTTTCTTGCGAATTCGGTTTCTTTCTGTTTTGTCTCCAGATCAAATCTAACAGGGAGAAAGAAACACAGGTTTTCTACAGTATCACCGGCCCAGGAGCTGATGCACCCCCTGTTGGTGTGTTTATTATCGAAAGAGAAACAGGGTGGCTAAAGGTGACGGAACCTCTGGATAGAGAATCAATTGCCCAGTACAGTGTGAGTACCTCTTAGAAGCTTACTAATAATGGAGTCCCATCCTTCCAGAATTATTTGGTCAGCCCACGTCGGATCCTTAGATCTGATGCTCTGGACACGTGAGGAGCTAAATTTGACACCTCTCAACTAACCAGTTGATAGGAGAAATGAAAGCCTGGAAACAATTTTTTTTTTCCTTATTAGGAATAAATCGGGAAGAGTCCTTATGCATTATGTATAAGTTTAGACCCAAGATATCAACCTGTTCTTGGGGGTCTAAGTCCCTGACTCGGAGGAGGAAGCCAGTGATAACGTTAGAGAACAATAACCACTTATGGGCCTTGGTAGCAGTATGAGCTTGGGGAAGCTGGGAAGAAATGAATCAATGCAAATCTGAGGGAAACACTAGACTGGAGTGGCCAGAGGAAATTTTACCCTTCTGGGAATAAGAATGTTTTTGGCTTCCACCTTTATCTCCTAGGCCTGGCTCCCCAGCCCTTGTTTGGGGAATGAGAGTGCTGACTGGTAGGTGCATTCTCCACCTCATGGGTCTGCTCATGTCATGATCTCAACCAGTGTCATGACCTACTGAAGCAGCAGCACATGTGTGAGAAAAGGTCTCTGCTGTGGACATTCATATACCTGGGGTTGGGAGAGTGAGAAGGGGTGGGGAGCCAGGTACAGCCTTCTCCGCACTGGTCAGACCACTTCTCCCACCTCTTGTTCCTCTTGGGGCCCACATAACACTCATGTGGTTCTTGCAGCTCTTCTCTCATGCTGTGTCTTCCAATGGGAACGCAGTTGAAGACCCGATGGAGATAGTGGTCACGGTGACAGATCAGAATGACAATAGGCCGGAGTTCACCCAGGCTGTCTTTGAAGGGTCTATCATGGAAGGTGCTGTCCCAGGTATGTCCAAGGATACCCTGAAAGACACTTAGAGTCTTTGGAGCCCAAAGTGGTGGGGCTGGCGTTTGGAGTCAGACCCTCACGGGGACAGAACTTCTTTGGAAGCCACTGTGTGTGTGCTGTGCGCTTGTATGCATGTGACACCCTACCTGCAGAGATGTTTATAATAGGAGCAGTTTAAAAACAACTTTCCCTGATGAAAAAAAAGATCCTTTCTAGTAGTTTAAGCCCCTTGTGTAATTCTTCCTGATGACATTTTTTCTCTTTCTCATAGAGGTAGATACGGCCCTGACTTTTGTGGTAATCATTCCCTTGTTTTTATTTTTACCAAGTGTGTCCTTACTCCTAGATAATATCTTGTTTCACCTACTTTTCTACATGGTGACAAACTGTTTGCCAAGGTGGTCAAACCAATTTATACTCCCACCAACAATGTATATCCTGGAACTGTTAGATTTTTTTTTTTTTTTGGATACTAAAATAGATATCTTTTGGAGCTGATAGACATTTTAGCTTTGGCCAAAGTATAATTATATCTTAAGGCAATTTAAAATTGTGTTTCTCTGATTATTAATGAGCTAAGCATCTTATATTTTGCTGGCCATTTGGGTTTTTGTCTATTCAAGTCTTTTGCCCTTTTTTTTAGTTGTTGGGCTTTTTGGTTTTTTTCCTATTAACTCTTAGAATTATGTAGATGTTCTGGGAACTAGTCCTTTATCAGTTACACATATTATAAAATATTTTCTTCCTACCAGAAGGCAGTGATCTCAAATGACCATTCTCTCAGGTGAAGCTGTAGCTGAGAAGCCAATTGCGGAATCTTTGGGGTTTTTCCTATTTTTCAGGCTACTCACTCAGTATAAGAGACATGGAAAAATGTTTTAGTTTAAGGTTATCCTCCTCCCCTCCACCCCAAAAATCTGTTAGAAAGGTCAAGTTCTTGAAACTTCTCTCATCTGGTATAAGGCTTTCTTCCTCCTATAGCACTTTGGGAAAGAAATTTGGAAATTCAGCAATCAGAGGAGCCGTGACAAGGCACTTTCCCCAGCCCCCGCCTTTAACACTGGGGACAGAGTTGAGTGTAGGCGTCCTGACCAGACTCTGAAGTGCAGCTTGACAGAATTTTTCTTTCCTTCCACACTTCCAGGAGCCTCCGTGATGCAGGTCACGGCTACCGACGCAGATGATGAAGTGAACACCTACAATGCCGCCATCGCTTACAGCATCATCAGCCAAGAGCCTATGCTGCCTCATGACAAAATGTTCACCATCAACAGGGACACAGGAGTCATTAGCGTGCTCACTACTGGGCTGGATCGTGAGGTCAGCGGGGAAGACATCTAAAGGGTGTTGTGGGCTAATGCACATTAGCCAAATCCATGGATAATGCAAAACTCTGTTGAGGCTAGTTACCACCGATATGGTGATGGTCTGAGCTTTGCATCTAAACATCTATTTAGGGGTTTCGTGCCTAGCAGGAAGGCGGAGCTTGCATTTAAGCAGATTATAAAATGTTCAGTTTCTATCCTTTAGGCTAGGCTGGGCCTTATGTGGCCGTTGGCCCTAAGGTGGGTTTGTTTGACCTCTTTGCAGAGTTTCCCCATGTACACCTTGGTGGTTGTAGCTGCTGATCTTCAAGGTGAAGGCTTAAGCACAAGCGCTGAAGCTGTGATCACTGTCACTGACATCAACGACAACCCTCCCATCTTCAACCCGACCACGGTAATTCTGTAGCTCCTTAGATGGTTTCCACAACTGCTCATGGGCAAAGCTTTTGAAAACTTTTCCTAGCCTAGTGGACTTTAAGAAGCATGCAGATTGGGGTGGTGGTTGTGTCTGTCTGGGGCCTATTGGCAAAATTTTGTGAAGTTGCAAAAAGCACCTACTGAATCCACGTCCTTGTGTTGTGCATCTTGGCAGCAAATCTTATCTGTTTCTATTTATTCACTGAACATATATTTTCGGAGTTTATAATGGTACTGTGTTAGATACCAAAGATATCACAAATAAGGCTGACAAAGATGCTATTCTCATGAAGTTTATAGTCTAGCCAGAGAGATATTAGACAACTTATACAAATTATTGTATGTAATTATATTAAATTTAGTTCAGAAGATGGGACTAAGAGCCACATGAAGAATCTTAAACCTTATTGTATTAGTTAGAAATCAGTTCAATGGTTAATAAACAGAGACTGGACTCTTGGAGTTTAAACCAATAGGGTGGACTTTTTCCCTTGTCTCACAAAAAGCCCAGAGGTGGATAGCCTACTCTGCTAATAGAGACCAAGCCTCCTTTGTCTTGCTTTCCCATTTTCCTTGGTACATGACTTCCATCCTCAGGGCCACCTTGTGGCCCAAAATGGCGCTGGTGCTCCAGTTATATCTGTGCTTCACTCAGGAAGGAATGAGCAAGGGATGCAAAAGGCATTGTTGCTAAGTCAGTTTTTTTTATTTCTAGGAAAACTATCCCACAAATTTTGTTTACATCTCATTAGCAACTGCATCTGCAAGGAAGATTGGAAATATGTGTGTGTGTGTGTGTGTGTGTGTGTGTGTGTGTGTGTGTGTGTGTGTGTAGGAGTAGTGGTAGTAGTAGTAGTAGTAGTATTTTATTTGGGGATATTGCTGCCACCAATGGTACAGTTAGTGAAGGTGGGGAGAATGGATATTCAGCAGGCAATTAGCAGTGTCTGCCACCTAACCTAGGCATCATGACAGTGACTGACACTTTAGACTTTAAAGGAGGTTGGCAAATGTGAGACAGGAGAGAATGGAAGAGTATTCTAGGCAGAGGGATCAGCATATGCAAAATACTCTGAATCAAGAGGAAGCTTGATGCACAGCAAAAACTGAAAACAGTATAGTGAAGCAACAGAGGTCAGGTCTTGTAGGGTCTTGTAGACTGAGTTAAGAATTTTAGAATTTATCCTGAGTGCAAGGGGATATCAACAAAGGGTTCTAAGCAGGAGACTGTAATGACCTGGCCTTTGCTTCGGGAAAATTATCGGTGGAGCTGAGAATGATGCGGAGGAGGGAAGTAGTGGATAAACCACGATGCCTTGCCCTTAGTGACTAAGGTCACTGTCAGCAACTGAGCCAAAGTGTGCTGAGGGGCTCAGTTAAGCAAGGCCTTGCAAAGCTACTCAGGTGCTCATGAAGGAGTGTTAGCTGATCTGTTGACAGGAAGTAAGGGCTCTGCTGCTTGAGTGGCCACTTCCTTTGAGACTCTTTGCCTTAAAGCTTCAACTCAGAAAGGATTCCCTTAGACCTGGTTCCTCTACTGTGTCTCAAGATGTCATAAGTGACTCATCTACTCTTTTGCTCTGCAGTACCAAGGTGAAGTTCCTGAGAATGAGGCTAATGTTGCAATTGCTATGCTCAAAGTGACTGATGCCGACGTCCCCAATACCCCAGCATGGGAGGCCGTGTACACCATATTGAATGACAATCAGGAGCAATTTGTTGTCACCACAGACCCAGTAACCAACGATGGCATTTTGAAAACGGCTAAGGTTTGTGTGGTGCCTGGCAAGATGCAGAAACTGATAGCCCTGTTGGCTGCACACTCTTTTGTCCCCTGGTGTCTTCTCAGAAGTAGATGAGGATCTGACTTTCCCAGGTTCTAGTGGACCATTTGGGGTTTGCAGTGATTCTTCATTTTCCTGTGAGAAATCAGGAAGCTCCTACCCATCATCCTAAAAGAAGAGAAAGTACCATCTATTTTAATAGTCTCATTCCCTGAAACATTTGCCCACCCTCCATATCTGTTTTACAAATAAGAGGGAAAATGGTTAACTGGTCTCTGCTTTTGCTAGATTATTTTAGAAGTAGGGCAAACATGACTGGTTTTGAAAGATGTCTTGGAGGCTTGAAAACTAAGAAGTCAAGTGATTCTTATTAAAGTTAGTCAGAGTTAACAGATTCCTGGATTAGCCCAGAACTTTGACTTCCTCTTGAGCAAGTGAGCAGACCCTTCATTGCTGAATTACTTAGTACAAAAACTTATCTCCCACTGAACATGTAATGTCAGCACTTTCTGTTAACATTCTGTCGACAGAAGAAAGAAGCCAGTAATCGGAGTTTCTACTATACATAAGTGCCTTCATTAAAGTTCCCAGTTTCTTTCTTCCAGCACCTCTGTGGTAGTTCCTTGTCCTACTTACTTAGGTGTAGAAATAGACCCAGAGGTCAAGTTGCCCGAGTCACGCAGCTAGGAAGTGGCCCAGCTGCTTGTTGGCTGACTCTGGACTCCACTAAACACCCTGGGTTAGTGAGGTGGCCCAGTGGGATCTCTGTCCCTATGCCATCATGTGGGTAGCCCGAAACACAGGACATGAGCACTCTTACTGATCTTGACTTCATGTGCTAGTGTTTGTTAACTGAGGTTTGCCATTTGAGATTTCATGTCTTCTCCTGGGGTTCTCAATCCTAATGCAGCCAGATTTGACAACTACTGGGTATATTGCTAACCAAAAGAATAGTTAAGAGAGTAATTTTTTTTTCCTACTAACATAAAATTTTTTAAATTTATTTTTTCTGCTCTTTAGGGCTTGGATTTTGAGGCCAAGCAGCAGTACATTCTCTACGTGGCAGTGAAGAACGTAGCCCCCTTTGAGGTCACTCTGTCCACTTCCACAGCCACCGTCGTAGTGGACGTGCTGGACGTGAACGAAGCCCCTATCTTCATGCCTCCCCAAAAGAGAGTGGAGGTGCCCGAAGACTCTCCAGTGGGCCTGGAAATCACATCTTACACTGCCCAGGAGCCAGACACGTTCATGAAACAGAAAATAACGTAAGTGGATATTTCGACTAACTTGCAGCAGCTGGATGTGTGGATAAAATATTTAGTTTATAGCATTTTCTCATCATTGTGCAAGACCCTTCTCTTAATTGGCTTTAAAAAAAATTCCTCTTTAATCCCATTCCCCATACCTTTATCATTCCTTTCATAGCCATTCTAGGTTTACTGTGCTTCCTTTTTTTGAGTTCATGCAGTGTAGTAAGAATGTAGTTTTAGTTTACATACATGGTTTTTATAAGTAGCTTACTGTTTCTTTTCTTTAGACTTGAAGGCACCTCTATCATGTAAATCACAGCCACAGATGCTGAAAACATGCACAAACCAATGACACCACCCCTGTGACCATGTATGATAAAGAATATTCTTAATCTTTTGAGAGCTAGGTTGGACTAGGAAAAACTATTAGAGCACAAACCCAAATATGACATGTGTGTCTTGTTAGTTATAGTGTGATTTCCGAGGATAATAGAGGCCTTGGCCAATGTGCCCTATTCTTCTTCTCTGAGACATAGATTCCTACTTGTTAATACCTACTTTAGAGGAATCTGTTCGAATGCTCTGAACTATTTATAAAAAAAAAGTGTTGAGTAAATCCAGAGCAGAGTCATGCCTAGTAATTGAGTGTGTTCTTGTTTGGGGGGTGTTTGTGTTTTAGCTTCAGTGCCTGTGACTTACGAACCTTAAACAAAAAGATTTGAAGTATGACTTCAACTTCTGAGGTTATTCTGGAAAGCACTAATTCTATCCAGAGTGAAAGGGCTCATAAATACCTTTATACCATTTACTGTACAGAATGAGCTTGCTGTGTAGAGGGTCTAGACAGTGATCTTAGTGGCCGATAACATTAGGTCAAGGACAAGGGGGAATTTTAAAATGGAGCAACCAGGCTGATAACACCCAAACCTTATGATTAATTTTAACATTTACTAAAAAGCAAGAACAATTTGACTTGATGGGATTCAACAGCATATGCACAGAATCACTAAAGAAATATTTTTTTGGAGAAAACAAAGGTTGAAACAGAATCTAATCAAATCTTAGGATTTGATTTTGAAGAATGCAGGGAATGAAGAAACCAGTTAAATGCCATGAAGAAACAGTCAGCCAAATACAGAATGTGGGAACTAAATGACAAATGACAGAGTTCCTCCAACAAATAAATGGCAAAATAGGGGGGAGTGACTGCTATAGATTAAAGAGTATTATAAGACACATCAACTAATTGTAACATGTAGACTATGCTTGAATACAGATTCAACAATCCAATTATAAAAGACACCCCTGAGGCAATTAGAGAAATTTAAACATAGACTTGGCATTAGATGACATTAATTATTGTTTTGTTAGGTGTGTTAGTGGTATTGTGACTATCTTTAAAAAAAAAAACTTACCTATGAAAGATAAATATTTACAGGAGAAATCTTATGATGTTTGAGATTTACATTAAAATACTCTAATTTTAGTCTATGGCCATGTCGCCCTGAACAAGCCCGATCCCGACTGATCTCAGAAGCTAAGCAGGGTCGGGCCTGGTTAGTACTTGGATGGGAGACTACCTAGAAAGCCCAGGTGCTGTAGGTGTAAAAAATAAAAAATAAGGGATTGTAAGCTGATAAGGTCCTTGCAATCTGTGAGGTCAACCAAGGGTTGTCTCACCTAAAAATAAATAAATACATACATACATACCCTAATTTTGGACATGTCATCAATGTACAGCTTGTAATCCAAAGATTCTTGTAGGTGTTCCAAAATATAAAGGCTGATGAGATGCATTTTTAATCCAAGTTTAAAAAGATAGTGAAGAACCAAAGTCAATATTATAGGATTTTGTTCTGTGGTAAAGCTTAGGATTGTATAATTTCCAGGCTATGTTGACATTGCAGTAATGAAATAGTTCCAAGCCTCTTTGGGCAGATTCAGAGACCAAGTCTTAATAGTGTGTATAGGGGCCTTCACCCCTGGATAAAGACCACTGTACGTAGTCCATTGCTTTGCACTTCTAAGGAAAAGCCCACAGGTATCCAAGGACCTTATCTCCTTCTGTTTCTTTGCTTCCTTTTTGAGGCTTTCCAGGACCCCAGTGGATAACTGGGCAGTATATCTGTTTTTCATGCCTTTGTTTTCTCTGATGGACTGTTTCTGGTACTTTTAATAAGGTAATAGTGCAACCCACCTCCAAGCCAACCCAAATCTCCAAATGCTCCTGGTACGGGTATTGCGTGGCACCACCATTTAAGAACCCCTGTACCCTTTGGGGACCTGTGCTGAAAGACTCTGCCCTTAAAAATACATAAGGGTCACAGTATTCATTATTCAGGCAAGAATTATCCACAGATGCTAAATCTATTGGATGAAATTTAGTTGGCGAACAGGAGATAGTCATATATCTCCCCTCAGATAATAGATTAATTGCAAAAGGGGTAAAAGTACTTTTATTGCGAGGAAGTCTGATAGCCTCTCCTTCATCCAAGTGATCAAAGTGAACATCAGTAAAAGAACAAAGAGATGTCATATGCCTCCTAATGAGACACACCAAGAAGGACACAACAGCACCTGTGTAGTGTTTTCCTCTCCCTGCCCCCAAATGCAGAACCGAATCTAGTTATGAGGGAATAACCAGACAAACCCAAACCAAGGGGCTTTCTAAAAAACACTGGCTGGCATGTTTCAAAAATGTCAGTGTCAAGAAAGAAAAGAAAGACTAAGGAATGGTTCCAAATTAATGGAAATTAAAGAAACATGATAGCTGAGTGCCATGCATGATCTTGGACTGGATCCTGAATGGGAGCAGGGATACTATGAAGGACGGTTTGGGAAAAATGGAAAATTTGAATATTTACCATATGTCTAATAATAGTATTATGGCCATGTTATATTTCTTGAAATTGAATATCAAATTGTGGTTACATAAGAGAATTCCTTTGTTCTTTGGAGATAACATGTTCAAGTATTTATGAATAAAAGAACATAATCTCTGTCGGCAACTTATTCACAAATGGTTCGGCAAAACAAGACATAATGTATATGTGTGTCAATTTCTGTATCTACCAAAATATTAACAATGGGAGAATCTGGGTGAAAGGTACATGGATGATCATACTTTTCTGGTAATTTTTATATAGGTACAATTTTTTTAAATAGAGAAATTGGAAATATAGAGAAGTTGGAACTATTGTCAATGAAGAAAAACTTTAGGCTTTGTCAGTTACATGCTGTTTGCTGTTTTCATTCTAAGCCAGAGCTTTTGCCTTTTCAGGTATCGGATTTGGAGGGACACTGCAAATTGGTTGGAGGTTAATCCAGACACTGGTGCCATTTCCACTCGGGCTGAGATGGACAGAGAGGACTCCAACCATGTGAAGAACAGCACGTACACGGCTCTCATCATAGCCACTGACAATGGTAAGGACACCCTTCCTATCTGGCCTTTGCTATCTCACCTAGCTCATGTCCTTGCCCCCTACCCTTTTTTTTGGAGGCATGAGTTTGTTCTTTTTCTTTTATTCTTTTTTTTATAATGAATTTTTAAATTAAAACCTTTAAAAAAATAATTTTATTTATTTATTTAAACATTTTACTTTTTTCCCCCCCTCTCTTTTTCTTTTATTCTTAAACAAAAGCATTCTTGTTGTCAAAATGAAAATAATTTAGGTCAAGCAGAAGTTTCTTTTTGCCACTCCCTTTCTGTACCCAAACCACACTCACTCATTCCCAATAGGAGTCAGGCTGCCTGGATTTAGATTCTAAAGGTTAATACCTATGTGACCTTGGACTTATTACCTAATTTTTATGGTCCTCAATTCCTTTATCTAACAAAATGATAACACCCATCAGAATTAAATGACTTAATTTATGTAAAAAATACCTAGAAAAGAGCCTGCTTTATAAGACCTATTCTATAAGGATTGTCATTTGTGTTATTATCATCATCCTCATTATTAGTGAAGTGTGACTCCTTTCAGATTATTTCTGTGTATTTGATACATTTTTATACATGTAGAAATATAGTTTATTATAAAACTACTATCTGGATAACAACCTATTTTTGTTTTCATTATAAAAATAATTATCTTATATATGTTGTTTAAAATTTTTTTTAATTATAATTTTTTTACTTGTTATATGTCTTTAAGACATGGAGATCTACCATGGCATACAATAAATGTACAGGCATACCTCGGAGATATTGTGGGTTCAGTTCTAGACCACGGCAATAAAATGTCTCAATCTCTCTGTTGGTGGAGGGTCTTGCCTTCAATTTGTAAAAAAATACAACATCTGTGAACCTTAATAAAGTGTAGCACAGTAAAAAAGGTATGCCTGTACTTCTTTTCAATAAAATGATGTTACCTGTACCTGGAATATCATAATTTAGTCACTCAGATTAAAAGACCACTGGGGTTGTTTCTAATTCTTCATTATTTATGTGAGTGATAAGTAAACATCCTGGGACATGTCTCTAAGTCTAGCTATTTCCCTTGGATAATTATTCAGAAGCAGAATTACTGTTAGAGACCTAATAACTTCCTGTGATTAAGTTCTCTTCCCCTTTCTCATTCTTCAACCTCCTGAGGTAGTCATTCCAGACTTGACAATCTGGAAAGCTGAGGACAAGGCAAGTGAGGCTCTGTTTGCAAAATGCCTTTGCATAAAGGGAAAGCTACCCTGTTGCTTCAGCTACATTTCCTCACTGGCCAGCTCTCTCCAGCAGCCTGAGTATTCCCTGGTCTGGCCCAAGATAAGTTGAGGAAGTGGTACCTAAACCAAGCACTGACAAACTTTCTGTAAAGGTCAGGGAGTAAATATATTAACTTCTGTGGGCCATACAGCCTCTGTTGCCATTGTAGTCTAGAAGCAGCCATAGACTATCTGTAAAGGAACGCGTAAGGCTGTGTTCTTGATTTGTCCAGAAGACCTTAGTCTGCTGGCCCCTGACCTCATAATAGTTAAGGTGTGGTTGTGGTTGAGTCCTTCAAGTGGTACTTTGTGCATGACTTAATACTTCTTCATGTAGGTCTAAGAAGAGAAAAAAGTTTCATCAGAAAATCTACTAGGTCATTAAAAAATTTTTTTTGTAATTAAAAATATTTAAATGACACCTGCTTATTATTAAACCAAAAAAATTCCCATGATAAAGTGAAAACTCTATCCATGGATAAATGGATAAACAAAACGTGGTATATACACACAATGGCATATTATTCAGCCTTAAAGGGGAAGGAAATCCTGTCACATTACAACATAGATTCATGGTACGGACGTTATGCTAATTGGAATAAACCAGCAACAAAAAGACAAATACTGTATGATTTCACTAACATGAGGTGTCAAAGTAGTCAAATTCATAGAAACAGAAAGCAGATGGTGGTTACCAGGAACTGGAGGGGGAAATGGGAAGTTGTTTAATGGATAAAGAGTTTCAGCTTTGAAAAAATTCTGGAGAGCTGTTTCACAATAATGTAAATGTACTAACACTATTGAGCTATACACTTCAAAAGATGGTAAATTTTATGCTATTTTTTTAACCACACACACACAAAAGTAATAAGAAGAAATAATCACTACAGGCTTGCCACACAGGTATAACTACTTACAGTTTTGACATACAGTCCTTTTGTTTTTTTTGTTCTTTTTTCTATAGAGTATCTATTTTTTCTGCTAACATATGTCAGGTGCTACATCAGGATGTAAAAGAAATGCAAACAGAAGTGCATATAAACTTCCAAATCTATTTTGAAAAGCAACTTGCAGCAATTTAAAAAGGCTCAACCTTTTGATAATGACCTTAAAGTTATAGAAGTTCAGAGAAAGGAGAAGTGGTAGGGCAAAGAGGACTTATGTGGAGTGGTGAAAATACAGTGGCTGAATAAAGATATGTGAAGAAGAGGAAAGAGGGATATAGCCTGAATAATTGTTATCAAAAGGAGAAGTATGTCAGAGACCTGCCCAACCAGGGGTGAAGATGGTCTGGGATTGGCAGGACAGGAGGCTCTACAGTTAGGCAGTGGATCCCTGGAGAGCCAGGACAAGCTTTGGGTCAGTCTGATGGGAGGCAGGAGGGATTCCTCAATGTTCCAGAGCTGTGATATTTCCTATGTATTTCCCCTTAGGTTCTCCAATTGCTACTGGAACGGGAACCCTTCTCCTGATCCTCTCTGACGTGAACGACAATGCCCCTATACCAGAACCTCGAAATATGGACTTCTGCCAAAGGAATCCACAGCCTCATATCATCAATATCACTGATCCTGATCTTCCCCCCAACACATCTCCCTTTGTTGCAGAACTAACACATGGGGCAAGTGTCAACTGGACCATTGAGTATAATGACCCAGGTGGGAACTTGAGTCTTATTTCCAAAACTTTGCTCTGATCCTCATGCTTCCTCTGCCCCCAGCTCCACCCTCTTCTGAAATTTCCGTCTCAACTTCCAGATGTCACCCCTTTTGTTTGATACTTGCTTCTTTGCCCCCTCTATAGTTGAGGCATTCCACCAGAGGTCCCTTTTCTTTATCCGACTCTGTAACACACTGCCCAGTAATCTGTAACCCAAACAGCTCTGTTTTCCTTACTCAACTTTGGAATGTCTTTAGTTCCTTAATATTCTTATTCTGCAATAATTTTTTTTCTCCCCTGGTCCCATCATTTATTTTTGTTGCTTCCTCTAGAACATGAATCTATCATTTTGAAGCCAAAGAAAACCTTAGAATTGGGTCCCTACAAAATAAATCTCAAGCTCGCAGATAACCAGAACAAAGACCAGGTAACCACCTTAGACGTGTACGTGTGTGACTGTGAAGGAGCCACCAACAGCTGTAAGAAGAGTCCATTTTATGCCGAAGCAGGATTGCAGGTTCCTGCCATTCTGGGGATTCTTGGAGGCATCCTTGCTTTGCTAAGTAAGTACAGCTGGCAAGTATTTCAACTTTTAACTTCTAAACTGGAGAAGGTTTTTCTCTTGCTGAGCATTTCAGAGATTAGTGGTCCAAGAGTGATGAAAGGCAGCGTATTCCATTAAATCAACAGGGGACCAGGTTGATTTCTCCTATCTTACTGTTCTTTCATTCCAATCAGGGAAGTGCTTCTCAAAGCTCGAGTGCATACAGATCACCTGTGCCTCTTTGTAATATGAGAATTTTGATCCAGTAGGTCTGGGGTGCAGCATCATATTTCGAATTTCTAATCAGCTCCCAGTGATGCTGGACGTTGCAGGTCCTTGGACCTGCTTGGAGCAGCAAGGCCTTGGGGTGCTGTTCTCATCAGCATGGTCAGAGCCTGCCAGCTCACCACCACCACCTGCATACTTCATCCTGGAGAACGGATCACAGAGGAAGTGATAGGCACACATCTGGAAATTGTACATATCCTCTCACTCATATCCCATTGGCCCAAACACAGCCACACCTGGAAGTTCACACTCTAACTGGGTGACCATGTGCCCAATTAAATCTTGGCAGAGGGTGGGGGTGGAGTGTGGGGTGAATGGTGAGTATCGATGACTGAAAGGGTGAAGAGGAAAAAGATATTGGAGACATTTTGGCAATTTCTGCTATAGTCCTTAAAACTGGTATCACCTGAGCCCTCAAGGGTTGACACAGATGCTGTTATGGCTTCTAAAAGCCTAGTGATGGTGAGTCAATGAGTAAACCTTCACAGATAGTGTGTAATTAGGGGCTGGAAACATGGTCTAGGTCATGAGCACCTTTGTAGTTAGAAGAGAGGGCTGTTAATTGAGTCTCTAGGAAGGTTTGGTGGAAGATGGTTGGGCTACAGAGGCTGGTGGAATCCAGGTAGGCTGAGGGACATTTGTGAGGGTTCCTGCACTAGAGAGAAGCCTGATTGCACTGTCTAGGATAGAGAAGAAGCCAACCTGGCTGGAGTCAAAGAAAGTTCTTGGAGGAGCAGGACCAACTCTGGAGCTTTCAACCTAGATGACACTGATCCTGCTGCTGCTGCGTCAGCAAGTTCGAGAAGGGGTTATCTTTTGACCTTCAGGAAATGTTTACAGTACATCCTGTTTGCTGTTGCCCTCTGCTGTTTGTATCCTCTTAAAATTGAGAAGGAAGACAGTGTTGTTTAGAATTCAATGTGCTTTTTTGACATGTTCCTCTAGGAGTTAAATGGCTGACATGCCGTGATGGAGTTAGGTTAATTCACCTTTCTCATGTCCTGGGCACGATAACTCAAGCCCTACCTGCCCATTTACTTCCTGGTCAAACCATATTTGAATGGGCTAGTCAGCTGTGGGGACAGGGATTATTGACTTGTGCTTTCATTCTGAGGAAAATATTAAAGATGGTTGTTATGCTTAAAATACTGGCTTTTTAAAACAGCATTACCTAAACTTGCTGTGGGTATATTTCATTAGACACAGGGTCAGAGAACAACAATTAGAACGTTCAAAGGTGGAACAACATTTAAAACAGAAGCAATGCCAGGATTAATATTTCCAGATTTTTATTCCTTATGGGCAAACATAGAACTTATACTTCTAAAGACTATTCTAGAGAGGCACCAGGATATGAAGGTTCTCATGTTGTCTATCAATATTTGATTGCTTATCAGGCTTTGTGTTAGACACGGGTTTCCATGCATGTGGAGAGAGTTGGTACTTCCTGAAGTGATAACAATACACTATATTTTGTTTACTTTCCTTTAAGTAACATGTAAGTAATATTTCATAAGAAGCATCCTTTTGGAAACCTGCCTCTGTCAGTCCTTTGCTCTAAGCTCTGCTCAGATGGGGAAGTTTGCAAACTGCATTGTCTTCAATGCTGTATCCTCAGTGCCAAGATGGGTCTTAGACCATGTAGCAAGTGCTCAGTGTTCCTCATGTTTATGAATTATCAAGGGAGGTCAAGGGAGTTGTGTTGCTTATCTGGATAAGGTCTTGGAGTATTCCTGATTTCAGAAACAATATGTAGGTTTGGTATGTCTAAGAAATCTTTCCCCCGGGTTCGTGTAACATCTTGTTTCATTGCAATAATGCTTCACTAAAGTGTATTTGGGCACAAACCTCTATAAAGAATACACACTGAATTATATGTTTATTTACAATAAATAGTTTAATGTTTTTAAAAAATTAGATATTAATTGTACATATTTAGAACTATCCCAAGATCAGATGAAGACTTTGGAAATGAAACAGCTTTTAAAGCTTGCTTACATGATTTTATCTTGAGAGAAGACAAGAAATACACTGGGTGATTTTATAGTGTGTGCCCCACTCCCTATAACTGATTAACAATAATGTGCATTTATCAATCACACTCAGGCTGACCTAGTCCTGCTTACAAACCTTCAGTGGCTCCAACCCACTCAGAATCAAAGCCAGAGTCCTTCCAATGGCCCACAAGTCCCCACCACTCCTCTGACCTCCTCTCCACTTTCCCCACACTTACCCAGCTATCGCCATGCCAACCTCATCCTCCCTTAATCACACCAAGCATGCACCTGCCTTGTTACCTTTGCCTGTACCATTTCCACTGCTGGGAACATTTTCCCCCAGATTTTGGAAAACGATTGATTGGTTTAAGACCCGGTTCTGAATTATATGTGAATTCAAGATCACATTGGAACATACATGAAATTGTCCGCTGTGTTGTGCCATGTGTGTTCAATTCAGAGACATAAGCATCACCACGTGTGTTGACAGCCATCTCTCTGCTGTGCAAGGCAGTGGTGCTCTGCAATGGCTGCTTACAATGCTCTTGACTTGTGGCTTTCATCGCCGTCTCTTCCCCTCTCTAGTCTTGATTCTGCTGCTTCTGCTGTTTGTCCGGAGGAGACGGGTGGTTAAAGAGCCCTTACTGCCCACAGAAGATGACACTCGGGATAACGTTTATTACTACGATGAAGAAGGAGGTGGAGAAGAGGACCAGGTGGGTTTTAAAAACTGATAAAACACTTAATGGCAATCTCTTTATTTGGAAGAAGCAGTGATTAGAAGGCAGACATTTGAAATAGCTCTGTGTCACTTCATGTATTTTTTTTTTAAAGCCTTACACAGAAACATAGACATTGTCACTGGCCATCATCCTCAGTGTACAACATTGCTAACATATATTGATTGCTTATTGCTTTTCACTCAGATAACTGAATAGAGGCACAATGCAGTTAAGCAACTTGCCCAAAGTCACACAGCTCGGAAGCAAAAGAACCAGGTGGTCTGACTCCAGAGCTTGCTCTTCTCATCACTAATCTCTGGACATGAACTTCATTTAGATTATCTTTGACATAGAACAACTGATCTATTTTAATACTTTGTTTCTCTTGAGTTATTTTAACTATGCTGAACTTTTTTTTTTGCTTTTTGTATATATTAAATCTTTAGGCCTTCTTTATTTTTTTTAATTTGAAGATTGTCTTAACTTTCCTGGCCCCAGAGTTTTTCAGAGAAGTTTTGAAAGTCTACTATATTTAGGAAGGGCAGCATAGGACCCAACAAAGAGTCCCAATAGGGTGGAAAGGGAGTGAATATTTGCTGAATAAAAATCTAATAATCATACCCTGTGAAAAGTTAATAAGGTACAACAGTCTCCATCCATACCCATAAGTGTTCCTTATAGCCCTTTTATGCTATATTTTCTTCCAATGCTATTTTGGAGACTCTTAGCTTGGAAGCTATCATTTCAGATTACACTGGCATATGCTTGTGAATATACAGTTGGCAGTTAAGGCATTACCTATTACCATAATCTATAAACCAATTAGAACCCTGTGTTTATGACTGTTTTACACTTTGCTATACTTTTGCCTTTTTCTCCAAAGGACTTTGACTTGAGCCAGTTGCACAGAGGTCTGGATGCTCGGCCCGAGGTGACTCGCAATGATGTGGCACCAACCCTCCTGAGTGTGCCCCAGTATCGGCCCCGCCCTGCCAATCCTGATGAAATTGGAAACTTTATTGATGAAGTAAGTAAGCAAAGTCAAAAGCAAAGATGCAACTCATCTCTAAACAAAGGAGCAATTGTGTCAACAGTGAGCAAAAGAGTCTAGATTCTTCCTTTACCACATTTTCATCTTATGTGATCCCTGAGCCCTATTTTTTTAATTTGTGTCTCATCTGAATTTCAGAACTAATAGCATTTTAAATTGGCCTTATTTGCAAAGTCCATTTTGTAAAACCAAGAATTGATCAAAAAGAATTAGTAGAACTAGAAATGAAACTAAAGAGGTTCAGAGTGGACCCAGTTAGGTTTCACTAATGGGTCTCTTCTCCCCTGCATCCCACTGATGGTTAGGATGTAACGTCAAATGCATATCACAAATCTACCTGAGGGACAGAAAAATAGCATCCATGTTGTATATGTCAGAAATGCAACCAGCCATAAGTACCGGAATCTTAAACAGATAGAAATAGATATACTTCTTGCAAATAGAAGGCTGGGGTAAGCAGTCGAGGCTGGACCATCGGCCTTTTTTATCTTCCTGCTGCTTGACTCGAGCGTGTAGGTCCTTGTTCTCATGCTTGTTGTCTCATGATCACTAGCTAGCTGCCACATTGTCAGGTTTGGGTTCTGTATTCCAGTCAGAAAGTAATAGGAAGGGTGGAGCAGAGGGCAAAAATCTTTCTTCTAGCAAACTGTTATGGAATAAGGAAGTTCATTCTATATGATAATAGCCAGAACTGTCACAAGGTTATCCACATCTGCAAGGGAGGATGAGAAGTAAATTGTTAAATGAGTTACTTTAGGATAGTTGAACAAGTAGGCATGGGGATGAGCAAAGAACCAAGTAAGATAACAATCCAGTAGGATCTATTTCCTGAAACTATGCTGCTTGATCACTTAATAGAATGATTATTCAGGGCTTGCTTGTCTGATAGTCCAATGGCCCATGGCAAGTCTAACTGGTAGGGGCTGGCTTTGCTTTAGCTTCCCAGAGGAGTTGTCAACAGGACTACACAAAGCACAGCAGTGTTGGAAGTGACCAAGCCACATCGATTCTGGTCACTGGATCTTAGAGAAAACCAGGAACAGGAAGGGCCAGTTTTAACCATCGCTTTTAGATACATCTAGATTCAGGTTCTTTTCTCCATTCACATTCATTTGCATGTCATCACATTTGATTACAGCTTTTTTTAAATTATGAAAATAGTATGGTTACTGTATTAAAAATATAAATTATGAAAATATATATAAAGAAAACAATGCAAGTTCTTTCTCAGTTCCCCTGACTCTGCTCACCGGAGTTAACTGTTAACTGTTTGACATTCATTCTTCCAGACCTTTCGGGGCTGAAGTGCATACCTGTCTGTACTGGTATGGCTGCCCTCATTGTTTTTAGCCTCTGTCCATCCAGATTGGTTGGTGCTCATATCTTCCCTGCCTACATATAATTTACCATTTTAGTTTACAGGGAAAATATTCTGCATATTTTCCCATAACTTTCTTTTCATTAACAATAGAGTATGTCCATCTTCTTTGGCAGTTTGCATAAATTTAGCTTGTTAGTGTTCATTGCCCTGGGTTTTCTACAGGATGGTTGCAATGTCAGGCCTGCCCACTTGGCTTGAGGCACTGAGAGAAGGCATCTTGCCTAAAATGACTGGTGTGCGATTCCTTGCATTGAAAAATTCTGTCGTCTTCCTTCTTCTTTAGAACTTGAAGGCTGCTGATAGTGACCCCACTGCTCCCCCATATGACTCTCTGCTCGTGTTTGATTACGAAGGAAGTGGTTCTGAAGCTGCTAGTCTGAGCTCCCTGAACTCCTCGGAATCAGACCAAGACCAGGACTACGACTACCTGAATGAATGGGGCAATCGCTTCAAGAAGTTAGCAGATATGTATGGAGGTGGCGAGGATGACTAGGGGACTCGAGACAGATGATGGGGAGAAAGATGGGTCGCCTATACTCACGTGATGAGAAATGGAGGAATTTTTCTGGTGGTTTTACAGCTCCCTTCACTTGAGATGAATCTCTGGAGAAGAGAGACTGATTGGTGATGTAGTTAAAATAGTTATAATTTTTAACTTTATAGATCTAATCTGCATGTGTTAAGAAAAATTTTTGACTTATTCCCTGAATCCTTCTTATGTAACTTGACATGTGATGATGTCCAAAAGACCTCCAAATTATATTTCAAAAGAGTAGCTTCAGCCTCAGAACTTGCAACTTGCAGATTTCCTTAAGGGCTTTAATTTTTAACAGAAAGAGGAGAGGTCAACTGCCCTGTTGTTTTGTATATGTATATAAAATTTATTTTTAATTTGTGTGCTTTTTTTTTATCCTATGAATCCTTTGACTGCACTAGTGTTCCATGTTCCAATGTCCACTCTTGCTCCTTCTGAATTTACACTGCTCCAGACAGGAGTTCTCTGATTCAAAAATTACTGGGCCCTTTTAGCGTCTTAGTGTGGCCATATCTCGACAAGATATTGTGTACTCTTAAGACCTTTAATGGTTTTCTTTTTTCATCTCCCCAGTAAGTAACTTGAAATGGGCATCTATCCATTTATTTGTTTTGAGTGAGGATGTTTGTTATGTGAATGTCATCGTGGGGTACTTTGGTTCTAGACAGGAGCCTTGACCAGAAAAAGTGGTGAGTTTTTAGGCGCCACTTTACTTTTAATGTTTATTACTAAAACAAGAGAAAGAGTGACATATTTCAAGACTCAAAATAGTGCCTAAAGTGTTGCAGCCAAAGAGAAGATTGCTTATCACACAAGGGGAATATGAAAAGTGGGCTTGGAGATGGCAGGAGAAATTGTCACTGAGCCTGGCAATTTAGCAAACTGAGGCTGAGAAAGGTTGAGATGGCTCTACCTCTATCCCTGATGATTCTGGAAGAATGGAAGGATCTCAATGTGTGTTTTTCTACCAGGATCTTTATATCATGGTTTGTACCTAAAGCCCAGAGTCCCCAACTGCCTGCTTTTGTTGATGGCTTCAGAAAATACTGGCTGATCTGAACATATTTGCCCCACATTCCAAGTGTCAAAAAAACAGACTATTAGAAAATCCAAACTTTTCCTTAGGAGCAGGGGAGAATGATAGGGGTAAGGAGAACCTCAATTTGGATCTTCTTTTAGTCGAAATGCAACCATCAGGAACCTTTTGGCAACCAAAAGAAGTTTATCTAAATTGCTTTACTGTCTGTAATGTTTTTTGAAGAAAATAATCATCCCTGAAATCACGTCTTGGAATTGTCTTGATTTTTCAGCAATTTAAAGTCTACCTGATGTTCTATTTAGAGACTGTCACTATAGTTTTGAGTGTATATGTGTATGGGTGCTGATAATTTTGTATTTTCTTTGGGGGTGGAAAAGAAAAACAATTCAAACTGAAAAAAAATTATTCTTAAATATTCATTTTTATAAATTTTATTAAAGAATTTTGTTAAACCATTGTCAAATGTGTTTTATTTGATTATACCACAATTCCAGGCAAGACAAATGGTAGGTGAGCTCAGTCCAGACGTGGAAAAAGAAGCTTCCTGTGCAAATGACTTCTCTAGAACTATGTGTCATTCTATTGTGGGAAGAGTGGGGAGAAGCTGGATTTAAAGGTCACTTTATTTGAAAAATATCTATCCCTGTGGCATATTGTTAAACCAATAAAATTTATTTGTCATTGGGAGACAAAGGTGGGCTGAGCTGAGGAACAGAGCAGAGGTTTAAACAACAGTCCATTAGCAATGTTAGTTAGAACCAGTGGTTCTCTAACTAGCGGGGATTGTGGCTTCCTCCCTTACAAGATATTTGGCAATTTCTGGAGATACTTTTGACTGTCATGACTGGGGAGGTGTTGGTGGCATTAAGTCAAGGCCAGGGATGCTGCTAAACATCCTACAATGCACAGGACAGCCCTGTACCACAAAGAAATGACAGGCCTCAAATGGGAATAGTGCTGCTGTTCAGAAACTCTGCATAGGCCTACAACGTTACTCTGCTGAAGGGCTACAACTTTTAAAAAATACTTGTAAGTTTCTATGTGTAAAAATAGATATGTAACATTTTACCATTTTAATTATTTTTAAGTGTACAGTTCAATGGCATTTAATACAGTCACATGGTTGTACAACCATCTTCCCAAACTGAAACTCTGTACTCAGTTATTTTAACCATTTTGAAGTGTACAATTCTGTGGCACTAAGTACATTGAAAGTGTTAATGCAACCATCACCTCTATTTCCAGAACCTTTTCATCCCATGCCAATTCTGTACCCATAGGTAATGACTTACCATTCCTTCTCTCCAGGCCCTGGGAACCTCAATTCCACTTTCTGTCTCTGAATTTGACTATTCTAGATATTTCATATAAATTTGGCTTATTTCACCTATGTTTTCAACGTTCTTCCATATTGTAGCATATATTAGAACTTTACTCCTTTCTATGGTTAAATAAAATCCTATCGTGTTTATCAATTCATCTTGGGTTGTTTCTAGCTTTGGCTATTGTGAATAATACTGCAATGAACATTAGCATACAGAAACTATTTGAGTCTGTTTCAATTCTGGGTATATACTTTGCTGGGTTATATAGTAGTAGTTGTATGTATGTTTAGCTTTTTGAGAAACTGCTAATGTATGAACCTTGGTTAGATTCTGATGTGAAAATAAAAAAATCTATAGAAGACATTTTTGGGAAATTGGGGGAATTTTAACATGGATCTTAGAGAAGGTATTTCTGAATATTAATTTTCTTGGGTGTAGCAATGGTGATGTTTACTAGGAGAATCATTTTTCTTAAGAGATAAGTGAAGAATTTAGTGATATAAACGTTGTTTGGAAACTAACTGGTTTTGACCAAAAAGTATGTAACAACAAAGAACACAAAAGCAAATGTGTCAAAATGTTCACTGCAGCATTATTCATAATAGCCAAAAGTTGGAAACAACTCAAATGTCCATCAGTGAATGAGTAGATTAAACAAAATGTGGTATATATACATACTAGGAAATATTCAGCTTTAAAAAGGAGAGAAATCCTGATATATGTTGCAACATGATGAACCTTGAAAACATGTCAAGTGAAATAAGCCAAACACAAAACAACAACTACTGTAAGATTCCACTTAAATGTGGTACCTAGAATAGTCAAGTTTATTTAGATAGAAAGTAGAGTAGAGGTTACCAGAGCTGAGGAGAGAGGGGAATAGGGAGTTATTGTTGAATTGGTACAGAGTTTCAGTTTGGTATGATGAAAAGTTCTGGAGATGGATAGTGGTGTTGGTTGTACAACGCTGTGAATGAACTTAATACCACTGAATTGTTTACTTCCAAATGGTTTAAATGGTTGATTTTGTTATGTGTATTTTACCTTAATAAAAAGAAAGTAGAAGTCTGACATGGGAGTGTAAGATGGTTGCATAATACCAGATTTCCACTGAATCGTACACTTAAAAATGGTAAGTTTTATATCTATTTTACTATGATAAGTCAGGGAAAGATAGAATGAGGATAATGAAAGATAAATAAAATGGTTATACAGAGAATAAAATTATACTGTTTACAGAGTACCCACCACATGCAAGGGGCCACTCCAGCAGGGAAATGTGACTTCTGAAAAAGACTACAGAGAAGGTATTTCCATCTGTTCAAGAGCCTACCTGATGGGGACCTTGGAGAACCATACCTCTGCTTCCCTCTTGCTGGTTCTGTAGATACTGGTAAGACAGTATGTGGTAAAGACACAGAGACACTGGAGCCATGCTGCCTGAGTTCAAATCTTGGTTCTGCCCTTTCCAGCAATGAGTTTAGACAACTTAAACTTTCCCTACCTCAGTTTTCTCATCTCCAAAGGGAGGATAGCTTCACAAGATTGATGGGAGCACTAGTTGAGTTGATATGCCTAAGCTTTTAGAAGAATGGCCGGCCCATGGTAGTGCTCTGTTAAATGTTAGCTTTTATTTTTAGTATTGCTTAAGAGGAATTTTGGGTAGAGGGAATCATTTAAGCAAAAGCTAGATGTTAGGAGAGAAAAGGCCAAGCATTCCATTTTGGACTGGATTTAGTGGGTCAGAACCATTAGTGTTTTGAGCAGGAGAACTACGTGATCCAAAGTGGTATTCTGTGAAAATGCATCTGTTTGCAAGGGTGATTAACCAGCCTGGGGAGGGGACCAGACAGGGAAGACTGACTGCTATTACCAGAGACTAGCAGTTGGTGCAACTGCAATAAGAAGTCACCTAAACAGGTACTGTCACAAAACTGTCTTATCTCCCATCTATTCTCCTAAAAGTTCATTTATCTTTCCTCAAAGTCATTTAATGTTTTCCTCTAAGTGCCCTTTTTTCTCCTTCCCCTTTCCCTATTAAGGTAGTATATAACCCCCAAATTCTAGCCACTTCTTTGAGTCATATTTTTCTGTGAACTCTTAGATGTGAAAAGTTGTCCTTTCTCTTGCTAATCTTGTTAGTTTAATTCACAGGCCCCCATATTCAAAACCTAAGAAGGTAGAGGAAATGTTCCTCTCTATCAAAGATCTCTTGATATGATACTAAAGGAAGTGGTAATATAAAGAGAAAACCTTTTCTTTAAGATAAATGAAACTTAAGCTTCAGTGACCAGTGTTCTGTGGAGTGGTATGTGGGGGTTATCATGGCGACTAAAGTTTTTCAGACCTGTAGGGTAAGAATTTAGGGGTCAATTATAAAAAATGAAATGCGACCACTCCAGTGAGCACATGTGCCTTTAGAAGACAAAAACCCTTAACTTACTGAGATCTTTACTGGGAATTTTGTTTCTGTAAAATAGCCATTGATAGCTACTGGATGAAAACTCATATCCAAAAAGATATTTGCATACCAATGTTCATAGCAGCATTATTCACAGTGACCAGGACATGGAAGCAACTGAAGTGTTTTACAACAAATGAATGGCCAAAGAAGCTGTGATACATATATACAATGGAATATTACTCAGCCATAAGAAGAGATGAAATACCGCCATTTGCAACAACATGTACGGACCTTGAAATAATCATAATAGGAGAAATAAGCCAGACAGAAAAGGTTGAAAATCACATGCTATCACTTTTATGTGGGATATAAACTTAAAAGCAACAAATGAGCAGGACAAGCAGAGATTCATGGACATGGACAATGGACTAGTGGTTACCAGAAAAGAGGGGAAAAAGGGAAGGAGAAAAAAATAAATGTTTTTTTTAAAAAAATAAAAAAGACAACTACTGGATGCCATTAGCCTCATTCTGAGCTAAGTTCCTGCTTCGTTATGTCTCCCAATGTTTTGGTACACGAATATTTTCATACTGAAATACATATTATTTCATGATAAACTACTTTTAATTTCTTTCTTGGTGTAACAGTTAATAGTGCATGTAAGCAGGTTGTTTTAGCTGTAGTTTTCCAGGGGAGTGAAGAGGGCTGAGAAAATATTTTTCAGGTAGAGCATTCACTACTCAGTCGGCTCCGCCCCATGCCGCTGGCCCCGCCCCTGACGCTGTGCGTCTCCTGCCACGCTCAATATGGCGGCGGCCTTGGTTCGCGGAGGCCCCTGAGCAGGTTCAAGTGTCGCGTTCCACTCCAGTCATGGCGGCCCACCCACAGGCTATGGGCAGCGGAGCTCTGGAAATATGCGAGCTGGAGCGGATTTTGGAGGCGCTGAAGCTGCTGCTTAGTCCGGGAGGTGAGAGGACGGACCTCGGCGCCGGGCTGCACAGGGACTCTAAGGGTCGCTAGTCTTCCAGGGATGCCCTGTCTCCCACACAGTGCGCCTCTCAGGCCCTTCCCGGGGCCCGGATCCTCCCGCCCCAGAGTGCTTTGGCCATTGTTCGTACAGCCTCATGCTACCCTTGAGGAAACCGAGGCTGAAGGAGGGATGGGATCCGTCGAATACTATAGTAACCAGCGTCTCTCAAGTGCTTACCTTCTGCCAGTCACTGTGTTAAGTGCCTTGGATACATGGTTTCATTCATTGCTAACCGCAGCCCTCTAAAGCAGGCTTGTGGAAAGAGCTTCAGAGACTATAGGCTCTCGTGACGTATAAAGTGAGGTCCCACCCCCTTGAGGGCACAGGGTCTAATGTGAACACTGAAGGTTTGTACAAAATGCCAAGGAGTCCAGAAAAAAGAAGCAGTGACGTTTGAGTTGGGTTTGGGGAGAGTATTTACGGATTTACATTCTGTGGGAGGAGGGTTTACAGTCACTTTTTATCTTTCGTGGTGACATGAAAATATCTTCTCAATTTAGAATCTGAAGGGACCTTGGGAATGGTTTAACCTGGGACTCTCCTTTCACAGCTGAGGACACCCAGAACTCATTGAAGAGATTAGGAACACGAGACGGACTTAGAATCGAGGTCTGCTGAACCTCTTTCTCAGACCAAAGCAAATTATTCAGTATGGAGCCTCTGATGTTATCTGGAGCTTTGAGAATGGACACAATCGGAGACTATATTTTCGGGGGTAGGAGTTTAGGATGAGCAAGGTACAGGACCGTACAGGTAGAGAGAGTCTGAGGCGATGTTCCAAGTGTCAGATTTTGGGATACCTTCCAAATTGCAAAAACTCCCACAAGCGTACCATACTTGGGAGAAGTGAAAAGCTATTAATAATAGTACTTGAGTGCCTAGGAAGTATCAATCTCTATGGTATACTATTTACGTATATACCATTTAATCCTCACAATGATCCCACGAAATAGGTATTACTTGTATTCTATTTTACAGATGACAGAACCAAGACTCAGGTACATTGGAAATTGTCTAATGTCATTCTAATTGGCAGAGCTAGGATTTGAACTCAGTGTGATCACTATACTGTTTTGCCTCAATGAAGAATTAAACTGCAAAATAACAATTTTAACATGCTAATTGAGAGATTATTTAGCAATTCTAGATAGCTAGCAATGCAGCTGTCTAGAACATGACTGAGAACAAGGTTAAATCAGCAAAAAAAATGAAGTAATCATCCATTGCAAAGCTCATTTATAGAAAACCTCTAAATCTCAGAGTATGTGGTAGAATTACATGTATGAACTCATTTAACTTAACAGAATTTGAATTCCTATTTAAAAGAATAAGTAGACTGGTAAAATTATTTTGCATATTTGTGAATTTGCCTGCTGTTTTATCATATAAGCTGCTGAGGAAATAAAAACATACCTGTGCATTATGAGTAGTCAGATGTCCCTGATGGACAGAGAGTGTTGAGACAGGATGAATATATTGGTTAAAATTGCATCCAGCTATATTAGACTTTTTTTGATATGTTTTCAAATTGACTACCTTTGAGGAAGTATTTACTGAGAGTTAAATGTATACAGTATTCCCCGACTGCTGTTAGAGATACAAAAGGATAAAACAATTTGTGCTCTCAAGCATCTTGTTTGTTTGGGGAGATGGTACTAGACATATAAACCAAAAGATATTCAAAATGACAGGATAACACTACTGGCAAATGGATATACAGATAGCAATGGGATATAGGCATTATCTAGGGATGAGGCTGTGGGAGGCCACAAGAGGAAGAAAATATTAAATCTAGGTGGAAATTACATAGAAAGGAAGATACCAATGGTCTTTCACTTTTGAGTCACTGAAAGTTCTGTCACATTAAGCATTTTCTCCTTCCCTGCCTTCCATTTTTGTTCTCAGTCATGGGACAAATAAGAATAATATCTTCACCTCCATTGTTAAGAGTTGTATAAACAGAATTTGAAAAGGACTTGTCAAGTTTAGTGATTTTGTTTGTAAAAAATGGAGGCCATCTCAGCAATAGTTTTCCTAAAAAATAGCTTTTTAAACTAAATATAGAGTCACTGAACTCCCATTAAATTTGAATTACATGGGGAGAAGGGGCTGAAAACTCGGTAATTTGTAAATAATGAAGCTGTATCACACCTATCCTTGTATGCCATATTGCCTTGCACTTTGAACTTAATAAAGAGTGCAATACAAGTTGTGAAGTCTGCTTTTAAATGTCACAAAGCATAGACATTTAAATTAGTGATTGGGAAGAACACATAATACTGTTCGTGAGGGCAGCATTTCCTGAAATGTGATAGGAATGGTTTTAGGTGGTATGTAGAAATAAATTTTGAGGCTGAATAATGTCATGTACTGATCAAGAGCTTGGCTCTGGAGCCAGACTGCACGAGTTGAATAGGCCCTGAAAATATCATCATCATCATCATCATCATCATCATCATCATCTACCTCAGAGTTGTTGTGAGAGTTGAGTTAAATACATAAAGTGCTAGAACAATGTATTAACTATTAATTGAGTTTTTTAAAAAATTTATTTTGAATAAATAATTAAATAAAAAAGTATATAATAATCAGCCAATACTCAGATAAATGACAAAAATTGTGGACGTACCACTATGTGACTGAAATTTGGCATTATTTTAAGGCAGCCAATCTCAAATTTTTTGGTTTCAGCACTTTTACCCTCTTAAAAAATGTTGAAGACTTAAAAGAGCTTTTATGTGGATTATATGTATCAATATTTACTATACTAGAAATTAAGACCTTAAGAGAAACCTTTTACATTTATTCAAAAATAACAGTAATATACCCATTGCATGTTAAAATATGACATTCTTAAAGGAAAATATATTTTCCAAAGTAAAATAATGGGAAGAGTGTCATTGTTTTACATTTTTGTAAATTTCCTTAATGTCTGGCCTATTAGAAGACAGCTGGATTTTTATATTTGCTTCTCTGTCCAGTCTGTCATGATAGATTGTTTTGATTGAAATAGATGAAGACAGTCTAGACTCATGTAGATATGTAGTTAGAAAAGAGAGGAAATTTCAATTGCCTTTCAGATAAATTGTGTATATTTTTTTATACAGTACTAAAACTCAACAAGAGATAATTTCTTAAAGGTTATTTGCAATATAGAATCTAAACTTAATGAACTTTTTCAAACTTAGTACACTCATGAGAGAATGAGAACATAAAAGGTAAATAATATTTTAGTATTAATATGAAAGTAGTTTTGACCTTGCAGACACCCTAGAGAATCTTGGAAACTCATCAAAACTGAGGCCCTGCATCTCACTTTGGAAACTGCTGCTTTAAGGGAATGCCTTTATTGTCAAGTAGATTTTGTTTTTATCACCAGTAGAGGGCAGAAAAGACTAGTTTATTAAGAGGCTCTTGAAAAAAAGCTAATAGCTTTTGTTTTAAATCACTTTCTTTATGTCATGTCTGGTTTCAAAGATCTTATAAAGTCACAGGAAGTCACTTAGAGGTTGTTTAGTGATCTTAATGGTTAGTTGGCAGCAAGCTATGGGAGACTTCATTTCCTTTTTAGGTAGATATTAGCCCAAGAAACCAGATGGTCATCCCAGTGGGTCAGAATACTTGCCCTGGACAGTCCTAGAGAAGTATTGGAAAATTCTTCTGATTTTCATTATTTTTAAAGAACAATGTTATTGTTCTTTTTTCTGTTTATAGTTAATGTTCCTTATAGCAAAACTTTAAAAAATGTAGAGAAACCAAAAGAGAATTAAAATGACCATAATCCCACTATCCAGAGATTGCATTTTGAGAAATAGTTTTCTTTCTGACAAAAAAGGTCTTATATACTACTTACTGTTTTATAGCCTTAAAATAACTTTTTAAAAGTACAGAAACATACATATTCATTGTAAAATTTTTAAAAATATGGTTAAGCAAAAAAGGAAAATACGTTTTCTCCCTCTCTCTATAGATAACTTATTTTAGTTACTTTCAATTTGTTCTTCCACAAGCAAATATTATATTTTGTATTCCCTCCCATTTTTACACAAAAGATACCATACTATATACATTGTTCTACACTTTTAAATTTTAATGTGTTTTAGAGATCACTACATAGTGGTACACTGAAATATTACACTTTCCCTTTTACAAGTATTTTATTATATGAACATATCGGTGTTTATTCAATGAGTTCTCTGTTAATGGACATTTGGGTTATTTCAAGTTTTTTGTTAATACAAGAAGCACTGCAGTGAATAGCCTTGTGCATATGCCATTTTAGTCTATGTATCTATAGGGTAGATTTCTAAAAGTGAGATCACTGGGCCAAATATTAAATGCCTATGTAGTTTTGCTAGATATTGCCAAATTTCTCTCCCTAGGGAGGTACCATTTGAGTTTTACCAACGATGTATGAGAGTATGTTTCCCCAAAACCTTGCCATACAATGTGTTATAAAACCTGGATTTTAGCCATTTGGTAGATGGGAAGTGCTATTTCACTATAATTTTAAGTTAGCTTTCTCATGAGAAGGTTGATCATATTTTCATTTTAAAGTTTTTTGCATTTCTTTTTTTGTAAACTGTTCATACCTTTTGCTTGTATAGTGTTAAATACTTTGTTTACTTTAGAATATATTTAATGAACATGTCATTAAATAATGTTCAATATAATTTAATGCATGCACCTAAACAGTTTGACTGAAGAAATCTTATGTGGTCAATGTTAATTTTTTAAAAATTTGTGTTCTGCCTTCAGAATACAAGCGGAACACGAATTAGATGGAGTATGATGTGTTAGGGACACTATTCCATCTACATCTAAAGTGCTGTGGGAAGGGAGGAAATGTGGCCTGGGTGGCACAATTAGGGGAGGCTTTCCAGAAGCAATGACATCTGAGCCCGGCCTTAGAGGACGAACTGGAGCAGGCAAGGCATTCCCACAGAGGGAAGTGCAATTTGTTTTCCAGGTATATTATCTCTCTCTCTTTTTTTCTTCAAAAGGGTCAGGCTCAAGTTCACTACAGATCACAAAACATGATGTCTTACTGGCTACTTTAAAATCTAACCTGTCCGCTGTGGAGGACAAATTTCTGAAGGATCCTCAGTGGAAGAAATTGACACTCCTAAAGGATGAAATTGCTAACAAGGAAGAATGGCCACAAAACTCTGTGGATGTCACCTGGAGTTTTACCTCTCAAACCTTGCTGTTGCTGTTGTGCTTGAAGGAAACCATGATCCACCTTGCAGCTGATTTCAGTCCAGGTAAACCCAACCCGAGGACTCCAGAAGCTGCTCCTGCCCTGAGCCCAGAAACACTTAGTATCTCACAGCAGAAGATTGTCCAGTCAGTTTTGCAGTTTGTGGTCACCTTGGGTGTCTGCCCCTATCTCATGCCTGGTGTTGGAGTCCCTTTGAGATGTAGGACTGAGTTTGGGGCTGTTGTTCAAGATGTGGTATGTCTGGATGCTGCCCCCAACGCACCCCGGAGACTGTATACTAGCTGCAAGGTCCTCCTAAATGTTGCTCAACATGCATCTCTGGGGAGCTTGATTTTCTGTCGCCATTTTGGGGATATTGCAGCAGGTCTGTGCCAACTGGGATTCTGCTCAACCAAGAGAAAACCACTAAAACCCGAGAAAGAGGTAAATATATATTGAGAGAGAGAGAGAGAGAGAGAGAGTGTGTGTGTGTGTGTGTGTTTATGTGAGTTTGTGTGAATATGCGTATATATTTGTGTGATTGTTATAAAAGATTACTCTTCTTTGGAAAAAGACTGATGGAAAGATCTAGAATTCTTATTGGATGCCAAAGCATATCCAATAGATAAATGAATCTTTTTAAAGGGTGGACCATTCGTTTATTAGATTTTCACTCTTGCAGAATTCACTTCACCTGGCTCTTGCCATTTTTGTGGAACAGCTCTTGCAGGCTATTTCTTAGAGCCCCTGTTTCTTTTTTTATAGGATGTGTATAATACCTGCCTGGAGAAGTGATTGTGAGGATTAAGAATAATGTGTGTAAAGCACCTAGCCCAATCACCAGAAGTGCTTATCAAAAAGTAATAACTGCTAATATTAATATTAAACTATTCATACCTCCTTCATTAAGTTCTTAGGAGGATTAAATGAGATAAAGAAGGTAAAGCACTAGGTACACTGCATAATTCAGTCAATGTTTGTTGTTGTTATTAGGTGTTATGGGTATGTTCCTGTGTTCTGCTGACACCCAGTAGGTAAGGATTTGAGTACCTGGATTATAAAGGTGCTGTGGAAGTTACAGAAGCATAAGAAGGATTTGAGTACCTAGACTATAAAGGTGCTGTGGAAGTTACAGAAGCATGATACATACTCCTTTTCTCAAACAGTCCTCACATTCATTGGAGACAAGACTCACAAGTAAAACATAGCAGGGACCACTACTCCCCCATGAGAGAACCACCAGCATTGGCATAGGAACCTGGCCAGAAGAAGCTGTCACCATCTAGATCTATCAAGGGTCAGTGCTGCTCATATGCAGGATAATTCCTTAGCCACTGCAGCCAGATCTCATAATGCCCACCCACCTCTTTTTTCTGATACCTTTCTCTGTGACACTGCAGCTTGTTCCTTTTTTTATTCCCTTTTCACTCTCTCTTGCCTATGCTCACAAATGTTTACCAAAAAGCCTCTACTATCTGAGCAGTGACATGAAATTATGACCTCCCCCAGAGCCTTTATGTGGAGCAGAGCACTGTGCTTTTTACGACAGGGTTTGAGTCTTGACAATTCTCAGTGCCAGCTCCCTGCACTTCCCTGAGGTACGGGTGCCTGGATTGACAGGTTTTATTACTATTACTGGGTCTAAGAAGTACCCTAAGGGTCTCAAGCAGGAGAGAGAAAAGAAAGGAAAATCCACGGAAAGGACCAAGTAGGAAGACAGGAGGAGAAGTTGACAGAAGGGGAGACATGATGGGTGTACTTTATGAAGCTGGACGAGTCCCAGCTATAGCTGCTGCTCTAGCAATGCCTGTGCCTCAGTTTGCTAAGTGGTGATAGGCAGGACTCTGACTGTTGTATTAAGTTACCAAAGGGGTACAGTGCTGTTGAGGCCCAAGGGGCCCCAATAAATAGCACCCCTCTTTGCTGTCCAAGTTCTGAATGAATTAAAAGACAGTTAACAGTAAGAGATGAAAAATCAAAATGTCACCTCTATTACTCATAAATGCAAAGTTGGAAGATATAGCTTCTAGATGGATCCAATTGGGCTTCCCAACAGTGCAATCCAGAATTAGAAACATTTATTGCTCCCCCAGTTTTAAGTAGAACTGGAAAGCTGCAGTGCTTTCTGCCCAATTGGATATGCCTCTGTATAATCTACAGTAAGAAAGCAGAACAGAATGTGCACTCTCTCCCAAGAGGCAGAAGAGGAACGAGCTGAACTGTACATGCCAGAGCTTGCCAATGATTGAGTTTATTCTAGACTCCTCAATAAGGTAAGTTAATAGATGTCCTGCCCAGAAGTGAGCGAGGGCCTGCAGAGAGGGCCAAGGGCATTTCATAGTTTCCTCCAGGTGAAAGGAAGTCAAGAGGAGAAGGAAGCCTTTCTCCCTCTCCCCTCACAAGTGTCTTTGTACAGTATTGTAAAATATTACCTTCTATTCCTGCCTGGCTTATATTTTGCTAAAGCCAAGTACATTTTTTTCCTTTAGGTGCTAACTGAAGAGGAAAGAGCCCTATCTAGGGAGGCCTTGAGAGACATCTTGGATCAAGTGTATCAACCATTAGCAGTTCGAGAATTGCTTATCCTCCAGGGAGGACCACCCCAGGTATTCAGGCCTTGGAGCTCTTATGGGTGAATCTTTGATGGTAATGTTTAGTGCGCTGTCTCATCTCATGGGAAATTTGATAATCTTGTTAAATCTTATTTCATCTTTTAAATCATTAAATTGTTTTTGTAAAACTAAATTACACCAACCCGAAGAACAATTTAAAATGACTTTTCTTTTAATGGAATGATGGATACTTTTCCCAAGAATATAAGAATTTTATTTAAAATATATGTTATTCATTCTGAAACTGAATTTTTAAAAACTATAATTCGGCTGTTTGACAATACATTCTTTTGGCAGAAATATTTGGACACCTTATTCTTTGAATGGAGTATTTAAAGTAAAGAAATTAAATTAGAGCTACTATTGGGACTATGCTTAGTTCCTTTGTTTGAAAAACATAATAATATATATTTACTAGGCATAAGATAGTTTCTCTTTTTTCTTAAAAATAATTTATCTGAAACGACAATTTGAGAATATAAATGGGAATTATTTATTTGCTTTTAGCACCTAAATTTTAGTTATGAACCTAGGTGAGTACAGTGTGAGTGGCCAAAGGAATTAACTGTGGATCAAGAACAAGGACCAACTGCAACTGGCCACAAAGCTATCTCCTAGTTGAAGTCATTTTCATCTTATTCCTAGAACATCACTATAGCCTCCCATTGGGCCCCTCACACTGCACTTCTCTGAATGAGTCCATAGTTTGCCAGATTAAACCAAATACATTATAATTATAAGAATGTGGTGAAAAGCAGAGGCTCTGGAAGTAGGCATACCCAGATTCAACCCCAGTGTGCAGCTGTATAATTAATAAACCTTTCCGTCCCTCAGTTTTTTCCCCTTAAAATGGGGATGACAACAGAGTCTTACTTGTAAGTCCTTTTTGAGGTTATATGGGAGGTGCTTAGCACAGTGCCTGGCACATCATAACCCCCTCAATAAATGCTAATTATTAATCTTCTTTAAATAAGAGAGGATAAGATAGTTAGGATTAAATGTTTCTGTCACTAATTTTTATTCTCATCACTAAGTGCAGTGAATGACAGCAAAATGGTTAACATTTTAGCTGAAAATAAGGGACACCAAATCAGAGTAGCTAAGACCATGGGGCGAGACTAGAGTGCCCGCTCACTGTCATGAACTGCCTTCCTAGTGGTGTGTAACGTTCACAGAACCTCTTTGAAGCTAGATTGGGCTGGAAGGACTGCATTCAGAGTTTGGTCACATTGACCTTTGTATTTTATCCACTGATGTGTTTGTCTATTTCTGGGTTTGAAGCTTCACTTGATATTTTACTGTATTTTTACTCTCTTAAAAGTGATGCTGAAGGTTTAATAAAAGAGTTTTTTGTTTTGTTTTAGAAAAATATATTGCTCTTTTGAAGTCTGTATAGCATACTGTTAATTGTCAGTCTGTCTCAATATATATGTGTTTTACACTTCCTATCTGTGTCACTGACATTTAGGTCAGATCTTTCCCTTCCTTTTTCAGTCCTACACGGATATGAAGAGACAAGTTAAGTGTCAGAGCCCAGCTTGGCTTCGGCGTCTGTGTGGGCAGCTGCTCTCTGAAAGGTTGATGAGACCAAATGGTGTTCAGGCAGTAGTCCGGGGCATTCTGGAAGGAGCAGGTGGTAAGAAATAAAGTGTTTCTGTTACGTTGGTATCCATTTCCCTCTGAGTCAGAGTGAATTATTGATCTTTAGCATTTACCTTTAAAACCTGATTGAGACTAAACTGTGTCTTCGTGGACATTGAGGAGGTTAGACTTGGAAGTTCCCCTTAATGAGGTTTAACTTCCTGCCATGGTAATTGCCTTTTTTCTAAAACAGATGTGATACACTGCTCACATTGTCGCATGATATTGTCAGCTGTTTCAAATGATTTATAATATCAAAGGAAAACTTTGCACAGAAAGTTTAAGTAAAACCCTAAAGAAAATGTGAAATTCTCTGTGAGAAAAGGAATTTGTACCAGGGTGCTAAGAGGACTTTACCTCAGGATTTAAAATATAAATCAGTTCTCTTGAAGCTGGAGATAACTTAGAGACACATACTTTGGGACGAAGTTTTAGATACATTTCCACAATTTTCTAAGTTCTCATTAGAGGACTGGAAGTGGGAAAAGTTAATTATTATGCTAGGCTTGGTAGTATTTTTTCATTTATATTTTTGTTTAATTTTTTTAAACAAAATTATGCATGAACATAGTTTAAAGAATCTAATAGGTCTACAAGGCTCAGGGAGAAAAATAGCAGTCCTTCCCCCATTCCATTCCTTTCCCATCCCCGGAGGCAACCCTTTTGAATTCTTATAGTGGGTTTCTTCTGGTATTTACCTCTATATGTCTATCGTGCATATACAACACCTTCTTAATTTTTTAGTTTGAGGCATGATCTATCAACTGCTCACTATGAGTGGAAAATAATTTTGTTCTCTTTGACAATTCTCCCATCATCACCCCAAGTATACTTCTCCTCTCTTTACTAGTCATATCTTTAAGTTGATTAGATCAATATTCTGTGTTTATATTCTTCTATGTAATTATTTTTTTACAATTGAGCTTTGTAGTGGGCTATGACTACTTTTATTTTTTTGTCCAACTTTTGTACTTCCTGGAGTTAATAACTATCTTTTTGGTTTGTGTACTTGGTTTTTTTAATGTACTTACCGCTAACTCATTTTCAAACTTTCCCCCAGTTGTTTGTCTCCTTTTTAATATATTCAAATACATCGGATGTTCTGCCTGTTTTTTCTTCTTGGAGACATCTCTCTCTGAGTCTTTTCTAATCTGAATTAGTTCCCTAGGAGCTCCCTTCACCTTTTTCCTGGTGAACCTTTTATCTTTCTGTTGTGCTCAGTTCCTTATCTCCTGTATCCCATGCATACTCTAACTAGTACCACACATTTAATGGCTTTTTTTTTTTTTAATGGAAATAACATTTCAACTGAGCCCTGAAGGCTGACTTGGGATTTATCAGTTGGAGAGTAAGGGAAACTATTATAGTTAGAGAAGATAACATGTGTGAAGGAACTGAGGTAGGAAAGAGCGTAGTATTTTTGAGGAAATGTCAGTATGGGTAGAGCAGTGAGGGCAGAGTGGTATGAAATGGGGATGGAGGGTTGGGACCACATTATGGAGGTCTGTAGGCCTAATTCAGGATTTCCAACTTTCTTCTGAGGGCAATGAGAAACCATAGGAGGTTTTAAGGAGACAGACAATGCTAATGCCTACATTTTAGAAATATCTATTTGAATGTGTTGTGAAGAATGGATTGGGTAAGAGCAGAAGATGGGAGATTAGTTAAGAGGCAGTCATCTGAGAGATCACTGTGGCTTGGATCAATGCAGTGGCGGTGGAAATGGAGACAGACGGATACGAGAGAAGTATTTAAGGGGTAGTGCCAGAACTTAATGAAGGGCTGGGTATGTGGGGAGGGAAGAGGAGAAAGAAAAGAATCAATCTTGACTTTTTATTAATGTTGTGATAAATATACCTTGATCCTGTCAGATAAAGGTGAGGTCAACACTTCTGCCTGCAGTGGCTTCTAGGACCAATGAAATGAAAAATTACTAGTTACCTGTGAGAAGCTGTCACATGCAAATAGATCTTTGCATCATTTTTTTCCAAAGAAGAATTAGATTTTACCCAAGGGCATGCAAATTGGAGAATAAGAAACTTAGAACCCTATTTTTGCTATGAGCTTCTCTTACTTATGCTTGTATATAATTTTTGTTATCTATTCAAATCTGCTCAGAAATTATTTGAGGCAGTTTATATTTACTTACATATTTGTTATTTTTGGTGTTCTCCAGTTTTTTGTGTAGATCTAAATTTTAATTCAAATTTCCTTGTGCCTGAAGAACTTTAACATTTCTTATAATGCAGGCCTGTTGGCAATGAAGTTCATTAGCTTTTGTTGGTCCGAAACAGTCTTTATTTCACCTTACTTTTTGAAGATATTTTTCCTGTCATTTTGCCTTTGTTCCTCTGTACATGAAACACCTTTTTTCTGTTGCTGCTTTTAAGATTTTTCTCTTTATCACTGGTTTTTAGAAATTTGGTTATGATATGTCTTAGTGTAAGTGATTTTCTTCATGTTTCTTCTGCTTCATGTTTCTTGAACTTCTTGGAGATGAGGGTTTAATTTTCATCGTATTTGGATATATCTCAAACATTATCTTCAAATATTTTTTTCTGTCCTGCCTTTCTGGAATTTGAATTATACTTACTGTTATGTTTCCTGTTGTTCTACAAGTTACTCATGTCCTGTTTTGTGTGTGGGGGGCGGGGTTAGTTTTTTTCTCCTTTTCATTTTGGATAATTTATATTGTTACATGTTCTACAGTGTCTACCATTCTGTGTATTTTTCACTTCAGATATTTTCCTTTTCATTAGTAGAGGTTCAATTTGGGTCTTTTTCTGTATCTTCCATTTATCTCATCACGAGCATACTTTTTTTTACCTTTTTGAAAATAGGGAATCAATTTATAATAGCTGTTTTAATATCCTTGTCTCTTAATTCTGTAATCTCTGTTTTTATGAATCTGCTTTTTTAATTTCCTTCTGATTATTGGTCATCTTTATTTGCTTCTTTGTATATATGGTAATTTTTAAAACATGAAATTATATTTACATATAAAATTCACTCTTCTGAAGGGTACATATAGTTCAATGGTTTTTAAAATATTCACGAACTTGTGCAACTATCACCAATACCTAATTCCAAAACATTTTCATCATCACCCCCCAAAAAACCCTCATGCCCATTAGCAATCACTGCCCATTCTCCCTTTCTCCAACCCTTTATAAGCACAAATCTGCTTTCTGTTTCAATGGATTTGCCTATTCTGGATATTTTATACAAATATAATTATACAATTTGCGGTCTTTGTGTTTGGCTTCTTTCACTTAGCATCACGTTTTTGAGGTTTATTCACGTTGTACATGAATCAGCCCTTTATTCCTTTTTAAGACTGAATAATATTTCATTGTATGCATATGCCTCATAATCTTTGAATGTATATTGATTATTTTTATTTTACACTGTTGGGTGCTAGATTTTGTTGTATTCCTTTGTTAGGCTTTGTTCTGGGATGCAGTTAATTTTCTTGGAATTAGTTTGACCCCTTGATCCTGGTTTTTAAGCCTTATTATTGTGGGTCTAAGATAATTTGGCCCCACTACTATGGCAATATGCTTCTGAGATTTTCCTTGATACCCTGTGTATTAGGGGGCCTTTCCATGTTCACTAGTGGGAACACAAACTATTCCCAGTCCTGCGTGAACTCTGGGGATTGTTCTGCTCCTCATTTCTTGTGGTTCTTTCTTCAGCCTTGGATATTTTTTCTCACACACATACACAAATTATACTCTAACAAAGACTTAAAAGAGGACTCATCTGCAGACCTCTGGAGCTTTCTCTTTATGCAGCTGCTTCCTCTCCAGTATTTTCCCCTGAAAATTCTAGCTGCCTTGGTTTTCCTGAACGTCTTTAACTCAAAAAGATGCCAGCCTTTATTCGGGCTCCCCTTTGCTCTGCTGTGGCCTCATAACTCTCTGTAGTAGTAAGTTAGGGTATTCATGGGGCTCATCTTGTTAGGTTCTCTTCTTTCAGGGATCAATGAACTGGGCTCCCTGTTGTTCACTGTCTGAAAACCATTGTTTATATATTTTGTCCAGTTTTTTGCTCACTACCTTAAGTAGAAAGGTAAATCTGGTCCCTGTTACTCCATAGCTTTGGTTTAAGGCAGTGTAAAATGCATGGTTCATATGAAGAGAATATTAATAATAAAACTAATAAACACTGAGAAGAAGGTAGTACAGCAAGTTGGCAAATAATATTTCATTCAACGTCATTTCATTATAACGGTGATGAGATGCCATAGGAACTTAAATCTTGTTTATATCTATTAGCCTATGGAAAAATTGGTTTCATTATATGTTGTTCTGCTTAAAGTCACAAAACCTGTAGATGACATTAAGTGGAGGCTTACTGTATTCAAATCATATGAATAATATTATAATAATTAAGCATTACTTTTTTCTCTGAACTTCCCAGGAACCAACATCAAAGGAAAAGTGCAGAGGGGTAGATTTTCTTATAGAAGAAATAAACAATTTTCAGTAGAGGAAAAAATACTTTTTACCCTAAATTTTAAGGACCTTTTATTGGGGACTGGTATAAGTTTTTGACATCCCTATCCATCGTTGACAGCTGGGGCAGCTGGTGGGAGTGATGCTGAGGCAGCGGCTGCTGACTGGAAGAAGTGTGACTTGATTGCAAAGATTTTGGCCTCTTGTCCTCAACAGTCTCTTTCACCAGAGGATTACTATAAGGATATCTGCCCCCAGGTAAATCATTTTGTTTCTTTTGACTGTTTAAGAGTTATCTGCTTACTTACAGAAGGAGAACTTTTAGTGTTCCTCTAATATTGAGGAAAAGCAATATAATATTTAAGTGTCTTGTTCAGTGAGGGGCCTTCTTAATAAGTGAATAAAAACCTGTGGAAGATACTAACCTAATTGTTAGGTTTTAAAACCCCTCATCATTTTTAGATGAGTGGTCCAGCTTGCTCTCAGAGCAGGAGTAGGAAATTAAAGTTTCATCTTGTTCCTTATCTTTTCTGTGTGTTTTTAATTAGTTTTAAAAAATGGGTATTAAACAAGGTAAATGAACATGGTATACAATTTAAAAAGAATTACTTTTTTGTTTATTCTTTTGTTTCTTAGATCCTCAGAAGTAGTCAGTGTTATCAATTTCTTGTTTATTTTCGAGATATTCTATGTATTATGTATGTATGATATGTGTATATATGTGTATATATAATCTAATTTTTATCTAAATGATAACATGTTACACATACTGTCTTCTATTTTGCTTTTTTTTTTTATTTTGCTTTTTTTCACTTAATGTATCTTGGAGATCATTTCATGTAGTGTCGCTTCATTCTTTTTCATGGGTATATAGTATTCCATCACATTAAAGTACCATAATTTAATCAGCCTCCAATTAATGAATATTTGAATTGTTTTTATTATTTTGCTATTATAAGCCATGCTATAGTTAATAGTCATAAATCTTGTACAGATGCCAGTGTTACCATAGGAAAAAATTCCTAGAATTGAAATTACTAGTTTAAAGGATATGTACATTTAAATTTTTAATTGATATTATTTATGTGTCTGTTTCCCCCCGCCTTTGCCTACACAATGCTTTACAAAACTTTTCTATTTTAGCTAATTTGTTAGGTGAAAAATGTGGAAGGAATTTTATTCATTAGCACTTCCCATGCATTTAGATGTAAGACGTACCTTTTGGAGTACAGTCTGAAGAAAGTCATTCAGTTGTTAATGCTGATCTTCAGGGTTCTCATGGGTAGGAATGCAGAGAGCAAAATATCACAATGCAAAGCTCTTACATTGACATATACTAAATATCAATCATCTTAACAGGAGAAAGTTAGCATTTGCAACGATGAGTGAATATTTTCTGAAACTAGTAGCTATAGTTTTGGTACTTGACAAAATGATAAAATCAAGTCATAAGATTCGAAATCAGAAGATTTCCCTGTTTGCAAAAAGTACAAAAATCACTTTTAAGTCAGAAACAGAAATATACTTTCTATCAGTTGTTTATAGGCTTGGGTGAACCAATTCATAGGCCCTGGAGATCTACATTTATCTTGGAGAATAAAATGGACTGTTATCTGGGATAGTTCAAACATGACAAAGACTTCAGATCCTAAATATATTTATATGCCTTGATGCAGCAATTTCATTTGATGGTGCTTTTTATAATAGCAGAATTTTATGAAAAACAGTGCCTGGATATTAAGAAATAGTTTAATAAATTCTTATATACAGCTTGAATATATATTATATATTGCAATATACTATCTTTGAGGAATTTATAACAATATGAGAAGGTTTCAGTAACACACAAAACTGAATAATAGATATGGTCACAGTTAAAATACAGCAAAAATATTTATAGTGATTTGGGAATATTTAATTATCTTCTTAAACTTGCTTTTTTAAAAATTTTACTTTATTATTAGTTTCAAGTATACAATAAAAATATGTTATGGAACGCTTCACGAATTTACATGTCATCTTTGCTCAGGGGTCATGCTAATCTCTGTATCATTCCAGTTTTAGTATGTGTGCTGCTGAAGTGAGCACTTAAAACTTTTTTTCCCAGATTTTCTACAATGAGCATGTAATTTATAAATTTGATAAAAATACTTAATAAAAACATAGCCTTTTCTGTTCTCATACCCTTTGATACTGGGTTGTTACATTAAAATTTTCTTATTGAATCAGTGTCATTGCTGTGAGTTTATTTTTTGGCTTAAAGAAATTAGTACTTTCTCTTAGTTAATGTAATGCTCCTCGCAAAGAGCATTACTTCATGTGCTTACTTCATGAGTTTTTTCTTTCAGGTCTTAGATTTATTTCACTTTCAAGATGAATTGACAGCACGACAATTTCAGAGAGTTGCCACTACTACCTTTATAACTATGTCAAGAGAACGCCCACAGTTGGCAGCCAAGTATTTGCTTCAGCCAGTGTTAGCTCCTCTTCATCGATGTTTAAATACAGCAGGTAAAGGAGGAAGTCTGGTGGCTAGATGTCTTTCTAAAGGATCTTCTCTCTCAGTGTTTCAGATTTAAATAACTTAAGTCTATGGTATTGCAGTGTCTTTAGTTTTACTTTTTTCCTCTCTAACTTTTTGTTTTGAAAAATCCACTTCACAAAGTTCCAAGAAGACTGCATTGCACCACCCTGTACATTTCACTTAGGTGATCAACTGCTAATATTTTGGCCATGTTTGTTTATCTTTCTTTTATAACTTTCTCTGTTTCATGGCTATAGAATTTCTTTTATAGCTATTTTTTAAAAGTCAAGAATCCAGTCAAGAATCACGCATAACATTTACTTTCTAAGTCTTTTTAGTGTTCTTTAATGTAGAATAGTCCCCCAGTCTTTTGCTTGTCTTTTACCATGACATTTTTGAGGAGCCTAAGTTATAGAATGTTCTCAGTTTACATTTGTTTAATTGTTTTCTTGTGATTAGATGCAGGCTAAACATTTGGCAGGAATACTGTCTAGGATGATGGTTTTTTTCTCAGTTGCCACCAGATTAAGAGGCATAGGTATCAGTTTTTCCCATTATTAGCAATGTTATATTTGATCATTTGATTAAGGTGGGAGCACACAGATTTCTCCATTATAAAAATACCTCTTTCCTTGTAATTAATAAGTAATCTGTGGAATGATAGTCTGAGTCTGTGAATTTATTATCTATTGATGAATCTTGCCAGTTAAAATGGTGACTTTCTATTTTGTTTGTTATTTCCAATTTGTTAGTTGGTATCCTTCTGTAAAGAAGAGCTTCTTTTTCTCTCCTTGCCTCATCCCTTTTAAAAAAATAATTATTTAAGTTTTGATATAGATTAATAGATTCTTTTTTTATTTAATGAGTTACGAAACATTCTTGTCATTCATTTTGATGTTCAGATTTTCCTAAATTTGGCCAGTGGATTTAGTTCTGTTTTAATCTTAAAAGTTTGACATTTTCACCACTTCCTTAGTATATTTTCATGCTTTATTGAGTTTAATGCTAGGAAACAGAGTATTAGTATGGTATTCTTAGTGATTTAAAGATTTTTAGTGATTTGTAAGACTAAAAATTAAGGAAAAACTTGATGTGATGGTTAAACCAAATTTAGGTTGGGGTAAACTCAGTGTAGAAGTCATTTGTAGACTAAATTTTTCTTGGTGTGTGTAGTGGGGTGAGGTGGGTGGAAATGGAGAAAGTCATTCTTTTGCATAGTAAACTTCATCTTGGTGAAGTGAAATTTGTAAGTTTTTAGACATGATAAACATGATATTTTAGTAAATAATTAAAATTTCTTTATATATTTGATAGGTATCTAGCCTAAAATCAGTAAATTCTTTTCAAAGAAGGTTTAAAAAAATGAAGTATTATTTCTGTTGACCTAAATGTGGATAATTTTGATTTTTGTTCTCTAGACATTCCAGAGAGTGACATGGTACCAGGGACCATTTTGGTAACAGAAAAAGAACTTAGTAAATGTATTGAAGATGTATATAAGGTCGGTAATTTTTGTTTTTAGCTAATCTTTATACTCAGTCTTTTAAAATATTTTTGCCTTTTTAATTGGCACTTCAAGAATTAGAATATTTAATCTTAAATTCCAAGTGATCAAAATCTTTTCACTTTTTGAAATTGGAAACTATAAGCTGTTAGTGAAAAAACTGATAAATTATGCTTCTGTCAATTTCATCATTTATATGAATGTTTAACAGGTTTGTATTCTCTAATTGGCACATGGCACTGAGGAAAGCATGTCTTTTAAAGAAATTGACAGAGGCATTTACTATACTGTAGGCTTCCTAAAAGTGTATGTTAATATTGAATCTACCTTATAACTTTTGATAGTAATCACCATCATAAAGAGGTAAGTCTAATAAATTAATCCTGCAAAGGACTGCCTAAATTTATACTGAAAATGCAAAAAAAGAATACAAATTGTATTCTTTCTATTATTACAATCTTATATATGAAATATATTTTTAGGCAAAAATGAAATTCGTTGTGTTAGGACCAGTTGGAGTTGGGGTAAATATTCTTTAAAGTTTATTTTAATAAGTTTATAATAGTATTTTACTATTAAAAATATTTACTCTAATAAACAGCTTTCAAAACGATATTTCATGGAAACAGGTGCAACCACTTTGGAAAATAGCTTGGTAGTTCCTTACAGAGATAAACATGGAGGAGTTATATGACCCATCAGTTTCACTCTTAGGTGTATATACCCAAGAGAAATGAAAACATCTTCACACAAAAACCTGTACATGAATATTTATAGCAGCATTATTTATAATAGCCAAAGTATGACAATAACCTAAATGTCTATCAACAAGTGTATGAGTAAACAAATGTGATATAGCATAGACTACTTGTCAGTCATAAAAAGGAATAAAGTATGGATACATGCCACAACATGGATGAACATTTAAAAATTAAAATTAAAAAAATTTTTTTAAAGCCAGACACAAAAGACCACACATTGTATAATTTCATTAAATGAAATGTTCAGAATAGGCAAATTCATAGAAACAAAGTAGATTAGTAGTTACTAGGGGCTGGGAATAGAGAATTGGGAATAGCTGCTAGTGGGTATGGGATTTTTTTTTGAGGTAAAGAAAATGCTCTGGAATTAGTAGTGATGATTATATGTTGTGAATATACTAAAGCCAATGGATTGTACATTTTAAGAGAGTGAATTTTATGGTATATGAATTATATCTCAATAATTAAAAAATTTATATTCCATATTTCTCATTTTTTTCCCATGGTAGTAAATTAAACATTTTAGAATAAACTTTAAAACTTTAGTTTAATATGAAATAGTACAAACATACAAAAAATATGAAGAATAAAATGCTCATGTCTCCACCACTCAGCTTAAGAAATTAAACGTTATCATCTATGGCCATGCCACCCTGAATGTGCCCGATCTCGCCAGATCTTGGAAGCTAAGCAGGGTTGGGCCTGGTTAGTATTTGGATGGGAGACAACCGAGGAATACCAAGTGCTGTAGGTGTAAAAAAAAAAAAAAAAAGGAAAGAAAGAAAAAAGAAATTAAACATTACCAATGCAGCTGAAAACCTCTTTCTGCTGTGCCTGATCACATTTCCCTTGCTTGCCACTAGAGGGAGCCACGGAACTTGTGTTTTATTCCTTAAGCTATTTGTAATACTGTTGTGCATGATTTTAAATTATTTTAAATGGTATTGTAATGTATGTTACTTTAACTCATTTTTCACTACTAGGTATTATTCTATTAATGGCTATATCACCATATATTTGTTTATTCTTCTATTGGTAGGTATTTGAGTTGCTTCCATGGAATTTTTGACAGTCTGTTAGGTGCACTGTAGTTTTAATTAGCAGTTAGTTCTTTTATTACTGGTGAGGTTCAGCGTCTTTTTCTGGTTTTGGTACATTCCTATTTGGTTTATTCACTTCTGTAAATTGTCTATTCATATATTCTACCCATTAGAAAAATTAAGTTATTTCCCTCTTAAAAATTTTTTATAAAACAGCTCGTTTGAGGTATATTTTACAGACCATAGAATAATGTTTTAAGTGTACAATTCAGTGATTTTTAGTAAATTTACGGAGTTGTGAAATCATCACAATACAGTTTTAGAACATTTCAGTCACCCCAAAAAGATCTCTTGTCCCTATTTACAGTCACTTCTTGTTCCCACCTCCAGCCCGGGAAACCATGAATCTGCTCTCTACCTCTCTGGATTTGCCTTTTGTAGATATTTCATATGAGGGAATTATGCAGTATGTGCTTTTTTGTGACTTCTCTCTCTTAGCATGTTAATGCGGTTCATCCAGGCTGTTGTATATATCAAAATTTTGTCCCACTTTATTGCTAACTGATAGTCTATTATATGACTGTTCCACATTTTGTGTATCTGTTCATCGGTTGATTGACATTTGGATGTAGAATAATTCTTTTTTTTTAAACCGCTTTGTAAGATATAATTCACATATTGTACAGTTCATTTAAAGTGTGCAAATCAATGGCTTTTTAGTATAGTCACAGATTGGCCATCATCATAATCTATTTTAGGACATTTCATTATCCAAAAAGAAACCCCACACCACTCCCAAGTCCTTCCACCACCGTTCCCCCCAGGCCTAGGCAGCTACTAATCTACTTTCTGTTCCTGTAGATTTGACTGGTTGAGACTTTGCATATAAATAGCATCACATAATATGTTTTCTAAAGTGGCTGCACCATTTTACATTACCACCAGCTGTGTATTAGGGTGTATAGTCAATCTTAAGTCATGTTTCTTCATATAAGAGGCAGGTGCTTTTGTTTTAAGCTTTATAGGTAACACTAATAAATTCATAGATATAAAATGCATGCATAGAAATTCAAAATTCATTTAAATTCTTTTTAATAAAGTGAGATGTTTATTACCCTTTTATTTAATGTTATTATTAAAAAACAAAAAGTATACCCTTTACAGGTATACAAAAAAAAAAAAACCTAGCATACAAATATAGATTTAAGTTACTCATAGATGGATGGGAGACCACCTAAGAAGGCCAGGTGCTTATAGGCATAAAAAATAAAAAATAAGGGATTGTAAGCAGACAAGCTCCTTGCAATCTGTGAGGTCAACCAAGTGTTGCCTCACCTAAAAAATAAAAATAAAAATAAATAAATTGTTCATAGATAAAACATGACATGTGATTAGTGACTATATGCTGTTTTCTTTTTTTAATGCCTCATTTAGAGACTTATGAAAAGAAAGTTTTTATGTCCTATTCTGCATATTGGTAGTCAAGACTTTTTCAGATTATAGAAAGACAAGAAGTTTTGTAGAGCAGTGTAGAAAGCAAATGATCTGAATTAGAGAACAAGGCCTAGCTATCTTTAGTTGCTTCCCATCTAAGGAATATCATGGTGAAAAACTCTTAAATGGTTGGGTATGGAATGTCAGAAAGACTTAAAGTGCTGATAGTAGAACTAATTGTGACTAAACTTTCCTTATAGTATTCCTTGGAAGTCAATAAATTGTTTTGAGAAGAAAAAGAAAACAAAACAGCTTCTTTCTGGCAAGCGAATTAGCCTCTAAAGACAGAGAGATCCAGAAATAGTGAATTCTACCATTTCTCCTAGATTGCCCAAAGAAGTGGGGAAAACTACTTCTAGTTCCATGAACTGATTAGTGAATTTAAAACCTCCTGGAAAGGCAAGAAAAACATTAGTTTGATTATGCACAAGGATAAGCAGAGGGTAATTACTCTCTTTAAGAGGTTTTGGCAGCTCAGCTGCAGTGGGAAAACAAAGGAAATGTGTTTGTTGGAGGAAAATTGTAAACATTTAATAAAATTTAGCAACACAGGTTGTGTTGTCTTTATTAACTTTCTTTTAATACTAAAGTATAGGGTACAGCTCAACGTCAGGAAATAAAGAAAACATCTGGGGTGGTTCAGTTAATTGATTCAACAACTCACTGGGTAACAAGAGGGTGTTTAATTTTAGAGAGGCACTTGGGAATGTTTCCAGCCCCTAGTTTTCTTTCTCCCTTCCTTTCTTTTTAACAGATTTCTTGAGATATGATCTACATAATGCACAATTCACACATTTAAAGTGTTCGATTCAATGTTTTTAGTGTGTTCAAGGGTTGTGCAACCATCCTCACAATCTAATTTTATAATATTTTCATCCTTTCTAAAAGGACCCCATACCCATTAGCTGTCACTCCCCATTTTCCCCTCTTTGCCCCCAGCCCTAGGCAATGACTAATCTTTCTGTCTCTATAGATTTGCTTGTTCTGGACATTTCATATAAGTAGAACCATATAATATGTGGTCTTTTGCAATTGGCTTTTCACTTAACATGTTTTTAAGATTCATCCATATTGTAGCATGAATCAGTATTTCACTGCTTTTAATGCTAAATATTTTCTTGTACAGATATACCAAATTTTGTTTGTCTAGTCATCAGTTGATGGACATGTGTTGTTTCTACATTTTGGCTATTATGAACAATGCTGCTGTAGACATTCATGTATAAGTTTTTGTGTGTACATATATTTTCATTTTTCTCAGGTATGTACCTAGGAGTGGAATTGCTAGATCATTTGGGGACTCAATGTTTTTATCTTTTGAGGAACTACCAGACTGTTTCCAAAGTGACTGTACCATTATACACCCCCCACCAGCAATCTATGAGAGTTCCAATTTGTCCATATTTTAGCCAACATTTGTTATTATTCTTTTTAAAAATTATAGCCCTCCTAGTAAGAATAAAGAAGTAACTCACTATGGTTTTGATTTATATTTCCCTAATGTCTGTGATATTGAACAACCTTTAATGTACTTATTGACCGTTTGAAGGTCTCCTTTGAAGAAATGTCTATTAAGAGCCTTTGCCTATTTTTAAATTGGGTTGTCTTTTATTTTTGGTGGGTTGAGAGATGAGACTCACCTTCACCAACATCTGTTCGAAAAAATAATTCTCAATAATTTTCTCTCAGTCTCCACACTTTTGCTCCTTCTCTACCCTCTTTCTGAATGAGGAATTATTATAGCCCTGTTTTCATCTTATTGGATCTTACTGGAGTTTTGAGTCTATATTATCTTGGTGCCTCACTTGACATTTCCAAGTAAACATTGTGTCACCTGTTTTATAACAGTTACCCACCTTGCTGCCTTCTCAACCTCTAGCTTCAGAGCCCTAGTTCCTCAGAGCCAGTTTCACCTTTACTTTATACAGAATCCTGATTAGATTGGTTATCTGATTTTTATGACCATAGCAGAATTAGAAGGAACAAATTAGAAGTTTGTTAGACTAACTAAGGCACACTGACAAGAGGATGCCTGCAGAGAGAAGCAAGGAGACAGAAAAAGTACCCCATAAGAGCATAATAATTTGAAAAGCACAGTTTGTTGGGGCTGGTAGATTCAGTCTACATATTTTGTTTAAGGAGGCAGGGATTGCATATAATCCATTTTAGAAATATTTCCTTCTGAAACAGTTTAAGTATAAATACATTTGGGTATTTTAGGGAATAAACTGTTAGCTCTCTGAATGAAAATTTCATGGTGGGAACAATGACAAGGGAAGGTTTTTTTATTCTTCCATCCTTCATATACAGCAGCAAGTATAGCAGTGTGGCTCTGGTGGGCGAAGTGGAAAGTTCTCAGCAATACAAGTGTATGTGTAGGTGCTGGTTGACTTGAATTTAAAACTTGGCATACTTACTTGCATTCCATCTACATAAATAATTCTCATGATTTCTGGGTATGCACTTTACATTTGGTAAAATTACCAAAAAACAGATATGCAACTCAAATAATTTTTAGTCCAATCGCTTCCTATTCTGTCTTCTTCTGACTCTGAATCCCTAGAATGCTGGAATTCTTTTGTTCTTCCTGGTATGAGGGGGATAAATGTTTTTTCTTTGCCTAGATGAAGGCAAAGGTGAAGAGAGGCCTAGATTGTATGGAGGTTGGTTCTGCATAGGGCAGGAGAAGATAATTCCAATTCTTTCTGTGTGGACATTTTCTTGCTCTTAAGAGAACTGGCCAGAATCTGATATTGGGGTGTGCTGAGATGTTTCCTTTCAATATTTGTCACTATGCTTTCTGAGACTCCCTAAAGGCAGAAGAAATTTTAGGATAGGAATGGTTAGATTATACCTAATTAGTTTATTTTCTGCATTCTCATTTTTATTTTATTTATTTATTTCCAGATTCAGGAAATCTTAACTTTAATTCTCCAAGTCATTTTGCCCCATCTAATCTTGATGAATTTCTAATTAAAGTTTCTTTCTTTGTCAGATTGACCAGTTGACATCTCTTTCTGAATTTTTTATTATTTATGTAGACTAATTAGAATAATAGAACTTCACAGCTTGAAGGAACTTTGGAAATAATTTAATATAACTTCTCTCTCTCTCTCTCTCTCTCTCTCTCTCTCTTAAATAGACTTTATTTTTTAGAGCAGTTTTAGTTTCACAGAAAAAACTGAACAGAAAGTATACCCACTGCCCCCATACTTGCACAGCCCTCCCCCCCACACACACACACACATAGTCAAACCCTCCACCAGAGTGGTCCATTTGTTACAGTCGATGAACCTACATTGACATGTCACTGTCACCCAAAGTCCATAGTTTACATTAAGGTTCACTCTTGATGTGGTACATTCTTTGGGTTTTGACAAATTAATACCTCATTTTATAGCAAAGGAAACAAAATCTAGAAGATTGTGAATTGACTTTTCCCAAAGAATGGCAGAGCTGGTCCAGGGACCAGTATTTCTTTTTTTCTGCCTGTCTCTCAAGAATCTTTCTGTGTTTAGAAAAGATAATATTTGCACCTGGTACCAATTTAAGAAGTACAAAACGTTTTAATTTAGTCTCTCCCAGTTATGGCTCCTCCCTAAAGGCAGTCATTCTTCCTGGTGTTTCCATCTCAAATTGAACTGTGACTTTTAATAACATGCAAAGGACTAAAAGAAATATTCTTCAAAGCTGTAGGAGATGCAAGTGTTAGATTTCTAAATAGTGCAGTTCAAATTCTATAGTATAGTATAGTGACAAGCACCTGGTCCCTCTGAGTCAAACAGACCTAGGTTGGAATTTGGCTCTAGGGTTGACTCTCCAAGGGACTTTAGGTGACCTATTTAACACATGAGTTGTGGGATGCATAAGGTAACTTTTAGTAGTTTCATTTCATACTTTAGCACATAATAGGTGCACAAAAAAACTGTCAGTTCCCTTTTGGTTCAGGGAAACTCTTTTTTAAAAAGGTAATTTTATGTAATATGCTCTGAAAGCATGCACAGTACAAAATACTATATTAGGTAACTTGTCTTGTTCTTTTGCTTCTTGCAAGTCTTAATTAAACTTAGTAAGTGCATTAGAAGTTCTGGAACATCAAAAGGATCACTGTGATATTTTAGAAGGCAGCATTTGATTAGTTTAATATTTAACAGGGCAGCATTTGATTAGTTTAATATTTAACAGGGGTAAAGCCAAGCCCCAGCCAATACTGAATTTCAGTGTTAGGATTTTGAATAGATTTATCATGTTCGTATTTTCACATGTATACATCCCAGTAAAAGATAAGGCCATAAAGTAAGAAGATATCCATCAATGAGAATAAAAATATTTAGGAATAAATTTAACATTTGCACAGGGCTGTATATTTTGCTACAAAATATTTTGACATGAATTATCTTAATGGTCTTTATGTCAAAAGCTTAATGCCTACATTATAAATGAGGAAATTGAGACCTAGAGAAGTTTAAATATCTTTCCCATGTTCACCTACTTAATATGTGATTTTGGGCAACCAAATAGGAGCAGAAACAAACTTCACACCCAAATTCCCTGACTCCTGATTTCTCGGTGCTCTTTACTCCACAATGGCTTCTAAGGGATACACCTAATAATGTAATGGAAATCCGTGGAATGGGAAATGGAGCATGAAAGCACTTCTTTATGTTTCTTTTTGTCTTGAAATGGGAACACATGTTTATTCATAATACTTTGACCATTTTGATGCTTCTGAATTTTTTCTTTCCTTTTTAATTTAAATGTCTAGTCCTTCCAGAGAAATTCAGTCCTCCAGACACCAAAGATAGATGCTAAACAAGCCAATACAGTAAAAAAACTCCATTGGTGAAGTTCTATTCTGTTCAGTTAATTTGCACAGACTGATTAGCTTCTAGCTATAGCTTTTTTTTTTTTTTTTTTTTTAGTGAAAATACAGAGGACGTTGTAACTTCCCCCAGAAAAAATAGAGCCTTTGAGAAAATAAATATCAGTCTATTTTGTCCATTCCTTATTTGTTCAATAACCAATCACAAAAGAATTTACCAAGTACATATTAAATGCTGGATACTCTGCTAGGTTTACAAATACATTAATGATTAAGAGCCAGCCACTGTCTTCAGGGAGCTCCTAGTCTGGCAAACAGAGAGTTATGGTAATGTGTGATCTGTAATTAGGAGTACCCAGAAACATGCTACTGTTACTCGTTAGAGCAGCAGTCCTCTAAGCTTAGATGAAGGGTTGTAAGGCTTAACCACAGACGCCTCTTCTCATGGCTGACTCTGTGATGGAAAGCCAAAATGCATTCAGAAAGGAATGTAGAAATCCCCAAGAAGGAATGAGGAAATCCCCAGGCTGCCAGCAGGGTCATTTGTACCCATCTGTTTTCTGTTTAATCTGTTCTGGGGTTTATGGTTTTTATAGATCCACACTGGCCTTTTCTTTGCCCCTCAGCCCTGTCCTACACATTTATACTGGAAAAGCCACAAGTAGATATGGAAGTTCAACTTTTCTTCAAAGCATCATTTCACTTATCTTCAGATAGTTTTTTTACACCAAAGAATTGGAAGGGTACCTTGAGAGTCTGTTTCTCCCATGCTTGTTTTAGTTTTTCCATCTGTTGGTATTTTGTTTCATGATCCCTAGCTAGATAGATACTTCAAGTAACCAGAACCCTTTCAACCAAACAGGATTTCATCTTAAAAATATTAACTTCAAAAGTAATAGAACAGAGAATGTGTGTGGAAGGGGTAGAAATTTTTTAACATCTTGGTCAAGTAGAAGATTCAGTGTTTCAAAATTTTTTGTGTCAGGAGGCACTTTTTCAACTAGTCTTGCCTACCTCTTCGGTTGAGGTACTAGAAAGGTATAGAAGAAAATGTGCAAACTTGCAGTCAAGTTAGAGAATACTAGATTAGACATGTGTTAAGTCTCACAACTGGTCAGTGTAAGTATTTACAAACAACCCCATGTGAAATACACTCAGTAGTTATACTGCTAAAACAAGGAAGCTTTCAAATGATATGGAACATTTTTACTACAAGTAGAAATAATATAAGAAGTGTTAGATTATGTTTCAGAACTTGAATGCCCATCCCACTTTGCCTGTAGGTGAGTAGGGAGGACCCCCAACTGGAAAGAGACTACACATAAGCACAGTCTAAGGAAATTTCACAATTTCTTGTTGTTAGGGTATAGAGACAGTGCAGTATGGCCCTCCTCTCAGTGGAACGGGAAGCAGCTTACTTATTGTGCCTTCACTGCTTCCTTAGTTGGTACTGTCACCATCTCGATGTGGAGAATACTGAAAGGAACTGGCCCAACAGTTTCTAACAGTTTAAGTTCATCGGAAAGACTTTTGTAAGGTATTTGGTCATTGTCAGTGCCGGCACCAAGCGATCAAAGTTCAACATTGGCTGAATCAGCCCAGCCTCCTGTTTCCTTGATGGGTCACTAAGTCCAGATATAAGTCTATGATTTGGGAAGTTCACATTAAGGGGGAAGTGACCAGGTTCCATTTTGGGAGTGTAAGTAGAGGGTAATGTAGGATGTCAGGTGCAGACCAAACTGTTAACCGTCATGTGAGTTCAGTGCGAGGCAAGAGATTGGAAGGAAGGGGCTGTCATTAAAAAGGGCTAGCTACAGTATGACCCTTTAGACCCACCAGAAGTCTTGGTAGAAGGAGGCTATTTTAAGACTCTTAGCAGGAAAAAGAAGAGGTGGTGCAGTAGTTGCTGTCCATGGTGCCACTCAGGAACTCCAGCCTTACTTTACAGAGTGTATGGGAACAGGGTTATCAATAGCCTGACAAGCTGGGATCTACTGAATCAGGGTTGGGGAACAGCTGGGATGAAGTTGGTATGGGTTAGGGATGGAATCAATGAAACTATTATTATGAACCTGGGGAGGTGAGTATAGAGAGGCCATGGGATACATGCTTTGTTCTTATAACTTCGGTAAAATATACATGACATAAAATTTACCATTTTAACTATTTTAATTCAGTAGCATTAAGTCCATTTATAATGTTATATAACCATCACCACTGTCTAGTTCAGAAATTTTTCATCACTAGTAATGGAAACCCTGTGCCCATTAAGCAATGAATTCCCCATTTCTCGCTACCTTACCCCCTGACAACTGCTACTCTGCTTTCTGTCTCTATGGATTTTGTATCAGACAGATCTGGGTTCATCCTGGCCCTGCCATTAACTAACAATGTACCTTTGCTCAATTAACTTTGCTTCTCTGAGCCTCAGTTTTCCACAGTTTTAGAATGGGAATTAAAGTCCTTAACCTGCAGGACTCTTGTGTGGGTTGATTGTATGTTAAATGTTCAGCTGAATAACTTCACTCTTGAGTAGACATGCAATAAATAGCAGTTATTGTTTGTTTCATAAAGCAATAACAGTGGAGTTCCTTTAAACTGTATGTTACTGTGTTTAAACTGCTTATTTACCGAAAATTGAGGTAACACAACATAATCAACTCCTCTGATAGGTGCTGAAGTAGGGAATTTGATTTTTGCTTTACAGGATAGTTGAAGAGGTGAGAGAGAGCTATATTTTCAAAGATTATAGGCTATAAGCTTTAAAATGCTATTGGAATTTAGAAAAGTCATTAATGGTGGTTAGACGCTTAATGAATATTTGCATTAGCGAATGAATGAATGAATGAATGAATGAATAGTGAAACACATAGCAGGCCTAAGGAAGAGGTAGAACTTGAGCTTGATGCATCAATTTAATAAATACCACTGCTTGTCTTTCATCTCCATGAGGATACAGAGTGATCTGTAAGGTGGATAAAACAAACTGGATTTTGATGATTGTTTTTAGATTTCGATGATTGTTTGGCTTGTCCAAAACTTTTGAAAAGTAGATATACTTCTATCAAGGAAGTTTTAAGGGAAGTAGATTTAAGCTCACTACTGTTAATGTTGGAAGAGAGGTGACAATCATTGATGTGTCAAGCAGAGGCCATTTAAGTTTTTTGATTTACTATAGAGAAAACTCATTGATCATATTGAGCCAAAAGAGACTTTATCCCTAAATCTTTTCACTTGGAAAAAAATTCCCATTTCTCTATTCCTATCTGTGAACTTAATGTATTATTAGTTGATGAATTGATAGGAGTTATTCTTAATATCTCTCCACAAGCTGTTCCCCTCATCACTCTCTGTCCCTTTAACCTATTTTGTTTTTCTTCATCACTTGTCATTATTCGATGTTATATATCTATTGTTTATTTGCTGTCCCTCCGATAAAATGTAAGCTTCTTTGAAGCAGATAATTTGTTCACTACTGTATGCCTGACACACAGTTGGAATTCAATAAACATTTGCTAAAGCTTTATATAAAAATAACATGTATAAATAGCTGTACAGTTTTTTCATAAATATAAAATTAGTACTTGTTCTTTGCAATATATATATATATATATATATATATATATATATATATATGAAGAGAATTTAAAAATTGGAGAAATTTATCAACAAAAATGTATACCCCTGAGAACTGTGCTTGACTGAGTTCATGTTAAAGTTTGAGGTGCTTTGGTCAAGCCAGTCAATAATGGAGAGATTTAATTCCATCTTTTTTTTTATTTTTTACAAAAGATACTGGTAAGGAAGGATGGCTCCAGAGGGATTACCTCTGAGAACACAGAATCCAGAGGCAAACAATAGGCCCTTACGTTATCTGGGGGAATCTCTTTTTTATCTCCTGTAATTGGTGATATATAATTAGGCCTGCATATTACTCTGAACACTGCCATACAATGCACTTCATTTAACTGGGCTTAGGGTGATTAGATCATGCACAGGAAGCAGGCTCCTTGGTTATGGAGCTCCACAGAGATGGGAGGGCTGAGGAGTGTGAAAAATTAGGGTTGATTTAAAGGGACAGAGTTTGGAAAAGCGCAGAGATTTTTCCAGCTTGTGCTTCAGTGACCTTTGGTGTCCCACAAACAGCACTGGTTACTACCTCAATACGTTCTGTAAATAAGAGCCTCTTAAACTTCCCTTTTCTTACCCTTTAAAATGGGACTGCTAATACTGACTTTGTGAGACTGTTATAATTTAAATGAGCTAACCCTTTAAAGAATCTAACATAGTATGTAGAAGATAAAGATATTAGCGTAGTTCCTGGAACACATACGAAGAGTGTAATCATTGTCACTTCATCTTCTTTCTCTTTTTGTCACACTATTGAGCTTTAATTATTATAACAATTACATTTTGATATCCTATTAAGTTTGGAGTTTTGAATGACATTTTCCACTTCTTAAGATACTTTAAGTTATTCACCTTGAATTATTGTTATTATAACTTTTTTACTTGTTTTATTCTTCCTATTAGATCACAAGCAATCTGAGAGCTAACTTATTCATGTTTATATTCACTACAGCACTTAGGACAGTACTTTGATCCCAGTGGGTATTCAAAAAATTTTTTGAATCCTTTTTAAAAGGTACAATTTAAATATGTACCATAATTGTCATTAATAAGAATCAGCATCTTAAAAAAAATTAGCATCCTCACACTTTTAACCCTATAAAGCCAGTGCAGATCTAGGTACGCAGCATAACTTCTCTGAACATTTATTGATTTGGAGAGAATAGGCCATGCCATTGTGGCAGTTACATCTTAAGAGTGACAAATCTAGAGCAAGCTATGTTTCTGTTTTTTTTTTTTTTTAATTTAGTTTTAACTTTTTCTATTTGGCATTAATTGCTTGTTAGTTCCTAAGAACAGGGCCTTCAGCAGTAAGATAGATTAGGAGATGCAGAGATAGTCAAAAGTAGGAAAGTAAGGGGTCAGAAAATGGGTTCATTTACCCATTTCACCGGGCAGTTCTTCAGGCTGTGCACACAAAAGGGCTGCTGTCCATTCTCCCTCCCTGTGTTTCATTTCAGTCTGTCTGTCAATCTCAAATGGTGTCATTGGCCTTAGGACTAGAATGTTCTTCAGGTAAGGCTATAAGCCCTGCTTATATGTGTATGGTGTTTGATTTCCATTCCTCTGGTCTTACAGTCATGCTACCTCTCACCATTTCCTTTTCCCTAGGTGTATGTGGTTGGGAATGAACCTTTAACAGTTTTGGTGGACTCCCTGCTTCCTGTCCTGGGAGCACTCTTTTCTCTCTACTGTTTTACCAAGCAGAGTGTGTCTCACATAAGGTAAACGATCAGAGAACCTTATTTCCTTATTTGTTTATAAATGGTAAAGTCTTCATTTTGAACATTATTCTTGTTCTTAACGTTGAATATGACTTATGCCACCTTATAATTGTTTTTTTTTTCTTTAAAAGTCAGGAAGACATTTGAGAATCCTCTTATTCTGCTCATCTAGAAAAGAAAGAGAGCTTTGCAAATTGCAGGAGACTGGATGTAGTTTTTAGAATGGCCTTTTCAGCCTCTATGCTAGACATCAGAGATGAAATCTCTGTTTACATGTATTAACTTGCCACTGTTTGATCAGTGAGAAATACTAGAATTACATGTCTAGGAAGGAGGAAATAGAGGATGGATCGTAACTACCTGTGGGGAATTAGAACTCAAGCGTGGGAAATCTGGATCTGAATGTGGCATTCTGTAATTTAGACTTGAATTTAATGTTAATCTACAGTGTTGTAAAGAAGGAAGGAGTTTCTTAGTCATTCAGAAAATAATCTTGTATTGGAATTAAATAGGCCTCATTTTTTTATCAGCTCAAGTTTTACAGCTATTTATGTTTTCTTCCTCCTTAGGAGAGTTACTAGCCTTTCTAAAGTCCTACAGAATTCTGATTTTTTGTGTTTGGGAATCCCCCATGTGTAACTGATATACAATAATAATTCTTTTTTCATTGGGTTATTACAAAGACTAACCATGCATTGAACTGTTAAGCAATGTCCCTGGCAAGTAGTAAGCTATCATAGTTATCATCATCAAGTCGTGATGGAAAGTACAGTTGACCCTTGAACAACACATGTTTGAACTGTGTGCATCCCCTCATACACGGATTTTTTTCCAAGTAAATACCTGGACTGTTTTTGATCCATGGTTGGTCGTCTGTAGATATGGAGGGCCAACTGTATGCATTAATCGATGCATTTTATTTAAGGAGCTTAAGTATCTTCAGATTTGGGTACTTTTGGGGAGTCCTGGAACCGATCCTCTGTGGATACTGAGGGACAACTTTGTTTTGAGGGGAGTCAAAAGTTAAACATGAATTTCAACTGTGTGGGGGGTTGGCATCCTTAACTCTCACATTTTTCAGAGGTCAGCTATACTCAGTCTTGCATATGAGTCAAAGCTTACATCCTGCCTTTGACTCTCTAACTTTCAGTTAGCACATCATTAGAGCCCCAAGCCATAAGGGAAGTGACAATAGAAAGTGCAGTGAAAGATGGAGTCTATAAATATGTGAATTTGGCTTCAGAGGACCGTCTGTATCATAACTCTTGTTTTAGTTTTAAAACCCAAGTCCTCACAGCACTATCATGTCCATATCAGAGACTGAGAAGGTAGAAGCAAACATTTATTCTACTTCTCTCTTAGTTAATTGACATCAACAAAAGAAGATGAGGAATCAGCAAGAATTTGTTGGTGTGCTGTTTCTTGGTCACCTGCTACCAGTCCCATTGATAGTAGAGGGTTTTATCAGTGTAAACTTTATTTCACAGTGCCTAATCCAAAGGCAATGGGTACACTTGGAATTACCAAAAGAAAAAAAATCACACGGGACTCATATGTCATGTCAGGGTTGTTTCTAGAGCCAAAGATTAGTCAGTCACTCACTGAATTTTAGGATATTTTATTCTGAAATTCACAAGACACATACTTTCCATTCCTGTGCTTTAGTAGTACTAGGTGATTGTGCCAGCATTTAGAATGCAGTGGAACCTGACAGTCTTTCTTTTTTATGTTAGCTTGTTAGATGTGTAGAATAAGATGACAAGCTCATTTATAACTGTTTTTTTCTGCCAGGTCACTTTGCCAAGAGATCTTATTATGGATTCTGGGGAAACTGGAGAGAAAGAAGGCAATTGCCAGCCTGAAAGGATTTGCAGGGTTGGACAAATCTGTGCCTTCTCTCCATTCTCTGTGTCAGTTTAGAGCTGCCACTCAAGGTGGCATTATGATTACCATCAAAGAGGCCATTTGGTGAGTTCACCCATCTTTTACTTTCTCTCTTCAGATTTAATTGTACCCAAAAGGCCATTCTGTTACTTGTCCACTAAGGGGTGCTGATAGACAGGAAACCAGAAACTCAAGAAGCTGAAGTGCTGCTGTTTATGATCTCTAAATGTAATGTGAGCCTTAAGTAATTTTCCAGGTTTTTCTCAGATGCTAGCTAATAGTGGGTAAAATTTACTGGAGCCTCACAGCTCTGCATCACAACAAGCCCACTTCCTTCACAAAATTTGCTAGTGAATTAGAGTAAAGGTCACAGACATGTTCACCCTGAACACCATAACAAACCAATGCTCTTTCTGAATTTCAAAATGGTATATGTGTGTTCAGAGTCAGACTTATTCCTAAGGGAAATTGCCTGAAAGCTATATTTTATGGTAATTTTATGATGGGGGTTTGTTTCTCCTAAGGATTGATTAGAAGTTACTTAATAAATGTTTTAATAAATAAATAAATTTCTCCAACATCTCGCAAGTATATTTTAAATTTTTTCCATTTTCTGGGAAATGTATATAGATATTATTACCTCAGAATATTAAATTCTTACTGATCAGATTTCATATAGTATTTGGTGGCAGCTACTCTACTTAGATTTCACATAGCATTCAAAATGCTGCTGTTTGTTAAAATGTTTAAATTTTATTTTTTTAATTCATCGTTAACTTTAAAGTTTTAGAAGACTCTTTCAATTTTGAGGAAAATAGGATAAACACATTGATTGCAAATAGAATTATCAGTACAAACTAAAGCTACTAATTTACTGAAAGTTGAGCATTAGTAGGTTCTGTGGTTATAAACTATGCCCCTGAATTAAAAGAGTTTAAAAAATTTTGTCATGTTTATTTAAAAAACAGTTTGGAACAGTTTAACTTGGGACCAATTTAATGATTATGTAGAATTTTATAATTAACTTATCAGTAGTTAAAACTTATTGCTATCTTAACCAGTCTTTAGTATACTTTTTAGTGTACATATGTCTAAATCAACCGTTGTTATTGAAACTATAGTTTCCCTTCATGGTAGGAAAAATAGTGAATAGGCCGTGCTTGAATGACTCTCTGTCCACTACCAGATCCCTGGCCTGGGATGGACTTCTTAAGGTCTATAATCCCCTTAAAATTATACACAAGAAATTTTTGTATATGCAAACATGATTTTTTTCCCTGAAAATAGTGTCCATAGCTTTCATTAGATGCTTAAAACACTTCATGTGTTCAAAAAAGTTGACACTGAAAAAGTATTTATCCTTCACGAATCTTTTTTCTGTCCTAGCAAATGACTGTCCAGTACATGACAGCCTAGCTTCTGAGAATACTTTTTCACATGGAGTAACAGGAAAATTAAACAAAATTTTTAGATCTTTTTAATGATTTGCTATTTGGAAATAACATGTTACTTTAGAATATTATTAATGTGGTTTTAAAAAATATATCTCTGGATGATCAGTCTTACCCAGATCAATCTGACTTCACATTGCAGCGATGAAGATGAAGATGAAGCCTTGTACCAGAAAGTATCCTCAGAGCAGTGCCAGGTAGAGTATATCGGGGACTTGCTGTCCCACTGCCAGGAATGTGGTTTGGCTGGTGATTTCTTCATCTTCTGCTTGAAGGTAAGAACTGCATATATAGATTATGGCCAGCTTTCTTCCAGGGTAGTTTCAGAAGCCCCTTTGAATATTCAAGGCAGTCATAATTTTAATCATAATTTCTAAAATTAGGTCCCTAGGAGAAATAATCAGAGGATACAAAGGTAATTTATTTTTCAGTAAGTTTGGTTAAAAAAAGAAACTTACCTTCAGTAGTGCATATGTGATTGAACATCTTTTCCAGGATAATCTGTGCTGGAATTTTAGAGATGATCAAGCAGAACTATTGATCTATGAAAGGGTTAATCTTTGCTCTGTGTTGACTGTAAGAACTCTTTTGAAGTTAATAGCAGGTTTTACAGCTATAGAGTAATCCCTTATCCTTTCTGTTGTTTTGTCAGGTATTTGGAAAGGAGAATTAGTAGTTCTGCCTCTCTGATTTCACTTTGTAGCCACTTGAAACCTTTTCCGCGTTTGTTTCTTAGTACTGGTGGTTGTGCTTCCTTTTGTTCTAATCTCCAACAGTAACTTGTACCCCATACCATAACTCCTTATTTGCACTATTTGAGACTATAAGCCAGGTGATCTCGGATTCCCTGTCCTCCATCTCTGTCTCCATTATTTTCGCTAAATAAAGTGCTAAGAGAATGATTGTGGAGTTTAAGGTTGGTGTAGGTGTGGAAGAATGCAAAGAAGAAAATAGGGTTACCACGTCTAGAATTTGAAGCATGGAATGCTTTCTGAGGATCCCCCTGGCTCAGCCGCTCATTGTCAGTAACATTACAAAAATATATACTTTTACTTGGATAATTAAAAAACTTTTTTGTTTAAAAAAAAAAAATCAAAGGGCTTTCTTTGCTTTAGGCCAATCTTCTCCACCTTGTACTATTGACATTTGAGGCTAGATAATTTTTTGTTGGCAGTGGGTGAAGAAAGAGGTGGAGGGAGGGGGCTTCGGGGAGAGAGGAGCTTCCTGTGCATCACAGGATGTTTAGCAGCATCCTTGACCTCTTACCCATTAGATGCCTATATTGCCCTCCAATTATAATAACCAAAAATGTCCCTAGACATTGTTAAATGCCCCCTGGGGAGCAAACTTGCTCAGGCAGGGTTGGGAACCACTCCTCTAAACTGTCAGTTACTTTGGTAAAGCATTAATCATTAAGTAATTTAAGGTTTTCCTTTTCCAAGGAGATTTGTCATGCAAAGTGTAGAGAGAAATAATGAATATGAATTATCTATTAGTAGAAGTTTAGTTCTAAATATCTTAGATAAAAAGGGCTGTAGTGCTGAGAGCATCTAATAGTCTCTAAAAAGAGTTTGGAAATCTTATGTGGCCTCAGTTGAAAGAAAGCTAGTGGTACAGATCATAAAAATACTGATAAAGTAAGTAGTCTATTTAAACTAGTTTTTTGTATGTATGTATTTTTTCATTATGAAGTTTTAAATTTTCATATACATGGTATCATAGTAATATATATTATTCTGTATGGGGGCTAAAAAATTATCACCTTTCCTCCCACCTTCTAAGTTCTTCTAGCTGGGCTAATAATCAAACAGAGATTAGTAGGAGAAAAATCAAATTTTAATAATACTCATGAGGAATTCACATATGCATGAAAATTCCAATGATAGTGAAGTAATATTGGGATATATGACATTTGGGATAAAGGAGAAAAGATAGGGGATGGGGGTCTTAGGTTTCAGAAGTGAGAATGGGAGATTTATAGGTGTTTGAGGAAGAGCAGACTACATTTGGCAGGCAGATTCTTGCAAGGCAACTCAGAAACAGAGAGACACAGGGTGTCTAGCTAACAGGCCCCTGCCTGAAGCCCTCTTATTTACCAAATTTAATTCAAATTAGGCTAAGGCAGATATCCTAAGATTTCCTTCCTGAAGCAGGTTTTTCTATTGGAATCTCTTGGGCAGGAAAGGGGAGAGGGTCAAAAGTTCTTTTTGAGTCTTTTGTTTCATAATAAACAGCTTAAAATCAATATCCAAAAAAGGCAGCTTCAGCGGGGCAAAAATTTGGTTTCCTTCATCTGGAACTTACATTTTTTTTCACACCACAGTGTTTTGAATTGCTCTCTATTGATATCCATATAGATCTGGTTCATTTATTTCAACTGCTGCAATATAATAAATACATCACAGTTTATTCCTTCTCTTATTGCTGGACATTTTTGTTTCCAGTTTTTGGCTATTATAAATAATGCAGCAAATGCAGACTAGTTCTTTAAATACACATTTCAAACAGAATATTCTAGCTGTTTTTGAAGCCCTTAGTTCTGTAGGTTTTTTCTTTACTTTTTCTTTTCTTACACGCTAGGAGTTGACTCATGTAGCTATGGCAAATGAAGCAGAGTTAAAAACGGAACCCTTCTCCAGCAAAAGCCTCTTGGAATTAGAGCAGCATCATACTCTTCTGGTGGAAGGCCAAGAGCAGAAGCTGCTGGTCCTTCAGCTGATGGCTGTTCTGTGTGAGAGAATGTCTGAGCATATATTCACAAACGTCACTCAGGTCAGTGGCTGTCACATTCCGGATGGCAGTTGTATATTTTGGTTTCTTTATATTCTTTCCAAAAAATGTTCATAAAATGTTACTCAGCATGTGACAACTTCATCCGTGTTACCTAGAATGCTGGTTAAATGTGCAAATTACTTAGCTCACACTAGACCAAGAGAATCAATACTTTTCATGGGTCCTGGATTGAATCAGCATGTTTAACAAGCTCTTGAGGTGATTCTCAAGCACATAAAACTTTGAGAAATATTTTAAATATTTATATGTTATATCGCAGTGGTCTTCAACTTTTGGTGCAAAGGAAATCATCTGGGATCTTTTTCAAAATATTGATACCCAGCCCACTTTTAGAGATTCTGATTCTGATACACATGTCTTCTAATGTGCATCAAAAGTTGAGAATGATTAGAAATTCAAATTTTAAAAAATTTACTAATGAACAATAAGATCACCTTGAATTTTACAGGTCTTCTAACTCACAGCTTATCTCTGCAACAGCCTGTGAAGGTTTAAGTTTTTTAAAAAGGCTCAGAATAGGGTAACTATGGAATTTTATTGATTCAGACATTATTTTTACCAGCTTTCTTTCTTAATAGGAAATAAAAATAATAAAGCAAAGGCAGTGCAGTTGCCATATTTTACTCCATTACCAGAATTAGTTGTTGGCTTGGTTGGTGAATAGTCAGTAGTAAGATGGTAGGATGATCCCGCTGAAATCTGATTCTCCGGCTCTTTGTATGCTTCTCATTGTCATCTGCCTTCCAGTGTTGCTAAGCAGCATTTCCGTACAGCTCCTGCTGAGAAAATGTGCAGCTGCCTGTCAGCTCTGGCTTATCACGACTGTTTTAGTGAGAATTATGGTCATAATTTCAGTTCACCGATTCTTGTTACTCAGTAGGGTGATTTGTTTCTCCTGTGTTTATATCAGCTTCCTAAAGATTTTTTCATACAGACCTTCTGTTTTTGTCTCAGGATGTTAGCTGGAAGGGGAAATAGTCTAAAAACTGATATGGCTTGAGCTTTTACACTTATCTCACTTTACTCCTAATTAAGGAACAATGGTTTTAGGCTGATACGAAAAGTGATTTGCCCCATTAAATTATCCTGTGGCTAAGGTTAAAATATATTAGGACAAAAAGAACCACAAAAAAAATGTAAAATTTCATTAGTAATCTTACTGCTAGTGATAATTTTGGTATGTTATTTTGAAATACACACACATATAGATAAGTTATAAGTAATAAATGTTAAAATAATTTCATTAATATCATTAGGAACCAAGATTTTCAGTATAAGGAGAAAAGTGTTATAAGATAAAAAAAAAAAACATGAGTAAAAACCTGATAATATTTAATTTCATTTGGAAGTTTGAGTATGAACTCATGATTTATTTTTCTCTTTTTAAAAAAATAGGTAATTCCTATCTCGGTCCACTGTCAATGCCAAGAAGCAGTGACAACCCAATAGTAATAAGCATCCTTTGTGCCAGATTATAGTTTCTAAATATCGGTTCCTACTAAAAGAACACAAAGCTTATTGGATTAAAGGTTTATTTGAGGTCTTGGATAGGAATTGTACACTATAAGCCTAAGGGCATCTTGTGGTACCTGAATATAAGGAAGCTATCTGAGATTAATGCAGTCCTGTCAGTAGCACTCCAGAGCCCGTTTGAAGGGACTGTCATTGGCCGTAGATAGGATATTTTGAGCATTAAAAAGAATAATGCCTGCAATGGATCGAAACACATCAAAGTTACAAAAATTCGATTCCCCACAAAGAAATTCCTCGTTGGACATTTTTGAAGGTTGCTAGGGCATTAACAAATCATTTTGTAAATTCATAAATGAAGACAAAGAATAAAGCATTTATCTTGCCTTTCCTTAGGAAATATATTTCAATGTAAGCAGATAGTTGATGAAGTAAAAACTTTTTTTATACAAGAATCATAGCCAAAAATTTCAAAAAGAGAACTAGAATATTATATTTTGCAATCCTCTAATGGATCTAGGTAACAATCATCAGTGTCTGCTAAAACCATTAAGGGTACTATAATTAGACCAAATACACCTGAACCAACTGACCCTTCTCCCCCACCAAGTGTTTTATTATGAAAACTTTCAAATTTGAAAGAATTTAATAGTGAATATCTATATACCCATCACATAGATTCTGCTACTAGTATTTTGTTATTTTTGCTTTATTACATATTAGTCCATGTTTTCATTTTTCTAGCCATCTCATTTTTGTTGGATTTCAGGGTTAATGGAGATATCAGTATATGACCTCCTAAATATTTCATTATGGACTGATTGATCTTAACATCATAAGTTGACAAGCAAATATTATATGACTGATGTAGTAGGAAGTATGCAGCATCACCTGGGAAGGGTTCTTGCCAAAATAATAATATTATTATTAATAATAATAAAATAAGTAAAATTTTTTAAAAAAGAACAAAAAGTCTTCAAAATGTGAACCTGAATCTAACCAAGGAAACCCAAGACAGAGGAGTAAATTAATGCCAGAAGGAAGCAATTGGCCAAATCCAGAATTTAGGAAATTCTGCAGTTCAAACGGCACACTTTCTTCATCAAATAAGTGGTATAAAAAAGGAGCGGAGCTGTTTTAGCTTGAAAGGGACTTAAGGGATGAATCAACTAAATGCAATGTGTGGATCCTGATTCAAACAAATGACATTTTGAACAGTCATGGACTGAGTATTAGAAGATGTAAGGGATTATTATTGGTATGGTAGTAACATATGCTCACTGTAAAAACATTTAAACAACGTAAAAGGGCAAAATTTAAAGATTAGGGGCTTCTGATTAAACATGGTGTATTGAACATGTTTTTATGGGCTCCCTTTGGCAACCATAGGGACCAACAGAGCAGGAAAGAAGACAAAGCGTTGTATTTTAATAAAACTGTTAAAAATTGTTTTAAAGAAAAAAATAGAAGCAAGCTACTTCTTACTCAGAGACCCCATATAAGCTCCAAAAATGGGACTGACTTTAGAGCTTAAAACAGGTTGAAAGGTTCTATTAGCTTCCGCAGACCCCTCGATTCCCTCCGCAACTTCATACAACCATCTCTTCTCCCCTCCCCAGCAAAAGAGTGGAAGTTTATTTTTGAGAGAGGTTGAATCCAAGAGACCCTGAACTTGGGTGGTAGAAGTGAACTGAAAAGCTGGAGAAGTAAGTCGATGTCCATGTAGTCAAGTCAGGCCTCAGCCCCTTTCCCCTCAGTTGCCTGTTAACAGCAGGTTCATGCATCTCCATAGGGTTATTGTGAGATTAAGTGAGTTAGTACCTGTAATGTGTCCAGAATGGTACTTGGTAAGTAATAAATGCTTAATGTTGTTATTAAGTTGTTATTAAATTAACCAGCTAAATAATTAAAAGTGGTGGCCTCTATAGAGCCAGATTCAGATGGGGAGAAATGAGATAGGACCCTGCTATTTTTCATTATAAACTTTCAGGAATATTTGGCTTTTTAAATTAGGCACTTTCACAAAAAAATTTAAAAAGTGAAAGTTTCTCCCCCCTCTTCACAGCATACATAAACTCTAGAACAGGCTTTAGTCACATACCTGTCCTTGTGGCTGGCAGTCCCCTCCTAAATCACAGGAAATGAATAGGAGGAGGAGGAGCTGTTGCACAAATGGATATAGTGGTTTTGTTGTTACAAGAAAGTTTGGGGGAAAGTTTACTTCAGAGATGACAATAACAGCTGGCTATTACATTAGTTAACATCTCCCAGGGTTGTTTTTTTTTTTTTTTTAACATACAGACAAAGCTTCCTTCTTAACAAAAAGGGGATGGTTTTGTGATATTTTAAAAATATATATTGTGGGAGGATATTAGAAAAAGTCAGAAGGCTAGATAGTTCTATTCCAGTAATTTAATAATACTGGGCTGAAATAGAAGCCTCACAAAGAGTACTTTAGAAAACTCCTTGAAAGCAAAAATAGGTGGCCCAAGATGGTTGATGCAGTAGTTTTTCTAGAAAGGACAAGTGTCCTTAACTTCTAGTATCGATACAGTCCTAGGGTAGAGAGAATGATAAAAATTGCCATAACCAGCATTGTTCATTTTAGTAAGTGGAACTTTTAATAACCTTTTTAATTTCCTGCCTTGTTCCAAAAGACAAGTGTTAACAAGATTTTTTTTTTTTTTTTTTACTTTAAGCTTGCAATAAAGATTCTAGCATAGCATGCGGTTTGCCCAGAGAGTTGAACATGCAAGTTTGCCTGGTATTTAGAGGCTTACTCTGACCTCTCTCAGCCATTTCATTTTCAAAATGCTCTTTCCCTTTTGAGCTATTAATCCTAATATACATGTGTGTGTCTGTACATTGTGTACGTGTGCGTATGCACATGTGTATGTGTATGCTGTCTTTCTTTATTCTAAGGAATTTCTACTTAAGATGATTAATCTGCGTGCAGCTAAAATGATGCTGACCAAATGAATTCAAGGCTTAGTTGTTAGCCAAATGCTGTGTCAAATCTTATTTATGAATAATCTTAATCCTTTAAAAATATTTGCTACTTAAAAAATGATTGGGTCGTTTTTACAGATTCTTTGAGGACACTGGCTTCAAGATAAAATTGAGCACCTCTTCCCCCATGCTTTGTTTACTAGAATTAGATTGTCAAAATGGTGGGGGCAGGGAAGAAATCCATGAGAAGGAAATCTCATTAGGAGAAGCAGATCTAGGACCCTCTAATGGAAAGAAAGTAAAAAATCATTTGTTTTAATTTCCCATCAAAGTTCATGAAAAGTAAAGGAAATTAGATTAGTGTATTAAAACATTTGGGACAGTATAATTGGGCTTTCTCATTTATTGACTGTATGGCCTTGAGCAGATAACCTCTTTAAGTCTCAGATTCTTCATCTTGAAATGAAAATAAGAGTGCTGATCTCCGAGAGTTAATATGAGACCTAAGTGAGATTGTGCATGTAAAACACTGAGCACCATGCCTGCTATACAATATCAGTAGTTCTTGAAAGTTCTTGCTATCATGTTTGTGTAGAAGAAGATGAGGACTTAGAGGTAAGATGTAGAGAGAACTTTGAGATTTTTTTTTCCTTACTCCTCACCGATTCTAAATCCCCTTTCTGTGATAGGTGGTGGACTTTGTAGCAGCAACACTGCACCGAGCATGTGCAAGCTTGGCCCACCAGACAGAGAGCACCGTGGAATCACAGACACTGAGCATGTCCATGGGGCTGGTGGCTGTCATGCTGGGAGGAGCTGTTCAGGTGAGTTGCAGACATAAGTCAAACTAGAATGGAGGGGAAAAGAAAGAGAACAGGAAAACTATTGTTTCCCTTTCATACCCTTGTGAGAAATAAGAATGGATATTGCATTTTTATATAGGAGAACCAGGATAAACAAGTCAGATTGTTAATGAGAATTGTCTCCAAAGTAGAGGTCCAGAAAATTGTGCCACTTCTACCTTATCACTTGTGCAGAATTCACCATCAGAAGGGCAGGGCCTTTTCTGTGGTACAAGCTTGATTTGGAAACACCTAGCACACAGCGTTTTGCATCCATGGAGAAATCTCTAACCCTCTCTGTCATGGCTCTCCAAAGCTTATCCCTGCTGTTGTAGTCAGGGAAAACCTTTGTAATCTGCTGGTTGCTTAGGATTCCATCATTTTTTAATAATTCTATTTTAGCACAGGATCCATTGTTCAACCCATGTCATGTAGCATGTTAAAGCTTTGTTTCCAGTGTATGTATCTTTTTATATACTTAATTTATAATCTTTTATTCACTCAAAAATACTTATTGTATACTTGCCATGTGCCAGATAATAAACTAAGGTGCTGGAATACAACAGTGTACAGAACAGACATGGTCCCTAGTCTCATTAAGCTTATAGTCCAGTAAGGGAATCAGATACCAAATAAGTATTCAAAAACATACTTAGAATTGAATGATGTGCCTCAGAAGAGAAGTGGAGGGTACCAAGAGAACATAGCATCCATTCTAGGCTGGGAAGGTCTCCACTGAGGAAGTATAAGTTTAAGCTAAGATCTGGATAGGATTTTTGGAGTATGTGTGGTGCAGATGAAGGAAACTCTTCCAATTAAAGAAGACATCCTGTACAAAGTCTGGGGATCAGTAAAGCTTGGTATGCTTGAGGCACTGATAGAAGGCTGGTATAGCTGAAATGCAGAGACCAAGGATTCAAAGTAGTGCTAAACAAGGTGGAAAGATAGGCATGTGTGTGTGATTGGTTAATTACGTACCACTGTAGGCTAGGAGAAGGCAGAATAGGCTTAGTACAAGTATTATGAAATCTAACTTGATATCAGACTGGCCATAACTCTTAGCAATGAGTAGGGAGCCTTCTGCAAATGGATTTTTGAGTTTGAGGATTCAAATCTGATACTGATTCTTGGTATGTTAGAATTTGCCCCTCTAGCCTTGTCCATATGGGGAAAATGAATTCTGTTTGGGCCTATTGTTAACATGAAGCCCATTTCTTGGTAGATTTACTTAGCACTCCTAATTTTATATTTACCATGTAATTAAAAAAAAAAAACAGTTTAGGTTTAGTTTCTACAATCATATTATATACTTGCTTTTAGAACTGTCAAGGAGGAGTTCACCAATGGAATAATTTTTGTTGAGTTGTATTGTTATTGGCCTGACTGATTTGTGCGTGTGTGTGTGTGTGGCTTCGTATCAACTTGAATAGTCTTTATTTCTTTAAGTTGAGAATGTGATTTAAAAAAAATTTATTTAACATCATTGCTAACCATATCCCAAATGGAAAATAGAACACAGAACCCTCCATTTCCCTTTCTAGAAGCCCATTGTTGAGGGGCTGGCTATGTAAATTAGTCATATTCTAAGAGTGATTCACCTGAGTTATGCTAATGTGTATCCCTTACCTGTTCCTGCCCTTCCATGAGCCATCCTGACTCACTGATTATATCCTGGATTCTTCTGACTTTGCAGTTACTTAAGTGAACATTAACACGTCACCCCTATACTTTTGCCCTAAATTTATTAATTATTTTTTTTGTTTGATTTATGGATTTATAAGTGGCTTCTATAATAATGAAATCTAACCTGAAATCAGACTGACCATAACTCTTAGCAATGAGTAGGGAGCCTTCTGCAAATGGATTTTTGAGTCTGAGGATTCAAATCTGATACTGATTCTTGCTATGTTAGAATTTGCCTCTCTAGCCTGTCTGTATGGGGTAAATGAATTCTATTTGGGCCTATTGTTAACATGAAGCCCATTTCTTGGTAGATTTACTTAGCACTCCTAATTTTATATTTACCATGGGTTTTCTTTGTATTGGAAAAAAAAAAAGTCATGATTGTTTTTACATAATCATTGTCAGCCTTACAGTTTTTTGCTTCAGAGTCTCGAAGATTATACTGTACCTATTCCCAATTGAGATTCATTATTTTAGCTAATGAAACAGAACCTAATAGCATTTGAATCTTTTTTTTCTCTCTAATTTATGTAATTAAGGTGATTATTAGGACACAGCGTCTGGGAAAGGGAGTTAATTTGGAGAAAGTGTAGGCTTAAGACTTCTAATAAGACAACTATAATTCCAAACTCATTTTGTAAATTTCAGGGTGGGTCATCAGTAAAAGTAATATGATGTTGGTAGCTTCCCGGTCTCCTCCGGAAGCAGTTTCTGCCTTATGTTTCCTGGCCTTTTGGATACCCTGAAGCCCCACAGCACCTGCAGCATGGAGCTCACCTGAGCTTTGAGGTGCAGGTGGTATGCCTGAGATTTGAACCCAAATCTTGAGATCTCATATCACATTTTATGAGAGTATCATAGAATGAACTTATTCGAGAAATATTTATCAAGCACCTCTTTGCCCTTCTGGAGCTTACCTTCTAGTGGCTGTGATTAATCTGATGAGTTCTTAATTGTTTTTTTAGAAGGTTCTTATATTTCTACCTTATGTCCATCTTTATGTATAGCTCACTATAAAACAGGGCATATTGCATGCCGACTTAAAACCAAAGTAAAAATAACACTGGTAAATAAATTCAGTGACATTATGTAAATAAGGATCCATACATAAACACTGGCCAGCTAAATATCTGAAGAAACATAGGCAATAAATAGAAATGAGAACACAAAGAATAAATATATGTTTTTCAGAATTAGAAATTATTAGGTCAAAAGTTTATTGCTTGAAGGGACCCTCAAATTCTTCCAAAATAGTCATTCTCCCTGGAGCAGGATAAGGCAGCATGAGGGTTATGCCTGCCCCATAGTGGGCTCTGTAAAGTCTCAGGTGGGCTTTTTCATCGTGTACTGCCCCGCTCTGGCTGTCATGCCAGTTCTCATGCATTCTTTAGAAGCGCCTTCTAACTGGTTCACTCCTACCACCCTGGAAGAAGCCATAGATATGGGCTGACAACAGCTCTGCTCATTCCATTTCCAAAGTATTCTAGAAACTGGGAAAGAGGCAGCTGGATAAAGGAATCTGTCACTCATTTGTGGTCTGTTCCTTTAGGCCTCAGGGCTTTTACACACAGTTCTGAGATTTGTGCTGAGAAGCAGTGACAGGAGTAGAAATGAGGGCTTTATGATCAGTTCTAAATTTTATTGGTGGTCCTAGGTGACCCTTAAAAACTAATTAACATTTTAATGCTTCAGTATTCTCATCTAGCAATTAAGTGAATATTATTTTATACCTCAAAAAATAAACAAATAGCTGGCACCTGTAGTCTTAGATTTCCCTGATTATTCTAATAGTGGGAAATCTATAGGCTTATGAAGCTGAAAATATGCATTGCTTTACTTGCCTTATCAACTCTTATTCGGAATCCACATACCTGCCAATGGTGATTAGAGAAGTTACCCAGTTTAATAAGCTGAATACCCCAATGACTAAGAAGTTTGAAAACAGGGAGAAAACATATTATGTTGTGTTTTTAATAGACTTTAGTTTTCAGAGCAGTTTTACTACACAGAAAAATTGAGCAGGAGGTACAGAGATTCCCTATATACCTGTCCGGCACATGGCCTCCCCCATTATCAACATCTTGGAACAGCGGTATGTTTGTTACAATTGATGAACCTACATTGACACATCATTATCACCCAAAGTCCATAGTTTCCATTAAAGTTTATTCATGGTGTTGTACACTCTGTGGGTTTTGACAAATGTTTAATGACATGTATCTACCATATGTAATAGTTTCACTGCCCTAAAAATCCTCTGTGCTCTGCCTGTTCATCCCTCCTTTCCCCAACCCCTGACAACCACTGATCTTTCTATTGTCTCCACAGTTTTGCCATTTCCAGAATGTTACATAGTTGGAATCATACACTATGTAGCCTTTCCCGACTGGCTTCTTTCACTTCGTAATATATATTTAAGGTTCCTCCATGTCTTTTGTGGTATGATAGCTTATTTCTTTTTAGTGCTGAATAATATTCCATTGTCTAGATGTATCACAATTTACTTACCCATTCACCTACTGAAGGGCATCTTGACTGCTTCTAGGTTTTGGCAGTTATGAATAAAGCTGCTATAAATATGTGTAGGTTTGTATTTGAACGTAAATTTTCAACTAATTTGGATAAGTACAAGGAGCATGGTTGCTGAAACATATGGTAAGAGTATGTTTAGTTTTGTAAGAAATTGCGAAACTATCTTTTTAAATTTGTAGTCCTTGATGACATGGGATGTTGAGCATCTCTTCGTATGCTGTATATCTTTATATCTTCTTTGGTGAGGTGTCTGTTCAGGCCTTTTGCTTACTTTTTAATCAGGTTGTTTTTTTTTGCTTATTATTGAGTTTAAGCATTTTTTTGTATATTTTGGATAATTGTCCTTTATCAGATGTGTCTTTTGTAAATATTTCCTACTAGTCTGTGGCTTGTCTTCTCTTTCTCTTGACATTGTCTTTTGCAGAGCAGACTTTTTTTAGTTTAATGAAGTCCAGATATCAATTATATCTTTCATGGGTTTCTTTTCTTAGGTATTTTATTGAAAAAGTGATCACCATACCCAATGTCATCTAGATTTTCTACTGTGTTATCCTGTAGGAATTTCATAGTTTTGTATTTTACATTTAGTTCTGTGATCCATTTTAAGTAAATTTTTGTGATGGTATAAGGTCTGTGTCTGAATTTATTTATTTTTTTTGTATGTGAATGTCCAGTTGTTTCAGCACCATTTGTTGAAAAGTCTGTGTTTTCTTCACTGTGTTACCTTTGCTCCTTTGTCAAAGATCATTTGACTGTATTTATCTGGGTCTATTTCTGGGCTCTCTGTTCTGTTCCATTCTACATGTCTTTTTTTTTCTTTTTAAAGATATTGAATATAATAGAGATGAAAGAGATGGTATACTGTAGATGTAAGTAGATGTTCCCATTTCAGATGCTTAAAAACAAAAGTACATAATACTATAGAGGCACTGCATGAAGTCTAGCATAATAACACTAGCAAAATTATTCTAAAATGTCTTTTTCAGTTACACATAGATTACTGATAAAATGGACTCTTTTCTTAGATAACATATACCATAACTCTGGACATATATATTCTCTTCTCCCCTTAAGAGGTGGTAACATCAGGATGGTCAGTTGTTTTACACATGAAAGTAAGCTGACATATGTTGCAGAACTAGAAATTCTACCTTATGTCAATTTTGCATTAGTTTCTAATTGTTTAAACAAAGAAATCTGAGGGGAGTGTATGGTGAAATTCTACAGGTACTAACCTGTCATGTACCTCAGGTTTTCATTTAACCATTTTGTGCATCCATGGACTGAATAGTGTAAAATGAGAACATTATATAGGTCCTATGAAAACAGTTGGTTAATTGCTTCATTGGTTGGATAATGAAATGAGTGAATGAGTAAGTAATAAATATCCTTTGTTCTAAAAAGGATTTAAGGCCTTCAAAATTTTCAAATAATCAGGGCCTCATGAAGCCTCGTATGATAATTTTTCCAGTATTTTCAAACAGAAAAAGATTACCAATGATTCTTCTTCCTCCACTGATTGCACATTTACCTTTCCTAGTAAAGTCTATGGGATGATTCTAACAAAGTTTCTAGAGAGAAGAAAATCTTATGTAATTTTCACTTCCACTTTCTAGGAGAAATTCCCTTTGTCAATTATTGACCCATTCCTTTCCAGACCTATGGTGCCCTTGAATGCTGGCCAGCCTCTTTAGATCATATACTTAAAAAAACTTTGTTCTTTCAAGTGAAACCTTGTAGGGTGTTGGGTAAGAGTGTGGACTCTAGAGCCAGACTCGTTGAGTTCACATCTTACCATCTTCTGGTCGTGTGACTTTGGACATGTTACTTAACTGTTCTGTGCCTCAGTTTCTCTGTTTAAAATGTAGATAATAATAGTAACTAGATCATAGGGATGTCTGTGTGTGTGTGTGTGTGTGTATGTTTTTTATCATATTTATTTTTAAAATTTTACATGGTGCTTACTTTGTAAAGGCACTAAGTACTTTGCTAACATGAACTCATCTTTTTTATGGCAAAAGGTACATAAAAGTAAAAAATACAATAATACGATAAAAAGATACCACAAAGGTCAAAATACAATAATCTGAAAAAGAATTTCACCATGCAATTGGATATTAAAATCTGATATGGTAAGAATAGCTGTAGAGACAAACTGTTTAATGGGTAAGTGAGTTCAAAGGACATAAATAGGCTGTTCACGGGATAAGAAATGCAGACAGCCAATAAACATGAAAGGATGCTTAATAGTGCTGTTAGTCTGGCTAATGCAAATTAAAACCATAAGATACCTTGTTCTGCTCATCAAGTTGTAAAAATTAAGAGTAATGCTGATGTATTTTTTTAATTAGAAAGTACCTGTATAATTAATAAATTTTTTTGTTGTAGTAATTATTCAACAGTAGTTGTTGAGTGCCATACTCAGGCTATGTGTGGATTAATTACATCAGGAACAAGATTTGCTCCCTGCCTCTTTTACTCAGGATATGTTGCCTTTTGCTCAAGTAATATTAATGTATGCTCTGTTAATTTGAGTTTGGCATTTTTCATTTCGTTTTGTAGTTGAAGTCAAGTGACTTTGCTGTCCTAAAACAATTGCTGCCTCTGTTGGAGAAAGTCTCTAACACATACCCTGACCCTGTCATCCAAGAACTCGCTGTAGATCTCCGCATCACCATCTCTACTCATGGAGCATTTTCCACTGAGGCTGTCGGTGTGGCTGCCCAGAGTACTCTGAACAAAAAGTATCCAGAAGGGAAAACAGAAAGGCAGCAACAAACCAACCATGAAGGATACACTGATATGTCTGATAGCCACCTCGAACAACAGAAATCCAACCAGACAGGCCTGAAATCTGATGCTCCATTCATTTCTCAGGATGTCAGTGAGCCTCGCACTACTGCAAACCAGGAGTCTGGAAGCATAACCACAGAACAGCTCCAGGAAGTTCTTTTATCTGCTTATGACCCTCAAATTCCAACACGGGCTGCTGCTCTGCGAACTCTCTCTCGCTGGATAGAGCAGAGAGAAGCAAGAGCCTTGGAGGTACAAGAGAAGCTTCTCAAGGTGAGTAGAATACACCATCAATACACACATCTGCATGGGGGGCGGCTTTCAGGAGCCTTGACTGTGTATTAAGCACTGTCCTGGGCTTTCCTCGGAAACTCTAGTTGTTCTGAGGAGGCAAGATGTAGACACAGGAAAGACCTAAATAACCACACAAGGCTAAATGGAACATGAACAGAATACCAGAATTTTGACAGGCAAGAAATGCTGTGGACAGTCAGGAAAAGGAGAAAGGTTGAAATCTAAGGGGAGTAGATCTTGATATGGCCTCAACAAACTAGTAAAGTTAGAGTGGGTGAAAGAAAAGTGGATGGAACAGCATGAGTGAATTTCTAGAGATGGAAAAGTACCTTTTTGGTAAATAGGTCCACCTTCAACACTGTGACCCAGCCCAGATAAGCCACCTGTTTTCTCTGGGCCCCTTTTAGAGGGGCATCAGCCTGAACTGGGTTCCTCCCCTCTTCACCCTTTATCAATGAAAAAGCTGTTCTTTACATTGTAGATTTATGTGGGAGAATATATATGCGCTTAGTTGGGGATTTTTTCCCTTTTGTAGAAATTGTCTTGACCTCAGTATGAGTTAGAGGTTAAGAGCAAAGGATCTAGAGACTACTGATCAAATTCCCAATCAGTTTTTTAGACAAGTCACTTATACTTTCTGAGCCTTAATTTCTACGTTTGTAAAGTGAGGATAATAATAATAGGACCCATTTTATGTTGAAAGACTTAAAATCATCCATGTAAAGCATTAATTATAGTAGGCACATAATGAGCACCAAATAAAGGTTACCTGCTGCTGTTATTATCTCTTCCATAGGGTTTAGCCATTAGACTAAGAATTATAATTCTGATTGAATACATTTATCTTTAGTCACTGAAATATTAGAACCAACAGTATAATAATAACTGCTGTTTATTGAGCCAGGCCCCTGTACCTTTCAGACGTTGTCATTAGTCCTCGTAACAACTACAATGTTGGTATTATCCCCACTTTATAAATGAGAAAACTGAGGTGTGGAAATGTGCCAAGGATATGTTGTCATTTAAATGTTGCCGAAAACCTCAAATTATATATCTCCTTTGAGTAATCATTACATTATCCCATCACACACTTATTTAGATGTCAAATGCAGTGAATATCTTTGGAACTTTCTTTAACTTATTTAACCTTCATCTGCTGTACATAAAATAGTCATCAAATCCTATCAGTTCTTTTTCCAAGGAGTCTTTTAAATCTCTCTTTCCCTCTTAATTCACATGGCTACTACCCTAGATTAAGCTTCCTTTACTTCATACATAATCCCCATTCCTTCCAACCTGGCCATCTTCCCGGGTGAACTAATCTTAGACTCTTCCTAACGTGCAGCACATGTGGAGACCAGCAGCATCAAGTTGGTATCAAAAATCTCTGTGCCAGAGAAGGACGCATCACTACATATGGAACAGACACTTCTAGCTTTCCCTAGGCATGAAGCAAAAGGAACATGGGCACGTGGCCACTGTCTTTCTCTGGCCCTCATGTTAGAGCCTAATTCTAACATGTCACTGTCATATCTTCTAGATGAGCTGTACCCACAGCAGTTGACATCCCTGGTGGTTTCCTAGATTGTAAGATGTGTTGAGATTAATTTGTTACTAATGTCAGTGTAAGGGCTGAAATTTGAAAAGACTTTAAAAAATAAATTAGAACAGATTTAAAGTTATCAAATTATAACATCTCTGTCTCTCACTTGCATTTCCATATGCTTCCTGTCTGTTAGAGAAGAGGATCAAATTATAGCAAATGTGCCATCAATTGGGCATAACCCCAAACCATAGCCTCTTGTGTGTCATGGCCTATAGTCTGTCATGTTGGTGTGTGAGAATGTTGTCCACTGTGGGCTGTAATGGAAAAAAATGTTGAGGATTATTCTAGATTTTGGTTTCCATGCCTACTCCTGTGTATTCGACTACTTAAAGAACTATCTCTTATTAATCACTACCCTTTTTTAACTATTGCAGAAATGAGACTTCAAACTTACATACTGTTTTCCCCACAAGACTTTAAAGTCAAACCAATGTCTAGCTAAGACAAACAAGAAGAAAAACATTTATTCTTTTGAGGCTACCGTAAGGGTTTTAATCTTGCTTGCTCTTTTTGAGTCATATCACTGCTGTGTTTTCTGGTTCCAGATATTTTTGGAGAACTTGGAGCATGAAGACACCTTTGTATATCTGTCTGCTATTCAGGGTAAGTTAGTCCTGGTTAAAGGACTTTGAGTCCGTGGACCAAAGATTATATCTTACAGGTTTGCACAAAATCTCTAAAATCCTAGAGCCACAAGACTGCTGCTCATTCTTTCTAGTTTCCTGTCTCCTAGTGAGGACTTAATTTAAGTCATAATAATAAAATGCCTGGAGGGTTCCCAAAGGGTCCTTATAGAGTTTTAATGTCTCATAATGATGAGGAAGTCTTTATTTATATTTACTTATTCTATATATTAAATCCTTTTCCTCCAATTCAAAGACGTAAAGAATGGTTCACGTATGAGTTATGGCATTAACTTTTTATGTATTTAACTATTGTCAGTATGTACTTTTGCTCTCTCTTCAAAATAATCTCAGGGTCTTTAATATTTCTTCAACAAAACATTTTTGCAGTACTTTTATTTCTCTTTTGCGATCCTTTGTTATTCTTCACATCTCCAGTAATTTTTGGATTCTAAATCTAGAAAGGGGCATCATGAAAAGTGGGTAGAGAATTAGGCACCCAAATGGGTGAGAAGTAGACATGGTGAGGTTAGAATTAACTCACAATATCTCCTGGCTCCATCAGTGGAAGATAGTCATTAAGATCTAGGGCTCTGGAGACGAAGAACTTAGATGTATCTCCCATTCTCTGCTTCTCAGTTGTATGAACTTTGGCAAATACTAACTCCCTCTGGGCTTCAATTTCTTAGCTATAAAAAGAAGGCTAAATGGGAATGCAAAATTGTACATTGCTTTGGAAAACAGTCTGGCAGTTCCTCGAAAAGACACACATAGAGTTACCACTTGAACAATTACACTTCTAGTTATATACCCAAGAGAAATGAAAAATATGTCCACACAAAAACTTGTAAATGAGTACTCATAATAGCCAAAAAGTAGAAACAACACAAATGTCCATCAGCTGATGAATGGATAAACCAAATGTGATCTATATGTACAATGAAATGTTATTTGGCCATAAAAAAAATAATAAATTAATGAGACATCCTAAAGCATGGAGGAAATATGAAAACGTTATGTTAAGTTAAAAAAAGCCAGTCACAAAAAAACACATATCATATGGTTCCTTTATATGAAATGTCCAGAATAGGGAAATTTATATATAAAGTAGATTAGTAGTTGCCTAGGGCAGCAGAAGTGGGGTGTTATCGGGGAAAGGAGAGAAAGGATTGGGAGATGATAGCTAAAGGGTACAGTGTTTCTTCTTGAGGTAATGAAAACAGATGTTCTAAAACTGTGGTGATGGTTACAGAGCTCTGTGAGTATGCTAGGAACCAATGAATTGTACACTTTAAATTAGTGAATTTTACGGTACAGTGGTCCACCTTTATCCACGGGGGATAAGTTTCAAGACCCCTAGTGAAACTTGCGATGGTACTGAACCCTAATCAACTTCTTCAACTCTGCTAGAAATGTGGCAACAGCTTCTTCATTGGCAAACACAGCCTCTTCAGCAATTTTCATATTTTCAGTCCAAACCTATTTCCAAATCTGTGTAACCATCCCTTACTTAGAGTAAATGGCTTGGTGTCACTCATTTCAGAGGATCCTTTGCTGAAGTCTTCATGTAGGCTCAATGCTTTCTGGAACAACACGTTGCCATAAGTCAGAATACGTTCACTGCTTATGTCTTCTACCAACAAATTTAATGTTTTTTCAATCTGAACTAAGTACTTATGTATTGTGGCCATAACTTTTGCAGTTTAAGGTACGGTGGCAACCAACATGCATTTATTTTTCCTTCTTCACAATGTCAGGGATAGAAGATTCATTCTTGCTATAGATCTTAGCAACCTCAGCATATAATTTTTTCCTTTCCTTATTAGGTTGAGAACTTTTACCTTTTCATTTGAAACACTTCATGGTTCTCTTGGAATGTCCGAATTGCCAGCATCACAGTCTTGCACTTTTGGACCATTATTCAGTGAACTAAAGGTTACTTGAACATAAGCACTGCGATAGTGTGACAGTCAATCTCTCTGATAGATCTGATAACTGAGAAGGCTGCTCAGTGACTAATGGGCGGTAGCGTATACATTGTAGGATATGCTGGACAAAGGGATGATTCACGTCCCAGGCGGGATGGAGCGGATGGCACAGGATTTTATCAGGTTACTCAGAATGACGCATAATTTAGAACTTATGAATTGGTCATTTGGAATTTTCCATTTAATATTTTTAGACTGTGGTCAATTGCAATAACTGAAACCATGGAAAGAAAATCGCAGATAAGGGGAGACTACTGTACTTCTGTTGGATTGCTAAGTAATAATGTGGTGTTCTATGAAACTTAAGTTTAAAGTTTCAGTAGGCTGATTTGATCAGTTATTGCTATGTATTCTACCCCAACACTTAGTAGTTTAAAACACCAATAATTTATTATCACTCACACATCTGTAAGCCATTGGGGTTCAGTTGACCTAGGCTGCGCTAGGCAGGCCAGCTCTGCTTCTCCTGCGTCTGCTGGTCAGCTATGTGACTCTGCTGAAGGTGTTCCTTATCATCCCAGGACCCAAGACCTCCCAGGCACGTTCCCATAGTGATAGCAGAAGTGTAAGAGAGCAAGGTCTCTTCAGGCCTGAGCTTGGAACTGTAATCCTATCACTTTTGCCTCATTCTGTTGGTTAAAGCAAGTCATGTGACCTAATTCAAAAAGGCAAAGGGTAGAGAAATATACTTTGTCCCTTTAGTAGGATATACTGCCAAGTCACAGAGCAAAGGGCATGGATGCAAAAAGGGGTGAAGGATTGAAACCAGTAATGTAGTCCTTCAAACTGATGTGTTATGTTTATCTGCAAAAGGCAAGATTCTCTGCAAGCAAAAAAGCATGTACAGGTCCTTGCTGGCTTCTTATTTCCTGGTATAATCTGGATATAATTGGCTCTCTACAGACCTAATAGCTGAAGCTTAAGAGAGAGTGCAAATGGGGAAGGTATATAGTGATGAAGGCCTGAGCCTTGAGATTCATTCTTTATTCAGCAAACATTTATTGTGCACCTACTATACAGAAAACACTTTAACAGTGAGGTGTTGTGACTAGGTTAAAAAGCAAAAAGAAAATTCTTCAAAGCAGACAAAATGATCACCCAAAGAGGTAAAAGGACAAGTAGGTGAAAAAGAGTAGAGGATTTCAAGAGACAAAGTAATGACTGCAGCTGAGAAGCTGAAGAGTCCGGGAATTGAAATAAGCCTGGGGGCTCGTTAGGGTTCTGGAAGCCATGTGACAATAATGGTACTTATGGGAATCAAATAAATCAATGAAGTGAGAACGTAAAATGCCTATAACTATTAAGTCTCATAAAACTAATCATCTTGTACTTTTCCCAAGAAACTGTAATACTATCAAGGAGATGTTTCTCATTGATTCTTTTTTTAAGACTGGGTTTTCAGGAAGCCATGGTGTGTTATTTTAATGTGGCAACATTACTATTTAGAATAAGGTTCATAGCTGATTAACCCACAGAGCTCATTAGCCCCTAGGTTCTGCTATAAAAATCACAACTGTTGGTTTTGTGTTTGTTTTTAGTAATTTTAATTGGTGTGCTAATCAGTTAGCAGCTAATTTGATGATGAAGAACATGAGAAGTAGAGGTGTAATTTCTGTTCTCAGCTCCCCTCGATGGACAAGCTTGAATTAATTGATGTTTTTAGTGTTTGTAACATGCACTTAATGGGCAGGGCCTCAGGTGAATTTCCCATTAAGAAAGGAAAGAACTGAATTTTCCCACCTGCATTGCCAATGTCCTTTCACCCAGGCCTAAAGCACTCCAGGAGCCAAGCCATTCTGGGCTTCCAGTCAGACGAGACCAGCCTACTTGTAAATATCCTGTAGTACTAGGGGCGCCTGGTTGTGGTTTGAGTAACATTTAGTTTGGGGGAGTGTGTATGTGAATGTGTGCTTAAAGTGTTCCTTTCCTAGGCTGCCTTTAATGGTTCACAGTGTACCTTTTGCCTAATTTATTAATATTTTAGATTTCTTTTGTAATTTCCCACTAACTTTGCAGTCTAGGCACAGAGCAGAGGGAAATCAAGCTCATTCATTCAACAAATATTTCTTGATGGCTTACGTAGGAATCTCTCATGTGTGTATTATCTGTCCATCACAACAATCTGAGAACTAAATTCCCAGTTAGTTGTATTTTAGTTTTATAAAAAAAACTGTCTGCATCTCCCTTTAGTCCTAGTGAGAAAATGGTACTTGGTTTAGTTCTCATAGCAGTAGCAGCTTTGTCAGGCAGAGAATTAAATACCAAGTTGCTGAGTTCCAGTGATAGTTCAGAGTTTACTAATAGGTAAGACTTAATCTAAGACTATGGCCATTAAGTGTTTCCCCTTTTTAAACTCCTTATATATTTTTTTCATTGTTTTTTTACTATCATACAAGTTAATACATTCTCATTTTTAAAAAACATTTTAAATGACAAGGAGGTATATAAGGTCAAAGGTGGAAATCCCACTCTTTTCCAAAATTGGAGTTAAAATATGTCCTTAAATGTCCCATATTTATAATCAATGTATTGGGTATTTTTTTACATTTCAGTTTTGAAATAGATATTCAGTGATGAATGTGATAAATAAGTGATATTCTTCAAATAAGATATTATAGCCGGGTTATTTATCATACTGTGGATATACTCATTAGTCCTCTTAGTCACTTTCAATTATTTAAAGAACATTTTGAAAGCAACACCGGAAATAGATGTATTTTAGGGATCCAAGTCATCTTCATCAGTGTCAAAAGGATCTTTGGAAAAAACTACCAGGCTTATTGGCGAAAACACACACACACACACACACACACACACACACACACACACACACACACACACACACACACCGAAAACCAACAACCAAAAAGAAAAAAAAACAACTCTAGGCTCTGAGCCAGTCATGGAAGGTGAAAGTAAGGCAGTGTATGTAGTGAAGAGAATCTAGACATCTTGACATGCCCAAACAAATCGCACAAACTCTTCCACACTCTCTCTTTCAGAGAAAGCTTTTCATTTCTGGCAAAAGAGCCAAGGGGAGGGGAAGGGTTAGAGGGGAAGGTAGACACAAGGTAAACTTGTTTTTACAGAGTTTCAAACTGAGCAGGATTACAAATCTTAACTTGTCAGAGGCTGAACTCCCTATCTCATTCTCAAATTTCTACCTCAAATAAGGTTGGGAAACCATTAACTGAAAATAATTCTATCCCTTGAAGAACCATCTAATTGGATCTGGCATTGAAATTTGGAATACAGCCCTGTGAAATGTATCATCTCCATTTATGTCCTTGAAATGGAAAGATTTCTTTTATGTCCTGACCTGGTTTCTGTACCATCTAATTAATAAATGAGCATTTAGTGAATGTCTTGTATATGCATCTAAGTAAATTCTTGAAGTAAGTCTGGGAAGTAGACATTATCCTCATTTTTTAGACTTCTTATTTGAGATACAATTTATATACCTAAAATTCACTTGTTTAGAATTTGCAATTCAATTCTTAGTATATTGAGAGTTGTATAACTATTACCACTGTCTAATTTTAGAACTTTTTCATGATCTCAAAAAGAAGCCCCATACCCATTATCAGTCACTTTGCATTCTGCATTCTCCCTGGCACCTGATAACCACTAATCTACTTTTTGCTTCTATGGGTTTTCCTATTCTGAACATTTTACATAAATAGAATCATGTGGGATCTTTGGTGTCTGGCTCCTTCGACTTAACATAATGTTTTTGAGGATCATTCATGTTTTAGCATGGATTGGTAATTCATTACTTTTTAAGGCTGAATAATATTCCAGTGTACTGATTAACTGTATTTTGTTTATCCATTCATCAGTTGATGTTCATTTGGGTTTTCACTTTTGGCTATTACGAATAATACTGTTATGAATATTTATGTACAAGTTTTTGTATGGACATATATTTTCATTTCTCTTGGGTATATGCCTATGAATGGAAGTGATGGGTCATATAGTAACTCCATGTTTTACCTCTTGAAGAAATGCCAAACTTTTCCAAAATTGCTGCACTATTTTACTTACCCATCAGCAGTATATGTGGATTTCAGTTTGTCTGCATCCTCACCAATACTTGTTATTGTCTATGTATTTTTTTTCAACTTTATTTTATTAGTTTCAAGTTATTGTCTGTGTTTTTGATTCCCATCTTAGAGGGTGGGAAGTGTTATCTCATTGTGATTTTGATTTGCATTTCTCTAATGACTGATAATATTGAGTATCTTTTAATGAACTTATTGTCCACTTGTATATCTTCTTTGGAGAAATATCTTTTGAGATTCTTTGCCCATTTTTAAATTGTGTGATTTGTCTTTTATTGAGTCATAAGATTTCTTTATATATTCTAGAAACAGTTTATCAAGTATATGAGTTGAAGATATTTTCTTCCAATATATGGGTTAACTCTTCTCTTACTAATGGTGTCATTTTGAGCACAGAACTTTTTACTTTGATAAAGTCCAACTTATCAATATTCTCTTTTATTGCTTGTACATTTGATGTAATTTCTAAGAAATCATTGCCTTCATTATCTTGAAGATAATGAAGATTTACTTCTGTATTTTCTTCTAAGAGTTGTATAGTTTTAGCGTTTACATTTAGGTCTGTGATCATTTTGAGTTAATTTGTGGATATGCGGTGAGAGACCCCTCTTTTACAGCTGAAGATTCAGAGACTTAGATTAAATCCCTTTTCCAAGATAAGATAGCAAGTAATTTGAACCATGTTCTTGGTCTTCAAAACTTGTTTTTTCCTTCCCAATACATTATATTACTTCTCTACAACTTTTCAAATAATGATAGAAATTGGCTCTGTTGTCATGCTTTTTAAAATGAAAAACAGATATGGTTATCAAGAATACTTATTAAAATTGAATAATGCTTAATCATCTAGAAAACTTTGATTCTATCAACAATTCTGAAATACAATAAAAGCAGATATTATAATCCTTCTATAAAATCCTTCACAAAAGTTGGGAGAGTGATGGAGCTGGCCCCAGACCCTTTTCTTAGGGATTCTCAGTCCACTGTACCTTCTCTTACCACAGCCCACGTGATATACGTGATGCCTCCCCTCCTCCTTCAAGTCAGAGATTGCATTTCAAAGCCCAGAACACTTGAGTTTTATATTAGTTTTGTTTTGGGGATATCTCTCCAGTGTTTTTCCATGTCAACTGAAGATTGTTACATTCAGATTTATATCAGAATATTTAGTATTTTAGTACTCTTACCTGTAAGTAAAAGATTAACTGGCTGCTTCAAGGTTAGTTATTTTCACTGTCCAAGATTGCCTTGAAAAATTGTCATATAAGAGAAATAGCAATAAGTACTCAAGAAGTTACCATTCATTGAGTGCCTGTTATGTACCAGTCACAGCAACCATGCAAGTTAGGAAATATTATCCCTATTTTACAGATGAGGGAACAAAGGCTCAAAGAGGTTAAGAAACTGGCTCAAAGTGACACAGATACTAAGTGATAACATTAGGATTTGAGTCTTAAATCTCTCTGGCTCTGAAGACTATGCTCTTGTCATAGGGAAAAATAATTCTAGTTCCTCTTCCCAAGGTACAAAGGCTGAGTTTTCAGGTAGTCTTAGGTATAGGAGAACCAGCCTGCCTATGGGAAATAGTTTCACTACAAATCAACCCTCTCTGTAACTTAATACGCTGACGTCATGTGTGCTTGATTTTTTGTATGCGGTTTTGCTCATTTAGCAATGTATACAGCATTATTTTTTAAGCTATCTTTGTGTGTATCTTTGAAACTCATTTTCTATGAGAGTATGTTGCCTCATACTGCTGGCCCTGCTTCTTGCTTGGCGGGCATTCTTGTTTCAGCATTGAGAGCGTCAGCATCATTTTAAGAGCATCAGGAAAGGGGCTTCAGATATCAATCCTGGGATTAATGCAGTTGAGATCGTGGGTTACATAAACATATAGTTCTCTGTATAGAGCTTTTGATATTTGTTGCATTTCTGATGATGGAAATGTGAAATGGTGCAGCTGCACTGGCAAACAGACTGGCAGTTCTCAAAAATTTGTGGGTTACCGTGTGACCCACCAATTCCACTCCTAAATGTGTACCCAAGAGAAATGAAAACCTATGTCCACATAAAAGCTTATTTATATATGAGTGCTCACATCAGCATTATTTATAATAGTCAAAAAGTAGAAACAACCCAAATATCCATCCCCTGATGCATGGAATGCATCAATGGAATGTTGCTTGGCAATAAAAAGGAATGAAGAACTGATTCATGCTATAACATGGATGAACCTTGAAAACATGGAAAGTGAAAGAAGCCAGGCCCAAAAGGCCACACATATTGTATGATTCCACTCATTTAAAATGTTGAGAATAGACAAATCTGTAGAGACAGGAAGTAGATTAGTGGTTGCCAGAGGATGGGAGGAGAAGGGGATGAAGAGTTTCTTTTGGGGAGTGATGAAAATGTTTTGGAATTAGATGGTGGTCATTGCATACCTTGTAAATCATGGAATCATGCACTTTTAAACATAAGAAAGAAACTTAAAAAATTTAGAACAGTATTTTTCATGGTGCTCTTAGGACTCTGAAGGAGGGATGGACAGGATTTAGACATGTGCAAATGGAGTAAGGGGATGAAGGCTGAAAGAAAAGCAAAGATAGGAAGACATTGAGGAGCGAGGCAGATCTAAAGGAGAGCAGACTGGGTGTGTAGAAAGAGTGGGATTGGGCTGGGGTGCAGCAGCAATTGGAACTCCAGGACAACTGAGCTTCTCTGGGACTTGTTATTACCAGCCCACCAGTGGTGTCTCTCTCGGTGATGGACTTCCTGGACTTGAAAATACCATGCTTGTTGATAGTTATTATATTTCTTTTGTTCTTATTTTCACTTATGATTTATTGAGCACCAATCATATTAGGTGTAGCTTACATTGAGTCACTTCTTATTACAACCCTGAAGACCAATATCTTTATCTCTCCATTTTTCAGATAAAGAAACCAAAGCTCATAGGTTGTTACTGGTAAAAGGCTAGCCCCTGAGCGCGAGAGTCTGGCGTCAACTGCAGAGCCAAGGCTCTCAACCCTCCCTGTGCTTCCCTCCTGTTGCCATTCCATTTTCTCACCTGTATCATTAAATCATCATGGCCTCTGCTCTTGCAGACAGTAAAATTAAGCCATGGAACCAGTGGATCCTGACATTTTCATCTAAGCAAGTAATTACTTAATTTGCTGGTTTCCTTCACTTTAGATCCTTTCTGTCCTATTCATGTAAGCCAGCTATCACAAAAGCAGGGTTTACTACCAAGAGGGCAATTGTGTTATACCTTGGATTAGTGTCAGTTGCTTAAATGTCTATAAGTCATTAAAAAGAAGAGTACCTTCCCTTGAGAGCAGCTACTTAAATTTTGCCCTGGAGTTACCCTTTCTTTAGTTAAAGGGGAATTTGAAGGCAAGTTAAGAATAAAATAATGAGAGAACTCACAATTAAAATAGCAAGTTCCTCTTTAGACTTACCTTTAAGTACAGTATTCCTTTACTGTCTAAGGAATCAGTTCATTTTACTAGAACTCCTTTGAGGTAGCAGCTGGAAGGGCATCCTGCTCTTGCTTTTCCCTCCCAAACTAGAGAGCAGTCAGCCTACATTACCCTTCATTTCAAATACAAGTTAAAATTCCAAATCTCACCAGACGTGATTAAGATGATCCTTAAAGCTGTTCATACACTTAATAGGCACAATTATATTTTTTATTAACCCTAACATAGTTCCTTTGTTGCTGAATCATACGTTTAACATTTTTAACTCATTAAGGCATCAATTTCTCCCTCTTTGGTCACGCCAAGATCTTGGGTGGTGATGGAAAAGTGGATTTAAATGGTGTTTGTACCAGTTTGGAAACTCTTTTTTAGATTCTTACAGTAGATTTTTAAACTTGGTTTTATTTCTTGACCTCATGGTGCCTCTACTGTTCCTGAGGAGGCTGGAAGGTTGGGAAAGAATTGAGCCTCAGGGAATGGATCATAGACAAAGAGCTACCAAAGCCCTAATTAGGTCATCTCTCCCCTCCACCTGCCAGGGCATGACCACTTCAGTTTTCTTTCTTAGGAAAAGGCTGTTTTAGAAGCCTTCTAGCACTTCATGTTCCACTTTGTTCTCCATTATTGGTAACCTGACTTTAGTGACAGAAATAACTGTAAAATATCTTTGTCCATTGATTTTTTTTCTTAATGGTTTAAAATATTTGTTCATTTATTCAGCATATTTACTGGACACTTACTATGTGGGAGGGCACTATGCTAGGTCCATTGCTGAGAAAAGCAGCAATGCACTGCCTTTGTGGAATTGACAGTTGGAGGACATGAAGGGGGGTAAATATTAAATAATCGCACACACAAAAATATGAAATGTCACTTTGATGGGTGCTGTGAAAAAAAGGTACACCATGATGAGAGAGCCTTTCTAAAGGCCATTTTACCCAACAGGAGAAGGAGAGAGTGACCCATAAGCTGAAATCTGGTAGATGATTAGTAATTAATCTAGTAAAGAAAGGAGGGAAGAGTGTTCCAGACTGAGGGAACAGCAACGCAGCAGTGCTGTGGCAGGGAGGAGCCTGCCACCAGAAGGACTGCATGAATGCCTGTGTTCTGCAGGACCCTTGGGAATCAGTTAAGAAGGGGTTGGCCAGGTGGTCTCAGAGCACCAGGCAATTCCATTCTAACTAGAGGGCTCTACTTTTCTCTTTCATTGAGCCTCTTCTAAAAGTTTCATATGAAAACAAGGTTCTGTTGTTTTAAAAAATAAAGGGGTGGTGGGAGGAAATTTGGAAACTCTTTGTCTTAGGCCATCTACTTGACCTAGCAAGGAAGTTTTATAGCACAGGTCATATATGATGTGTCATGCCACACAACACTTTTCATTACCTCTCCTCACCACTGTCAAGAGAATGCTGTCTTTCTTTAAGCCCATCTTCATGAAATGCAGTGTGTTTGGCTCTCTCCACAAATATCTGAATTCGGTTGTTCAACACACAAACCTTTAGCCATTACAAAAAGCATTCTAATTGCAGGTGAAAAAGGTAAAAACCATATGGAGTTATTTTAGGCCAGTGGTTTTCAAAAATTGTTTTTTTTCAGCTGGGGAATTCATTTTTCAAACAAGATCTAACATGAAGGCATTAAAAACTCAAGTGATCTTTATTTTCTTATTTGTGTCTTTTTTTCTATATGTTTCACATTTTCTAGTACAAACAGTTATTGCTTTTATAATTAGAAGATAATGTTTTTTAAATTATGTGGCTATGTAGGAAAACTGAATCATTTCATGATAACAAGTTTCAGGGACTAGAACAGATTGAAACAGATGGCTCCCTCTGTTGTAGTACCCCCTGTTGACCTTTTCACAACTAAGGATTACTAAATCACAGGATGACCATGGCTTTTTCCCAATGAATTTATATGATGACAGCAGAAACCTTACTGACAAACAGATGTTTTTCCTAAGTGGAGCTTTTCTTAATGAAACAGTTGCTTAGAAACCAGACCATACTAACTTTTCTATATTTAGTTCGTAAAGTGATTCAGTTTGCAAAATTATTAAGTCAGAGAATACTAATTTGATAAAATTAAACATAGTTATTATTCCTTGTCTTGTAATTCAGCGGTCACATGGTTAAATTAGAAGCAAAATTTCACCCAGATGTGTCTACACAGATGCTATTCCTAACAAGGACATACAAAGAAAATGACAGCTCATAGAGCCGCCCTGCTCTGCTCTTACCGGTGATTCTCTAGTGGCACAGCATGTTTGATCTTTCAGCAGTATGTATTAGAAGCTGTGACATGGAACACTTTTTAGGTTGCTGAGAGGATCAGTTAGGTCAGTGGGTCAAAAATTGTATTTTTACAAAAAAATGTAAAAATAATTTCAAGTTAAGCTCAGTGAGACAGCAATGTAAAGGGAAGACTTGGGAGTAAAGATACTTGTTTGGGATGACAGAATTTATAAGTGGAAAATCTGATATGCTAACTGTTGCTAATAAAAGATATTTCAATATGCACCATTTTGTCAGGTGAATTAAAACATTAAATCTTAAATTCTAACTAAACACAATTTGGAAGAAAAGACTTTTTTTTTTAAAGAATATACATTTGTCTTCCATTTCCAGTAATGATGTGATATGTCAGCTGAAAACAACTATTATTCAGAGACCCTAGAGGGTTCATGACTAGATCTGGTCACTCCCGGAAGCCATAGTGTTTATGTGTGTATGTACATTTATTGGGAGAAGGGGCTCTTTTGGGGAAATTTGTAGTATCTCTGCCTGGTTTCCATGTGAAACTAGTTTAAGTCCTACAAATGATGGTTGCTGATTTCACAGTAATCACTTTTTCTAAGCCAGTCCTAACCTGGAGTGCCTGTCACAAAGACTTGCATAATCATCACATCAGGACAATCTGCTAGGCTTAACGAGTCAAAAAATGAGAATTTCAGAAGATTGTATCTTGCTTATATCCTGCTTGGTGCCCAGAGCACAGAGCAAGTCTCCTGGCCCTCTGACACCAGAGAATGTGAAAACTAGCCCTACCTAGTTGGAATTTCAGGCCAAGTGACAACTCTCCTGGAAGGCTTCGGCTCTCTCAAAACTAGTGAGAACCTGATGCATCAGTCAGCTTGGCTGATTCTGCGGTTTCTCCTTGCTTAGGCTTGAGGTGAAATACCTGTAGAAACTTAGGGAAAAAATGAATCTGAAGTTCAGGTGGTACTCCTCCCACCAGGACCACCCATCTTAGGGTCTTTAGGAGATGTAAGGGTTTCGTTTTCTTACCCAGCTAGTCTAAAAGAGAACCACTTACTTTTTTCTGGGGAATCAGAAACCCCTCTTTTTTTTTTTTATCAGTAAATATTTCTTTTGATAGCATCAAAAGAACGTTAACTTGCTTTTTCAGTCTTTGAAAGTTACGTAAAGAGAATTAAATGAATGACATTCTGCTTCTTATTTCTCTCTCACCCATGATCAGCTGACCTGTAAGTTTCTCTGAATACAGAGAACAGTGATTGCTGTCAAAGCAGCGGTAATTGCTATTTTCTTTTTCTTTCTTCCTCATTTATGCCAGTCAGTATTAGGGTAACTTTGCTTGTATTTCTGTACATGCCACAAAACCCTTGATCACCATGGTGTTTTTGAGGCTCAGTTGTTCTCAGTTCTGATCACTTACTCCTTCCTCTCTCTCACCCAGAGATATTTGATAGGGAGAACCCTGACAATGTAGACTCTAAGATTTTCAGTGCTGTCTTGGGTTCTATTTTATTCATTTGTACAGGGTAGTAGAATAAGAGATTTAGGAGGCTTTCAAAAGCCCATAAAGATGCTGTGCAGTACAGGTGTTTCAGTATCCCTACTTAAAAACTGGAACTCATGTGAAACCATGGGCACAGCACTGCTCACACGGTGGCCTGCGTCCTGACTGTACCACAACCTCTCCAGAGACATGGGTCTTTGGAAATCTTTAATGCTGGAGCTTAGGCTGCAGGTGGCTTCACGGTGGTGGAACAGAACCTCTGGAGTAGATGTACTCTTCCTGTATAATTGCTTCTTTGCAGCAGCTTGACAATGTTCCTTACTAATATCTTTCTGTGAGCATAATTGTCACATCATTTCACTTCAGTGACAGTGACTCGGCTCTGAAATCTATATAGAAAAAGCACCTGGATCCCAGTCTTTCGAGACCATCAGAAATGCCTGCTCTTGAGCCTAGTGGGCCTCTGGGCAAGAAATCCTTGCCTGTCAGGTGTCTGGAGGACCCTACGCCCATGACTCCTCCTCCATCAGACATGAACAGCATCCCCTGGAAGACAGTGATTCCAGAGCACAGGTATCAGCAGCACCTCACCCAGGTGGAGGAAGGAGAGGTCAGTGTCTCCTTCCCTCCCATGACCCTGTCATTGGCCATTGACAGTATGGAAAAGGTCCCAGAGTAAAGGTTAAAGCTACCTGCATCATCATGGATTCTCTAATTATAAAACACCCAGGAGAGCATTCAGTGTTTTAAGCAACAGACAGGGCTGAGGGATGCTGACTACACACCCCCCGATGGCCTTACCATCAAGGAGATCAAGTACCTTGGAGTGGCAGAAGCATTTCACAAACTAAAATTACACAGTAGAAAGATAATGAGAGAAGAGAAGTGGCCAGAGTCAGCCCAGTCAACCCCAGCAGCACTCGGCACTCTTCCACAAAGCAGAAGCCCAGAGGCTGGTTCCCTTCTGCCTCTGTCTCAAACTTACTTGGCCTAAATCTTAGCACTATTGATTCTGGAAGTGGGGTTAAAGACAGAAACTTGGCAGATAAATGGAGCCTCTGTGGACCAATATGCCTCCAGCAGTCTGATTCGAGAAATTTTGCCACTCAGGCTGCCAGAGGATCCCCGAAGCCTTTTCCAATGAAACCAATCCATGCACAGGCCACGCAAATGGCCGAAGATCCAGCAACCTTCAAGCCGCCCAAGATGGATGTCTCAGTGATCAAAAGGAAGAAACAACCACCACAGACTCAAAATCTCAAACCCTATGACTTGAATGCCTTCACACCTACTGGCTTCTAGAGCTTTCTCTTCCAGGGACTCTGGATAGAGGGTGTCTTGCACCAGCTTCCCCTTTACATTGGCCTTGATATAGGAAAGATTTTTTCTTTTTTGATCTCTTAAGCTGAGGCGAGAGCTGGAGACGTAAATGATTTTTGAGAAATGGTGCAAAGCTTGTCCTTGTGGGGAAGAAGCCATTGTGTATTGCTTTAATTTAAAGTTAGACTAAATATCAGCAGTGAGGTATGGAGGTCTCATTACTATTTTTGTATCATTTAGCCTAGATAACAACTATAGTTCTCCCTACTAGGTAAATAATGTTTGAGTTGTTCCCAAACTGAGGCTTCTTGATTTACTACGATCAACATGATCATGGATACATTGTGGCATAGGAGTGCTCACTGACTAGTCTTTGACCCCTTGACTGTGCTTCATGCTCCAGCCTTGCCAGCTGGATCTCGGCCCAATTAAAAACCAGACTTAGTAGGGACCCTCTTCCTGCACTGAGACTGGAGCCCCTCGGTTTCTGGCAGAGCCAGTTGTTACTGCAGTACCTCTGGAGCTGTGCTACTGGAGTGATGCTTCTCTCTTCTCTCTTACATGTCACAGAACAAACACGAGTCTTCCATATCCTTTCTTGCATTTTAAAGTGAGGTTAATCTAACTCCAATTTGATTGAAAACTTTCTATCAGCTTACTGGTTTGGTATAGATAAATAGATGTTAAGCTTTTTTAAAGTAAAGAAGATGGTAACTATATGAATAGTCTTGAGGGTCGTGTGAAACTAGTGTCACCCTATTTTGATATCTTGGTTCAGGCCTGAAAGTTTTCCTGAGGGGTGGAAGAACGAAAAAGTTGCAATTGCTGTATATAGTCATTTCCCCCCAAATGAGCCTCATACCTGTATAAACACGGAGCTTACCGAGGAAAGGAACTAGGGAACGGAACCTGTTCACTCCTCACTGTGCACATGTCCAGTCATTGTCCTGAACACAGTGTCAAATCCCTGCTGTTTTTGCTTTGGACAGTGTCTACATAAAGAGCTGAGCTCACTTTTCCAAAGAGAGGCCTGGGAGTCTCGAATGAGCAGGACAATTAATTTATTTGTATCTTCTGTTATGCCTGTATTTATCACTTGTTTTAACAATAAAAATTCATAATACTTTCAAAATAACACTGCAACTTGTTAAAGTCCAAGTTTTGGATTTCCTTCTGTATGTCTCTGTTGTTACTAATGGCAGCAGCAACTCTAGTTGGAGCAATTTGTGAATTTAATTAGCATCACTACTTCCCTTTTCTACGTGCTGTTTAAAGATAACTACTGGAAACAAAGCAGTCCCTATGAAGACCTACTAGACCTAGTAGAGGACTTTGCCATTTATATGGGATGTAGTGTGCAATACGTCTCTCCTTATGCTGGTCTTGGAGTCCAATGGAAAGTAAATTTAACAGAGTGAGGCTGACACCATATACTTGAAAACCTTGTAAAGTTTGTATCTTTGGGGTTAGGATTTACAAAGCCAGCACTACTATTCCAGCAGTTCTTTTCCGTAGGCACTACTGCCAGCTGAGCTGTGGGGTAGCAAAGTGCAGGTTTGCAGTTCCGCTCTTCCATGTGGCAGCTGTTATCTTTGGCCATATTTTTCCCTCCTCTGATCTTCAATTTCTTCCACAGTAAATTTAGGAGTAATAATAGTACCTACTTCAAAGGATTATTGGAAGCATTAAATGGATGAATTTATATAAAGTGCTTAGGACTTTGCCTGGCATATTAAAAAGACTAAGCAAATGTACAGAATTTTTATTGTTTTCTCTATTAGGTTTTTATTTATTATAATAATATTCCATTATCCAAATGGTTTCCAGGAAGTATAGTTAACTGTCAGTAAATATAGATTATTCACTCAGTTTTACTTTTTTCCTTTCAAAATCAGAATTAGAAAACAATTTAAACAAATGCATTAGCATTATTTTAGTGTTAAAATATGTTATTTAAGTTATGATTTAAAGAGATAGGTACAGCTCTTACAAATTTTTAAATGTTAGCCTTCACAGCTTATAAACCTAACCCTGTTTTTTCTTCAAGCCTGAGTAACACTTATTCATCTTGAATCTTTATGAATTTGTTAGAACTTGTCCACACCTAACACAACTTGGAACTTTAGAGAAACTTAACATCAAATTGGCATGGTAGACGTTATCATTTACTGTAATTACAAAGACAGCCCAGCTATTCAGTTGAGCTCCCATACTTCCTTGATTTAATTACTAACTTCCGCAGTTTGTGCAGCTTCCTGGATTCTTGGAGCTGAATTATTATTTGTTTTCATCATAATGAGAGGTCTCCCAGCTAAAGAGAAGTATGTTCCTTGTCTTCAGATTCTACCTTTCTTATCTTTGTGTCATAGAGCTGCAAGAGAGGAAAATCACAGATTGGTGATTATCTTTCTGTAATCAGAAGGAAAATTTTTTTGTGCCTGACCTCTTCTCTTAACCATCATTGTTCTTTCAAACTAGAGCTTGTAAAGAGTCAGAAAGCTTATCCACTGCCCTGCTTCTTTCCCCTCACAGTTCTAATCTACAGTGATAACCATTCCCGCTTTATAAGTGGTTTCTTCTGGTAATTATCTCCCCATTTATAAAGAAAATGCTTACACAGATGTCTCTTGATTAAAAAAACATTTAGACATTATGAATTTTCTGTATATTGGATGAAGATTTAGTGCATGCGCACACTAATGCACAGGTACACCTGCACATGCCCACCTGCACCCCTTCTCCTCTTGCCTTTTCCCCATCACTATTTTGGCTACACCATTTGGCTATATAATTTGAGCAGCATTTGCTGCTGACTATGTAGATATTATTCATTACTGAGCCCAGTTCAGTCTTCCTTTCTTATACATGTGCTTTTTTTTCTGTGTAATTATTGTCACTGTGTAATTGCTGCTAATTTTTTTCAAAATAATCCAACAGCAATATCAAATACATGTAATTTTTTTGTTCTATCTTTGTTCTCTTTACCAAGTTTTCATTCAGCCTTTGACACTTATCCAATTCTCTTTATATTTGTTGGTTTAAATCTTCTTTATTCTAACTATCACTTTAGTGAGATTTTAGAAGAAAGGAAATACAAATGTTTATGGTCATTTTGCTATGTTTAAGTGCATATTCTTTTTACATTTTCACCTCTAAAAGAGGCTGATCTATTTGAAAAGACAACACCCCTTACTACAGGTATTTTTTAAAAAAAACTTATTAATATTTGATAGGTAAATACATGGTTCGAAATTCACAGGGTACAAAAATACACAGAATAAAAAAATCTCTTCTCTCATATCTATCCCCTAAATACCTCACTTCCTGCTCTAGAACCAATCAATATTATTAATGTCTTGTATATTCTTTCAGAACTATTTTATGAGTGTGTATTTCTCATGTGTGCACAAATTGTTGAATTCTATACACATCGTTCTGTACCTTGCTTTTCACTTAACAATAGATCTTAGAATTTATTCCATGTCAGTTCTTAAAAAGCTTTTTTAAAAGGATGCATTATATTCCATTGTATAAATGACCACAACTTAATCAGTCGTCTATTAATGAACATTTAATTTGTTTTCTGTTTTTCCTATTACAAAGAATGCTACAATGATGATTTTGTACATAAGTAATTTTCTACTTGTGGTAGGATATTTTTTAGGATAAATTATTAGAGAATTTCTAGCTTAACATAGAATTTATATTTTTAAAAGTAATAATTTTCTTACAAATGCAGGACAGAGTCTGTGAAATATGAAGTGCTTGATTTGTTTTTCCCTTCAAATAACATCTTTTTCTCTCTCCTACTCTCACTCTGAAGAGGCAACCAAAACAAATTTGGATTAAAAAGAAGCTGATACTTTGCTCTTGGCAGTAGATTTCCCTTTACATTTAAGATATGCTATATTATTTTCTCCCCTTCTATTCTAAAAACCTAAAAGGGTAGATATGAAATATTTTCTTATAGTTTTTTTATAACAACATTTTGACATATAATTCACATACCATACAATCCACCTACAATTCAGTATTTTTTTTCACAGAGTGTGTAACCATCAGCACAATCAATTTTAGAACATTTTTATTGCTCTAGAAAGAAATTTCATATCTCCCAAGCAGTCACTCCCAGTTTTCCCCAACTCTCACAGCCCTGGGTAACCAGTAAGTTTTCTTTCTGTCTATAAATTTGCCTATTCTGGACATTTCGTTTAAATGGAATCACACAACATGTGGGGATTTATGTTTCTTATAGTTTTTCGTCCAAAATCCCTGAAAGGTTTGAGTAGGTGGTTTTCTAGGTTGATGCGGTTATTTGGGAGGTAGGTGGTTATCTGTCCAGGGGAATGAGGCTGCTTGTTTGAAGTGAGGATGGCTTAGCAAGTTCCTGGGATAGAGCCAGTCATAAAGACATTTAGAATTAGACAGTCTTCCCTACAACGCAGGCACACTGTGGAAAATGAGACTACACCTAAACCACTTTTACTGCCGCAGGTCTGCAAAATCACTGAGCAGCATACTAAGGGATCATCTTGAAGTCAGTACATTTTTTTATTAGAATGCATTTCTGGCTTTGTAATGAAAATCATTGGGGGAAAAAAGAACAGTTATTTTACAAAGTTGACTAATCTCTGTCGTGTTACATAAGTACTTTTAGTAATATTTTTAAAGTTGATTTGCCTATATCCTATGCTATGCCCTAAAACACAGGTCAGAATGCTTTCATGAACTCTTGCCAGTTCATTTCACCTTTACCTGCTATGTTTCTTATCTCTTATACCACATCTTATACCACGCATAGTCATTTTCCTGAGATCAGAGAAGGAGCAGCTATCGCTCACACAATCGTTTGGTTCTTATTGCCAAATGGATTGATGTGTCATGTTTCCTTGAAGCCTGTGCTGACCCAGAAATTACCTCATTTTCAAATTACAAAGGAATTATCAAGTGTGAGGGACCAAGGGTTGTGTGAAGGTTATGGCTATGCTTCCTCAGTGTCAAAATTCAGAAAACATTTCAAACCAGAAACAAAACAGCCATACAAAATCTCATTCCTTTAAATTGTTATAGTCTTAACCATCTTCACTGCTTGGGTGTAATAGTGAGGAGAGAACTGCCTTTGTCCTCTACAGATTTATAAACTGTTAGGTGACAACTGTATCCTAGAAGGTAAAACTCAAACAATCAGAGGGCCATTTGGCAGCAGTTTGGAGCAGGCCAGCAGGAAGATAAACACTTGCTAACATAGGACTGTGGGAAGCAAGGAAACTACTTTGCTGTTGGCAGCCTTTTAATGCAAGAATGGGAGAATTTAAAGCTCCCTGGTGGAATTAAAAGTTTGGTATTATAGGAAAAGTAAAAAAATAAATCTGATATTTAAAAAAATATGAAGAAGGTTGTGTTTAGGTCCTTTGGTTGAAAAAATCAAACTGGCATATGCATAAAGGATATTTATTGGCTTCTGTGTGCGAAGATTCTAGTGGGTAGAAGTACAGTTGGATCCAGGGACTCAAAGCATGCCATTGGGTCTCTTCCTTTTCTCCTTCCCTCTCTTGGCTTGTCCCTCTTCTGTGTTGGCACCAGTTTTGGGTGGGCTTGCTCCCAAAGGGCCACTGGCAGCTTCAGGTTAATAACTTTAACAAAAAAATAAAAATAAAGATTAAAAAAAGCTTATCTTTCTCAGTAGTTCCAGTGTGAGCTCCAGGACTGAATCTTAATGCCCATTCCTGAACCAGTCACTATGGCGGGGATGGGATGGGGTGAAGTATCCTAACCAACCAGACTGGGATGTGAGTTCACACACGAAGGGAGAGAGGGTGGGAAGTTAGCTACACTCAAACCATGTAGACTGAGAGCGGGGAGGAGATATTTCCCAAAGGAACAATACCAGGTGTTGTTACCAGGAGAGGCGTAGATGCTGTGTGCACCCAAATGCCTGCCTGTCTGCTACAGAGAAGAAATCAAGAGCTCCTTTGGTTGTAAGGTATATAGCAGGATAACGTGCTCATAGAAGTAAATAACTGTCCTCTGCCAAAGACTGGTGAGAGAAAATAGGCATAAATGATAGAAGGAGGGACTTTAGTAATAGATGTATTTTAGAAAAGATGGATATAAATCAAAGTTTTACAAAGCAAATCTCATTTTCCCACTGATTTCCATTTTAAAGTCACAACTATATTCCTAAAAGGAAACAAATCTGCCAGATTTTTTAGATGGGAACTTCTGATGGAAAGGAGTTGTGATAGCTACAGGTCTATAATATGTACGAGGCCTTATAATATGTCAGCAATGTGGTGTCTACCAGAATTACAATTACTAACTACCAATCCACTTTTCCTTTGGGGTGCTTTCAAAACTTGGAAGCTTTTCCATTTCTCTTTCTTAGTAAACAATTCATTTGTCCTTTCTTAAGTCGTAGACTTTTTTTTTGTACTAAGGTGTCTCTAACTCCACTTTGGACCTCCAACAAGTTGTCCATTGTTTTACATATTAGAGCTAACTACAAAGGCAGGGTCACATTTTCCCAACCTGGAAGCAGTCTAATTCAGGTTCTGCCACAGCCTAAAACTCCCTTCAGAGCAGAGCTTCTGATTATATAAAATTGGAGGCCACATAAAGGGAGCTGTGGCTTACAACCACATGCAGAGACTTCCCAGGCTTTTTGGAAGCAATGAAAAGGTACGAGTTGGAAGGTCAGAAAAGAGGATGGGCAGACAGGTGCAGCCCTCAGCAGGTACACTGCCTTTGTGTATATCTGATTTATAAGAGAATGGAATCACAGCCTATAACATAATAAATGGTACATAGACTTTGCCTACAGGATTATCAGGTTTAAACAGGAGAATGGTAAACTCAGGTGAAAAATAATTATAGATTTCTCAAACATTTATATTACTCCTCCATCTTCTCTTTTTTTAATTCCTGAAATTTATATTAAGATTTTATCTTTGCATTCTTTCATTCATTCATTCAACAAATAGGTATTGAGCACATGCTATGTGCTGACACTATTCTAGGCATGAGGCTATAGCAGGATATAAAACAATCCTTGCTTTGTAGAGTTCACATTCTAAAGAGGAACGCAGTCAATAAATAAGGAAATATATAACATGTTGAGTAATATTAAATTCTGAGAAGAAAAATAAAGCAGGTTAAGAGCGATCAAGAGTGGTAGGAGAAGAAGGCTGCCATTTTCTTTATGTTAAATGTGGTATTTGAACCGGGATGTGGTGGGGTTTGGATAGAAAGCTGTGAGGCTACCTAGAGGAGGAGCAGCCTAGGTAGAGGTGAAGATATAAGACTGAAGCAGCTTGATCTACTCTAAACAGTGAGGAGGCCAGACCTGGTGGAGGATAGGGAGCAAGGGAAAGTAGAGTGAAAGGTCAGACAGAAAGGAAAGGCAGGTGAGGATCGGGAGCTGCTCACATTCAGGGGAGAAGGGAAATCACTGAGGGATTTGGGCAGAAGAATGACGGGGCCTAACATGGTGCCAGCTGCTTGAGAGAGTAGGGTAGAAGCAGGAAGACCAGTTAGATCGTTAAAACAAACAAACAAACAAACAAACAAAAAACAGGCTAGAGATGATGGACCATCGTCCAAGGTTGAGCATTCTCATCCTGGATATATTTTGAAATTCATATTCCCTTCATTTGTTTGTTTTTTTCTTTTTCCTCACTATTCTTTAGAAGTATATAACCTCCCCTGCCAACCCCAGTAATGGAATTTGTGTTTATATAGCTTTGAGACCATGGCTTTATTTCTGGTCCTGTCTTAGGTTATAGCTCTCCTCCTTCCACCACCCCTTTAAAGAGTGCCTGATAATAATAATAACAGTGTTGCAGATTACACATTTAGGAGGTACTGGCAGTTGGGAGAAAGGTTCAGCAAACCTAGGAAGGGGGACTCAGGACCAGGTCTTCCCTATTTCTGATCAGGGAACTCAGCCATAAGCATATGTCTACTCCTGATCATGCCCAGAATACTCTGAAGATCTTTCCTTGTGGAAATCGCTCTCATTATTGACAGTTTTACAGAGAGAATTCGTGCTGGGATGGGGAACTACATCAAAGACAGGAATCAGTGCTGTGCTTCAGGCTGAAATGTTGGCAGGGACAATACTAGTCACAGAACCTTTGAGTCTCAGAATTAGAAGGATTCCTAGAAGGCATTTAATCCAGTCTTCTGCTGTTGTGTGAATCCGTGCCATGATATGTAGTCATCTAGCCTCTGTTTCAAGAGTCTATAATCCATAGACCATAGAGTGTCAGGGCTGAAAGTTATCTTAGATTTCCTACAAGGGCTAGGACTAGAATTCAGGATCTGACCCATGTTGTTTCCACTCAGTATATTGTCACTCTGAATAAAGTGCAGCCCTTGCTGGTAGAACTACAGAAGTGGGTTTAAACGTCTATGTGTTCATCCCATCACAGGCTGTCTGATTTACTTGTCTTTTAGTCCTAAATAGTAATGAAATCTTTCTTTTATTTTCAACCCCAGGGGTTGCCCTGCTCTCAGACGCGTACCCTGAGAAAATCTTGCTTAATTTGTTGGCTCAGTATGACAGCGGTACCAACAAGCACACTCCGGAGACCAGAATGAAAGTCGGGGAAGTCCTGATGCGAATTGTCAGGGCTTTAGGTGAGTTTTTTTGTTCAGTCCATCTGAAACAGGGTGGCGGAGCAACATGGGTTTGGAACCAAAGTCTGTATACCTAGAGGCTTGATATGCTAGCACCATGAGGGCAGGGACGCTCTTAATCATTCTACAATGCACAGGACAGCTTCCTACAGCAAAGAATGATCTGGTCCCAAATGTCAGTAGGACCCCTGTTGATACATCCTGTTCTAGAGCTCATGTGGGCCATTCTGTTTCTGCTTTAACATCACTCACATGTGTTAGAAAAATCCTCAACTGCCACATACAATTATGCTGGCTGTTCACAACTGTAAAAACTCCAAGAGGCATCATTGTATGAATGACGTACCCTGGAGCTGAATGATATTTTACCTGTGCAGTCATCCTGGTTGCCTGGGTGCATCTGCCACGTTTTAGATTGCCGTCTTACTGGAGAGAGTTTGAAAAGTTATTCTTTCTGTAATATATTTACAAATTATTTTGGACATAGAAGCTTCTGCACATGGCTAATTTTATCTGCTTTATACCAATTTTATGAGCATAATTTTGAGTAGATAGCCTTTTCTGATATCTGGTGAAGATGGGATTGTGTCCTCGTTAGAGCCTATGGCCACCTTTGAAGTGATTATATATGCTTCCTATCCCTTTTTGCCTTCCTTTTACTTTTAATGGACCATAATATGAACTAAAGTGTATTTTTAAATTATCCTTTATATTTAGGGAATATTTTACATTCTTTGTTCATTTATTTCTCATTCTAAGGAAAAGGACTTTTGGTGTTTTTTTTGTTTTTTTTTGTTTTTTTTTTGTTTTTTTAAATTTGTAAGTGGCTCTCATTTGAATCTTGAGTTTGGATTAGAAGTCTTTGACAGAAAAAACACTTTCCACCTCTGCCCATAGTAATCCCCAAGCATTCCCTGAATTCTAATTTAATTTCCTGCATATGTCAAGTTCTATATAGTATAAATTCCTGAGTTATTTGGTAACTCTTCCTAATGCTCAAAGTTTTTTCATATCCCAAATATATTTGTTTGTTCTTAATCTCAAGGGTATTGGCATCAGTGTAGTTCAGTTCAAAAGCATTTTTTGAGTAGCTACTAAATGGCAGATGCTGTGCCAGGGGCTGGAAATAGGAGCGTGAAAAAGCCACACTCTTATTGTTTGTCTCATCTATTCTTTGTTTCCTTTTCCCTCTTAGGGTTAATCAGGTATATTTTATGATTCTTAACCTCTATCTTGGCTTATAAACTCTACCTCTTTATTTAATTTTCTAGCCCTCATTCTAATTACATGTATGTTAGAATTTTTATTATTGTCCTTAGGCTCTGTTCTTTTTTTCTTTTCCCTTTTTTTTCAATCTTTTTTCTCTCAGATTAGACAGTTTCAATTGATCTTGGTTCATAGATGCTTTTCTCTGTCATCCTCAATTCTGACATTTAGCCTATCCAGTGAATTTTTTTATTTTGGATATTGTACTTCTTATTTCTAGAATTTCAAATTTGGTTCCTTTTTTTATCCCCATTATGTTCTTTTTTATATTTTCTGTTTGTTGAAATCTCCTAGCTTTTCATTCATTAAAAGTATATTTTCCTTTACCTCATTGAGCATGTTTTTTATAGCTGTGTTAAAATTCATATGTAATAATTAAAATATCTTTGTCATTTCAGCCTTGAGCTCTGTTGATTATCTTTTTTCTTGAGAATGGTCATATTTTTATATAACAAGTAATTTTAGATTATGTCCTAGATATTACATATATTATGGGAAAGACTGTAGCTTCTATTATAGTCCTCCAAATACTGTTAAATTTTTGTTTTAACAGGCAATTAACTTAGACTCAAACTATAGACTTTGTCTTAGCTGCAGTGGGCAGAGCTCAGATCTCAGTTCAGTTCTTTTGGCTTTAGCTACAAGCTGCTTTGAGTACTAGTCTTTGAGACTAGTCTGCATGTGCTGAACTTTAGCACATTTCTCCGAGATCAAAGAGAGGCAGTGGAAAACTATATTCACATACCCAAATCCTTATCTGATTCATAACCTTCATCCTGCTTGTTTGCCACTTTGGAAGTAAATAAAATTAAAAGAGAAGAAGTCATAATACTCATTCATCTTCACACTCAGCCCAGGTTCCATTGCCTGGCTTAGCTCAAGAAGCCAAGATCAGAAAGAGTCATGTGTGCTTTGTTAAGGGATTTAGATTTATGTTGACAATAAATGGAAGCCACTGAAAGCTTTTAAGAAGGGAAGACTAAATCTTGATTACATTTTAGCAAAATCACTTTGGCTGCTCTGTGAAGGATGTGAGTGGGACAAGACTGGAAGCAGGAGCACCTATTAGGATGTTGTTGGGGCAATCTGGACAAGAGATAACGATGGAGCATTTACATGTGAGAAAGAAGGAAAAAAGATGTCTCCAGATAAAAGTAAAGCATAAGAACAGAACAAAAGTGAGATGCATGTGGTACGAATGGAGGATTGAGACTTGACCTGTTTCCCTGTACCAAGTCATGTTGGGTGCCTTGAGAAAGTAAGGCTAGATGGAAAGGGTGGGACATATCGCAGAGTTCCTTGAAGGCTGGGCAGAGGAGTTTGGACTTCATGTAATGGACATTTGAAATTTGCTGTAGATTGTTAAGAGAAGAAGCAGCATGATGGGAGATATGTAGGAGTGGTTGGCAGGTGCATGAAAAATGGATGAAGAAATGAGAGCCTGGAGCCAAAGAGATAGCTAGGGAACTATTGTGGTATTCCAAGGCACAAAGAGATGAGGACTTTAATTAATTAAAGGGATGTCTGTGAGAATGGTGAGAAAAAGCAAATATTATAGACAATTAAGAGGAAGAAATGAGAGATTGTCATTTTTTTTTTACATTTAAGATGAAGGTAGAGTTATAATTTATCCAGCAGCTATTATTTTCGTAGAACTGTTGAAAAGTTCAAATGAAATAATATATATGAAATCACTTACAAATATTTGAGCATCCTCTATGGCCATGCCACCCTGAACAAGCCCAGTCTTGTCTGATCGTGGAAACTAAGCAGGGTCGGGCCTGGTTAGTACTTGGATGGGAGACCACCTAGGAAAACCAGGTGCTGTAGGTGTAAAAAATAAAAAAAATAAGGGATTATAGGCTGACAAGGTCCTTGCAATTTGTGAGGTCAACTAAGGGTTGCCTCGCCTAAAAAATAAAAAAAATTAAAAAATATTTGAGTGTCATTATAGAGATACATTTACCACTGCTTTAATTATTGTAGTGAGGTTACCAGATGCAGAAGTAGAGAGATGGTATTATCTACAGTTACAGCTATTGGTCAGATAAATGAGAATTTGACATAAAGACTTAATCTTGGAATACATTTTTCCTTTCTCTATCAGAGGTACATATATTGTGACCCTGGAGTCATAACCTCCTAAGTTTTGAGCCTGACTCATATTTAATAGCTATGGGCAAGTTACATAACCTCTCTGTTTCTTATTTGTAAAATGAGGATAATTATATTAACTACCTGATTTGGTTATTATGAAATTAAAAGAGTACACCATATTCCTTCATTCTCCCAAGGCAAAAGCCAACTCTAAGTAAGCAGCTCTTCAGAGGTGTGCAATGTGTAATCACCTGTCTTATTCCAGGATACAAATCATAGTTGATCACTCTCTGTTAATCACTTTATTTTTTAATTAGATCAAAGCATTTTAATTAATCCAGAACATCCCAGTAAGTTAATGTTTATATCTCAGAGACAATTGCTGTAGTAACTGTGAATCCCTCTATATGCATGTTTATACGTAATCCTTGAAATGGCCCTATAAGCCCATTCCTATTATTATTATTATTATTATTATTATTATTATTATTATTATTACCCTTTTATAGAGAGCTAACAGGTTTATAGAAGTTAGTGAGTTCCCCAGGGTCATACTTTACTAGATCAGGGCCTGAGAGCAAGACTCATTACAAACACCATGCCCTTAGTCATAAATGTAAGAAATAAATGGTTTGCTTTATCATTTTAGTTGATGTGGAGATTGTAAAAGCCAAATTATACTATGAAATTAGAAAATCAGCCGCTTCATATTGGCTTGAACTCTTAGTAGCAGAACGTACATTGGTGACTGCTGTAGCAACAGGGAGTTAATTTCTTTTAACAAAAAAATTATGGGGCTTTTAAGTTGGGAAATTGGAGGAGTCTACAAACTTTCATCCGGCCTGCCACCTGTTATTGTATGGCCTCTGAGCAAGGAATGGCGCTTTCACATTTTTAAATAGTTGGGGGTGAGTGGAGCAAAAGAATAATCTTTGGTAATCCGTGAAAATTTATGAAATGTAAATTTTAGTGTCCTTACATAAAGCTTTATTGAAACAGTCACATTTATTTGTTTATATGTTGTCTACGGCTGCTTTTGCACTACAACAGCTAAGTTGAATAGTTACAGCAGAGATTGTATGATCCTCAAAGCCAAGGTATTCATTATTTGGCTCTTTACAGGAAAAGTCTGCTGGCCCCTATTGTAAGGTGTCCATTATACAGGTACTTATATATGTTTCTTATGTATGCACCTCATTGCTTGCTTTTCAAGAGAGTTTCTGTGGAAGTTATACAACTTTCCAAATTATTCTTTAAGTCCTTTTTTTCCCAAGTCAAGCTTCACTTTAAACAGCAGAAATCTTACCTTTTATAATTAGATCTCTTTAAAAAGATTTGAGTAGATAATGCTTTTCTTTTCTGATAATCACCTGCAGCAAGAATCATTAGCTCAGCAGATATAACATGCCATTGGCAAATGCTCCTTTCTTTAGAGATAGCATAATTATGTTTAATGTTTCAGCATTTTATCCTGCTGGTATTTTTATTTTCGGTGTCTTCATACTTTTGTCTCATTTCACTCCCCTATTTCAATTTAGAGTAAATTAAAGCATGAATTTGTGTTCTTCGATGTGTATGTGAAAGGACACAGGCCTGTGAAGCACCTGATTTTCTCTTTTCTTTGCAAGTCTTAAAATAGAGGTTGCTTTATGGACTTGCAAGAGAGTAAACCAACAATCTAACTGAAATATAATATTCCTTTTAGGAAGAAATTATACCTCAATTTTTGTTTTGCTGGACCTAATATAATAGAGACTGATTTCATAGCACTTGAGGGATGTTGTGTTTATGATTTAAACATGATGTTATATTCTCAGGCCACAGGTTTCTTGATTTGGGTTTGTCAATATTATGAGGCCAACTAACTCTTGGGCATGCTTTAACGAGTTTGAACATTTATGTAACAAATTAAATTAATTAAGTCACCGAAATGATTTTAATACTTTCATCATTACAAAATTGTAAAGAGAGTTTCCTTCATTTAAAATATTTAGTTTTTCTTCTTCTTTCATCTTTTAACATAACTTGCCATAAGCCTGGAACTTTTTCTTCCATGTGATCACATTTCTAGGCTTTACTTTGTTAATTCTACCCTTCAAGAAAATTCTGCCATGTTTCTGAAGCCTGTTACAGCCTCAAGCACACTTTTCGGGAGAATTAATCTGTTTGTCTTGTCAGTAACACACTAGGGTAGAGTCAGTGTTTGCAGATTTTCCTTGTAGGGTGACTTTGTGTAAACGAGAAAGTTTATATGTTGATTAAATCAATCTTTTTTAGTTCAATAAGATGGAATAAGTAACCTAGTTAATACATAACTATAGAAGTCTTGGCATCCCCCATTTCAAACTGTTCTTGTGTTACTTCAGTGCATTGAGTTGCCAAATATTCATTGGTACAAAGCATTTCCTGTACATTGTTTTACGTTGTCCAAAAGATATTTATCTATGGTTCATATTTGCACATCGCTCTGTTATCTGAAGACAAAAAAAAATATTCTTTTGCAAAGTTTAGGGGTAAAGTAGGGTCTCTGCCTCTCTTCGGTGACCCTCACTTACCTCTTTTGTCTTTTCCTCTCCTATTCAAAACTTCCTTCTATAAGTCATTACCCATCAATAGATGTAATAAAATTTCAGAGATTATCTTGCCTTCAAATCTTTCTTGTTCCTTCCCAGGTTGTAGAAAGGACATAGCAGGTATATTAATATTTACTAAGTGTTGGATGACAGCCTCCTATTGTGCTGCCCTTCTTGGGATGATTTTTTGCATTTCTAGTAGAAGGCTATTTAGTCCAAAGAAATAAAATTCTAATGATTAAATAGACTAGACTCTTGGGCAATACATGTTGCTCATAGAAGAAATCTTTAGAGGCAAGAAGGTCTCTCTGGCTTTTAAAACATACCTAGTAGGTCACTTGCATCAACAATAGTTCCCACTACCAAATTTGTTTTTGTTTAATGATTTATCCCACAGGGACCTTCCCTTGGTCTTTCAAAGTCTATCTATATACAATTTGCATCTAAATCATCCCTATTTATGTGGTCTGTGTGATGAGGTACAATGAAATCAGAAGCGGGAAAGGGAGGGCCAAAGAGCTCCTGAAATCTTTGCTAACCTACTCATAGCTCAGGGTCACCGCTTGGTTACATTGCCTTAAAAAGGATTACAGTATGAATGTAAAACCAAAAGCAGCAGATCAACAATTAGCCTTAGGGAGAAGAGTGAGTCCTGACATGTAGACACCAGTAGGGGGAAATCTATCCAGGGACTACATAGCATTCTTGCCCAGTGACGACTGCGACTTACCTCCCGGGCAAGCCCCATCAAGACCAGAAGATGGCTTTGGCTCCAGCAGTCTTCAGTGCCCTAATATGTGTATCAAGCATAGGGGTTTTAGCAGCTTTCACAAGGCCATTTATCAGTCATCTCCTACTGTTAGGAAATCGGAAGTGTTCAGCTCTTTTCACTTTGAAAATGGTAAAGAAGAGGGGAATTTTTTGCTATTTTCTTCAGGCTAGAATTCACAGGATTCCAGCCTTAAAGAAGACGATTAAGTAACAATTCTGGTTTTTGCTCTTGGACAAGAGGAACTTATTCCCGTTATGCCCTGTTGCTTATACACTATTTTAAGACGTGTTACTGGCTTCTTTTCTACTCATACCTTATAAGGTTACACAGAGAAAGATGAAAATTACGGGGACCATGAAATGCCAGTGATGTGGGGGAATCAGTTGGCCACGTTTATGTCTTTTGTTTTAGAACGGAAGTTCCTGCCTGTCTTAATGGAGAGCCAAATAAGTGTCCTTCAGGCAGTAGAAAGATCCCTCTGCCTGGGAGACAAAAGCCTGGTCTTGAGAACTTGTCTTTCAGTAGCTGTTTGACCTGGTATTGGCCTCTTTTAAATTTTTCTTTTCTTATTTGTGATACAGAGCTAATAATATATATTTTTTTACCTACCTTAAATTCTTGTGAGGCTCCAATAAGATAATAGATACACAAGTGCTTTGCAGATAAAGAGGCTTACAAATGCACAGGGCATTGCTTTGTTCCACAGCATTTTATGTCTGGGCTTTACTGTAGCTGCATATTTATCTTAACAAAAATCTCCTGTTCATCAAGAGCTAGGAGGAGAAGGGAAACTAAAATCAGAAAAGAGATAATTTCCCCAGAGTTACAGGGGAATTTCAAGGCTGAAAAGTAATAGTTCATAGATCAAAATTTACTTATGAATTTTTTAATGATGAATTTCATCAAAAATTAATTGCATTTAAATTATTTAATTCTCTAAATGGCTTTTGGAGAGAAAATCCTGTCAGGGTCTGCCATGCCAATCTAATTTCCTTCTGACCTCAACAGAAATGATCACTTCTGTTGATTCTCATCCACACATGTGACAATTAAGTTGTAATGTTAACAAGAAACCAGTCATTCTACTGTATTTCAGTAGTGAAGTAGAGTTCTAGGCCCTGAAATTCAGGAAAAGTGAATAGATGTTAGTTTAGCAGGGACATAAAAGGGCAAGCGAACAGAACTGGGTCTATATTTTGTCTCTTATTTTCTCATTGACTAGATCAGCAGGGATATTCCTGTGAGAGCACATGGCTCTTTACGATACTACCCCTAGGGATCTGTTCACTTTAGTTCCCAAATAAATAGGAATCCGAGATGGGAGGAAAAACAGTTTTTTCTGGATCCCTTTTTTTTCAATAAGTGATTCAGTAAAGTATGTATTTTATCATTTAATCTTTTTACACTGTTACTCTTTTTTTCTCTTCAAAATATCTAATATCAAAAATGAAAGTACATGGGGTAAAAGGGATCAAATATGTGGTGACAGAAGGAACTCTAACTATGGTCAGTAAATGTACAATGCAATATAAATATGATATTGTTGAATTGTATACATGAAACTTATTGGATTTCATTAACCAATATCACCATAATAAAAATTAATTATTATTTTTTTAAACATCATATACTGTTAAAAAAAAAAAACCCTGAAAGTACAGAAAGTACCACCTTAGAGGAAGGAAAAGCATACTTGAACTGGTTAGATTACCAGAGGGGATCTCACATTGTAATCGAGTCTCCATCTCCACTCTAGGCTGGTCCATAAGTGGAAATGAAATAAAGAGTAAAAGAAATTTGGACTGGGCATAATAAAAAGGCTGAGGCTAAAAGGTTTTTAAATATTGACAGGAGCTCTTAACTATCCCCGGGTTCACATTTGCCAAAGGTGGTTTGGTGCAGCCATTTCTATAGGTGGGATATTAGACCAAGTGGCTATAACTATGCATAAGGATCTCTGAGTCTAAATTTTCAATATTTTCTTGATTCTTTTAAGAGACCTTTAAATTAATTATTTTTAATGAAGCAATAAAAATTAATTTAGAAGGTTTTTAAAAATGTTACCCATTAAACTATCAGCTCTGAAGTAATAAAGACTGAAATTTTTTTGGCACCATCTTTTACTGACAAATAAGGAAACAAAGAGCTGGCAGAAACAATGCCATTCACAAAGCAGTGGGAAAGCCCTGAGTTCTGCTTGACTGGTGGTCAAGGGCAGGCCGCAGTCCTGTAGTGGGCATATCACCACGGAATGTCGAGGGGAGCAACCGTTGTGAATCACCTGTGAGATTCATCCCCAAGCCTTTGGTCTCTGAGCTTTTGGAAGGCAGAGGCGTGTTTCCTATCAGATTCTACTTACACACATATATTTCTTCTCTTCTAGTGTGGGAAGATTTTGATGTAGGTTTATTTTTCCAATATTATAGTAAAATAGATTCTTCAGCCCTCCTTCTATCCCTCCCACTTTCAAAACTTATTTAAAATAAAAACAACTTTATTGAGATATATAATTCATATGCCATACCATTCACCCATTTACAATGTGCAGGGTTTTTTGTATGTTCACAACGTTGTACGACCATCAGCACAATCAATTTTAAGACATTTTCATTATCCCAAAAGAAACCCTGTACCCATTACCAGTTAGACAATCACTAATCTACTTTCTGTCTCAAGTTTTACTTATTAGGGACATTTTCTCTAAGTTAAATGATACAGCATGTAGTTTTGTGGTTTGTTTTTGTTTTGTTGTTGTTGTTTGTTTTTTAGTGAGTGGCTTCTTTTGCTTAATGTTTTCGATGTTCATCTATGTTGTAGAATGTATCAGTGCCTTGTTCCTTTTTATTGCCAAATAATATTCCATTGTATGGATATATCACATTTTAAAATCAGCTATACCAGGTGACTATAACAAAGGGCACACTGCTAGATGAATATGAACAGAAATAGGCAGGGTCAAATCACAAAGGAAGTTGAGGATTTGGAAAACGGGAAACTAATAATGCAAAAATGGTACAGTTACCTTGGCAGCCAGTCTGGCAGTTTCATACAAAACTAAACATACTCTTACTCTTATACGTGTGTAAGTACAATCTGATATGAAACACACCTCTGCCTTCCACAAGCTCAGAGACCAAAGGCTTGGGAACAAATCTCACACACAATTCACAGTGGCTGTGCCCATCATGATCCAGCAGGCATGCTCCATAGTATTTGCCTAAATGAATTGAAAACATATGTGTACAAAAACCTGCACATGAATGTTCATAGAAGCTTTATTCATAATTGCCAAAACTTGGAAGCAACCAATATGTCCTTCAGTAGGTAAATGGATAAATAGATTGTAGTACATCTAGATAACAGAATATTTTTCAGCACATAAAAGAAAGCACATGAAAAGACATGGACAAACCTTAAATGCCTATTACTGAGTGAAAGAAGCCAATCTGAAAAGTCTACATACCATATGATTCCAACTACCATTGACCCTTGAACAACACAAATTTGACTTATATGTGAATTTTTTCAATAAATATTATAAATGTATTTTCCTTATGATTTTGTTAACATTTTTTTCTAGCTTACATTATTATAAGAATGCATTATATAATATAAAATATGTGTTAACCGACTTTATGTTATTGGTATGGCTTCTGGTCAGTGATGGGCTCTTAGTAGTTAAATTTCAGGGAGTCAAAAGTTATACACAACTGTGGGTGGGTAAGTGCCTTTAACCGCTATATTTTTAATGGGCCAACCGTTTATGACATTCTGGAAATGAAAAATGGTGGAGCCAATAAGATTAGTGGTTGCCAGGGTGAGCCAGGAGGGAGGGATGAGTAGGAAAGTATGGAGGACTTTTAGGGCAGTAAAACTGTTCTATATGATAACTATAATGGTGGTTACCTGTCCTTATGCATTTGTCAACCCAGAGTGTACCTTAATGAAAACTATGGGCTTTTGGTGATAATGATGTGTCGATGTAAGTTCAACAATTGAAACATGTAGGCTGTGGCAAAGGTTATTGCTAGTAGGGGAGTTTGGGATAAGGGAGATAAATAGGAACTCTGTATTTTCTGTTCAATTTTGCTATGAACCTAAAACTGCTCTAAAAATGAAGTCTATTTTTTTTTTTAAGTATTATCAGTTTCCCATTGTTCAAATCTTTAACTTTATGCCTTCCATGATTTGACTCTGGGTATTTCTAATCATTTTACCTTTCAGTGCACCCTTTGTTACAGTCACTGGTATAGCTGTTTTGTGAATATTCCATCTATTTTATTCTCTCTTCCTGACTACCTTGCCTCCACAGTTCTATCTACATGGAGCACACTTTCTCTTGTATCTGAAAATCCTTACCATCCTTCAAGATTCAGTGTAGATGTCATTTTCTCCATGAAGTCTTCCTCAAAGAAAATAAATAACACCCACCCTATTACTCTCATGCCACTTGGCACCACTAGTTTCCTAGAAGTAAGAACAAAATCTCCTTCATCTCTGAATCTTTAGTGCCCCCACAGAGTCCTTTGCACATTAAATGTTTTTATTAAATTGGCTAGCTAGAAGGGCATTTCTCAAACTGAAGTCTGAAGATTAAATTCTAATATACTTCAGGGATCTGAATTCTCTAAACAAATTTTTAGGTGTATTCTCATTTTAATGATAATTCTGAATCACTTGGATCCACATTATAATCACATTGCACTTTACAATTTCAGTGCCCATACTTGTATTTGAGAAATACTGGACTAAAACATTCCTCAGAATGTATGTAACCTTCTGATTATAAAGTAGTGCAGCTGTAAGTAATCATTCCATCTTTGGAAAATACAACTGGTTTTACCCAGCAGGACCTTAACCAGCAGGATAAGATACTTCTTAGTTACTTCCTGTTGGTAGACAGAAGAGATAGTTAAGAATGGTTTTATTTGCATTCACTTCTATATCTGGGGGCGGGAATGGGGAGAAGGAAGGAAGAGGAGGGAAAAAAGAAAAAAATAGAGGGCCCCCTAGACATTAGTAATAAAGTTTTGAAAGGATTTATACCTAAGGATTTGGCCAGGGGTTGAATTTTCTTTCTCACTCACTTTTTCTCAGTTTCATCATTATGACCTATTAGTGAACTGTGGGGATGGTTGAGCCCTTGAAATCAGCAGGTCTCCAAAAGTTATTGTATTAATTCAGATTTGATAGTGCCCTTGCACAAAGTTAGGTCACCTCAGACCCTTAATGAGAGAAGAGGGGATATGATAAATTAATCTCTCAATCTGGATTCCAGAGTACCATTGAAAAGCCTGATAAAAATCTTCCAAATCTTAATTTGTTAAAAGAAGCTTTTCACATATACAGTAATTGATACAAGCAAGTTGTAGGCAGGTTAAAATTTTTTCAGCTTTCTCTTTAACTGTTGCACTTGATTTTTCACCTTCCAAAGCAACTCATTTTTATCAGGTTTGTTCAAACAAATCTAGATCCTTCACTTGCTTCCTCAAACACGCAGCTGTTTGCTTCTCAATAAGGTTGATTATCACTGACATCTTGAGAAGAATATGAAGATGCAAATGGCCAGGTGTTATCATTATCATTGCACAAAGTAGAAGTCGTTGGGTTATGTTTCTAAGTGGGCTCTGATTTACTGTGTTCATTTCCCTGAAGCTGTTTAGAAATCCTGAGGAAAAGACAATGGTCTCTCTAACTTCAGTTCCATGGGTATCTCTTAGTCTACCTCTTGTAGTCTGTGGTGAGTACTTTCTGAAAATAGAGTTGAGGGAATTCAGAAATCAATATTGTATTTTGTAAAAGCCACATAATATGCTTGTTTTTAAGGAGACAACAAGATGAATGTGTGCCCTTGTTAGGGGACAACTGTATGCCATCTTTTAGACAAAAGGTGAATTAGGATCTTAGAATCTTGTGGCTCAAATAAGTTTCAAGTGAAGCAATCACACATTTCATCTGGATAAAGAAAAATACAGAAAGAGAGAGTGAGGGAGACACTAGCAAGCAGGCCAAAAAAAAAAAAAAAACCCTAAATTAAAACCAAGAGTGGGTGGGATAATTGAAGTTTTGTTGCTTAATCAGAAACTAAAGAATAGTAGTGGGAGTCCTGGAGCCCACTAAGGTTTTAGTTCATAATGAACTCAGTTAGTCAATAGTTGTGAAATATTCTCAGCATAAGGCCCCTTCACATGAGCATCTACTGTGGTTACTCACCTTTTTTTTTTTTTTAATAGGTTGGCAGATGTATAAAGATGACTTAGCTCTTTGGGAAAGTCATATATATAAATGTGTGTGTGTGTGTGTGTGTGTATTCTGATATTATAAGAATCACGCTATATACCAGGCTATTGTTCCAATTAAAATTGTAATTAGAAGAAAAAATCATTGACTTAAATTTTTTCCTTTGTTATAATGTTAATTATAAAATTGAGTTTTGAATCCTTTATAAAACATATGCAGTCTTAAATTTCTTTGTTTTGGCAAATCTAACTTTCCTGGCTTTGTACTGATACACGTAGAACTGACATAGAGGTACTCTACAATTTTAAAGAACATTTTAATTTTCATATTATATCAGAATGCTTTTGGCTGCAGGTACAGAAATTTCCAACTCAACTGCCTTAAACATAGCAAATACATCATTACACATAACAGAAAGTCCAGGACTAGTTAATTTTTTGGCTCCATGTCATCATTCAAGACCCAAATTCTTTTCATCATTTTGCTTTTCTTGCCTCAGCTATTTGGTCACACCCTCTGATCCCTCAAGGTTTCAAATTGGCTACAGCAACTCTAAGGTGTCATATCTTTATCATAGCCAGAGGCAAAACATATTCTTAGAGTCTTCCAGCAGATTTTTCTTTACACCTCATTATCCAGGTTGTTCACATGCCCATACTTAAACCATTTAAGGCAAGGGGAGATGTCCACCGCGATTCACTTAGACCAGGGAAGACCTTAGCCTGAATCACATCAGTAGTGGTTAGGGCCAGGGGGAAGGTAGATATTTGAATGAAATTAGAGTGTGATTTGCAAGAAAGAATGGGAGAATGCCAATGAGGTGTACAAAACAAAATTTGACATACAGGCATCCCTAAAGTTCAAACTAAGAACCCTTTATGTAGGATCTTTGAATTCTCTGCCTGTGTCAAATTGCAGAGAATGCAGCTATATCCTCTGACTACATGTATTCACTTCATTTTTCATAGGAATCTGGTCAGGGCTGACCCCCAATCTGGAGAGTAGGGTCCAGTACAGTGTTGAGAAATCAGCTATACAGTATGGTAGGAGCTAGGAGGAAGGAGGATTAGCAGAGCCCCCAGGAAACGGGGGCAGAGCTGTAACTCCCCAAAGAACAAGTTTGAACAAGAGTGTGACAAATCTAGGCCGTGTATGTGAGGTCTAAGAGATTGAGTTGCATGGAACATGATGGCAGGGCACTTTGAGAAATGAAGAGTAGATACAATAAGTGTTCCAGCTCTGCCAGTCCAATACCTGGAAAACAGGGTCATAAGTGGGCCCAGAGTCAGCTCACTGGGTACAGAGTGGGCTCTTGAGATACTGACCTTCCCACTGACTCTTTTTGGTTCTTAGGTGCACTTCGGGTGGTGTTGGTAGATCATGCAGTTAAATGGATGCTCATTTGGAAAGTAGTAAGGAAGCTCAGGCAGGGCAAGAATTTGGATACATGGAACATTAAGTTGTGGTTTTGTTTATGTAATAATATGCCCTTGGCTTTTATGGAGGGTCAGTATAAGAAATAGCCATATGATTTCTCCATTGAATACAAAACTTGTTGTCCATTCTGCTCTTCACTTTTCCCCTAGGTTTTCACATGTCTTGTTCCTTTGGGTCTTCTCCTCTGAGAGCTTTTCCCTGAGCTCTCATCCCTGGCTCTCAATCCCACTGCCATCCCCACCTTCCTTCTTTTTCTTCATAGCCCTTATTGCTGCTGGAAGATTTATTTACTCTTTGTTGTCTTTCTCCCTGAACTTCATGAAGTTCATGAAGGCTTCGTGAAGATGGGAATTTGCTTTCTTGTTCATGCTATATTATCTCCAGTACTGAGAACATACTTCTTTCTATGCGTTTGTATATTTAGTATACATATTTAAATCTGTAAGTTTGGTTTGTTAATAGTGAGAGAAGTTATGTGTGTGGTCATTTTTACATACATAAATGGAATGATACTGGTTCTATTAGTTTCTTTTGCTCTTCCAGAGCATTATTTTTAGTGTAATGCAACTTCCTTGAAATGTAACTAATAAAACGCCATACAGTGTACCATGAAAATATCATTGTTTCTTGTTTAAGAAATTGGCAGTTTGCTTTAACACATTTGATTTCCCTTTTTCTGTAGGAGACATGGTTTCAAAATACCGAGAACCTTTGATCCACACCTTCCTGAGGGGAGTGAGAGATCCAGACAGTGCTCACAGGGCCAGCAGCTTATCCAACCTTGGGGAACTGTGCCAGAGGCTGGACTTTCTGTTGGGCTCCGTGGTTCACGAGGTACTGCATGTCGATTCTTTTCTCTAAAGCTTGTCTTCACTTGGACCTGTGGTATAGCTTTGGATTGGGAGTCAAGAGACCTGTGTTATTTTTAATTTTGGTTAAGTCCTTTAACCTCTGTCAGCTTCACTAGTCTGACATGTATATTGAAAGTTATATTGGCAAGAATTTTTTAATTGAGAGTGATATGAAGTCATCTTATCCTACATTAAGTGATAAAAGAGGATTTATTATAAAGATTCCAAAGTAACTAACAGAATTGAAGAAACCTTGAAGAAGGACAGATGAAACTTTATCGGAGTCTCTGGACCACCTGTGAGTGCCATCTCTGTTCACAGAAAAATCTCAGGCAAATACTTTAGTTGGTCCTCTTTGGTCACACATGCTCTTTATTCAGGGGTACAGAGTCATTTACCAGAAAAGACTATGTACTGTTCACTTTATACGCAGTGCCTGGTCCATAGTAGGTTAAGTGAGCAGCCAGAGTAACAGCTGTACCAAATGTTGGCACTGGATGCTCCTGATTCTAGAGTTTATGAGCTCATGAAATGCGCATCTTATCACACACTTGTGTGTTGCTCCATGAATATCTTGCTCTAGCCCCTTAAATTTTATCTTTGCCCTCATGTTCTTTAGTCATCAATATATTAAAATGTATCTTGAGCACCTACTACATGCTAGCATGTTGCTATTTAGAGATGGTAGACAGAAAGGATGAGTTAATATATGGCCAGGGGTCTTTTTCTGACTAATGCACTTGACCATCTCTAATCTTTTTTGGAGGAAGATGGCTTATAAATTATAAATATATAGATAAAATAGTTTATATTACCTTTTTATTTATGAGGGACCAAATTTCTCATACAGAGCATGTAACTTTATAAGAGCAAAAACTTAGACAACTGTAATAGTGGTTTCTTTTATAATATTCAGTATTCTAGGGCTGACCATATTGAATATCAAATCTTAAGGAGTACCTACTGAGAAGGAATTTTCATCAATGTCTGGCGATTGTACCTTGTCAACAAGCACAGAAACACACTCATCAATGTATTCGTACACTTGAATTTATGATATTTCCTAGTTCCTGAGCTTTATTTATATGCTTTGTTTTATTGATTATTAAGGCTACTCTTATCATTAAATTCCAACTTAAAGATTTTCAGGAAAGTTATTTATCAGTCATTTCCTCTCCTTTAACTCTTCCTCAGACATACTCCTATGCCTGTTTTTTTTCTTTTTCCTATCTTTTGTTTTAATTACTTAGAAACAATGGTTATTCTTGACTTAAAACCTTCAATTGCTCTAATGTACATGAACCAATAGACACTTGGTCTTTGGTTGCTTTGGATGGCACTTAGCAAATCTCTTATTCTTTAGTAATATTAACTTATAACACTTAAGAGAGAGCCTTTGTGGGACTATTTGGTTATAGAAGCTAAAGATTTCAGCCTATTATAACTCCTCTGGGTCAAATATTGAAATGATTCCCACATTTTTTCTCTGTTTACTTGGTTTCTTCATGTGACTCAACCTAAACTGAACCATAAACTATGAACTGAACCCTGACTTGGGTCATGATCTGAACCAAGCTCAAATATTATTATTTTTAATACCGGCTTTATTGAGATAGAATTCACATACCGTACAATACACCCATTTAAAGGGTACAATTCTATGGTTTTAGAATATTCACAGAGTTGTGTAAGCATCACAATTTAAAAAAAAAAACATAACTATGAACTGAATAAAAATTTCCTCCATATCTTCAACTAGATCAATTTGGACTTGGCAGGATTATATACATTCTCTAAAAGCAAAGAACCTAGACAGTGTCTGAATATCATGATCTTCCCAGAACCTCAAAACTGAGACCCTGTTTCTTTTTGAGCCCCTAGGTTCTCCTTTCCTTTCTCTCTTCGGGAAAATTGTAGCATGTCAACAACATGATTACCTGTTGAAATTGTGGAAAAATTTTTTTGGTTTGGTTAATTAGAAAGATTAAGCTAAAGCAGGTTTTGTAGCATTCAAGAAGTGTCATCTTTCTGGAGGCCCACGACCTGTTGAAAGAGAACCATAGAGGCCCAGCTCCACCACCTACTTACCTGCGTTCACTTGAGAAGATAACTTAGACTCAGCTCTATTTCCTGACCAAGAAAATGGAATTAAAGTACCTATGATGCAGGATTGTTAAAAAGATCTAATGTTTATGCGGAAAATAAGAAAAAGTAGAGGAAGCTAAGGGTGATCAGGTTTGTACTGTTAGGCAAAGTGGAGGTTGCAGTAAATCGTGTATTCAAGGTGAGCCCTATTGAGAAGGTGACATGTCAGTAAAGGAATTTTAGTTTTCTATTTTAAGATCTTTAAGGAACATTTTGGTCATTTAAAGGGGACTGAGGATGACAGTGATGAGAGTGAGTAGTAAGGAAATGGGAAGAACAGGGGCAGCCAGTGTCCTTCATATGTTCCCAGTTGTACATCTACCAAACACCTGCAATGTGCCAGGCCCTTTGTTAGGTGCCAGGAATTAAACGCCCTATAAGATACCACCTTGCCTTCTAGGCCTGGGCAACTTGGTAGAAGATGCAGACATCAATGATTACAATTACAGTCCATTATGTATACTGTGGGAACACATTTTAGCAGCCCCTCAGTTAGGTTTGGGTACTGAAGATGATTTGATAGAGGAACAGACCCTTGGAGGTAAATCTGAAGAACAAGTGGAAGTTGGGTATCCCAGAAAGGCAGAGGTGAGAATTTCAGCAGAGGGAGCAGTGCCTTCTGTAAAGGCACTCTGGTGTGGGAGAGCCTGACAGGTTTGAAGAAGTATAGGAACGACCAAAAGGTTGGAGTGGGAAGTTTATTGGTGGCAGAGCTGGGGCAAAAAATAAAAGCGGCAGCAGGGGCTACATTATGAAGTACTTCATTAGCTTTATGACTTCCTGGCTCACAGCAAGAATCTAGTATTGCTTATAAAGCCTTCAGAAATGCAGTATGAATAGGTAGTAGACTATTTGCTTACCATGGGTGCTAACACAGTACCTACCTTTTATTTCAACTTTAAAATCAATGTATGGAGCTGCTGCTGTGGGAGAATCCACCTGGCAAACCCCTTGTCCAGTGACCCTTCCCCACTTCTAGAGATCTGGACTTTCTGTAACATCAGTAGTAGGAGTGTTTATAATCATTAACAAATTGTGAGCACAAGAAGGGCAGAATCAGTATTTACCCTTGCACCCCATAGCACCTATCACAGTGCTTGGCATTTAGTGGTTACTCAGCAAATGTTTGTTGAGTAATATAGAAGGGAAAGGAGGGTAAGGCTTATTTGGGAAGACTAGTTTCTACATATCTTTAAAATAGTAATAATAAATAAATAAATATAGTAATAATAGCAAGCACTTAGTACTCTTCTGAGTGCCTTACGTATGTCAACTAGTCCAGTCCTCACAGAAGGAACTGAGGTACAGAGAAATAGGTTGCTAAAGTCATGCCAAGAGGAAGTGGCAAGTCTAGGATTTGAATGCAGAAAGTAGGTTCCCAAATCCATGCTCTTAACTACTCACCTATATTTTCTCTCAATAAATATTTTTAGTTCATTTATAAGATTGCTTTTTTGGCCTTGAAAAGGAAGAGACTTACCATGTGAGAAAAGCTAGTGACAGGAAGGGTCATGTAGCTCCATCCTAATAGCATTTGCTTTTGGTAATTAAACTTCAGAAGGCAATATATTCCCTCCGATTTGAAAAACCAGGTGTTTCTAGCCCACGTAATTTCTGTCTCTTCTTTTTAGTTGTTCCTTCTTATGTATCATCCCACGCTTGCCATGTCATCAGTGCCAAACCAGCTGCCTTGGGTGGACTACAAGTTCAAACATGATTGGACACCCGACAGTCTTAGTAGTTCAACCATTGAATCCTCCTATAGTCAGACCGCTCTTGTCCATTTCTATTGAAAAAGTGGCATATTTGGCCTGGCTTTTAAGTAGTTCTTCATTTGTTTATTCATTAAACAAGTATTTATTGAACACTTACTCTGTGACAATTATGGGGCTACAACCAAACCATGTGCTAGGTGGTGGGGATCCAGCTCTGAACACAGCAAAGTTCCTTCTCATGGAACTGACATTCTAGAGTGGAGAGTTAGGTAACAAACAAGCAAACAAGTAAATAAATGTATACTGTGGTCAGAGGGAGTAAGTGCGAATCAGATAAATCTAGTAAGATAAGGGGCAGGAAAGGAGTTTGTATATGAACTTGGATGAACAGGAAAAGCTTCAGTGATGAGTGATATTTGAGCAAAGATCTGAAGGAAATAAGGGTTGACCCAGGCAGATACCTGGGGAGAGAGCATTCTAAGCAGAGGGAGCATTCTAAGCACAGAGGCCCAGAAGCAGGTACACACTTGACTTGCCAAACAGCAAGGCTGCTGTAGCTTGAGTGAAGAGGGTAAGGGAAGGTATTGGAGGTGGTGGCAGTCCAAGTGGAGCCTTGGAAGGACTTTGGCTTTTACTGCAAGAAAGATGGGAAACCATAGCAGAATAAAACAATCTAATTTATTTTAAAAGATTATCCTCTTCTATGACATTTCCTTCAGTGTCCCATGATAGCTCTGGAAATCTTTTGAAATCTGAAAAATGCTTAGCCTCAGTGTGTACTGGTAGAGAAGGAGCTTTAACTTTGGGCAAATTGAAGGACTTCTTCATGAGCATTTGTCATGTGCCAGGTATATTAGAAGACACAGAAAAAGACCCAATCTCTTCCCCCAGGGATATCTCAGTAGAGTCTGAAATACCGAGGAATAAATAAGACAGTGGACTGGAGTGATGTCATAGGACAAGCACAAGGTGCTGAGGGAACATGGAGCTGGGACCCTTAGTTAGACTTGTCAGGGCAGCAAGGATGTTACATTGATCAAGTGTTGGCCAGGCAGAGAAAGAGGAGAAGCATAATCTAATATGATCTGATCCAGGAATCATTGCTATAGCCCATGGGCATCTGAAGAAATCTGTTCTTCCTGCTGGGTGGTCCAGATTTGTGGGTGTCCGTGCTGTGACAATGCATGCTGGCAAGGAAGTAATATAAAGAACAGGATCAGCTCTTCCATATCTCTGTACTGGGAATTCAGGTTTTTCCTCTCTGTTGGTGTCAAGATTTAACCTGTTTGGAGAGCATTTTTATTTTTCCCAATTTCTTCTTGTCAAGAGCTGTGTTGCTTGAAGTCAAATCTAGATAGGCTCTTTTATCTTTATCATTCTCTCTGAGAAGTAGATATGATTTAAGTGAACTGCATTGAGAGGCCCATTCTCAGTACAGCAAATAAGATATGCCCTAGGTGACAAGTGAAAAAGCAATCCACTTTAAATGTAATGCCCACAAACCTGAGTTTTGAGGTCTGATGCAAAGCTATTGCCTCTGGTCTTGCTAAATAATCCAAATTGATTACCAGTTTTCTACAATCAGTGAAGTTTTCTAAGTGGCAGGGCATGTGCAGTTTCAGGGTACATAGACTCCTGAGATGGAGACTCAGGTAGATGTTCTGGGAAACCTCAAGGAAGCTAAAGTAGCCACCACAGTTCTCTTTCATGGCAGGTTAAATGCGCAAAGTGAGCACGTTTGAATGAGAGGGAATACTGCCTTTGCTGTTAAGGTTTCTTAGTTTACAAAATAGAAGGACAGATGGTCCAGTTTCAGACAAGTTAGCATACTGACTAAATTTTAACAAAGGAAGCATTAGAGAAAGGGATGAAGATTGAAAAGAAAATTGAAATCATGTGTTCTCAATACATACCGCAAATCTGGTACCTCTCTTCTGGAATTTTCCAAGAGAGTGTGTGTGTGTGTGTGCCACTTATATTATCTTTATTTATATAGTTCTAATTATGCTTGGTGTATGCCAGCTGTTTAAGGAGTGATGTTTTCCTTATTTATGTTGGCTTCTATCAAGTGTTAAATTACTTAAACTGACCTTCAGTGTTTCCAAAGCAATTATCGTCTTTCTCTCTGTACAGCTTTCGGAAATGGATATGGTTTACGTAATTTAACCAATGAAGAAAAAGCCTTACATAGTATGGCCTATTAAAATAGCTATATCGACCCATAGGGCAGGCAACATGAAGATCACATAGAATGGGTTTCTGCCCTCTGGGAGGACTTAGAAACAGAATAGAAATATTACACCAATTCATAAATTAGTAAAGACCTTATATCATTTATCTGTCTATTCACCAAAGCTTTTTGGGGTGGAAGACAGTGCTAAGTATGTCCTTGGGATTAGAGGGAGTGACTTGTTCAGAATGAACAAATGAGAGTGGCCCTGCTTCTAGTGTTTGACGAGGGGTCTATCTCACTAGCTTGCAAAAGAGCAACATTACATTGGTTATGGGAGCGTGACCTGAAAAGAAGGCTGTTCTTATCTCTAGAAATCTGCAAGATCATATTTAAATTCCGATGCTTTAAAAATATTTTGCATAACCAACCATTATACATTTGGTTTTTATGACAGAAGTATTGAGGAAGGTTCATGAACACTTTTCTGTTCACAGGACCCTTGCTGATTGTCCTGGATGGCTGCTTGCAGATGGGCTCGAGTTTGGTGCATAAATCACTAACAGCCTGTAGCAAGCAGGAAACCATTCCTTCTGATCTTTGCAAGGCTTGTAATAACCAGCTCTTCTCTAGCCATACCTTCAAGGTGGCATGGGGATTCAACAACTAGCTTTGCAGGGGAAGCCCTTTTCTAGCCAGGACGCCTCTGTCCCAATTATGGAATAAATGTCTGAGAGTTAGAGCTGGCTGGACACTGAGAACTGAGACAGAGGTATGCTCTACTCAGCATAGTGAATCAGGATAGAGGTGGCAGAGCTGGACGCCATCAGGGTTTTAGGCCAGGAAGCCTTGGTGGAATGAAATGTGGAAACATGAGCACAAAACTTAACCTAGAGGGAAGTGGGCAGAAAGGCTTGGGAGCATCTGCTCATTACCTGGCCTGTGCTGGCTTTCATGCTTTAGTTATCAGACTGAATAAGCTGAACTTTTATGTGTCAAGAAGGACTCAGACCTAGCTGTAACTTGTTTCTCTGATTTCAGCTCTTACCTTGTAAATACTAAGCCTGCAAGTAGAGGTAGCTATTATATTGTTGCCTGTTTGGAGGTCGCCCAAGGAATTCCTCCTAGGACTGAATTACCTCCACCATTAATGCTAGAGACTTGGAAACCACTGGATGGCCTTGAGTCAGAGTGTCCCAGGTCAAAAGCAGAAGCAGCTTTGCTGGGTCTTATTGAAAAACAACCCCCAAAGAGTTGAGCTTTTCTGGGATTTCCCTTCACTTGCAAACTGAAAGTTTATCTAATCGATGTACAACTTGATTAAATGCCAGTGCATCACAGATGCAATTATATTTAAAAACAAGCTACTTCTTCTCATCTCTTTGCCATCACTGATTAATTAAACACTTTGAACTATGCCCAACTGTTTGAAAGCTGTGGAAAATACAAACTGCATACTTAAAATTTCTGCGCAAGCCTGTGTCCTCATTTGTGCCTATATCTTTTAAACCTTTTTAAAAACTATTCTTTAAACAAAGGATATATTTATACGTGTTTCCAAATACACAATCTGGCTATTTTCTTATCATGCTTAGAAGTCCCTCTACAGTTAGCAAAGAAATACACTTACACAGTAAATCAAAAATAAAGTATGTGAGAGACCAATTGAATAATTTAGACTTACCTTTCAATTTTTGCTGCCATTGTTCACGCTTTCAAAATTTTTGCTTTTTATTTTTAAATTTTGCACGAATGCCTCTGAAGATTTTGTTGCTATTGTTTTTAGAGGTAACTCTTCATTGAGGTTTTAGAATATTTTTGTGCCTACCAGAAGCAGGGTGGGGGCAGGGTGACTGGTACAAGGTATAGAAAACTCTCATTATGTAACATATAATTATTAGCACCATATTTTGCAAGTAATTTCCAGTCTTTTCTGTTATAGAGGCATTTTTTAAAGTAAATGAGCACTGAAAGATATTTCCACAAATGAAGAAGTCCAGGCAGGGAGCCTCAGAAATTGGCCCCTAGTGACTCATGTGAGGTGTAAGCTAGATTTGTAGGACTGGAAGGTCTGGATATGCTGAAGAAGATCCATTTGAATGTTTATGTATTTCTCTGACCGTGGGCAGAAATTTTCATCAGTAGTACTCCGGGCCTTGAACTCTGAAGCCTGCTTAGCCAGATCTCCATGGTTCTCAGTCCCTAGATGCTACTGTATTTGGACCATCTTTTCTTTCTTAAATTTGATGTCCCCAAAGGGGACAAGTAACAGTTCTTCCCACTTTCAAGGAAATATTTGCAATGGACCATGCCTTTATTATAGAGTCATGTGCCACATAATAATATTTTAGTCAACAATGGCCCACATATAAGATTGTGGTATACCATACAGCCCAGATATGTAGTAGGCTTTATTTTTTGGTTTGTGGAAGTATACATTCTTCGATGTTTGCATGACAAAATTGCCTACTGATGCATTTCTCAGAATGCATCTCTGTCATTAACGACACATGACAATATACATGTATCCCTTCCCACTCCCTAATTTTCTCCTAAATTCCAAGCCAGATTTTTTCATTTTTCAAAAAAGCCAGACTAAATCAAGATCTCTGCCGCTAGAACTCTCCCTCTTTACTGAGAATGAGGAAACTATCCACCCCTCTCTAAGCCAGAATGTTCTCGATGAGTATATAGAAAGTAGAACATAGTTGGAAGGCTTTATGTAATTGTGCAGTCCTGATTTTTATTGACTTCTTCTTCCCTCACTCTCCTAGGTAACAGCTTGCCTGATTGCTGTGGCTAAAACAGACCATGAAGTTCAAGTGCGCAGAGCTGCCATCCACGTGATTGTGCTGCTGCTTCGGGGACTCAGCCAGAAAGCTACAGAGGTAAGTCAGTCTTTTATCATTTGCAGATTCCCCACCTGTTTGATTTTTGTCTGGTCATTAGTCTCCTTTCACCAAGGCAGGCCTCAAACCTTTTCCCTGGATGGACTCAGAATCCTCAGTAATAGTCTCTGTTTCTTCTGTAACATACTAATTGCTGCAGAAAAACCAGAGCATAAATTTATAGACTGAAACTGAGTCCTGGTGTTCTCCTCAGGGGGACAGGATCCAAGATTAGCTAGCTGGAGCACACTAAGCCCACCTCTGTAGCCCAAAGTATAGTGACTTGTCTTTCTGACTCATAATAGTTTATACTGAATTACTAAAGGGCTTCATTTGAAATGTTTTCTTTCTGGCTGTGAGTTCAATCCATAAGGTTTTAGTTGCTGCAGAAATTAAGCTTTCTTCCTCCTCCAAGTGGGTTTGGCTGAATTTCTCCCCAGCGTATGGCCAATACAGGAAGAAAGTATTTATATCCATCTGTGAGCTACGAATGAGTGACCTCTAAATTAATTTTCTTCTTGATCTTAATGGACACTCATTCCCAGTTGACTTTATAGAGAGAGTTAGCATTAATAATTCACTTATTGGCATCCACGATGCTGATCTATGGCTGGCACATCAGTATTTAACTGTCAGTAAAGCCATTAGAAGGGTGATTGTTTTGTCAGACACACAGGCTTTATTCATACTAGAATTTTGCCATATCATGTTTCTTACACCATTTTTGTACAGGCATGGACTCATTAGTTATCCCCTAGCCGTTATCTAGGACCTTGAAGGGAGTGGGGGATGTATAGATCATAACTCGATAACTCAGACAATTAAATAAATTGCTATAGGGTACACACTGTTCTTGAGAATCTGTTGTACTAGAGGGAGTTAAGAAAGAGTGAGTTTTTTCAACCATTGTCAAGATCAATAAAACTCTGACAAATAACCATTATTAATTAAGTTGTTAACAAAAGGGGAACTGGGTGAGGGGTATACAGGAATTCTCTATGCTGTCTTTGCAACTTATCTGTAAATCTAAAATTATTTCAAAATGAAAATTTAAAAATATGAGTTACAATACTTAAATCTACAAAACTCTGTAAGCTCAACACACTTAGAGAGAGAGAGTGAAAGAGGGAGAGAGAGAAAGGGAGAGGGAGAGAGGAGAAGCAGAGCAAAATGTCTGGTTAGTAAAGCAAAAGAAGAATTCGAAATTCTATCCAGATTTCTCACATCCATGTGTAGCCAATGAAAGCAACACTGCTTGTCTCACCAGTACTACAATAATTTGTGGCCATAGAAGATTTCATCACTTTCAAAAAAGCCATGTGAATAAAAAACCTCTCTCCTACTCTCCAAACCAACTCTAGTCTGCACTCACTGGAATTTGTAAATTGTGCTTACTCAGTGAATAAAGAGAAGGAAATGGTTGGGATGAATGTATGATGCCTCTTCTTGTGGCATCCTTGAGACCAGGTGTGTTAAATCTTGTAATCGTAGGTATGATTATAATCAGGAGCACTTTGATGAGAAGCGGAAGTAACCACAAAGCTTTCAATCTAGGATTTCTCTTTACTGCTCCATTTTGCCCCCAGGAACAGCTGAAATGAAAATGCCACTTTGTTAATGAAGTTCAGTGTTGTTGTTTTTTTCCATCTAATTACTATTTCTCAAGCTATAGAGTGCCAAAAGATAATCCCAGGTTTTAGTGAATTCTCTGTTGCTCATAGATGTGTCACCAAAGGACCTCTGTGGTTCTGGCAGCTTGAAAAGGAGGCAGAGAGTCCAGTCAGAGGCAGAGGTTCGAACGATCAGGTGATAAATTGGAATCAGAGAGGGAAGACATCAACTCCCAACTCAAGAGGTAGCTTTTTATCTCTTTCCCATTTGAAAGTAACCAGAATTTTGTTCAGTCAACACAATGTCTGCATTGGAGGGAAATTCTGCATCCACTTTCCTATTGAAAAACTTGTTTTTTCTGTTCAGCCTTGTTTTGGCCTTATGACCCTATCTGTTAGTTAACTCATCCTCAATATAGCCCGAAGCCTAGGAGAAGCCAGAAGGACCCTCCTTTAAACCCATTCCCACCTACCCTTGCCAAACAAACATTAAGTTTACTAGGGCACCCAGGAGAGGAGCTGTGTTTAGACCTGTGTCCTCTATTGGCCTCAGAGTTGAGAACAGCCCTCAACATAGAGAAGATGAGCTGAGCAATAGAAATTAATGTGAACAACAAAAAGGAAAAAATAAAAATAAAAAGTGAGTGATTTGGAGTCACCAGGGGTTTTCAGAAATCTAAAACTGTGTTTTCCCTATAAGCAATGGCTCACTAATCCACTAATTCAGTGTCGTTGCTGACTTTATAAAATGTAACTCCTGTGAGTAACGAAAATCAGCTGTACAGTTGGCCTCCTGTACCCTTGGGGGACATGATCCAGGACCTCCAGTGGAGGCCTGAAACCAAGGATAGTGCTGAACCCTATATGTGCTGCTTTTTCCTATACATACATCCCTATGATAAAGTTTAATTTATAAATTAGGCACAGTAAGATATTAACAACAATAATAAAATAGAACAATTATAACAATATACAGTAATAAAGTTATGTGAATGTGGTCTCTCTCTCAAAATAGCTTATTATACTATACTCACCTTTTTACTTATACAAAGCACTTTACAGTTTCTCTTTAGCATATCTGAATTGCCAGCATCACTACTCTTGTGGTTTGGGGCCATTATTAAGTAAAATAAGGGTGACTTGAACACAAGCACTGTGATACCATGACAGTTGATCTGATAACCAAGACAGCTACTAAGTGTACTGAATGGGCAGTTAACGTCTATAGCATGGACATGCCGGACAAAGGGGTGATTCACACCCAGGGAGGGATGGTGCGGGACGATAAGAGAGTTCGTCATGTTACTTAGAATGGTGAGCAATTTAAAACTTTTGAATTATTTAGTTCTGGAATTTTTCCTTTAATATTCAGACCACGTTTGATTGCGGGTAACTGAAACCACAGAAAGCAAAACCGCCAATAATAGGGGACTACTGTGTATACAATAGGAAATAAAAGTTGATGATCTAGGGTTGACTATAGTTCTAGATTTATCTAGATATCCCTACTGTCCTTTTCTACATAGTTTACAGAAAGCCACCTTCTTGGAAGAACTGTGAAGTACTTGAGCACTTTGCACATGGGTTTATAGTGACTACTTATGGCAGCATTTTATATTGAAACTTTTCTCCTTGCTTTTTATTATTATAGGTGATTCCCAGAGCTTAGCTCTTCTTCTTTATGATCCCTAATTTTAGATGGCAAATGAATAATTAATATATTCTCTACTCTGTCTAGTGGCAGATAAATAGTAGGCTTTAGAATTCATTCTTTCAAGATGATAAACAAGTCTTGACCCCAGGTCATATCTTCAAAAATAAACAAAACCTGGAAGCATCTTCAGGGGTAGGAGTTTGGGATTAATTATTCATTGATAGCTGAGTCAGGTTCTGAGCCAAACCCAGGCCTCCACCCAGGAGTGATTTTTAATTCCTTCTTTTGAGTCCAGTGTTGGACTCTGATGACAGAAGACTCTTCCTAATAACATTACGAATAGTAGTTTCACTAACATTTGTGCAGCTGAGAGAGAAGACAAACCCTGGCTAAAAAAATAAAAAAATAAATGATTTGTGTATGACGTTATATTTTTTAATTATAGCAGTTATACATGGTCCATCCAAAAAGTTTGGTGTGTGTGTCCTAGGTTCACCTTGTGCCTGTCTGTCCAGACTGGGAACTAGCACCTGAGGAGGATGTAATACTTAATTTCTGACATAGCACAAATGGCAAGTTATAAATAAATGGACTGACTAAATGGAAACTTCCTTTTATTGGTTTTGTCTCATCCTGAAAGTTATTTTGACAACATTTGGTATGTTTTTGTGCTATCAGTACAGCAAACAGTCCCAGTTTCCTTCCCAGAGCTAATTTCACAGACACAACTCCTTTTTAACAAATTGATGGCTCCATATGAGAAGCAAATGAAAAGAACATTTATATAAAAATGACGAGTATCCAGGTAATAATTATTCCTCTGTAAACTGAAAAGTGCTTGGGAGAGTCCTTCCAGGGCTGAAATTAAAGAGCATCTCCCCTTCCTGAGAACGAGGAGCTTGTGGCCAGTTGATCAAGGTGGGAACTCTGTTCATCATCTTCTGCTGCTGGCCAGGGCTTGGATGTTTATAGTACTGACATGATTCATAAGATGCATTTAATAAGAATTAAGCATTTGTTGGACATTATTTACACTGTCAGAGGCATAAAGAGACTTTAAAATGTATTGTAAGTTTATAATTTTAATTTTTTATTTTTTTATTAACTTTATTGAAGTAACATGGGCTAACACAATCATATAATTTTCAGGTGTACATTATCATTTGACATCTGTATATTCTATTGTGTGTTCACCACCCAAAGTCCAGTTTCCTTCAGCTACCATATATGTGATCCCCTTCACTAACTTCACCCTCCCCATATCCTTCTATATTTGACCCCCTTTACCCCATCTATCTCTCCCCTCCTCTCCCACCCCACTAGTAATCACTACTCTGTAGTCCTCTGGTACCCACTAGTCTATAGTCTGTGTCCATGAGTCTCTGTTTGTTTGTCCTGCTCATTTGTTGCTTTTAGGTTTATATCCCACATATAAGTGATACCATGTGAGTTTCAACTTTTTCCATCTGGCTTATTTTGCTTAGCATGATTATCTCAAGTTACATCCATGTTGTTGCAAATGGCAGTATTTCATCTCTTCTCATGGCTGAGTAGTATTCCATTTTATATATGTACCACATCTTTAGCCAATCATCTATTGTAGGGCATTTTGGTTGCTTCTATGTCCTGGCCACTGTGAATAATGCTGCATGAACATTGGTGTGCAAATATCTTTATAGATATGAGCTTTCAAGTCTTTGGGGTAAATACCCAGTAGAAAGATTGCTGGATCATATGGTAGATCAATTCTTAGTTTTTTGAGGAACCTCCATACTGTTTTCTATAGCAGCTGTACCAATCTGCAGTCCCACCAGCAGTGTATGAGGGTTCCTATTTCTCCACATCCTCTCCAGCATTTCTTATTACTTGTCCTGTTGATTATAGCCATTTTAACAGGTGTGAGATGGTATCTCATTGTGGTTTTGATTTGCATTTCTCTAATAGCTAGCGATGTTGAGCATCCTTTCATATGTATGTTAGCCATTTATATGTCCTCTAGGGAGAAGTATCTGTTCAGGTCTTCTGCCTATTTTTTGATTGGATCATTTGTTTTTGTATTGTTGAATCATATGAGTTTTTTGGATATTTTGGATATTAAGCCCTTATCGAAGATGTTGCTTGCAAATATATTTTCCTATTCGGATGGTTGTCTCTTTGCCTTGTTGATTATTTCTTTTGCTGAGCAGAAGCTTTTTAGTTTGATGTAGTTCCATTCACTTATTTTTGCTTTGACTTCCCTTGCCTTTAAGGTCAAATTCATAAAATCCTCTTTAAGTCCAAGGTTCTTGAGTTTAGTTCCTACGTTTTCTTCTATGCATTTCATTGTTTCAGGTCTTATATTCAGGTCTTTAATCTATTTTGAGTTAATTTTGGTATGTGGTGATAGACAACAGCCTAGTTTTATTCTTTTGCATGTGGCTTTCCAGTTTTCCCAGCACCATTTATTGAAGAGACTTTCCTCTCTCCACTGTATGATTTTGGCTTTTTTGTCAAAAATTATTTGCCCATATAAATATAGATTTACTTCTGGACTCTTGATTCTGTTCCACTGATTCCTGTATCTGTTTTTGTGCCAATATCATGATGTTTTGATTACTGTTGCTTTGTAGTATAATTTGAAGTCAGGCAGAGTGGTGTCTCCAGCCTCGTTCTTTTTTTCTCAGGATGACTTTGGCAGTTTGAGGTCTTTTGTGCTTCCAATACAAATCTAATGATTCTTTGTTCTGCCTTTGTTGTCACATGTGTGCTACCTGTGTGTCAATGCCTTTATGTAGTTTTCTTCTTATAAGGACACCAGTTATATTGGATTAGGGGCCCACCCTACTCCACTATGACCTTATCTTAACTCTTTACAACAACCCTGTTCTTCAATAAGGTCACATTCTAAAGTACTAGGGGTTAGAACCTCAGCACATCTGTTTGAGGGGAGGAGGGGACACAACTCAAACCATAATAGGTCCCTAAGATTCTGTTATTCTCTCTTTATTCTCTCTTTCGTGCTTATGCTTCTCTATCTGTTCATTATTGCTGCATCTTGAGAAGAGCCTGTTTTTGGGGGGGCGTCTCTGTCTCTGTCACTCTTTCTCTTTTTTTTTAACTATGTGTACCACATCCCGTAGTCTCAGAAGGGCAAGTGGAGCAGCATTTCTGACATGCTTACCCTGAAAGAAGTGAATTCTGACACTTGAATAGAGAAAATAATGAGGGAGCATAGAATAATTTTTCGGACTATTGGATTTGATACAAGCTCTGGTTGTGGTTCATATCTCTTAACCTCTCTGAACCTCATTTTTACATCTGTCCTACCTACCTGACAGAGATGTGGCAAGAATTAGATAGTATAACATGTAAAACCCCTCAAATTGTAGAGTTGTAAATATAAAAGACGACAGTGATGATGGTAACTAATAATCGTTATTGTCGTTGTTGTTATTGCTACAATCACTATCACTTTGCTGGGGGTTTTTAATGATTTTTTTTTTAAACCCACCAAAGATAATTTTATATTCAGTCTAAATGAATAAGCAATTTATTTCATGACTGGAGCTTTTAGAGCCTTATACTTTATCATGTCAGGCGCTCATCATCAGTCATCTCAGATTTTGGAAGACTTTATTACATGGAATCCAGCCTTTTGACTCTGTACAAGGCTCTTGTGTTGTATATGCCACCTCATTCTTCCTCATGGTGGATACCATTTTAGCTGGGAAAACATGTAAGAACCTAGATGCTTTATAGTTATTGAACCAAAAGTGCTTAACATATATTTGGACTTGATTTGACTTCCAACACTATTGTTTTCTCCCTTTCTTCCCTACCACTAGGAAGCAGTGGCTATTGTACTACAAAATAATAATGCTGTGTGCTTTCATAAAGCAGGAACTGAGCTAGGCACATTGCTGTATTATCTCAGTTGATTCTCTCAAGAACTCTGAGGGGTAGGTGGTGTTATCCCCATTTTACAGATGACTAAAAGAACCCCTTGAGGTTAAGCAAACTGCTCAAGATCACACTGCTAACAAGTGGCAGGGCAGACTTAAACCCAGGCTATGTGTCGCTAAAGCCAGTGCTCTACCTAGCTCTACTGTTACCTAATTTTATTAGACTGCTTATTTTTTAAAGAAAGGGAAAATCAAGATTATTTTTAAGGCAAAGAATTACACCAATGATGGGTGAAAATATACAATAAGCAGTCACCAGTTTAATTTCCCCTGCTGAGGAGATTTAAAGTGACATTCTAGTTAAGAGTAGAGTCGTGTATCAAATTCCAGTTCCTGTTTAGCCATATACTTTTTCTGTAAATAACAAAGTTGTCACCACTTCTCCCTGGCAAGGTGTTGCCAAAAAAAATTGTGATGACTTTTACACCTATTTTATATATATTTGGAAACTTGTCTTATTCTGTTTTGTCTCAAGCCCAACATAATTTGCTATATTTACTTCTTAAGACCCAGTCAGACCAGAAGTACAACTTTTCAAATGTTCATTCACCTGCATTAAAAACTGAACGTTTAGTCATTAGTCAACGCTTGTTTTTCCAAGGATCTCTACCTCCCATCAAATACACGATTTGTGTATGGGATAGTAACTCAGAAGTCATGTCCTTAAGTCCCTGAGTTAAAGAGGGTTTACAGTTAGATAACCCTGGACATGATCAAGGGCTTTTGGGAGGCATATTCGTCCCAGGATCTGAGCCAGAGTGAGAGAGCAGGGCTGGAAGTGTGTCAAGAGAGAAAATTGGTGCCAGGCTGGAGACAGGCCCAACCTGAGGGAACTTGGTGAATAGGAGAAAGTAAGTTAAGGCCAAGTCCAGCCGATGAAGGCCGGTGATACTGATCCAGAGGGAGGTAAAATGGGTATACTCAGTTCATCAACAGTACTTTAGTCCCTACTCTCCCTCACCTTATATTTTTTTCCTCACATAGTTTCTTAGGTTGAGAATTTCATATTCATAAAATTCATCTTTTTAAAGTGTACACTACAAGGTTTTTATCATATTCATAAAGTTATGCAAACATCACCACCATCTACTTCTAGAGCATTTTTATTACCCCCCAAAAGAAGCCATGTACATGTTAGCAATCACTCTTCCATTTCCCGCTGGCAACCACTAATCTACTTTCTGTCTATTAATTTGTCTTTTCTAGACTTTTGATATAAAATGAATTTATAATATGTGGCCTTTTGTGTCTGGCTTCTTTCACTTAGGATAATTTGGTCCAGGTTTGTCTATACTATAGCATGTATCAGGATTTCATTACTTTTTATGGCTGAATAATATTCCATTGTATGGATATAAAGCACATTTGTTTATCCATCCATCAGTTGATGGACATTCAAGCTGTTTCTACTTTGGGGCTGTGTTTTAATGAGCATTTGTGTACAAGCTTTTGTGCAAACATATGTTTTCAGTTCTCTTAGGTACATACATAGGCGTGGAGTTTCTGGGTCATATAGTAATACTATGTTTATCTTTTTGAGGAACTACCGGACTGTTTTTCAGCTATACTATTTTTCATTCTCATCAGTTGTGCATGAAGGTTCTAAAGGCTCCACATTCTCATTAACACTTATTGTCTTTCCTTTATCAGGATTATAACTATCCCACTGCCTGTAAAGTGGTGTGGTAAAGATTGGCAGTTCCTTGGTGACTGAAGATATTGAGCATCTTTTCATGAGCTATTGGCCATTCGTATCTATGTTATTTAAAGAAATGTCTATTCAAAACTTTTGCCCATTTTTTTAATTGGGTTGTCTTTTTATTGTTAATGTATTTGTTTTTTAATTTTTATTTTCAGAATGGTTGTTTATATAACTTTTACTTTAAAAGCAATAATTTTACAAGGCTTGATTCAGAGCTCCATACCCCCATCCTCCTTTTTTACCCACCTTTCCCACTCCCTAGCAGCAACCGTTTTCAACTTGATTAACTGTTTTCTTAAATGTCTACTTTCTTATTTGTAAACAACATGCTTATACTGCTATCTCTTGATTTTTCAATTTACTTAATGACTGCCTACTAGATCTGATATGTAAAAGTGGGCCTCACTCAGTGATTATGTTCCTAAGGCCAACAGTGAGACGAAATGAAGCAACAGAGTATAGTAGCTTAGACTTAGAGCATGGACTATGGAGCTAGAATTTCTAGGATTGAATCCCTGCTTTGCAATTTACTGGCAATAAGACCCTGCACAAATTAGTTGACCTCTCTGTGCCTCGACCTCTTCATCTATAAAATGGGGATAATCTAGGGCTATTGTAAGACTTAAATGAACTTACTTATGTAAAGTGTTTAGAATTTATAGGTTCTAAAAGTTCAATATGTATTAGTTGTTATTATTAACATGCCCCCACGAATACATACATTTTTCTTCCCCATTCTCCCTATGTAGTTATAGTTTTTGCTATATCAGTATTTAGTGTTTACATTATTATGATTGTATTATTCATAGCTGAGCCATATAATATACTGTGATTACTCATTCTTTCTTGTATGAATTTTGGCTTTCTCTGAAGTTAATAAACGTCTGTTTACATTTGTTATTTTTCGATGAATCAATTACCAGTTCATCTCCAATCTCTGTTAAAAGTATATAAAACTTTTGAAAAGTTCAAGCATATCAAATACTATCCTAATAGCTTCAATTTCTGAGAGACATGTTTCCTACAACCCTTCATCCACTTGCTCTTATCTGGACTGGTTACTTTCTAAGCCTACTGCAAGATTTAAGAACAGAGCACTGTTCTTAAAAGCTGATGGTGCTCTGTGTGCATGGGTGATACTTATGGACTGGTGAACTTTATAGCAGGGTGATGATCTGGCCAGGTCATTACATTGGGAAACTCTAAGACTTATTCTGAAGTCTCTTTTTTTGTGTGGGGAAGGGACTCCCACCTAGAATGGTTGGCCAGGGTTCTGGAAGATGAGTGGAAGGAGGAATATGGCAGTGTCACCATTTCTTAAGTAGACTTTCACTTAATCCTTCTGTTTTCAACATGGCAGCCTCATTCTTTTCTGTACCTGATGTCCACCTATCCAGAATCTTTCTGGTGGACTCTTCAGAGGGTAAAACTCCCAGCTTCTGTTATAGTTTGGGAGGGACAGTCACCTGGATATACACAGTAGAAGGCATCAGGGAACTTAATACCTACTCAGACATACTTCCAACCAGAGTTTCTGTTCACCTCCGTTTTAAGAGGTATGGCTCATAAACTTCTGAACTTAATTTTGAGTTTTTGTGGTGCCTTAGGCTTGCTTCTGGGCTTCTAAGGTTTAATTAATCAATTTATCATACAAACTGGGAGTTTGAGAGTGAAAGAGGACACTATTAATAATTACACCAGTGTAGCAGATGTAAAACATACTAATCTTGGCAAATCAGGATTCATGCAACTGCTTCTAGCATCTAAGCTTTTTTTGCCATTGCCTTTTTAGTTCTTTTTGTTCTAGTAATTTAATGCCATTTATTCCCCCTTACTGTCACTTAGTGGGATTTCAGGAGAGAGCAGTGCTGTGTACATGTGTTCAATCCACCAGCTTTCAGGAGGCAGCCTCTATTCTCCCTTCTTTATAGATGGACAAAGTAGGTGCAAGGGACATATGTAACTATATAGTAAGAGCTCTTTTGGTTTTAAGGAACAGAAACTAGTCTAAACTAGCTTAAGCAAAGAGAACTTTTTAGCCTCCTGAATCCAAAGAAGAGTGAACAACCATGTTGTGGAAAAAGCTGGGATGGAGCTGGTCTTCAGTAACTTTTGGACTCAGGAACTGAAATGCTCCATCTCTTGTCTCCGCCTTTCCTATATTTACCTTCATTCTCTTGCCTTGGAGTCCAGCTTTCTTCCTATGACAGTAACATGACTGCTGCCGGTTGCCCAGTGTTGCTTCTCACGTCTAGTACTCAGAGATTCCCTCTCTGGCCTCAAATGCAAACATTTGAGGGAAGAAACGTAATGTTCCACCTAAGATCAGATACCCATCTCATATCCATTAACTTGACTGGGCAGGTGGGGCATATGAGGTTGCTTGTCTGTGGAAAACCGTGTTCAGCCTCCACCGTAGCTGTTTGTGAGAGGAGAGCCTGGGGGTCCGTGCCTAAGAGTAGAGGATAGTCCCATAGATTTCCTCTACAGTAACTGGGGGTCCGTGCCTAAGAGTAGAGGATAGTCCCATAGATTTCCTCTACAGTAACTTGGCCAGATTTTTATGGCATTAGTGGTAAAATTGAGAAGTAAAGAAGGAAAGATCAGGACTCAGTACCTTACTTTGACTGCTAAAATATAAATGTTCAGCCTTTCCCAGTGATAACGTTATTGACAGATCTGAAGCCCTAACATTTAAAACTGCTCCCTTTCTGCCTCTTCTGCATGTCATTTACATAGATCTACATATTTTAGAACTTGGTTTATGTTCCTCTTCTGCACCAGACTTACACTATTTTATTTTCTGTAGGATAGCTTTCTTTTTACCCTTATTCTGATCTACAATGGCCAAGAAAAAAGTAATATTAAACACAGAATTTTAGAATGTTAGAGGTAGAAGAGGCCCTAGAGACCAGTTTATATTTCACAAAAATTTCCCTTGGCTTATTAACCTCATGAGTTGCTCCTTTGACATAGGTCTCTATGGTCAAATAAGTTTGGAAAATGCTGCATACAACCATATATTCCCATCTGGGAGATTAGATCCATATTAGCTTCATAGGGAGTCTGAGAAGTCCTGCAGCAAAGAAAACGAACAATTTCTTCACATCCTTTACCAAGGAACCCTTTTTTCATTATAAGCTTGCCAAGTAATAATGTTCCATGGAACACACTTTGGGAAATATTCCAACCATCTTATTTTATGAATGAGGAAATAAAGTTCATGTTCCAAAGCTAATGCCAGGAAGAATGAGCAGTCATTTCCAGTTGTTCCTGGTGGCTTACTTTGGCCAAGTGCTAATGAAAGCATGGTATCTTCCTTCTCTTCCTCTTATCTAAGTCATTTATTCACCTAGAACAATGTTTCTCTTATTATCCAGCGTATCTTAGGTAACATCACAAAGGTGAGCTGGAGCACAGGTTAAGCACCAGGTTTGGGGAAATCTGTCAGCTTCCTTCCTCTAAGTAAGACCCAAGATATGTATCCTATACTGGCAACTCAGAAGTACATCGAGTAGCTTGATTTTCCAAAATGGTAAGCTACACTATAAAATTCCAACAAATCAAATTATTATCTTCTCTGAATTTATACAGTTGTTGCATTTCTGAAAAATTCAATGTATATTAAAACCCCATAAAAATACTTTCATTGAGCATTTACAATATGATAGCAATTATGTCTAAGTGCTTTACATTAATCCACTTAATCTTTGTAATCTATTGAGATATGATTAATATCCCCATTTTACACATGAGGGAACTGAGACAGAGAAGAGAAGTAACTTGTCCACCAACTAGTAAGTGGCAGAGTAGGTGAAGCCAGGCAGTGTGGACTCCAGAACTCACACTCACATGCTCTAAGATTATCATCTGAAGGGCTCAGGACCTGAGTCAGTTGGTCAGTTGGGCGTTTTTGTGTTTAACAGAAGGCTGCTTCAGGTCCTGAGGACATGATCCCCCAAAGGAAAATAGGCCAGACTACCTCCTTACAGCTTATTTACTGTCTCCTCTGGAGAATGACGAACAGTGAGAGGAATGTTTGGGCTAGCCTTCGACCTAGGTGCCTGGCCCTCCCAGGACCTGCCAATGTTAAACCTTCAGAAAGCAGGGACAAGAAACAACCCTGGCTTCCTTTTTACCCTTCCTCATGTTCCACAATCCTTTGCCAAAAGCTCTTTCCATAGACTGCACTATCCGGCACCTTCCCATGTGTACACAGATCTGAAAAAAGCAGGGAGCAAAAAAGAAATGGCGGAGACCAAACAAACACCTTCAGGACTGCCAGGCTGGGGAATGAGAGGCTTGGGACTTTCCTCCTACCCTGCAGCCTGATCAGGAATGGTTTCTTCCTGAGTGTGATTATGCTAATAATTAGATGGGCCTCTGGGTTGCAAAACCCACTTATCTTTGCTCCATTTTCTGAAAGGGAGTTCTGACTAAATGTTCCTTCCTTGGGGTGACTTGAAATGACAGGAATGATGCTCTGAGGTCTGTTCCAGCTCATTGCTCATCATGGTTTATTTGCTCTTAGCAAATTTCCAAATAAATTCCTTATCTTCCGAGATTTAGTATTAATAATAATATAACTAATATCTATTAAGGGCTTATTGTACACTGGGCAAATCGCTAAGTTCTTTACATTCATTATTTCATTAATAACAATCCTATGAGATAAATATGCTTATTAACTCTATTTATAGATAAGAAAATCGAGGTCTGAAAGTTTACATTTAGATGGCCAGGTCAAACAGCCAGTAAAAAGGTGCAACCCCAGGCTGCCTTATTGCCAGCTTGGCTGTTCTGAAGGAACTCATTAAAACTTGCCTGAGATTATACTTGAGAAAGAGTTTAACTATTATTATAACTACTGTTATTATTGGGACAAACTTGGGTTCTTAGGACTGCTGTTTTCTTAACCACTAGACTTTCTTCTACTCTTTAATTCTCTGGGATCAATAGGTATTCAGTTACTCAGTTTAGTAAGAGAGCAGTCAGAGAGATCTTTCTGAAATGCAAATCTGCTGAGGTCTAGTACCTAGTTAACATTTTCTCCATGGTTCCCTGTGGTCCATAACATGCAGAACAGGCTCCTTAACATGACATACAAGGCTGTGTATAATCTGGATCCCACCCAACTTATGTAACTGTCCCTCCCATGCTTTTTCTCGTATACCCTGAGAACCTCAGGCCAGCTCCAGATAACCTGCATACTAGTTCTTGCCTCCACATCTTGGTCCAAATTATTTCTTAAGCTTCAAATGCCTTCCCCACCTTCTATCTGTCTGTCTGCTATCCATCTATCTGCTAAGCTCTTATTTATCCTTTAGGACTCTACTTCAATGTTACACTCTTTGTGAAAAGCCTTTCCTGATTTCTCAGGTAAAATTAGTCCTGGCGTCTCCAGTCTGTACAGGACTAGAGCAGATATTGGAGAACTTTGTTCACGTCTGATGTCAGTAGCAGACTATGAGCCCCTGTACACACTAGTTACTTTTTCAAAAAGTCGTGATGAAATTTACATCTTAACCATTTTTAAGTGTATAGTTCAGTAGCATTTAAACCCATTCACATTGCTGTATGACTGTCACCACCATCCATCCACAGAACTCTTTTCATCTTGGAGAACTGACACTCTATACCCATTAAGCATAACTCTCCATTCCTTGCCCTCCACAGCCCCTAGCAATCACCATTCTGTCTGTCCCTGTGAATGGACTTCTTCCATTCACTTGTACATTTCCAAAATCTGGCACATTACCTTGCACAAAATAAGTGCTTAATAAATGTGTATTGAAAGAATACATGAATTCTTTAAGAGGCATGAATATGTCCCTTGAATTTCTTTGTACTAGCCTTGGCAATAAATAGACTTCTGAGATCTAAAACTGGAAATCCCAAGAGTTCCAAACATTTCCAGTGTTCAGGTTTCCCAAGAGCAGAAGTTGTTTGAACAAGATCTCTCTGCAAGGAGAGTTTTATTTTACCTCCCTTACTCAGAAAAGCCTAAAGTTTTTGTTGCAGTTGGGTTGTACACATGCTGTCCCCAAATTAGTTGGGAGAAGTCCTGAGGCAGAGTGAAAATGAATATTGATGTGTAGCAGAACCATCTGCATTTCAAAACTTGGCGTCTCTCCCCACCACCCCACACTTACTTCCCTTACTTCTTCCCATCTGGGAGGAGTTTCTACTATAATTCCAGCTAACCTAGCAACAGAAGCAGCTGTATGTAGCTTATCCTTTTATTGTCTTGCAGAATACATGTTGGTAGCCTGTAACTTCCTCCGTTTTCAGAATCACACTTCATATACACACATTTAAGAACAAATTTAAAATACTTTGGAAAAAAGATACAATCTTAATTTATGGATCAAAAAATTATTTTGACCCTGTCACCCTTCTGGGAAATGAAAACCTGGTAGTTGGTAGTTTAGAAAGTTCCGAGAATGCAGTAGGTTATGTCCAAATCACATCGTTTGTTATTGGCATTTATAGGCAAAGTTGTAACAGTGATTTCTACTTTTGAAACTGTGGCAATATCTCTTACAAAGTCTATCCGTGGTTTTTCCTAACATGCTGTATCCTAACTACTATATCCTGGCTGCTTATTAGAGTCACTTGGAGAGCATAAAAAGAAATATAAAAAATATATTTTTTCGGATGTGGTTTCATAGTGTAATGGTTAGCATGTCTGCTTTACACACAGAAGGTCCTGTGTTCACCATGGAGCCACAGTCCATGGTCTACGGCCATGCCGCCCTGAACAAGCTTGATGTTTCATCTCGGAAGCTAAGCAGGGTCGGGCCTGGTTAGTACTTAGATGGAAGATCACCTAGGAAGATCAGGTGTTGTAGGCATAAATAATATTAAATAATTTAAAAATAAATTTTTTTAAGCCCTGAGCCCCAACCCCTAAGATCTGATTCTGATGCCTGGGGTGGGGGCCCAAGCATTTTAAAAGTTCCCCGTGGATTATATGCAGCAAGGGTGGAGAATCACTACACTAGAACGATGATGGTGTTACTCAGAGGCCAAGTCTGGGCTGTGTAGATAGACATGTGAGTGGGCGAGTTGCTTTTCCCGGTCTAGTCTATGTCTAACCACATCATGTACATATTAGCACATAATATAAACCCTCCCAGTGCCTCTGAAGTGTCAGTGACTCTGCTTTTCTCTGGCCTTTGATCTAATTCTATAACCTTTTGTTTCTGAAGCATCTTGCTTCATTGAATTCCACTGAGCAAATGCCCTAAGGAGAGTGGCCTGCACTACCCCATGGCCAACTCAAGCTAAACCTGAGGCTATGTGACTCTTCAGGATGACCCGTAAACTAGTGCCCCAAAAGAAACCCAAACCTTGCAGTCAGCCAGTAATAGCTTGGTGGCTTTACCCACTCTTCCCTAACCAGGCCTCTTCCAAATAAACAGCTTTGATGATGCAAGAAAAACATCACATTCTCTCTATAGCTTCCTTTTGCATATTGGATTTCCTAGTAAGTACATATATTTAAAAGCAAGATTTGCAGACACAGATTTGAATTCTAGCAATGTCCTTTAGCAAATCACTAAGCCTCTCTAAATCCCCTTATCTTAATTTGTAAACTGGGCCTAATAACTACCTCATAGGATTGAATGAGATGAATTGTATGAAGGGCTAGCACAGAGACGGAAGTGTAGTAAACACTCAATAAATGGTAGTGAGCCTTTTGCTGGTGCCATCTAATCCTGCGCCGGCACGTTAGGGGCACAAAGGGAGGAGGACTGTGCTTCCTCAGCAGGGTGCAGCGTGGGGAGCTTCAAGGGCCAGGAAAAATGGAGAACTTTTTCCCACACGTGGTGATGAAATACAATTTGAAAGCTGGGATTGTAATCACCTTCTAAGGACAAAGCCCCCAATTTCTCTTACAAGCCGCAGCCTACTGCCTTTGCACATACTCCGGCCATTTTTCCTGCCTTCTTTGTTCTATTTCCGTGCCTGTGGGGGTGTAGGAAAAGCTGCTGCCTTCCTCAAGGTTGCTATTTAAAGACATTCTGAAAGATGCTGCCACCGCTGCTCCTAGCACCAGAGCAGCTGCTGTTTCAGTCCGTGCCGCAACGAGCTGGATGCAGCCCCGGTAACACTGGTCTCGGACCCCTCAAAGCCTTGGGCAGCATGCCTCGGCATAATCTAGCCTAGCGGCACACACAATTAGGTGTCAGTAAGTACATCCGCCTACTTTTTGTTTCAGACCCTTGAGCTGTCACCCCCACCAGGTGTTAACCATAGTGGCAGTCTTGGTTTTTGTCCTTAACCTGCCCATCCTGTCTATATTCCTGTAGTATTTTTGGCACTTGACCAATTAAATTTTTTCCCCTATTCTTCATGAAAATCACACACAATACCACCTCCCATCCCCTCCTCACCCATCTCTAATTTTAACTTTCGATAACCTCCCAATTTAACAGACACAATCCAGAAAGGGTAAAAATGCCATTTGTCTCTGGGTCAGGCAGAGAAAAATACTTTGGAAATAAAAGGTTTTGAAAAGCTCAGTAACCTCGGGTTAATAATAACGCTACCCTGAACTTCAGCGTGTTTGAGATTCTGTGTCTGTCAGGCAGAGACAGACATCTCTCAGACATTAGTAACCCTGTCTCTCTTTGCTGACCCTGCCAGCACTTTAGGGAGGTGTCTCAAAAGCCCGATCCTTCGGTCTGAATCGGCTCTCATTTCTTTTTAATAGACCCATCAAAGTGAAGGTTTGGGTTTTATCAGTAAAGCATTTATTCTTTAGACCTGAGCGCCCTGAATGAGCTCCAGATTGTCTACCTCCGTCCTGCTTCCCCAGTCTGTTTCCTACCCATTATTTTAGGCGGCTCACCTCCAAGACCTCAGAGCTGGGCTCCTCTGCTGGTTCAGCAGAATCCCTCCCGCTGCTCTCAGCTTGGTGGGACAGCGCAGTCAGTGTCCCTGGTTGTCAGGTGCCCAGTCTGGCCCAGTGCCGCGCTCAGACAGGTGACAGCACATCTCTTTCCCCTTTCACACCCCTTCCCTTTTCTTTCAACTCCCCTTCATTTATTCATCTTCCTGACCACTCTTTTTCTGCTCTCTTCTCTCTATTTTTCATTTTTAGAGCTGTGATTTTCCCCTCATTTTTTTTTTTTTTGAGCCCCTTGGTATTAAACCCAATGTTGGAGTGATAATAGCAACAATACTTTGAATTATATATCACTTTGCTTATGATAGCAACATATTCTCACATGCATTATCTCTTTCGATCCCACATGAACTTGTACGGTAGGCAGTATATGTGCTTTATGTTCTCCACTTCATAGTAGAGAAAATAATAACCTCTTTGAGAGACAGAATAGTATGGTAGTTAATGAAGAACATCAGCTCCGAGTCAGGCTACCAGGGTTTGGATCTGAGCTCTACCCATTAGTAGCTGTGTGGCCCTGGGCAAATTGGAGATAACAATAGCACTTCTCCCCTTGTGCTGTTGTGAGGATTAAGTGAATTATTATAGATAACATGTCTAGAACCAGACCTCGCACATAACAGGTATCATGTAAGAATTAACTATTGTTATCATTCATTTATTCATTCATTCATCAAAAATTTACTGTATGCCAGAGCTGCTACATTCCACTCTCTGTTTTAGGCCTCAGTGATGGAGGAGTAACAAGATGGTCACAGTTCTGGGCCTCAAAGTGATCATAGTCTTAGTGGGGGAGACTGACAAACTGGCTCTTATTTAGCCTTGTGCTTGGAACTTTAGAGACATGAATTCTAACTCTTACAGCTTTTAAAGGAGGCCTTTTATCCCCATTTTACAGATGAGATCACTGGTTCGAATAGCTGAAGTAGTTGCTTCAGATTCCCTAGCTAGAAAGTGGGAGCACCAGGATTCACTTCACCAGATTCACCCGCCTCCAGACCATTAGGTTCAGCTCCACTCCCATGGGGTGGTGAGCTCCTGAAAGGTAGGCACTGGCCCTCATCACCCAGAGTACTTAGCATGGCCTCCTGCATGGGCTTTAGGAAATGTTGACCGAGTTGTGCTCTGTTGATGATCTTGACTCTCTGCCCTATTCTTAGGCTCACCTCTTCACTCTCACTCCCTTCAGCCACCAGATCTTGCATTGGTTTTAACATGGAGGCACAGTGGTCAAAATGGGGGTCTTAGAAATTGGCTTAGAATTTTTTGACAGACTCTCATTACACCTAATGTTTATTCCAACATATTTTTAAACAGAACTAGTCAGATTCTGGGGCCTCCTCTTCTGGTCCCTAATCTAGAGAATGTTTTGGTCTGCCAGGCCAGTCCCCATCCACTAACTCCAGTTAGTGTCTGCCTTTGCCTTTTTTTTCAGTGTCTGACTTCCCTGTCAGTTCTGTTTCTGTCTTTGTGCCCAATACTTATTTATTTGTTAGCCACAAAGAGAACCACAATTGGTGTTTAATAGGATTGTATGAAATTTTGTTTTCTTTCTTTCTGATCTTTTTTTTTGCCTCATCTATTGGTTTTATAGAAGACTAAATTTCTAAGTACAATCAGTGTATGCTAGCATTTAACTTTTTTATTTTTTTATATTTAGTAACTTATTTTCCCCATAAATATTAAGAAATTATAGATGGAAAAGCTTCTGCTAGATCATATTTTTCTGAGTTCCTATTCTTGTAAATGTCTTGTTTTTGACCTTTTGTGTTGTGTCTTATTGATCTCACATAATAATAGCAGAATAGCAGCTTCAGTTACGTTTGTAAAATCACCTTAAAGTGTAAATGACTTTTAAAATATTAAAATAATTCTTTCAAATGTAACTTACTCTACTAATTACTAAGCCTTGACTAATGGAGCTTGCGTTAGAGAGGTAGTTTGTCTAGAGACTTTTCTTCTATTTTACAGATATTCTAGGTTGTGGTTATATTACTTTTATAATCAAATAAATAAACTTAGGAATTAAAAAAGAAAAAAGATATTTGCCATTTATTGTTTCTTTTGATCTTAACTCAGATACAATAACCACTTCAGGATGTTCCAGGTCAAGCTCAATGAAAGAGTCAAACCCTGTTTTCCTGCTTTCCCATTCAAAGTGCACCTGTGTGCCCAAGGCAGTCTTTTGCTCACACAGTTCCTTTTTCAGTGTGCCCTGCCTCACCTGGTGTTTTCCAAGCCATGTCTAACCCTAAAGATTTATCCTGGTCCCTGAAGCACCAGCATTGTGTGCTTCTGGGAACTGGAGCCTGGAGAGGGAGAAGAGGGGAGGAGAGAAAGAGTGCGTGTGTGAGTGTGTATGCGCGAGCGTGCGCATGCTGGACTCACACTCTAAATGCTTTTAAGAAGCACCTGAACCTCACTCCTTTGCAAAGAATTTTCAGACTAAGAATCTTGGTTCTACTTTAAGATATCCCTAGCCCACACCCTCACACCTGTACCCCCTCCACCTTCCCCTGGAGTCCTTGAGCCTTGATGCATGGGGGTCTGAAGAGCAGGTGTGTTGAACTCTTAATGAGAGGTTTCCTCCGTGGGATTACCTGTATCCTGCCCACCACAGAGGCTCCTGTAACTTTACCTTTGAACTCTCCTTGTATTCAACTTCTGATCCATGGGATTTGGTGGCAATCCCTGGCTGGCAGGAAGCTTTGATCCCTGGGGAGTCCAGAGGAAGTCCTGTGATGTGTGGGATCCCCAGGGTTTCAGGGATTGGGGAGAAACCATACCAGGTTGGGTCGCTAAAATAGACCCATTAATTAAGAAAGAGCCTTTGCCTAACACTCAGTTACTTAAAAAAAGGAGATCCGGTAACTGATAACAAGGAACTCAGCACCCCTCAAGTAAGAAGTGGTGTTTGCACAAGCATTATTGTTATTTTAAGGGTACAGTAGTGTTGAAGGGAAAATTCCTTCCCACACCAGGAAAGAACAGAGTGCCTTAGAACTCCTCTTTTTAAAAAGTAAAAGCTAACTTTACTCTGAATGTTAGGAGGCCCTAGTAAAAAAGCTCTAAACTACTTCTGACTAGACAAAAGATTCTCTAGAAGAAAAAGAAAAAAAAAGAAGACCTCGTAAAGTTCCCCGTGGGAACTTTAGAATTTCTGTATAAGACACACTTTGGGACTTGTCTTTGAGCGGTATTTGCATAACAAGCATTTGCTTTGCTTATAATCTGCATTTATTTGAGGTGACTAGGGTGAAGGGACTCTCTGAAGCTTCCCCAGGCCACTCCTTGGTGCCACCCATTGGCTACAAATAAAAGTCGGAGTGAAGGCCCTTTTGCATGGTAAGGCGATGTTCTCTCCCCACCCACCTACACAGGCAGAAATCACTTCCTTTGCTTCCACAGAATTTTGTACATTTATCTCTTAGAGTGGGGATCATACTGTGTGGGGTATGTGTTTGCCTTCCCGCTAGGCTGTAGTTGCCAGAGGGTAGGGTTCGTGCATTATTCATCTTTTTATCACCAGCACACTGCCTGGGCACGAAGTGGGCCCTTCATAATGATTACAGAATGAGTGAGTAATCATGAGGCTGCAGCTATGGGGAGTCATCCTCTTTATTGAATCAGCTCTCTTTTTCACACTGCCAGCCTTGAGGAAAGAAAGGGCAGTCAGGATAGTGCCATAGTTAAAGTCAGATGCCTGTGCCAGGAGAACCTAACTTCTGTTGTGTCTCAGCAGCTTTTTGACAAAACCCAAGAGACAGGTGGACAACAGAGATGGGGCAGCATCTTTGTGAGGTCTGCCCACCACTTAATGTGGTGACATTGGGCAGGGAGCACTGACAGTTGTCTGCAAACCTGACTGCATAGTATGTGGGCCCCACTGCAAATGCTTTCCCTGTTGTCAGGGAAAGACCATCCAGCCTAAGAAAGTCTTTATTTGATTCAAACTGACAATAGTTGCCGGGAAGCAAATCTCAACAAATTGAGAAAATGCTCTGGAGAATGGCAGTTCTACAGCTTAGTTTATACATTAGAATCAAAGGAGGAGATATAAAGGGGGTGGGTAGGTGGGGTACATGAAATTCATTGATGGTGTATTAGGGAAGCAGGAGAAAGCAAAATGGGGAAATCTCTGAGACTGGATAAAAGTAAAACAGAGACAGACAGACTTCTTTTATGCTGGTGGGTACAAGAGAGTGAACTTTTACAGCACATAGAAATGGTGTGTGGGCAACAAGATAATGATGCAGTCTAGTGCTCTGGTGCCCATGGCTGTGCCTTCAGGAGGTCTGGAAGAGAAGATCACTCTGACATTTCAAAGGTATGTTTGTTATCCTAGATGCACAAAGACAAGAGACAAGTTTCAAAGTTAAAGATTGATCTTTGTCAAGGAAACTACATGCCTAGGGCGTGATTACCCACTAGGACCTGCTTTTAGTTAGGAATTTTTAAATCAGACCACCCTGTATGGTTACTTTGGCCTCTGGGTTTGGAAGGCCCACCATGCGGGCCTCCCTTGAGTGTGTCAGGTTTAGTATTTTTCATCCACATGGTTTTAAAATATAAAGTTTTTTCCTTTCTTCCACAGTCTTTCTCACTTATTATGGTATTTATTATTTGCTATGAATGTTGTTCTAAGTAAAGAAAATTTAAAATGTTAAATTATTAGCATGAATTGTATTATTCCTCTTTATATTGTACAATGCTAATTTTCAATGCAAATATGAGCATTTAACTCATATGTGCAATCACCAAGATTACATAATTTGTATTCCATAGCTTGTACATGTATATGTATTTCCTTCTTAGCAGAACAGTGCAAACTCCACACAAAACTAACTCAACTGTTTTATTTCACTTCTTAACACATGCATATTCTGCCAAGAAGCTTTACCTTCAGTTTACTGATGAATAAGAATGGACTGAAAGGAATAAGAACTGTGGGTTGTCCTGTTCATTCTGTCATCATTTTCAGTGTAAATGGTTGGCTACAATAGGGAAGCATGTTTCTTAGAAAACCATTACCTTCATTTTGTGTTTGAAGCAAGTTCAGGTCAAATGGAGAGTGCTGCCCCTCTAGAGTATCAGTGCCTCCATTTGCTCAGTTGTAAACATAACAAACATGCTCCCCTTTTACTGGCTTCGAATCTTGCTGAACTCCCACACATGGTGGGTCCATCAGAATTCTGTGTTCATGGGGCATGGCCGATGTTATATTCGAATGTACTCCAAAGAATGACAGACATACATATTGGGCATGTCTCTTCTGCGTACACTCATGTTCCTTTGTCTCATTGGACTTCACATACAGAAACACAAGTTCAAAGATAAAATTATTAAGAATTTTAAGATGGCAAAGCATATCATTAAACCAAGCACAAGCTCTTGATTGTGGGTGACTGTGTGACTACACAGATCACACACCCATGAAGCTGACCCAGGTTGTCTAGTATTGTTTCAATTTTTAGTTTTTACCTAGTGAGAGACTGGCCAGGAGTAGCATGCATGCCTTCCTTCGTTCATAGGTATTTTTTAGATATCTGCCGTGTGCCAGTTACTATCATATGAGGCACTGAGACATACCAGAGTGAAAAAGGCAAGACATGGCCTCAGTGTCAATAGTACATGTGACCTAGTAAGAAAAACACTTTTTAAATTACACAATTAATATTTAAATTACAATTATGATGGGGGCTACAAACAGAACTTCAGGCAGGGTAAGAAGACTTACAGTGGGTATTAAGGAAAGGGATCCCTGAGGAAATGGAATTTTAGGCTAAGAATAAGTAGGAGTTGTAAGGTGAAGTTCTAGGCTGAGGGAAGGAACAGTGTATGCAAAAGGCCTTGAGTTGGGAAGGAGCTTTGCTCAGACAAAGAAAAAACCTACACAACTGGAGCACAGAGGATAAGCAGGAGACATGCAAGTGGCCTGGGGAGCTTGATTTGTGTATCCCTTTTCCCCTACCTTTCTCCTTTACTCCCCAATACCAATGCTGATCAAGAATACAAAAGATGAAAAGGATCCTTTGTTCTTTAGCAAGTCCAAGATGTGGTGTTACATGCTTAGCTTTCTTGAATGGAATACTTTGTGGACCTTGGGCCCAGACCACATACTTGTTACCCACCAAAGTCCATTTGAATCAATTTTTGTAATAGCTGCTTACATATACTGAAATAAATCCAACTTGATGCACATAGATAACATTATTAATAAATAGAAAGAACACAGCATAGTATTATCGCTAAGATCGTAGGCCCTATTTTAAAAATACAAGATCAAGACCCTAAAGGAAAACACCGATAAATTTAACTTCATTAAAAATGTAAACTTCCTCACTGGAAAAAATTTTCAAAAAGAACAAGTACCAACTGGTACTGCATCCAGCCTGAAGTGTGCCATTAAAAGAAAAAATTTGAAACTCATGATAGATAATAAACCTATTTCATATGCACAGAGCTCTTACAAATCAATAAGGAAAAGTTCAGTTATTCATACCAGAAAAAAACATACTTTATGTATTTATTAGAAAGGGGCAAGTTTAAAACAGCAAGATGCTATTTTCCACTTACTGGATTAGCAAAGATGAGTTTATAATACATAGTAATGGTGAGAACATGGGGAATAGGAATTTTCAGAGTGTTAGGTAAAAATGTAAATTCTTGCAACCTCTCTGGCCTTATCTATCCAAACTTAAGTGTACATTACCCTTTGACTGTTCTAGATATTTGTCTTACAGATACATTTGTATGTGCTTGCATTGGCTCAGGTAGCAGAATGTTTATTGCATCAATATTTGCAATAGCAAAATATTTAAAACACAACTCAAATGAGTTTCATTGAGAGAGTGGGTAAACAAATTTTGTGACATTCATTCTATGCAATTTTTTTTAAAGTTATTTATGTGCCAATGAGACAAAAGACCTTCAAATATGTTAAATGAGAGGGGAAGCCATGGTACATAACAGTGTAACATATAATTCTCTGCTTTAAAAAAGGGGGGAGAAAAGGCATGTACATATAAATGCTTGTAAACACCTAGAATATTTCTCACAATTAAAAATGATATCTTCTGAAAAGAGAAACTAGGAGTCTGGAGTAGAAGAGGAACTTATTTTTTAATATGTACTTTTTTGTACTATGTTGCCCTTTCAAGATAGATAGGATGTAGTTCCATAGTGTAGCAGTTAGCACATCTTCTTTACATGCAGAAAGTCCTGGGTTCGCCTCCCTGTGGAGCCACGGTCCATGGTCCATGGCCATGCCATCCTGAACAAGCCCAATGTCTGATCTCGGAAGCTAGGCAGCGTTGGGCCTCGTTAGTAGTTGGATGGGAGACTACCTAGGAAGACAAGGCATAAATAATAATAAATAATTTTAAATAAATAAAAAGATATATAAGTAAGTAAATAGTAAGAACACGAGCTCCCGCATTTTTATTAGCTGAGTAACCTTAGGAGGTTTTTAACCCTCTAATCCTGTTTCTACATCTATAAAATAAGGCTAATAACTTTCTTTTGTATGACCGCCATAAAAATTAGATAATATATGGAAAATACCTACTATAGTACCTGTCCCCAAAATAGTAGCTTTTGAGGCAAAGAGCCAGACCAGAAGTAACTTCAGAAGTAACTGCAGACAAATTATGTGACCCCCGTGACCTGGTTACCAGATGATTGATTACTAGGGCATCTTACTCTGAGTTTCTCTATATTTTTGAAACCTGTTCCTTGCTAGTTCCAGCTCCTAAGACAGGAGGATTGGAGGATATTAGGAGCTTCTGGGAATAGGTGCTTTGATCCCCTCCAAATTCCATATTCAACCTTAAGATTAGAGCACTGGATGTGGAAAAATGGGTGTGGCTGTGTCTACAGAGTCCTCTCTTGTTTCTTTCTCATCACAGAGTTGCGGTTGAAAAAAATATATATAGTGACCGGGGGAAGGGTTTGGAAATGGAACTCTGGAGGAACATTTTCAAAGTATTAGTAGCAAGGAAAGGCATGATTGCTAAAGAAATGGCCTCCTCAGTTTCATAAGATAGATGCTTTCTTCTGTGGGTGTTAGCAGAGGGCTTCATGGAAGCTAGAGAAGGAAATGCTGGTCATTGTGTTCCAGGAGCCACCATATCTGGACAGTACTATCTGTCTGTGGTCCTTGGGTCTGTGCTGTGCTTTTGTACTGAAGGGGTCTGGAATCTATACTTGAGCCTGATGGTAATAGGGAGCAGCAGCTCCAAAGACAGTGCAGTGAAGGGTCAGAGGTGAGTGAGAACTCCAAAGAGAAGCCTATCTCAGTACAGCTGCCCCTCCCACCATCTCCAGCCTGAGAAGGTCGTGCATTATCTTCTTAAGGGAATGTGAGAACTCCTCAGATAGGAGAAAGCAGTTTGGTCTTTCTTGGAAATGTTGACATAGTAGACACATGGTCATGACTTTTTCTCTCATACAGGTGCTGAGGGATGTCCTCAAGGATCTCTACCACCTGCTGAAGCACGTAGTGCATTTGGAGCCCGATGACGTGGCCAAAGTCCATGCCCAGCTGGCCTTGGAAGAGCTAGATGAAATAATGAGAAATTTCCTGTTCCCACCACAGAAGCTGGAGAAAAAGATCGTGGTCCTGCCATAGACCTAGCTGGCTCAAAGGACACTGAGGAAGCAGAGAGGAACCAAGCAACCAGAACAGTGCCAAAGCCTTCCAGCAGGTGGCCCCACTACCTCTTTGATGCTGGCAATATGGCTGACCCTGGAAGTGGCTTTATGTCTCTGGTCATTTGTGTCTTCAGGCTGACCTTCCTAAAGCATCTCTCTAGCCATCCTGCATCCAACCTAAAGTGTGTGCCATTAAAAGAAAAAGATTTAAAATCTCATTAATCTATCCTGTAGCATTTAGAGAAAAATATCTACCTGATGGAAGTATATTTTTAAAAGAAATGATGGAATTTGGTTAATTGGCCATTTTTTTCTTGCAACTAGAGTAGAAGAGGTTGACCAACTGTCTGTGACATGTTTTGATAGTCTTTCTTGGTGAGAGTGTTCTTCCCTGTGATAATGAGCAGCAGCCAGAGCTAGTAGTCATCCTTGTCTGCTCAAGAGGCATTTCAGAGTATGAAAATGCAGCTGGAGGTTGAGAGGGGAAGAAAATTGTTATTGAAACATGCAGAATGGAATAAAATTAGCCTGGCTGGAAAGACAAATAGGTCTGAATGTGGTCCTATGCTATCGAGATGGAAAGCTATGGCATTGAGGAGGATTTGATCTCCAGAAAAGAGAATCAAGCTGATTGCATCTTCCAGAGAAGAAGGGTAAGCCTTGTGTTTGTCTTCCCAGGCCATGTTCACCCTCTCTGCTACTGTTTGTACAGAGTTGTCCTGATTATAGAAGAAAAAGCCACAAACGTCTCAGATGAGAGTTTATATCCTGCATTCGGCCCTCTGCTCCTTTAGGAAGATGAATGCTTAGACAATAGGTTAGTACTGTATGTGTGCTGGAAAGTACGCTGTATATTGGTGACCTCATGCCAGGTTTATTTTTTGAAGTCACTTGAGATGTAGCACTGTGGACTCTTCTTTATTTATATGTTTTGGCCGCTAAAATTTGGTTGCAGCTAAAAGACAAAAAGGAGAAGTTCCTGTTTCTGATAAGCCCTCCCTGTTGTCAGCACTTTAACAAGGCTGACCCAAAGCTCCTTGATCTGTCCTCAGCTTTGCAGGGCTAGGTACAGAATTTCATCCCCACTCTCTGGGGCAACCAGGCCCAGCGGGACTAAAACACGATTTCCCAAAACTCTCAGGTGACTGAGGGATCCGTATACAGCATGCCCATTTGCTGGTTAACCACAGGCTATTTCTCTCTGTCCAGACTACAGACATGGTTCTTAGCTTAGAACCTTTGTGGTGAGCATCCTTTTAAAGAGGTCAACTTACAGATGGTTAGAAATCTCAAATTAGCTTAGTGAGCAAAATATTAGAACAAAGGCAGTGAGATGTTTTTAAGAAATATTTTCATTCAGCTAGGGTAGCTGGATTTATTTCCATTCTCCAAATCAAGGCTGTCTAGAAACTCAGGACTGGAGCTTTCAAAATAGGATAGAATCTCCTTTGGGCCAACTGGATATACACTTATTTCTTGGCTTTTCTTTCACTAGACTTCATACAGCCCATTTCATATAATCAGATTGACTATGTCAGATGATTGGTTTAACTTACAACTTTATTTGCATTATATGCATTTCAGTTCTGAGGACACATTCTAACTGATCACCTTGATTAGACTAAGAAATTCTGTAGTCAAAGAACCTAGTCTCATAGGAAATGTCTCACAAAACATTCTCGTCCTTACATCTCCACTTATAAATTGCCTCTTAATTTGACTTTGTGGCAAGTAGCCAAAAGCATCTGTTCTTTATTGATTTGGGTGGATTCAGTTTCAGAGGGACCTTTTTTGACTTCGTTTTGAAATTCAAGGGGGAAAATACCTTAATGTAGCCCTCCTAAAGATGACCAAAATATGGAAAGTTTCTAAATTATTAAATAATTCTTCTCAGTGTGTGTGTGTGTGTGTGTGTGTGTGTATCCATCTATCCATCCATCTTTGGGAAAGAGTATGAGACTTGAGAACACTCAGATAGTAAAAACACAGAACTGAAAAAAAGAAGTCACAGAACTGCAGGGGCAGATGGCAGGAGCAATTGTGACACTTTCCTGCACTGGCCTGTGAGGTGTCTGGCTCTGCATGATAACAACACAGTTGTGCTTGCTTCCTACCTCTGCCTCTCCCTTCATTTCTCTCACCGAAGTTCTCCTGGCCTCTCACCTTCAGTGTCCTCCATTGCCCAGTGGTCTGTCACCCAGACTCCCCTCGATCATTCGCCTGCTCTTTTACTTTCTTTCCCTTCCTGGCTTCTTCCTCTTCTTTCCAGGCCTGCTGTCCATGGCTCCCTTGGCCTACAGAGGATGGCCTTGTAGCAAGAGATGTGCAGGAAGCCCAAAGCTATGGTTGCACCTGAATCCCCAGCTTTGTGCCCAAGAGTCAACCGCTTGTTCAGGTTAGACTTCCTGGACATTCTGGAGAGTTTCCCTCTTTGCTGTGTTGTTCTTTCTCCCTGGCACAAATGTGCCCTTCAGTGAGTCCTCTGTCATGTAGTCAGAAATCTCTTTCACTTTGCTCCTTATCATCTCTCCATACACATAATTTTTCCATATTTCCCAATATTCTTCTCCTTCATGCTTCTTCTCCATTCCTTTACTTTCCTATGGCTCTGCCCACCTATCCACGTATAAAGGCTGAGGTGCCAGGAGCTGGAGGATAAGAAGCAAATCACAGACAACAGTGACAACAACTTATTGAGCACTTACTGTGCGCCAGATATTACACCAGCCACTGAGAACACACAGTGGACAAAACAGACAAAACCCTTACCCTCAGGGAAGCTGAATTTATAGTGGAAAGACACAGGTAACGACTAAGATAACTAATAGAAGAGACAGAATGTCAAATGGGGTTAAATGCTATAGAGAAAAATAAAGTCAGGAAGGGAGTTGAGAAGTATTTGAGGGCAGGACCTATAAGTTTAGGTAACTTCTCCAGAGAAGGCCTCACTGAGAAGTTGACATTTGAGTAAAGATCAGAAGGAGGTAAAGGAGCAACCATGAAGTTGTTTGGGCGAAGAGCATTCTAGGCAGAGGGAACAGAAGTGCAAAGGCCCGGAGGTAAGAGGGTGCCTGACAGGTTTGAGAAAGAGCCGAGAGACTAGTGTGGCTGGAGCAAAGTGAGCGAGAGGAAAGTGAAGAGGAGGACAGGGAGGTGATGTGCCCGATCACATCAAGCCTTTTGGACCATTCTGAGCAAGGGGGCAGCTGCAGACCCATTTCTTCCAGAAGCCCCTTCAGCTTGTTTTTGCAAAGTGCTTTGAGGTCGAGATGATAAATGCTGTAATGGGAAATACGTGTAACCAAAAGGAACTGCAAACCTAGCCACATTTTTTCATCTCAATCAAAATGAAGCAGTGCGCTCCATCCCTTTTCACTACCTCCTCTTCTCTGGCAACAGCAGTTTCTCCTCATTGGCCCAAGAAGAAAAAGAAAAGCAAATGTGTTGATTTACCTTAGGGCTACCCCCTCTGCTCTGTCCCTTTGTCTGTGAGAGGATGAGTGAATGGAGCATTGCCTGCCACCTGCCTGTGACTCTCACCAGCAGTCCACTGAAGTGGAAGGATGACTAACATATCTGAAAGTTGATCAGTTGGTAGGAATGAGTAGAGGGATAATTTTCATGTGACTTGTACAAAACCAGATTGGCATCTGCAGTCCTTTTGCACAGAAATCCAAAATGTCAGCTGGAATTTCAGTGGCAGGGGAGAGAGTTAGGAACGGAGCTGAGTTCAGGGTGGGGGCTGTGAGAGGTAGCTACTATTCCTGGACCATGGAGGGTATTCTTCCCCAGGCTTCCCCTGTTCAGCAGTCATGACCTCAGAACGCCCGCTGTATCCTCCAACAAATTCTGCAGCCACAGGCATTCTGCAGTCACATGCAGCAGCCTCACTGCAGTGTGCAGCACCTCTGACTTCCATGCGCCACTCTGCTTGGAACAGAGAGGCTCCTTGGGGGTTGGGGAGTTGTCTTGAATCTGGCTGCTGCTCCTTCCCCTACTGGCAGATCGCAGGGCTGTGGCTCCGCATGCCTCTGCACGCTGGCAAGTGAGGAGGGAGTGCAGACCCTCACGTCAGCTTTGGAAGGGGCTGTGCCTTCCAAAAGGAAGGTACGTCTCCTCTGGTCCCTCCTCCAGATGACCCTCTGTAGTCCCTGTGGGGCACAGAATAGCATCATCAGTTTCTCTGTGTTTCCCTTAGTTTTGAAAGTCGTTTTTCATCCATAAGTTTGTCTGATTCTCATAACATTGTTTATAAGGGAAGCAAGCTATTGTTATTACCCTTTGGTAGGATTTGGCCCCGAGTCTCCTGGGTCCCAGGCAGACTCTTTTGAACATCTGCTGAATACTGTGGAGTCTCTCTGCCCAAAATTAGTATAGAAACAACGGCCTTTCAAGTAGAGCCCAGTTAGAGAAGCACCCTCAGGGGCTCATATACACACATGAGCCCCGGCATTTGGGTCCCATGATGAAGTCGGTTCCTCTCACGCATGATGAGGGTGCCGATCAGAACCCCATTGCTGGCCTCTGCCCTCTGAGAGTGTGAGGATTAGAAGCCCTCGGGTATGGATGCCCTGACTATATGTGTGTGCACGTGTTTTCTGATTACATACATTACATAATTATAACAAATTTAATAATAACAAAGAAAAATTCCCACAACTTCAGCTCCACTCCTACTCCAAGATCACCACTGACAGACATTCCCTCCAGATCTCTTCCCTTTTTTCACCCTTTTCCCAAATGAATACTAACAGACATCACTGCTTTCAACAACAAAAACGCAATTGTTACCAAAATGTGTTACACACACACACACACACACACACACACACACATTTGTTTATTTATTTTTAGTTATATATACCTTGGAGATAGTCTCCTGTCAGTACTTACAGATCCCTTTCTTTTGTGATGGTGGCATGTCTTCTGTTGCACAAGTGAGCTATAGCTGGTTTGAGCATTTGTTACTTGATGGTCAGTAGAGCTATTTCTAATTTCCAATGATTCTAAAGTGATTCTTAAGCATAACTCTGCATACGGAAGCATTCCTATAGGATATGTCCTAAGATGTTGGAATGCTGGATCAAAAGCTCTGAGCATTTTATATGTTACTATCAAAATGTTCACCAGAAAGTTTGTGCTGATCTACATTCCCCCATCCTCAGCTGATATTGCTTTAAAATCCATGAAATGCAGGTTCAGTCTCTACAGTGAAATGTTAACACCATTCTCTAAATAACTCAGGAAGTCTTCAGGGACCAGAGTTTTCCATGTACCAAAACCACCAGTACGAGCACAGTAACATGTTTTGTAGGTACACTTACCAGCAGCCATATCCAACTAAAAGTACTAGTTGGCGACTTACAAGTATGCACCTGGAAAGAAATCCTGAACCCTTGCAAACCCATTAACAAGAGCTTTTACCAGACTCTGGGCTCTGAGACTCTGTCCTGAGTGTTAAGTTATGCCTTCTCATGGAGGTTGGAGTGTCCCCAGGATAGTGAGCACAGTTCCCAAACCAGACTCAGGACATAGGGTCCGATGGCCCCTCAAAGTATCAGTTCATCCTGTTAAACCCGGGTTGCATGATTGCAGTAGCTCTACATCATTGGACGTAATAATCAGTTAACATCATAAAGAGCTTATTCTGCGACATATATTAATTCACTAAATCCTCACATTGGGTCTGTGAGGTAGGTATTATTAGAATCCCTATTTTTACAGATGGGAAAACTGAGACACACAAGAGACTAATTACTTGCTCCAGATTACATAGCTAGTAAGAAGTAGCCAAACCAGTATTTGGACCCAGGCTGTCTGGCTCCCAAGGCTGGGCTTTTAGTCACTGTGCTTTGTTGCTACCCAATTGATACTAGATTTCTATCTAGTAAAAACTTAATATAAGTAGTTCCCCTGTGCTGTTTAAATGGACAACTTATGTAAAGTTAAACTTCAGCCCTGGTCCCCTACAGATAGTGTCCTTGTATATCAAAACCCAACCTCAAACACCAGAATTTATTATATGTCTTATGTTTGACCTTGTAGTTTGCCCAGCAATTGGAGTTGAGATTGACTAAAGTTCACTAGCCCACCTGCTCCTTTGATAGCTTTCGTAAACTGCTTATTGAAAGGCTTGTTCTTCTTTCTGGAGGTAGCTAAGGTAGTAGACACCTTAGACTGCCTTCCTGGGAGTGGAGGAGGCAGACAGCCACATTGTGTGTGTGTCATAGAAAATGTAGCAATTCTTCCCATGAACTCCAGTCAGAGCCCAGAAATGTCCCCTTTTGTTTTTGTTTGTTTTATCCTGTCATCCTCTATAAGCAGGGTTTCAGTTCTCAGATTTCATATTCAGAATTATAATGATAAATAATTTTCAACTGTTATTTCTTGCATATTTCCCTCACATATATAAATTAATAGCTCTGTTCCATACCATTCCTTGAGAAAAAAAATGAGACTAGAATTAATGGTTCTCATTTATAGAAGGAAAAATAAAGTTCATAGAGGTTAAGATCTTACAAATGAGTAGAGTAGGAAAAAGGGGGAGATGTGAGTGCACTTGTCCAGAGTCTCTATAACTTGAACAAGCTACCCCTCCCCCCCCACACACAAATACAACCTTTATTAGACCACTTACCACTTTCATATATTCAAAACCTATGGTGACTATATCAATCCTAGGGAAGGGCCATCCTGAAAATAGGCCGCCTCCACAAAAAGAATAGTAGTGCTGATGCTTCAAAGAGTTTGGGAGGTTGACTACCCCCCACTCTCCAAAGAAACTATTATCAGTGTTGTTCAGAGACTACAAAAAGCAAGGCTCTAGCCTCAGCCATGTGGGTATATTTCTATGTGGCCAAAGCCAGGACCACAGGAGAGAGAGTCGTAGGAACCCCATGCCCCCAAAGAGAGTGGCTCAGGCCCACTACCCCAACCTATCCTATGAGTAGGAAGAGCCCCCAAAGTACAGAAATTCTGTTGTTTAGAAAACAAAAGCTAATTCAAGTCTTTTGTGGCCACTCTGTCCTACCACTGACAAGGGCTAGCTGGTTCTTCTCCAGTTCTCCTGGACAAAGCACCTTTGCCAACGAAAAGATTGTATCCAGTTCCAGCTAGATTGCGAAGGTCTGCGGACTGACCTGGCCCATGTACTCCTGTCCAGCTCAGTGTTCTCCTTGGCTTTCCCTCCTAATTTTCAGTTCAATCAGCATCCTTTTTCCTTTTCCTTTTTTTCCTTCTGGCTCCTTATTTTTTAAGGTCAGTTAATTCAAACAGATGTGACAGAGAAGGCACTAGAGGAAGATGGATAGACACTCGTATACTCTAGAGCTCACCTCCTGGATTGGCTGGCTCTCTGCTGTCCCCCCAGTGCCAAAAATGCATTTGCACATCTCAGCTGAGATGAATCTTCAAGATGTGTTTTCTGTGCTGGATACATAATAGAATCACCCCCTAGAGAGTTTTTTAAAAAAATACTCAGAAACACAACTCAAGCCTGGGGCTCTGACTAAATTGACCCAGGATAGGGTCCGGGCATTAGTGTTTTTTTAAAAAGTTCCCCAGGTTTTAAAAGTCTAATGTGCAGCAGCCAGACATGAGAACCACTGCATTAGCTTACCAGGTGAGAAAAGAAGGTGTGTTTGTGTTGGGGAAGAGGGGTCCTAGCAAAAAAATTCTGATAGTAGAACATACTTTGGGGGCATCCTTGGCCACAAAAGAGCTGATAAGAACTCCCCCTACCTTTGGCTCTTCTATAATTGCTTTATGGAGGATCCAGCTTTGGACCTCCTTTGTGACAGTGACTGACAATGTCTTTTAATCAAGAAAAAGGACATAAAGCCAAAGCACCAGCACCTTTAGGAACTGTGGTTGATGTTACTGTAACAAGAGCCAAGTGAATTGGAATAAGGTTACCTTAAGCGATTTGTTCCCCTGACTGTGGACTGGGATTGTGTTCTACTAAGGTTTGGAAAAGTGCATACACCTGTGTAATGAGCAAGCATGTGTGTGTCCATTGATGACAGTTATGTGCACTGCGGGAGTGGGCATGCACACGGGTACTTGTGTAGGGATAGGTTTTCAACACCCAGAGGAGAGAACTCCCTGGGGCTCCCTTGGGCAGTAGTCTTGGGAATGCCCTTTTCAGGGTACTCCTAGAGCCCACATGTATGTGCGCCTCTCTCCTTTACCCAGAATCACTGTGATCCCAGGTGAGGGGGTGAATATGGGTGGACACCAGTTGGGGTTTGCCAGGCAAATCATGTTCCCTGGCTATGTTGCCAAGAGGAAGGGGATCTTTTTTCTAATTCACTCAAAGGTGCTAGATGAGCTAACACATACTCTACAGCTCTACATACTCCCCGCTTCCCTTCAAAATTCTCTCAAAGGAACAGTGGAAGGGACTTAAATAAAGTAAATTACGTGAGTTTTGACTACCACTTATGTTATCTTTTATCCTGGCCTTCCCAACTTTACTTTCTTTGTAGACTGAAGTTGCCAAACCTTTTTCACATGAACACATGTTTGAACGAGGCTCCACCCTCCTCCAGCCCCAGCTTAGAAGGAAATTCTGTGAACTCACAAGTCATATAATTTCAAAATACCTTTTCATTACAAAATTATTATACTTATTAATAGAAAATTCGGAGACTATAGAGAAAAAGGCAAAGAGAAAATAATCCATTGTTCCATCGCCCAGACAAATCTGATCTGAATATCAGGATGAATTTCTCTCACCTTTTAATTCATAGGATTTAAAAGCAAATGTAAATGTAGTCATACATAACCATTTTGTACCCTGCCTTTTTTTTTTTACTAAACATTGCATTATAAATATTTTTGCATATTCCTACATTCTCTTTGTGAACATAGTTTTTAGTAGCTGTACTATATTCCATCAAGAAGATTGAAAGTTGTCTGGATTTTTTTTTTTTTTTTTCATTTGCCTAGGGGAGGGAGAGAGAGGAAAGATGGCTGGGAAGAACTTTTTCTGTTCAGGATTCCAAGAAAAGCATCTCCAGGTCTGGTTGGATATTCGGTTATCGTTCTTATGTGCCCTCCTAAGCCTAAACTTTGAGCCAGCATAAAAGAAACTGGTCCTTACTAGGGGCTGCCTGCTGTGCTGTGACCAGAGCAGGGGCTCCTTAATTTGAAAAGGAAATGATTCTTCCACCCAAAGGGGTGGGGTGGGGTGGGGACTGTGCAGTTAAAATCTCACCATTGTAACTGCAAGGACAAAAAAGTCCTTACACTTGCTTCTTCAAATATAGCCCCTAGAAATGGGACTGATTACAGAGTACTTGTCAGTAAGAGGGCAAAGTTATGAAAGGATAACTTTGTTTGGTAGTAGCTGCCTTGCTGTAGTCAAGGCACACGCTTTCCACTTTGAATTATGTATTAACTAGTATTGCAGATTAAGCTGCCTTGAAGAGAAAGCCCTTATTTAGTCAGCTGGGGGACATAACCTGCTTCTCTTTGGAGACCAGTTTAAGTTCACCTTCCTGAACTTCAAGAGGTTTTGATTGTGGCCAGCCCAGGGGAAGTTGATGGGATGAAGCCTGGACTGACAGGGGGAGACCTGGTAGCTTGGCTGCCATCCCCCATTCTGCTTCGCTTCACTAGAAGCTATGGGCTGGATGCCATGGAGTAGCACTAAAGGGTGAGGGGTCAGCCTATGGAGCTAGAATTTCCCTTCTCCCCTCCCCTGCCCAGTCACACACTAGGAGATGAGATGAGCAGAGCAGAGCAGAACAGCACCTGGTTGCTGGCAGGGTTGTCCTGCAGCTTCAAGCACCAGTGATGACAAGAGAGATTGAATCGTAGACTCGTATTGGTGCAAGGTATTCGAAAGGTGGAAGGTGGAATCTTTGTAGAGCTGTCAGCTTCCATTACCTCAAACCCTCCAAAGCTTTAAGAATGGCCCTTTCAGCTTTCCAAACCGTAGTAGTCTCTTTCTCTTGATTCCACCTCTACCCTCACCTGTCTGCCCCCACCTCCACCACCTGCCCCACATCTACCTCCTAGAGGCAGCACCACTGCCTTCTCATCCCTCTGTTGTGGCTTATCTGCCTCCTGACAAGTCTCCTATACCCCATTCCTGGTCCTTACCCCAACATACCACTAACTCGGCTGTCACTGAACAATATTTTCCATCTATTACTACCTTGCTCAGACATCTTCAGGAGTTCTCCTTCACCTACTGGATAAAATCTAAAGTCCTCATTCAGTTATTCATGGCCTTCCAGAATCTGTCCCTAGCATCTTCCTCAGCAGCTAGAATTTCTCTCAGGTACCTCTTAAATAGCAAGTTCTCTCTCTAGTGAAAACTTCTTGTTTTATCCAGGCCTCTCATCACTGTGCTTTGAAACACCCCTCACTAATTTCTCTACCCACTCTTGTTTTTAAGCTATTTTTCTCATCTAGAATGCTTACCTTTCTTTGTGGTCAGTTCAAGTTCATGAAACTGTCAAGCCCATTCCATTCCATGAAGATCTCTTTCCTGAAATCCTCAAACTTTTCTAGTTAGATTCTCTCATCAACATGTATAAACTGCCTTGTATGGTGACTTAATTGTTTAAGTGTATTTGTCCTCAAATTGGGTAACCATCTGGATGACAAGGACCAGCCTTAGAATTCCTAGTGTCAGACCATTCTCTGCTCAGAGTAGGTCTTCAGTATTTGTTAAACAAATGTTGAAATGAAGCACAAATCTTCTATGACTGAGCCAAGTAGGGGAGGCCTAGCCTCTGGAACCTGAGTGCAAGCCAATTCAGCAATATCTGAATTCATGTTTTTAAATGATTGGGCATGAAATTAGTTTTATTTCTAAATCCCTAGTGGTAAGCAGAGATAAAGTTGAGCTTTATTTTATATATATATTCCTTAAAGATTTTCCTACCCAACTCCTCCTGCAGAGATGAATGCAAATAGGGCACGGGGCAACCGGATGTTAATCACAGGCAGACACCTCCCACCCCCTGCATATAGGACAAAAAGGTAAAGGAAGACTCTCCTAGCTGCTTGACAGCACCAGATGGCTGGCCCTGCAGACCAGAAAAAAAGAACTTGCTCCCTTGGGCAAGCCAATTGGTATGGGCAGAGTATCTTCTTATGATGTTGCATATGAACCCACTGTCCTAAAACATAGGACTTTTTAATTGTCTAGTGAGGTTGTGCTCTACCACCTGTAACACTCCCTAGAGCCAGCTGACTGAGATAGGCAATAAGCCTGTGGGACAAAGTTGGAACCTTCAGAATTAACTAGGCATGAGATGCTCCTGGAGCAGCCCCAGGCAACTTGCACCCAAGAAGACACATTGCTGTTGCCCTGAGGGCAGACCTCATCTTTCCGAACTGGTTGCTCTGTCCCTTGCCCTTTTGGACAGGTCAGTTAAGCAACCAGTTGGCTGGATATAACTCAGACACATTTTGCCTGGCCTGTGGAGTGTTTTTGTTTCTTTGACATTTGAATTAGCTTTCAGTGCTTAAAAATTAGGAGAGTTTACATAAAAATCTGGATTTCTGGCTTCTCTTGACAACAGAACACCTGGCCATGCTGGGCCCTTCCTCTCACAGGGACACCTCCTTTAAGTGGGGTGTTTCACCAAACAGAGACTCATGGGCAAGGACAATAGACTAGTAGTTACGAGGGGAGGGGGAAGGGGAGAAAGATGGGGAAAGGAGGTCAAATATGTGGTGACAGAAAGAAATCTAACTATGAGAAGTGAACACACAGTGTAAATATATATGCCTTAATGTTAAAGTGTACAGCTGAAACTTATTGTATTTCATTAACCAATGTTACCATAAAAAATAATTTAATAAAAGATAGATAGATAGATAGATAGATAGATAGATAGATAGATAGATAAATGGGATATTCACTCCCTAGCAGGCTGAGGCACTCATTTTTGTCTCTTCTAGCCCCTGCTTGTTTTCCCTAAGTCTAAAATATTGCAGATTGCAAATTTGGATGGGAGGTAGGATCAGATAGCTAATCTCTGGTAACTCCAGGCTTTGTGGATCTGGAGGAGGCGGCCCAGGGCTTTGGGAGACTGGTAATGCAGTCAAGACAAGGCATTTGTCATTAACACTGATCTCTGAACTTCCTGTCACCCAAGTGTCACATACAGGAAGGACGGGCATATAGAATCCACAGCATTGGCAAACTAATGCCATTCTGGTTGAGGTTAACTGGAGCTAACTTTTACTGAGCACTTAGTCTCAGCCAATCTCTTCGATCCTTGTAACAACCCTGTAAAGGAGATACTCCAGCCCATTTCTGGGATGAAGATACTGAAGTTGGTGCCACACAGCTGGTGGCAGAACTGATTGTCTGCCTCCAGAGACTCTTCTTAACCAGGGACTTCTCTCTCTACCTGAGCATTATTAGCTCCTATTAGGGCCAATCTGAAGTTCAAAACACATCACCGTTGTGAATTCAATACTATTTTTAAAAAACATAATAATATTTAAATGATGTAGCACATTAGTGATGATTTTCTCAAGCAAAAACATGAAATGATTTGAATTCTGTAATGCAGGCTGGGAGTGGTGGAGTAGGGGTCTTTGCTTACCTAGTAGAGACAGAAATTACCAGAGTGAGGGTGGGTAGGCAAGTCCCTGAGCCCCTAAGACTTCTGAGAGGAGCAGTTTGTAGACTGCAAATCAGGTTTCTGTAAATTTGTGGCAGCTTGGAAAGAAACGATAGAATTATCTCAGGTGTGCTTGAAGGACATGTAAATTTATTTTTTACTAGTTTGTATAATGTAAAGTTTTTCCAAGGTTGAGAAACTCAGTGCATTCAGCTGGCTCTAAACTTCCTTCCTCTACTAACAACTTACTGCCTCTCCCCAACCCCACCCCACCTCACCTAAGTCTCCGCAGTCAGCTCGCGGGGGACCAGGAAACCACTGGCAATAAGGCCAGTCGGGAATTTAGGAAGTCGTGGGAAATAAAGGTGTAAAAAGGGGGAGGAAAAATTGGTTTTGGCTTTAAGACACTGGAACTTTCAAGGTTTCTGAAAGACCATATGCAGCTTTTGCAAACAGCCTTAAAGTCATCAGCGTCCCATTGCGGAATTCAGAGCTAAGCTTGTCATAATTGCTAACACCTTCTTTGACCAGTCTTTGGCAATTATTCTCTTCTGCATCCCCTTTTGCCGGCAGGAAGGTTCTGCTGTCTTGGTTTTCCCGCAGTACCCCATATAACAGTCCCTTTGCGTGCAGAAGTCTGGGGACGATTTCTACCCGCTCGCCCGCTTTGCAGGGTGAGTAGATTTCCAGGCTTAGAAATGGGAGTGGGGGGGGGGGTGGCACGGAGAATGACTATTCTGGAAGGCCCTTTGGGTTATTCTGAAAGTTAAAGATTCAGGTTCTAGGTTCAGCAAAATGACCGCCTCCCTCTGGGCAGCTGGCCCCGGGGCGAGCGCGGAAGAGCTCGGCCGTTGGCCGGGTTGGGGGAATCCAGTTAACCCAGACGCGGAGACTGCGAGTTCCTGCGAACAGGAGGAGCCGCGTCCACGCGGGACCCGGCGTCTCGCCGAACGCCGGCCGCGTGGAGCTCCCTCCGCCCGAGCTGGGAAGGGGGTGCTCCCTCGCTGCCCTCGGGGGAGCCCTCCCACTCTGCCCAACTTTCCCGGCCCCAGGGCCGGAGGAGGGCGCCTCTCCCGGCTCGGTACTTAAATGCGGCTCCGCGAGGCCGGCACTCGTCAGTCGGAGCGCGCGGCGGCGGCGGCTGCGGTGCACCCGGGAGCGAGGCGCGGCGGCGGCGAGGAGAGGGAGGAGGGGCATGGAGCCGCCGCGGGCCTGCTGAGCACCGGAGCGCGGGCAGCCGGCGGCACGGTGAGCCCGGGCCCCGCCGGCCGCTTCGGAGAGGCGGGCCATGTGGGGGTTGCGCAGAGGACGCGGGCGCTCAGTGCTCCAGGGATGCCCCGCTGCCCCCAACAGGGTCCCTGGGAGGTGCGGGCGCCGCGTCCAGTGCCGGGAGGCGGGCCGAGGGCTGCGGCATCTCCAGGCTTGCCAGTGGCGGGTCCTGCAGCCCCCTTCCCACTGACCCCTCCTCCCTTTCTTCCTCCATCCTCTCCAGTCTCTCCTCCCTTCCTCCCTTGCGGCTCCTGTTTTGTGAATGGATTAGGAGGCGGACGGTGGTGAGGGGCACAAGGCAGGCTAGCGACTCTCCCTCCCCCACGCCCGCCCGCGGGTTCGCACCTGTCCTGCCACCGAGATGCTCGGCGCCCGGGTTCCTGCGGGTCATCTGGGCCACGGCCGCACGTATCCGCGAGCCTGGGCTCCCCTACCCTTTCTGGCACGGAGGGGTTGGGAGGGCGGCCGGGAGCGAAGGAAAAAGCCCCCGCCCCGCTTATAAGTTTCCATGTCGCTGCGGGTGGGCCCGGCAGCAGGGCGCACCTGTCAGCTGGAGAGGCTGCAGACTGGGCAGCCCCGCAAAGTTTCGGGGGTAGATTGGCGGTGTGCGTCCTTGGTTGGGGGTTTTCTTCCGTCGTCTGTGTGTGTTTGTGTGGGAGGGCGGTCTTAGGGATCGCCCCTAACCCGGTGTCCTTGAAGCCGGGTGCGCATTAGCCTACAGGGGCCGAGATTTCGTGAATCCCTTCTGAGCGAGTGGGGCGAGGATGAGAGGCGGTCTGGGCTCCCCTCTGCTGGCTTGAGGTGACACGGCCTCCTTTCTGGGCAGGAGCACCTCAGCCAGAGCCCGCACCAGCGCTTGATTGTTCGTGAGGTCAACGGCTGCGGGACTTTCTTGGTCTTCGGCGGGGTAGGGGCTGAGGGGTAGTGCCTCCAATTCCTGCGCCGGGTGTAGGGGTCCCGCCCGGGAAAGGAGGGGGCCGGCGACACGGGGGTTGCCGCCTTTGTCTTCAGACACACTTTACCAAGGTGGCTGGTGCCCTGGAGAAATGAGCGGGGCATGGCCGGACTGATTCCTTGGGTTTTCCGTTCTTTCCCGGCTGGGTCGTGGGAAACCGGCACGTGGGTGTGGCCGGTACCGCCTTCACTAGAAGGCGAGGCTCAGGCGAGGGTGAGTAGCGTGGCGAGTGCCTTCATGGTTGCATTAACCTGGTGGGCACCGCCTCCTGCACCGCACAGAGGCGAGGCGGCAGCGCTCGGCAGGTTGCTCGGCTGGCCTCGGTGCCCCTTGCCCTTCCCCAGATCTCAAGTGGGCAGTGGTGCCCGCAGCGCCCCCTCGACATGTAAGCTTTAGAGGGGGACGGGGGCGCTCCTGGGCCGTGAGTGCAGGGTCTGGGGACTCCTGGGCCGCAGACGCGTGCCGGTGGGTGGGGGGGGGCGCAGGGAGGGCTGGGAGTCCTGCAGAGGAAGCACACGGCAGGCTCCTCGGGATGGCGGGGCAGAGCGCCCGGCGGCTGTGCTTCCCAGAAAGGAGAGGATGCCAACAGCACTTTCCAGACTGAAGCTGCTGGAATAGTGCTGGTGCCTGAATCTCAGGCTGATTTAGGCAGTGACTGCATGTTCCCTTGGCAAGGTGTGTTTGTGTTGGAGTGGGGCAGGGGTCCTAGAGTTGGAGCAGGCTTGAAAGTGAGACCTCATTGCAGGTGGTGGGTGGTGGTAAGGGTCTTCTCTAGAACAGGCATTCCTCCCCCTCCACAAACAGCCTTCCCACTTGGGTAGTCCCGGGCCGCTGGAAATGCTTCCATTTCCAGGGAAATGATTCACCTGAGACCTGTAGAGCAAGAAACCATTAGAGCCCTGGGTTAGAGAAGGTAGCAAGGATCAGAGAACTTGGGCAAGGTCAGGGAGCCACGAGGTGGTAGAGCCATGTCTCAAGCACAAGTCTTCTGGCACCTAGTCCTAGGCTCTCTTCATTAAAACACAGCTGTTTCCAACAGGGTTACTGCCCTGACTCAGTTGCAAATAAAATTTGGCAGCATTTGCAGGAGTGGCTGGACAGGGGGATGAGCAGAGATTCCATGCGGGCACTAGGACCAAGTGGATGGAGCTTCCCAGGCAGCTGCAGTGTGGCTGCAGTTCCCTCTGGTGCCCTGAGCACTGGGCTTCCAGGAGAGCTGTCCACACCCCAGCTCTCATTTCCTCTTTCTCTTGTCTGTCTTCCCCAGTTGCTTTCCCTTTCTTTCCAGCCTCTCAAGTAAATGAGAAATAGGTGAGAAAGCAGAGAACACGGGAAAACTTTCCCTTACTGGTTTTGCTGTTTCAAGAAAGGAAAGCTGTTTCCTTTTTTCCCCTGAAACCTCTTTGTTTCCTGTTGTTTCTTTGCTTTTCCTCCCCTACTTTTTTCATGGGCCTCATTGGTGGCTGTGCTTTACTGGCAAATATTTCCCTCCCAGAGTGCAGTCCCTTAGTGGGCACGGGCACAGCGCTGCCTCCCTGCCAGTCCTTCTCCTCTTCCCGCCCCTCCTGTGCTCAGGGGTGCCTCAGGCTCACCTCTTCTGATGCTTGCCTATAAGGCTTTGTGTCAGGCAGATCTCAGTTCTGCCATCCACCAGCTAGGTGTCATGTAGCTCTTTTTGGCTTTGGTTTGTCTAACAATTAATTAGAAATGCTACTTTAAGTGCTTTACATATGTAACCCATTTAACCCTCAAAGAGGCTACAATAGTGCTTCAATCACATTTTGCAGATGAATTAACTAAGGGACAGAAAGAACATAGTCACACAGATAGTAAATGGCAGGAATGGGATTTGAACCCCTATAGTCTGGCTTCTGAGCCTACAGTTTTATTCATGCTCAGTAGTAGAAATGGTTTATATTGGTGGGTCATTGCCTGTTCTGGGCCAAGCCCAGAGAACATGTCCCCACTCCCACTGACGGGAGATGCTGCCTCCTGCCTGACCCCACATCTCCTGCCTTCTCTCACCAGATGCCGGTGCAGCTGACAACAGCCCTGCGTGTGGTGGGCACCAGCCTGTTTGCTCTGGCAGTGCTGGGTGGCATTCTAGCAGCTTACGTGACAGGGTACCAGTTCATCCATACAGAAAAGCACTACCTGTCCTTTGGCCTGTACGGAGCCATCCTGGGCCTGCACCTGCTCATCCAGAGCCTATTTGCCTTCCTGGAGCACCGACACATGAGGCAGGCTGGCCGGCCACTGAAGCTGCCCTACCCACAGCGGCGTACAGTGGCGCTCTGCATTGCTGCATACCAGGAGGACCCCGACTACCTGCGCAAGTGTCTGCGCTCGGCCCAGCGCATCGCCTTCCCCAACCTCAAGGTGGTCATGGTGGTGGACGGCAATCGCCAGGAGGACTCTTACATGCTGGACATCTTCCATGAGGTGCTAGGTGGCACTGAGCAAGCTGGTTTCTTTGTGTGGCGCAGCAACTTCCATGAAGCGGGTGAGGGTGAGACGGAGGCTAGCCTTCAGGAGGGCATGGACCGTGTGCGGGACGTGGTGCAGGCCAGCACCTTCTCATGCATCATGCAGAAGTGGGGAGGCAAGCGAGAGGTTATGTACACAGCCTTCAAGGCCCTTGGCGATTCGGTGGACTATATTCAGGTAAGAGTGTCTCCTTGCGAGTGTGTGGATGTGTGGACATGTCTGGCCAGCAGGGCACACTATCCTCTAGGAGTTTCAGGTCCAGTTCAGATCCCTTGTGTCTTGTAACATCCCTCCAATGCACTTAAGAAGGCAATAGGCATAATGTTTCTGAATGGCAGTCCTGGGGTCAGAAAGACCTGAGATGGAATCCTGGGTCTGCTGTTACTCAGCTCTGTGACTTTGGGCAGATCTCTGGACTTGTGTCCTAATAATAATAGCAAAGCAATGAATAGCATTTACTTCATACCAGGCACTATTATAGGCACTTCATATGTATTAGTTCTTTTAACCTTTATAATACTCCTATCTCCACTCACAGAAGGTGAACCTGAAGCACCGAGAACCTAAGTAACTTGTCTAACGTCAATCAGCAGTAAGGTGCAAAGCCAGGATTTGAGCCCAGTCTGTCTTTCCTGCATCTGTTCTTATCCACTGTGCAGTACTGCTTGGCCACTGGCAACATGGGATGAGTCTTTTCATAAAGAAGTGTGGTGAAGAGCAAAAGACATCACGCTTGAAAGCACTCAAATATTGTTTTAGTTATGGGCCAAAAAGTCCTACTCTTCCCAATGTTCGTGTTTGGGAGGTGGAGGCACTCAGGTGTGAATCATCCTGCAGCTTGATTCTGCAGCAGTGTTGGCAGGGCCAGGACCCTGAATAGACCCTGCCTAGCTTCTGGGCAAAGGGGCCATTGACACTAGCCTGGAAATGTTAGTAGACTGAAAAGGTTAACATAGCTGCAAGTAACAAAACTTAAAGAAAACTGATTAAAGCTTCACACATTTCTGTACCAAATAGAAACTGAAACCCAAGACCCCAGCTTTCTGGTCCAGCATCCACACAGTCTGTTCTCGTTTCTGCCTTACTCTGTACTTGCCAAAGGGATTTGCTCATCGCTTGAATGAGTAGGTAGCCCACCTGTGTACTAACTCAGTCTTGCTGACAGCATGTTGAGTACTCCAATATTTAAATTTTCTTAATTGTACCTATCTAAAATTAGCTCACCAGGTTTTTTGTTTTAGGCTTTTTTGAAAGTTGCATCCTTGCAACTTTTCTGTCTTCCTAGGTCCAAGGACCTCCTCAGCATTGTAGGGAGGCATGGGAGGCAGTTCCTGATTATGTAGTTTCACTTAGGATCAAAGGGCCTTTGAATCTTTCCTGGGGAATGAGGTTTAGAAAAAGCCCATGAGCCCTGGCACATTCTCAAGCCACAGTGACTTTGTCATCCATTCCCTTGAAGCACAGGATCCCCCAAAATCTGTTCTGCTACACATCTTCCTTTCCTGAGCATTTCCTGTGTGTGTGTTCTGGCAAGATCAGTAACCAGGCTCACATACCTGAGCTGCCCTTTCTCCTTAGGGCTCTGGGATCACTGCCTGGGGCAGCCCTGGTGGATTTCAGTTTATCATCCAATCACCTTGCTGAGGGTGTGCTTTGTAGGAGATAACCCTGCCCCAGGCTGTGGGGGAACCCAGGCAGCTAGAGCTCTAACTTTCCTAAGTCTGCCCAGCTAGGAAGACCTCTCTGGAGTGAAGGAAGCTGAGCAGCATGAAGAATGGGTTGGGGTCAGGGCAGTAAGTAGCCATGAGACCAGCAGCACCTGGGAAGTTTGGTTTGTAAGCTGAGGAAGCTCTAGGAGTCTGGCCCTGAGGCTCTTTGGGACCTCCGCAGCCAGGGCCAGAATGTAAGAATGTGTTGGTGGGGAGGTAGGAGGGAGCAGATGTGATGCTCTCCCTGGTTCCCCATCAGCCTTCAGCTGCTTGTCTTTGACCACATGGAGAGAGAGAGCTGGGTAGGGTTGAGTGTGGGTGGCACCTTCAGTAAAAGGATTTGCGGCTTTTCCAGAACAGGGTTTGGGTCATCTGTGGATACTGTTCTTTGCTGTCAAGTCAGGAAACCAATTCTGCCGCCCTATGTTATCTGGGCCTTTTGTACCACCTCAGTAATTTTCCAGAAAACAGACAAGGAGTCAGCCACAAGGGTAAGTGTGCATAGCCCAGGTTCAACTAATAATGAGGCTACCTGTTAGAATCAGACCATGAGCCTCTCTAGGAAAGAAGGGCTGGCAGCCATGTTAGTGGGGGGTGGGGGACAGGGCCTGTGACTGGGTAGATAGATACATCCTCCACTTGGGCCATGGATCATCCAAGAGGCCAGAGGCTGAAACAAGGTTAATAATATAATGTCTTTAATAATCCTAAGGGATAGCTTTGGGCAATAGCCTCTGGCAAGAGCCATTTCTTGGTCTTCTCCAGTCTTCGCTAGCCCTTCTCAGCACTGTGCCTGTCATCTGATTTAAATGATTTGTTCCTTCTATCTTCCCAAAGACCCAAAAGAACATCTTGAGATTGTTTCTCGGGAACCTGGCTCCATAGGGGCTAATGACTTGTCCAGCACTAAATACTTCTCCCTTTCCAAGCTCCTGGGTCTCTCTTTCCACCTGGTGGCTATCAAGCCTGGTCTCTGAATTCTCCTTTTTCCTTACTTTCCCTTGTTATTCATCTCACACCTATTTGGCATAAATTTCTTTACTAGTGGCTGGAAGTGAATTATATGTAAGGAAGTTATATCCCTCAGTGGCCTGGTGAGTGGGGACAGGTCTGAGGTCAAAATGGGCTGACCATGTATTCCTTCTACAGGTGTGTGACTCTGACACGGTACTGGATCCAGCCTGCACCATCGAGATGCTTCGAGTCCTAGAGGAGGACCCCCAAGTAGGGGGAGTTGGGGGAGATGTCCAAGTAAGAAGTAACTAAGAATTCCTGGGGGTGGGGGTCTGGACTTTGTTTCCTAATCCAATTGGATGTGCATGGCAAATGGGCATCTTGACTTCCTAATATTTTTGTGGGGAGGGTGGTCCTCTTGACAGTTTCATTGGTATCAAAGGGCTCGCTTGCTACCCACCCCCTTTCCTGCTCTTTTTCAACCTGAGGGGGAAATATTACTTAGCAGGTATGTAGAGAGCGTATGCTGCCGGGAGGAGCACAGTATTTGGAGGCCATTGATCTTGGAGGATGCTTCCTTTTTGGCTGATAGTGCAGCAAGCAACTCCAAAGTTAGACCCTTGAGAAGCCCTTGCTCTTAGGTAAGTTGCACTCAAGAGCTCTGGACAGTGCAGTCAGAATAAGGGGCCATATCTTCTTCCACAGGGTACTGCTGGCAACATACTAGGTCTCTCAAGCAGCTTTCCAACTGAAGGGTCAGGACAGATGGCTGGGGTATTGCTTTGCATCTTTCTCAGGACCTTCTCTCTGCCACTGCTACAGGCTGCCTCCTGAGACTGAAGGTGGCTTTCACTGCTATACTGACTTTACTGGGACAGTCAGTACAGATGACACAGTGGAGAGTTGGGGAAGGTGACTGGGTATGGTTGGCTCCTTTGAGCCTCAGGTTTCCCAGCTGGCTGGGTTAGGAATGATGGTTAGGAATTTGAGCAATGAGCTACAGAACTCAGGGTAGGGAAGCCCTATGGTCTCTGGTGTCTGTCTCCTTGGAGCTCATGGCTTCAGGAAAAGGCCCAGCATCTATGGTTCCCTTGCAGATACTCAACAAGTATGATTCATGGATCTCCTTCCTGAGCAGTGTGCGGTACTGGATGGCCTTCAACGTGGAGAGGGCCTGCCAGTCCTACTTTGGCTGTGTGCAGTGTATCAGTGGGCCCTTGGGCATGTACCGCAACAGCCTCCTCCAGCAATTCCTGGAAGATTGGTACCATCAGAAGTTCCTAGGCAGCAAGTGCAGCTTTGGAGATGACCGGCACCTCACCAACCGAGTCCTGAGCCTTGGCTACAGGACTAAGTATACAGCGCGCTCCAAGTGCCTCACAGAGACCCCCACCAAGTACCTCCGGTGGCTCAACCAGCAGACCCGCTGGAGCAAGTCTTACTTCCGGGAGTGGCTCTACAACTCTTTGTGGTTCCATAAGCACCACCTCTGGATGACCTATGAATCAGTGGTCACAGGTTTCTTCCCCTTCTTCCTCATTGCCACAGTCATACAGCTTTTCTACCGTGGCCGCATCTGGAACATTCTCCTCTTCCTGCTGACAGTGCAGCTGGTGGGCATTATCAAGGCTACCTATGCCTGCTTCCTTCGGGGCAATGCAGAGATGATCTTCATGTCCCTCTACTCCCTTCTCTATATGTCCAGCCTCCTGCCAGCTAAGATCTTTGCCATTGCTACCATCAACAAGTCCGGTTGGGGCACCTCTGGCCGAAAAACCATTGTGGTGAACTTCATTGGCCTCATCCCTGTGTCCATCTGGGTGGCAGTCCTGCTTGGGGGACTGGCATACACAGCTTACTGCCAGGATCTGTTCAGTGAGACAGAGCTAGCTTTCCTCGTCTCTGGGGCTATCCTGTATGGTTGCTACTGGGTGGCCCTCCTCATGCTGTATCTAGCCATTATTGCTCGGCGATGTGGGAAGAAGCCAGAGCAGTATAGCTTAGCTTTTGCTGAGGTGTGACAAAGCCCTCAAGCAGAGCGGGAAAAGTGCAATGGGAAGGGAGGGAAGGGGAATGGAAGAGAAAAGATGGGGTGGGAGGGAGGAGGGAATGCTGTTTTAGTTTTTAATGGTCCCAAGGACAAATCTGAAGTGTAAAGAATGGTGACTGTATGTGTCCTGGGGCAATTCTGCTTAGAGGAGGCAACACTGATTCCAGCTCAGGGGGGTGAAGGAGACTTGTTTTCAGGCTGCCTGTCCACTGCATGGCAGCCTCTGAGAAAGATTCCACTTCCTGCCCCAGCATCCACAGGGAACTCAGAAGTATGCTAAACTAAACAATAAGTTCATTCAGTGGAAACTTTTGATAGGTAAGTGAGCAATGCTAGCTTGTGGGAAAGGGTTCTCTTAGCCACCTGAACACAACCAGAGGTGGTAGGAGAATTTCTGAGAGATCTGGGCCAGGTAGTGATGTCTCCCCGCTTAATCCAGTTATCAATGCAATAAGATTGTGCCTGAGATAAAGGCCCAGAAGCCTGATCTCTGGGCATTAGAAAACAGGGTCCAAGAATGGTGCTTTATTGATGTACCCCATTCTACACCTTCACATCCCAAGGATGAGCCAAACTAGCAGGGAGTTAGCATTGAACTGCTCTTAAGTGTGTGTGTGTGTGTATATATGTTAAAAAGGAGTTTGCCAGGAGGAACAAACATTAGTGGTGGTGCTAAAGGCCATGAGCCATACCTACGGAGGCCTTGGGCTGAATGTATTCCACCTGGAAATTGCCCACTTGTATGTGATCTGTGCTGAGGAGGTAAAATGTTTTGGTCATCTACCAGGAAGATTAAGTTTCAAAATGCTTGGAAATGATGTGAGGGCTATTTCAACCTGTGTACTCCTAAATTCCTCTCTCAAATTCAGGTGAGTCTTAAGGCAGCCTTCTCACTTCACTTTCTTCAAGGTGATGTAGTCACCTCTTCTGTCCTCCTCAGTGGGTTAGCCACCTCTGTAAAAGGCAAACCTGCCCTCAGCCCACCGGGGGAAAAACTATTAGGAGCCTCTGACCAAATTGGCTACCATCTTGGAACTGCTTGGGACACAGTCCCTGGCAGCTGGGGTAGCATGTGACTTTCAGGCTGCAGTTCTTGACAATCATCTCTAATGGAAAGCTTTTCAGAGTTCCCTAAGTAAACCCTCAAATCCAAGTTCGTCATCTTTGAGACTGTCCATTCTCCTCAGTGACTTCTCCAAGGAGTTCTTACAGCCAAGTCACTACTGCATTTGCTTCTTTCCAGAAACCAAACTAGAAGATAGAATTGGTTCCTAAATCCTAAGGTTCTTGCTTCTCTCAGGCCTCTTGGGGCTGTTTTATTTCCCTCTGCTTTTTGGAGGAGAATGAAAGGCGGCCATTTTCTAGAGATCTCCATTCCATAATGTTTCCAGCTCTTGAGTGTGAAACCTGGGATCTTGACTAAGCCTTTGACTTAAGGGTTGCTTGCTCATGCACTCTTCTCTCCAAATGTCCATTCTCAGAGGGTCCAGCTAACTCCTCAGAACCAGCGCTAAGGTAGAGAAGAGTCGAGGGGCAAGCCTCTAGTGTGCCCAGGTGCTTCCTACAAAGGAACACAATGTGCTCTGAGCCACAGACTAGCAAACTCCGGTGCTTTCATCTCCCATGAACTCAAGGGTTTTCCAAGTGCGGCTAACATTACCACATCACACAGACCTCGAGTTTCTAAGACTGCTGGTTGATGTCGGGCCCAATCCATGAAGGCTGGGAAGAGGCAACAGGCATTTGCTAAGGGCAGTGATTCCAGGCTCTTTCGTGTTTTTGCTGGCCAAGAAATAAACTATTTTGAGCACTACAGTGGAGGAAATCCGGTCAGCCAACTGCAGAGCTCAGACTTCACTAAGGGCTTCTTCTTCTTCAGCTTTTACTTGAACATTAATCTAGGATGGACACCCAGATGGAAAATTCTTGGCTGTCCTACCATCAGCTCTGCCTTGCACTGTGGTTATCAACTTTCCTCAGATCAAGAGTAGGCAGGTACAAGTAGTGGGCTCACAACGTTTGACCTCGACTGGTTCTTCTAAGTTATTTTGTACATTTTTTCAGCAGTGAAACCAAACTGGGTCTTCAGCTTTATCCCGTCTCTTGCAAGGGAAGAGTCTTTATACAACTGGACACATTTTGGTTTTTCCTCATTAAGAATTTTAACTGTCTTTTGTATTATTTCTACAATGACTTGTAAACATATTTATTTTTACTTTTTTTTTAACTCTTCAGGTCAAATTTTTTATACTGCACTTATTTGTCAAAATAAAGATTCTCACATAATGCTGGTATCTGAGCTACTTCCTCCTCTTTGTACTTAATGAAAGCTAGCTCTTTATTCCAGTTTTAAAAGAGGCACTTGCGCTAGAAATAGTTAATTCCAGTGGAACTCAGAAGCAGGGTAAGTTGTCACAGCTGCCTCTGGACCTGGAGAATACATAGGCCTACCTTGACAACTGTATACTTACGGCAGCTTAACTTTTATTGCAGAGGGTTGGCAGGGTCTTTGGTGAAATTACTGGCAGATGAGTGAGCTAATGCTAAAAACCAAAGCTTGCTTCCTCCTCGAGTGAAAGCATTTTATCTGGCAGATAATGTAGGATTGTGGCCAAGCTGAAACAATGAAAAACAGTGGATAAGCTTCCTTCCCTGTGAACAGGTAACAAAATGGTATGACATCAGCAGCCTTCTCATCCCATTTATTAAAGAAACAGTAAGAAAAGATACAATGCAGGAAAAACACCACCATCCTTTCACATCAGGCTGAACAAAGCACAGTGATTTCTCCCCTCCATCCCCCCACCCCCCCACCCCAATTCCCATCCACATCAGTTTAAATTTTGAGGTTCTTTGATTGGGAGAATCAGTGGAGAGGGAGTTGGATGAGCAGTAGAGCTGTGATTCTGGCCTCCTCTCTGAGTCCTGGAGAAGGAAGCTGCAGGACCAGTCAGTCAAGCAAAAACGGTGGGTCTCTGAAATGATTGCCCACCTCCCTGTTCTGTGTTCAAGCCCCCAGGGAAAGGTATGGCAGTAGAGGATGACCAGGTCCAAGTTGCCCAGGTTCGAGCTGCTGAAGTATGGTCCATTCACCAATGTAACATTTCTAGAGAGCAGTGAGCTGATTCTCCAGTGGTGAGCAGGGGACTACATATGAACTGGGACCTGCAGGCCAATGTATCCCTGAGGAAAAGTCCACAAGAACAATTCAAGAAACTAGTAAGAAACAAGGGGCAGAGAGCTGTGGGACAAGCACGCAGGCTTCTGGAAGGCTGGAGATCCTTTCTTTCAAGGCCAGGATCATCCCCATTTGCCGAAGTCCACGTCCCACAAATAACATTTCACTTTCAATCAAGAAAGAAGCAGAGGAAAAAAATTGGCTCATTTGAACTTGAGCCCCAGCTATGTACTTCAGACTGTAGCTCCATAACTACCCTTTTATCTAAAACAGAGCCGTTGCTAGAACCACGATGCCTGGAAACCAAGGTGGTCCTGGAGAGAAAATTCTGTTTAAGGGGGTAACATTCCATTTGGGTACATTGCAGCCATTGGACCCCCTGGTCTGGGAAAAGCAGCTGGGTTTGTGCCAGGGAGACTCCCCACTCTAGGAAATGGGACCAAAGTCTTGCCTACAGGGCCATTCATCCTTGGAAAGGAAGCTGGGTTTAGACCCAGGTTCCCAGTTGGCCTTGCAAAAGAAGCTGGGTTGATACCCACAGGGCCTGCTGGAGAAGAGCCCAGGGGCCCAGGAGCTGATCTGGGGAAAGTAACCTGACCAGGGCCTAATGGGCCAGTAGACCTTGGGAAGGTAGCTGGGCTTGGACCCTGTAAGCCAGTGGCCCTTGGGAAGCTGGCTGGGTTGGGTCCTAGTGGTCCAGAGGCTCTTGGGAAAATTGCTGGATTTGAGCCCTGGAGGCCAGCAGACCTCTGGAAGGTAGCTGGGTTTGAAGCCAATGTGCCAGAAGACTGAGAGAAGGCAGCTGGGTTCAGGGCCCCTGAACCTGTTCCCCTCGGAAAGGGATTAGCATTTACCCCTATGGGGCCAGGTGGCCTTGAAAAATGAGCAGAATTAGGGCCCATGGGGCCAGGAGCCCTTGACATAGGAGATGGATTTGGCCCTGGGAGGCCAATTCCCCGAGTACCAGGACCCGAGTTTGGGCCTATGGGGCCAGGTATTCTTGCCATGGAAGATGGGCTTGTGCCCATGTTTCCAGAGGCCTGTGAGAAAGCAGCTGAATTTGCTCCTAAAAGACCTGCTGCTCTTAGAATGGGGGCAAGATCTAGGCCTTGAGGTCCACCCATTCTTAAGTTAAGACCAGATCCTGTGCCTAAGAGGCCACCTGCTCTGGTGTCCAGATTAGGGCCTGGGCCTAGGCCACCTGCCCTTGGGTTAGGCCCAAGGCCTGGGCCCAGGCCACCTGCCCTTGGGTTGGGCCCAAGGGTGGGGCCTGGAAATATACCTGACCTTGGGGCAGGGTTTGTACTTACAAAGCCTGATCTCAAACTGGGACTTGGTCCGGGACCCAGGCCAACAGGTCTAGTATTGGGAGGACCATTCCCAGAAGTCAACAGGACACCTGCTCTCAGATTGGGTCCAGATCCAGGGCCCATGGGGCCACCACTTCTGGAGTCAGGACCCGTTCCCAAGAGACCACCTGCCCTTGAGTTGGACATAGGACCTGGCCCTGGGAGACCCAACCTTGGGTTAGACAGAGGCCCTGGGCCTGGAAGAGCCCCTGCTCTAGGGTTTAGAGCTGGGCCTGGGCCTGGGCCTGGGCCTGGGCCTGGGCCTGGGCCCAAGAGACCACCTGGCCTCGGGAAAGAAACGGCACCTGTGCCAGTGGGATTCATCCCCCTTGGAAAAGAAGCCATGGTTGGGTCACGAGCACCAGCAGGGAAAGGAGCTGGATTTGAAGCCAATGAGCCTAATGAAGTTGGAAAAGGAGATGGGTTCCTCGGAAATGGGGCCAGATTTCCACCAAGAGAACCGGCTGCCATAAGGAAGGAATCTGAGTTCATGCCCAATGGGTGGCTTGTGTTTAGAACAGGACCCCCCTGTGGTCCCAGGGAACCGTCGAGTCGTCCTCGAGGTGGCAGTGGAGCACGAGTCCAAGGAGTTGGCCGCTCTCTAGGGAAAATCCTGGGTTCTTTCATACTTTCTTGGGGACGTTGGTAATAATGGGCTTGGGGCGAGTTTTGAAAAGGATCTTCTTTTTGATGAGTGCTGTCACCAAGTACCGGGTGTCAGTCTCGCAGCCAAGCTCATCACAATCTTGCTCCCCAGGAGTACGTTTGACAAGGACAGCAAAAGGTTTCTCCAGGTGGATGATTTTCCCATACAGGATATGATGACCCACGATCAGAACAGGGATTCCCTTTGGCAGAACAAGAACAAGATGCCTGAGGTTCAAGGCAAGGTCATAACGCTCAGGTGCTTCCTAGAGATGCTTTTGGCAGGCAATGCTGGCACCTCTACCACTGCTGAGCAGCCACAGTGGACAACCCACCCTCATGTCCTTTTTTGCCCAGGTAAGAGAATTTTCACTATTAGAACTGTGACCTTTTGAGATTTCCCAAAGCTAAATTTCCCTGCTACTACAGAGGTGGGGGGAGAACAAGCAGGTAGCTCAGCAGATTAGCTAGACCTTGAATAACAAACCTGAGGGCAGTCCTCACTGAATCCTGGGAGCACCACCTTGGTGTAGCTTGCTTTTCTGAGGCATTAGGCAGGGAAAGAAAAGCCCCCTCACCTCAGTGGTGTAATGTAGGTCTCCCAGGAGGTTTCCAGCTAATCCAGTGCTGTAGCGAGCCTCGATCTCCCCCTGTAGCTCCATCAGCACCCATTCTGCCAGGCCTCCAGCCCCAGCACTGCAAGCAAAGGGCTGGCGGTTACAATATTTTTGAGGGGTGAAGGATGAATAGTGTCCTACACCACCATTCAAGGCCCAAAGGAACTCTCTGTTGAGCATAAGTTCTTGGGAAAATGGGCAGTGCTACGCACTGAACTAGAGATTGAAATGCATGGATTTATGCAAGATGCATCTGAGGACCCTGTTTCTTCCAAGAAAATATAAAACCTATCTAGCCCTAATCATTCAAGCTAAATAAAGGCTCAAAATGTACTCACCTGGAAACAACAATTTGCACCATGAGCCTTCTGTCTTTAAAAAGCAACTGATAATAAGCTGTAGAGGAAAAAAAAAGATTTAGGATAATAATGACGACAGTTAATATTTACCACTTATTGTGTGCTAGGCACTTTTCTAAGTGCTTTAGATACACTTTATTTTGTTCTTCTAACAAATCTACAAAATGTAAGCTTTTAAAAACATGTACATGTAAGAGCTTAAGATTACCAAGGTTCAACTACATACAGTGTTAACAGGTATCACAGTTGGGTTCAAGGTCACATGGCTACTAGTCAAAGAACCAGGATTTGAACCTGACACTGTATAGCCTACGCTCTTGACCACTATGCTATAACTTGCCTTTCCTAAGGGTATTATTCTATTTTCCAGTCTGCATATATCTAAAAAAACTAAGGAATTTTTAGATCTTACTTTTTTCTTTGGTAATGATATAAACTTCATGCCTACCACTATGATTATCAGATATTTCAAGGTTTAAAAGACCCCCTTTAAAAGCCAAGAGAACTGAAAAGTCCTTCAGACAATTTTAGTGAATAGTAAACTGATTTCTGACATAACTCTCATCAAATGCTTTAACCACCTTTCACTTAGATCATGGGTCCCCAAACATGGACTGGTGGTAGCCCATGGTCTGTTAGGAAACAGGCCACACAGCAGGAGCTAAATGGGTGAGTGAGTGAGCTCCCCAGCTCTAGCATCGCTGCCCCCAGCTCCACCTCAGATCATCAGGCATTTGATTCTCAAAGCAGCACCAGTCCTTGGTGCCATAAAGGTTGGGGCCTCTGACTTAAGACATTAAAGTACCCTCTCTTAACTTTCATTTTTATACAACAGCACCACCTGGTGGCAACTTTATGGTACTCTACAAGAAGGGGTTAAAACGGGTTTTTTGCTTGAAACTGGTTCACTTGTACTTTTCTGGGAAGGACAGATTCACCAGTTTGAGATGTGGAATCTGAACTACAGAATCTGTATACGTCTTACCAATGAATAGATGGAACTTAGTGGAATGTTATTAGTCCAATGTTTACAAACTGTAGTACAGCAACTTAACAGGTATTGTAACAATGCTCAAGCTTAGCAAATATACTTGATTAAAAAGTTAAACTGATTTCTTTACTGATCTGTTAATCTTCATTTGGGATTTCCAAGGAAACCATAATGCCAGCAGCCTTATAGGACAGCAGAATTTCTACTCTTGAGAACCAAAACCACTGGGAACATGAGGTTGGTCAATGCACTGGACTTCAAACTCAAATATAAATGGCAGCTAATAGTTATTGAATTTTTACTACGAATCAGATGCTGTGTATATATATGGGTGGTATCTCAATTACTGCAACAACTCTATGAGACAGATACTTATCACTATTTTGCAAATAAAGCTAATGAGAGATACACTTGCATGTGGAACACACACAGGTAATATGTGGAAGAGGCAGCCTAAGAACCTAGACTATCTGACTTTATCTACATTCATAATGACTACCAATTCTGTCCTCCCAAAGAAGAAATCCAAGTGCCAGTGACAATGAAAAGGCATCAAGGCATCAGGCAGGCACCGCATGACACACAAGAGCTGGTCAGAAGGCCCACAGGGAATCAAGAGGGCATCCTTGAATAAGGTAGACTTTTGGAAGCAGCACCAGTGTGGCAATACTTAAAAACAATAATACATACTAACTCAGGAGGGAAAAGGTCGTCTGACAGATAAAAAGGCCCCACCACTACCCTCAAAAGAACCACTAAAAGCACTTTTAAAATTCTTCTAAGGTCAACTGAAGGAGAAAGGATAATTTAAAATTGGAAGGCTTAAATTCAGGTTCCAACTGTAATTATTGTAACCATCACCATTCACGTCACTTAATGACTATGAGAGCTAAGACCTAGATTATCTGACTCATTAAACTATTGTGAAGACCGAATACAACACATGCAAAAAATGTCTTAGAGCCTTTAAGTTTTATTCAGATGAATAGCTAGTAGAGGATGGAATATTTCCACAATATTTTGACTATAGAGAATGGTAGGTATACTTTAGCCATGAATCAAAAAAGGTTCAATTACTAGAAAGTGAACTCATTAAGTTTCTAAAGTTTAATAAATGCATATAGATTAAAAAGGGGTTCTTGTAAACAAGCTTTTAATGACTGATGATGCAGTATAATCTCCTTGATGGGTATAAGTTATAGTAAATTATAGGTGGTTTCAGAGGAACAATAACATGTTCAAACATACACATGTTCTAGAATTATCATGGCAGGGAAGATGATCAATCTTTACGGCCTTTGACCACTTTTGAGATGGGAATGTGTGGACTGTTTAGGAAAAGGGGATGCAGAAATATTTTCCTGTTAGAACAGGAATTCAGAACAGTGGCCTGAGTGGGTAAAGGAAAAAAGATGCCTGGTAGTTGCTGCTTTGATGAGCACACACACCTGCCTGAGTAAATCGACTGATGCTGGCAGACATCTAGTAATGCTCCCAAAAATAAGAATTCTGTGGCCTACAGCCTCACCATTCTACTACTCTTCCCAGTCAGGCTGGTAAAAACTTGTGCTAGACCTGGGATGCTGCAGATGTGAATACAAATGAAGTTCACACCCTGCTTATAAGATTAGCTCTTAGGACTGACCTGGCTACATTTAGGTACAAGAGAGTCTATATACCAAGTTAGTAAAAAATGTAAAGTAAAAGCATTCCTTTACCAAGTTTTTTAATTTGATAAAAGCCAAAGTAGGTAGATATACCTGTATACTTCACTAAGGACACAGCTGATGAAGTAACAAAATATGTATTTCACTTACTGTGGAGCTGACTAAAAAAAGATATGAGAACATGCAGCTCAATCTGTCCTCACCCCCCTGAGTAAGTAGCCAGAGTCAGCCAGAAAACATAAAAGGATAATACAAATCCTATTAATAACAAATATAATAATAAATGTTCTGTAAAACAAGATTTCTAAGTCTTCAGTCTCAACTCATTCCATCTGCATTTAAAAACAACTAGAGCAATCTCTACATGTTTATTCTAAGATATTGCTTGTGTGGAAACTGCAGCTTTATCAAGAGCAACATGTGAAGGCAGTTTGATGAATCTATCAAATCATGAAACTAAAAGGAGTCAATGATAGAGCTCCCACCAGCAACTATTTCTTTAAAGAGCCTTGAGTTTAATCTCAGATTTGGCTAGGCCTAATTTGTCTTTGGTTAAAATAATTCAAAGTTGACAATGTAACTGTAGAGCCACAGAAAAAGTTCAGTGATATCGCTTTTCAAAAGGATGTTCAAATTCATTATATATTAAAGGCCACAACTAGAGTATGGACTGGGAGAGAAAGGAAGCTGTGGGTAAAAAAAAAAAACAAACAAACCTCTATTCCCTGCAATGAATTACTTTCACCCCCACTCCTACCTCATAAAAGGGGGAGTTTTGCCTACTCAATTTTTCTGGGCCTTCACTAAAGCTAAATAAACAATACATTCTATATTCCTTAGTCAAGTGACTTTAGCTCTGTAAGGGAAATCTTTTTTTGTACATTTCTAATTTTTCCCTACTAAAGAAAACAAAAAGCCTGGGGTGGGGTCTTCAAAATTTCTATAAATGTCACTTGTCTAAGCTCACCCCAGATCATCCTCAATATTAAGGCCTGGAGTTAGTCTGGAAACCCTGGGTCAAGTTAAGACATTGTTGCTTTTCAGGAAAATGTTCCACATGACTTTGGGACCCCTGAACAAACCATGGAGCAGCAAAGGAACTGGCATTCTCAGAACCAATCCAGATCCAAAATTGGAATCCTAATCGAAACTCAAAGGTTTGACTGGAATCAGAACAATATGGAATACACCTTATCATTTGACTATTTCTATTTTGAAGTTAATTGCTATAAAAATTATTTAAAACCTGAAATATCAAAGTGTCGCCACAATGTCTAAGAAAAAAAGAAAAGTCCAGACAGAGCATTGCCTTTACAATACAAAAGGCTTCATTTCTCACATAGCTAAACTTTTTTGAACATTTACCTGGATTCTTTTGGTTCTGAAATGAAAACAATCCTATTATGTAGGCAGTATTACTTCTATTTTACAGATGAAAAAATCAGGCTTAGAGAAGCTGTAAGTAACTAGTCACAAAGCTAGTAAGTGGTAGAGCTGGGATGTTAACCCTAACCCCTTCACGAAGTGGCCTTAGTTTTCTCACAGCCCCTTTCCAACAGTACATCTGTATGGTCAAATTTTAAAATTCTGTTTTAGCACCTTAAAATTTCTTGTCATTTGAATATTACATCTTTTCTTGCTCCTTGAGATTACTACTCTAGGCAGCTGTTCTAGGGGTCAAAGTAAGTAGGTATACAGTACCTATGAGAACTTCCGGTTGCTTTGCAAATACTAGCCCTTCTCATAGCATCTCCTACCAAATGGCAAGTTAGTAACCTATGTAGAAGATCTGTATCTTGCCACCAAAGTAGCTATTACATCTGTGGGGCAGGCAGTTAAAAACCAACAATAAGCCTGTTTCTTATTGTATCCAATTGATTAGAGGACATTCTTTGTCACTGCTTCATTTTGACTCAATTTATCTTATCCTTCCGTTTCTGAATTCTTAAATGTTAAATTATTAAAAGATTACTGTCTTATAGAGAACAGCATGAGCAATGACCTTCATAATGGTAACTGCCCCCAAATAAAATGTGGCAGAAGTGTTATGTATCCAATTAAACAGAACATACAGCTTTTACTGAAACAAGGGGCTTTGACTAGCTACAAATTAATTTTACTAAAGCTAAATGTTTTAAATTGTTTTCATTAGAACCTTTCTTGAATTTTAAGTTTCCTTTTAAAAAGAGAATAAAGGCTTTAACTCTACAATTTTTAATTTAAAAAATGTTTAATTACATACACAAAATATTTGCAATTGCTAAGCCAACAGTTAGCATTGAGCTCTTTTTTGGTCTCAGGGACTATTCTTTGAGTTTAGGGATATAAGGAGAACTCAAGTTATCAGATCTGGATTCTGTGATTATGCCACTTATCCTATGTGTGACGGGGGTAATTGAACAATTTTCAATTTTTCAGTTCACCTCCAATAAATCAAGCATTAAAAAAACCCTATTTCAAAGGGCTGTTGTGAAACTTAAATGAGGTTATGTGAAGTCCTCAGCACAGTGGCTAACATTTGGTAAGCCTTTATGATCAAGCCATTCATCACCTGGAAGAACATGGCTTTTTTTTATTACGTGTCCAATAGAATGCCTTAATACTACACCGTATGATTATTTTGTTCATAGTGGAGTAAAAGTCTATAGAAGCAGCAGGTCACCAGAATAAAATCAGGTTTATATAATGGAAGAACAATTCAAATATGGCAGTCGGGGTCCACCAAATTGCTTCAGGGATTAAGTTCTGGAAGGTTTTCTCTAACAGGATGACTATTTCTGTGCCTTTCCACCAAATGAACAAGCCAAGAAAGTTAACATACAAATGAATACAGATTATTTTTATTAAGTGTTATTGTGGTTTTGTGACTGAAGGGGTAGTCTAAGTTTCAAAGGGGATCTTATCTCTTGACAGGCTTATAGCATCAAGTGCTAAAATCCTGTTTCTAAATGAGAATATTGCCTCCCCTTCAAAAAGGGACTATGGAGGGTAGATGGAACTGAATGCTTCCAAACTTTTCATTAGTGAAGAGTGTGTTCAAAACCGTGTGTGGATACTATGCATACACGTGGTACTTTCCCATCACATTTTAGGATTCCCGTGATGGAGGGAATCAATTACTGGCATTTGTAGACAATGGGTAGAAAAGATGGCTTCAGTCGATCTCAGTTACTCCAGTTTTCTCCATCTTCAGCTACTCTGCAGCTCCATCTCAACCCTTCCTCCCCTCTTACTAATATGACACCCTTATCTTCCCCAAAGCCCCTACCTTTCTAGCCCGGCTTGAGGTCTCCCGCTATCCTGGATTCTCTTCCCACCAGCCTCCAACTTCTCCACCCTCTCGGCTGGCCCCCTCCCATCCCTTCAGTTTGAGCTACAAGCACTTCCTATTTCCAGTCCCGCCCACGTTCTGGGACGTCTCAATCCGAATTCCCTCTCTTCCCCAAACCCTTCCAAATTACCCCCAAGACTTTCGCTGGGACCTCTTACTAAGCTGTTTAACCCTTTCTCCTACCTCCCAAGGAAACTATTCTCTAACTACCTTACTCTATACTGCCCACACACTGGAGAGCTCTTGCAAACTGTTCGCCCTCCTCCCCAGAATTACTCTTTAAACGTTCTTCCTCTACCACCCTCATTCTCCAAACAGTTCCCCGTTCCCCCCTAAATTCTTAAATACTTTGTTCATTCCTCGAGGACCCCACCCCATCCTTCTCTCGTCTCACTCCGCCCATAAAAGAACCTGGGTCACTCTTCACTGTCCCTTTCAACCATCTTCCAAAATTACCTCTCTCAGCAGCCTCCCTCCCCTTTAAAATGTCCCCCCAAACCTCACACAGTCCTACACCGCGCGCGCCGCCCCCCCCAATTTCCTTTCTGATATTCCCGCTACTTCTTGGGTTCCAGTTCTACCCCACTCCCGCAAACCTCGCGTGCTGGGCTCCCTCCCCACCGGAGGAAGAGCCCCTTTCCGCACATACCTCGAGGATCCGGCCCGCGCCGCCCCCTTCTCCGTCCTCCGCCCGCGCTCGGCCACCCTTTCGGCCCTTCTCCGCTCCGCCCCGCTCACTCTCTTTCTTTCCTCCGCCCTCCGTCTTCACACTGCTCCCTCCCCGCGACAATTCCAGGCCTTCCTACCCCCAGAACCTCCCTGGTTCGCCCCCACCTCTGCGCCGCCCTCCCCATTCCCCTCCCCCTTCCCGGCCTCCCCTCCCCCGCCCGCCGCTCCCCGCCCCTCGGCTCGCCATTCTTCTCCGCGAGCCGCGCGCCCCGCCCGGCCCCAGCTCCCTAGCTTGCCGCTCCCTCGTACCCTCGCCCCCATCCCCAGCTCAGCCCTCGCTCCCCGCGGCCTCCCGCGCTCCCCGCCCGCGGCCTGACCTGCAATGGCGGCCGCCGAGCGCGGCGCCGCGCGGCCAACGGGCGACAACCGAACCTCCCGCCGCCGTCGCCGCCGCCGCGAGCACTGCCTGCGCACTTCCGGCCTTGCGCCGCGAGCACTTCCGGGGCAGAGCACGCGAACGCGCGCGCACGTGGGGCCGGGGCGGAGAGAGGCGAACCCCCGTCCTCGGGTGAGTTGGGGAAGGGGTGTGGGAAGCAGTTGTGAAAGAGCGGGTTCGTGGGTGTCGAGGCCCGGTGGAGCTCGTCGGCTCTCTCTTGCCGAGGCCGGGTGGGGGCTACTCCATAGGTAGCCAGACAGGGAGGGGCGGCAAAGACCTCGCGCGTGCTTCAGACGCCCTCTTAGCTGGGCCGGGCCGAACGCACCTACTCTGCTTGCGGGTTCCCAACCTTTCAGGGAGACGAGTGAGGGGTGAATGAGACCTGGCCCCGACCCTTGCTGAGTGCGTGTGTTTGTGGCGAGCGTGGGGTGGGCGGGGTAGTTGACAGATATCACAACAAGTCCTGTCCTTCCTTGAGGAGCTCTCGGTTCTGCTGGTCCCATCGGCTCCACCAACACTACCATAGTTTGAGACTATGATTTGTAAACTTAACAATAGAGTTAGGGAGAAGTGCTTGCTAAAGTGCAGATTCCTAGTGTCTCTCCCTCACCCCCAAGAGATTGGAATTCTGGAGCTATGGAATAGAACCCGGAATCATGCATTTTTAAAAACCATTTTTCGAGGTAATTTTGATGCAGGGGTTCTGCAGACATGACTTTGACAGACTGCTTTAGGCTGTCAGCATTCCTTGCCTCTTAAGAGTGGTCGTGATGTTTACCCTCTTCTTTACCCTCTAAGAAATGTCACACAAAATAGAAAGGAGGACCTTAGTTCTGCCTGGAATACAACGGGTCAACTCCATGTGTCTTCATTCAAATATGCACTCCCATTAGAGAAATAAGTTATGTTCAGTAACTTTTGCTCTAAGATCAAGTTTTAGATTCTCACCCCTATTTCCCAGGTTACTTCCTTCAGGCAATTTGTCAGGATTGTTAGAAGTCTAGGTAATGCTCTATGTGTTGATCTTTTAAATTTTTTGCAGAAGAATCTTGAGCTTCTGGAGATTGTTAAATTCTCATGTGGGACATGAAAATACCATTAGTCAGATACTTAGAAATGGACCTCAGTGAGAGATAGTTGGAGTCTTCCATCCAGAACAGTGATAATAGGAACAATACACATGACATACTGCAGTTAACATTTAACAGTGACTCTTTTTTCTTCCTTAGGAATGGGTGAATTTAAAGTCCATCGAGTTCGTTTCTTTAATTATGTTCCATCAGGGATCCGCTGTGTGGCTTACAATAACCAATCAAACAGATTGGCTGTTTCAAGAACAGATGGCACTGTGGAAATTTATAATTTGTCAGCAAACTACTTTCAGGAGAAAGTAAGTCATTTGGGAGCCCAATTTGGTATTTCTTATGTTAATTTTTTTAAGTTCAATTCTACAAAAACTTGTATATCTTGTATAGTCAAAAGGATCAAAAGCAAGACTCTCCTTATCCTCACCAGAGTTGTTTTAAACTACTTCTGTAGCATCCGATTTCTTATCTAACTGATGAGAGAAGCTCAGAGTTTTGATCTGTGTAATGTTGGCTAGAAAGACTCTACCTAGGAATTGTGGTGGGTCACTGTCGTTTGGAAACTGAGGTTTGTTGGTTCCTTTGAGAAGGGGACTTCAAGAGCATTGCTTTATATCAGTCTCCACACATTGCAGCTTTGGTAAGGTGGTATTTCCTGCTGGGAGTGTCAGTACCAATTTCATTGTCAATTCAGAAAAATTGATGAAATATTTTAATAGCAGAAACTTTTTGATGATGTGATAGCAGGAAGATAGATTCCTAAATTCATCTCTCTGAGAGAGTGTAGACTTATATGCCTCTATTTGGGAGTAAAGGAGATTTAAAATTAATTAAAATACCATTTGGATGTATGCAGAGGGCTGTACAACAGCATTTTCTTCAGTGGCATGGATTACTGATTTCAGGTGCAACATCCAATTCAGTTCATTTTTTGAGTGCCTTACATGTCCTGGGCACCATGATGTAAATAGATAGATGGATAAGTTAACGAATTCAGTGCCCAGCAGCCTAGTACTTGTTATGTAGGCACTCTGTAAATGCTTCTAAATGAATGACTAGCAAGTAGTAGGCATTAAAACAAATGTCAGAGGCCCTACTTTCAAGTAGCTCAGAATCCAGTGGGGAAAAGTTGAATATACAGTTTCCAAATACTTAAAAATTCTATATAAAGCTAAGCAGGCATAGAATCTTAGTGGAGAGATGTCTTACTCTGATGAGGTGAGTTTAGGAATCTTGGAAAGGGATTACTTACTGAGCTTGCCCCAGAAGAACTAATAGAAGTTTAAAAATTACTGGTCCCCACAACTGGGTCACATTCTGTAGTGTGAAAAACATGCTGTGGTTCATGACTTGTTGCATCCTGTATTTTTCTTGTCATTTATGACAACTAATTATATAAGTTTGTATATTTAATATCTTTCTTCCCTGCTGAACTTCAAATTTTATGAAAATAGGAACCGTGTCTTTGAAGTCCATGAGTATATTCCCAGCATTTAGTATAAAGCCACTGCAGAGTTAATATTTGTTGAATGAATAAGTCAACCATTCCTTATCTAATGTCTCATTTTCTTCTCTCATGTTTTTTTTTAATAATTAGTTGAATCTAGTTTTCTTTTTCCATAGTCCCTATTATTTAAGATTGCTTAGCTCTGTTAATCACTCTCAGAACAAGAGAAAATTATATATTAGAGTAAAAAGAAAAGGGACTGGGAGTAGGAAGGCCTACGGTCTTTTCATGTCATTAATTTTGGCACTTTGGGCAACCCACTTAACCCACAAGTTCTTTGGCCTTTTCAAGTTCAAATAGGAAAAATTATACCTACTCAGTTCTTTTCTTGTCAAGCAGATAAAAGAATAAAATGCTTTGATAGGTAAGAAACTTGAGTGCTAAGAAAGCACTTAGAAATCTGAAACTTGAGTGAAAAGCTGGAGTGAACTGCTTTAGTTTATTTAACTTTTATTTTTAAATAGATTTTTATAGGTTAACTTGACACAGGAAGAGGCATGTATACCCATTGATAACTTTTGAAATACGTATAAACCTTTGAAACCATCACTCAATCAAGAGTTGTATCGATTTTTAACAATTAGATATTGTTACAATATAATTGGATACAAATTTTATTCTACTGAAATGTTTTTCAGAACAAGTCCTAGTAAAAGAAACAAAACCAAGTGTATTAGTAACTAAAATGTGAACCTGAAAAAAATGAAAATTTCAGTAGACATGACATGATAGCACAAAACAGCCACACTAGTTGTTTCTAGGGAAGTATTTTAATTTTCACCATGTTGCCTGTGACCACTCATTGCTGGTAGCTGGAGAATTCATGATGAGTTGAGAAGTTATGGTGTTTCTGTAGTTTTTCCCAGGCCATGAGTCTCGAGCTACTGAAGCTCTGTGTTGGGCAAAAGGACAGCGACTCTTTAGTGCTGGACTCAATGGCGAGATTATCGAGTATGATCTGCAGGCATTAAACATCAAGTATGCTATGGATGCCTTTGGTGGACCCATTTGGAGCATGGCTGCCAGCCCCAGTGGCTCTCAACTTTTGGTCAGTAAGCAACTATTAGTAATTTAAACTAAGATTTCTCTTGTGCCCACTTAAACTTTCTTCCCTGTGTTCATAGGAAGGTAGATTAAAGTTATGGTATGTAGCATCTCCAATGTGAGTTAGATTTCAGCACTCATATAAGATTGGAGTTGATTTTTAGAGATTAAAAATCTCTTTTTATATCCTTTCTACTGCTACTTTGAACCTCACATATATATTAATGAGAGCATTACGTTGAACGTTTCTCGGTGTTCTTTGGAATTGGGAGATGTAGAGACTTTTTTGGTTGTGCTTTGTGTTTTATGATAAATTTCATTTCACAATACCGTATATTTTGTAGATTCACAATGCACTAATGTATATTAAAAGTTCTGAGAGGGCCTTCCACCAGTTAACTTGTAGAAACTGTTTTACCACAGTGTTTCCCAAAAAATTGTTTGAGCTCAGACTGAGACTACTAACCCCTCCCCGTACTAACATTAGAATGGATGTTCTCAGAGATTTAATTTTCTGTGATAATTCTATGATGCTTTTTGGTTTGAGCTAATTTGTGCAATATCTTGACAAGTTACCATTTAGATTCTGTTAATTAATAGGTTTTTTATTTAGGCCATGGGTCTCTAGCAGAGATTTGCTATGAAGTCCTATTTCTATTATATGTCCTGTACAGGAATTGGGCTACTAATTAGCCTGCCTTCTGGTTAGGACATGAAGGCTGCCAAGAATACACTTTCTGTTTCTCGGTACCAGTACTTTTTTTTCTCACCAACTATTTTTTCAGAGAAAGTGATCATTTTAGGGAAGAAATGTATATATTTAGTTTAAAAAAGGTAAAATGCTTATTTTCTCCATTTTCTGCCTTCTTTCCCCTAATAGGTTGGCTGTGAAGATGGATCTGTGAAACTATTTCAAATCATCCCAGACAAAATCCAGTTTGAAAGAAATTTTGATCAGCAGAAAAGTAAGGATCATTTTTGATGGGGCAGTGAATAACCTTAACAAGAAGTTATATTTCTGTGCCACTGGGCCTAGGATATTTTCCCATGGGTCCAGTTAATATTTTAAATACAGAGTAGGAAAGTTAGTGTTTTTGTGTAAGTCCGTTTGTTAGTTCTCACTTATTTTTGTGATGTTTTAACAAGTGTGCATAAAGCCTCAAAACTAGAATTTTTTCTTTAGGAATTGGTTTTTATCCTGCTAGTGCATTCAAATTAAATGGGGGAGTTCTATAAACAATTGCCCATACTTGGGCTCCACCTGTACCGAGTTGACACCTCTAGAGCAGAAGTTGGCAAACTGTTCCTTTAAAGACACCAGGTAGTAGATTTTTTGGCTTTACAGGCCAAAGAGTCTCTGCCAACTCTATTGTAGCACAAAAATAGCCATGGGTACTACTTAAACAGGCAAAAGCAGATGATGGGCCTGATTTGGCCTTCAGGCCATAATTTTCTAACTCCTCCTCTAGAAAATAGTAACTATCCTATTTATTCTCTCTGTTTATTAGTAATATTTATTCTCTACTACTCAGATTCCTGTTTTGGTAGTTTTTAATACAAAGGCGATGTACAATACTTGTTAAAAGTTTTATAGTTTAGCCAAGTATGAAAGAGAAAATAAGTGTCTCGTTCCACTGTGTAGACATTTTGGAATTAACTTCTAGACAAATACACAGGAGTTCTTGCACGTGTGTTTCAGCTTGATTTTTCATTTGTTATGTCGCAGACATCTTTATCAGTCATATCAGTCTGCATGGCATTGCATTTTATGGTTAATTTAGCCAAATTCCTAATGATGGATTTTAATTTTTTTACCACTACAGACAGTGCTATAGTGAACATTCTTATATTTGGGGGTACTGATGCCAGTATTTCTCTTTGATTAATTCCCAGTTCAATTAGTGGCCCAAATATGCACATTTATATTTTGTTAGGTTACTACCAGGCTGTCCTCAGTAGGTTATGTTTATTGACACTCCCATGAACCATTTAACCATTATTAAAGTTAGTATCAGATACTTCATTATTGATTTCAGGGCAAAGGTTTCTCATCTGTTATAAAAACAGTTCTTCACAAGAGTGCAGTAGTGAGAGTTAAGACTGTAGAACATTAGCCCTATATATAATTGTGGAAGGAGAACTCAGTTACCCTTTGCTGTATATTTATATGTATGTCACATTTTTGTTGTTCAACTCCCCAAGGTCGCATCCTGAGTCTCAGTTGGCATCCCTCTGGTACTCACATTGCAGCTGGCTCCATAGACTACATTAGTGTCTTCGATGTCAAATCAGGTGACTGTTTTTCTCAAATCCTGGGTTTCCAAAAGCTCAAGCCCTCATGTTTTTAAAGACCTTTAGGACCTAATTGCTCCTTAACCTTCTGAGATGGTCACCATGAATTTCAGTCTTTTCTTGGATTATCGCTGCTGCGTTTGGGGGAATCTTGGTTCTTCCGTGGGAGCAGTTATTTTTTTATCATGCAAATTCACAGTAAAAATTTCTCTTGACCAGTAATGATTAATGATCAGTAGAGTACCTATTTGTATATGCCAGTTATTGGTAAAAGTGGACATTTGTCTTTCAGAAACATAGATCTTTGTAGCATAAGATCAGAAAGGTAGAGAAACATATCCTTTCTCTGTTTTTGCCTGGAGAATTGGCTAATGGAATCTTTCAGTGATAAGATTGACTTCAACTTGTTAGATGGTTGTGTCTGTACTCCCACCTAAGATAAGGTAAAATGGGTCAAGCAGATCTTTTTTTTTCCTCAATGCTTTAGTAAGTTGTTGTTCTTGGTTTTTTGTTTTGTTTTGTTTTGTTTTTAAGTAGTTATACATACTGTCAAAGAATTCCTTAAGGCTTGTTACAAAAAAGCAGGAGCCCCTCATATCCCATTTTTTACTCCTCAGAGGTAAAGCACCTACAACTCTTAGCTTGATTCTTTTGGTATTTATCTCTGCTTTATATACATGTTTACTAAGCTACATTTTTATTTTTCAGTTTTAGACTATTATTTACTGACTTCCACTATTTAGCCTGCTCTCTCTACCATCTGCCACATGCATCCACACTTTTTCCTGATCTTCCTGGTATGGTTACGTTGTAACTTTGTTCAAATTAGTAGTCAGTGTTTTCATAATAATGAAATATAAATACTACTCACATTGTAAGTTACCTTTTCTTTCCTGTATGCTTTTTGTTAATATTGTTCTCCCCACTACCTCTCTCTCTCCCTCCCTCTCCTGTCTTTCTCTGTGTATATACATATGTATACACGTGCATTTATATATGTATGTATATATGTATACACACCCACACATATTTGTCTCATTAATTCATCCCTAAATTCTTTCAGTTGTATAAATTAGGTTCAGAAACATCTGATTTTATTTCTACCACTTTCATCTTCTTAAAGGCTTCTGCGCCAGAGCCTTCTAACCTGCTCCAGTGTAGCTATTTTCTGGGCCTGCTACACAACCGTGAGACTCTTGAGCTCTGATTTTTCAATCATTCTAAGGAACCCCTTTTCTTTTCAGTTGAATCCCGTTTCCATGTCATTCACTTTCCAGGTTTGTTCTTTTATTTGGTGAATCCTGAGAAAGGGTCTGTGGGAAAGGATTCTAGGTTGAAAATTATTTTCCCTTAGGATTTTGGAGTCATGGCTTCAGTGTCTTCTAGTCTCTAATATTATGAAGTCTGATGCCATTCTGAGAGTAGATCTTTTGTATGCTTTCTCCCCTACCCTCCACTTCACTCCCTGTTAGCTTTTAGGATCCTTACTATTCTGGAATTTAATAGATATGTCTCTTAGGTATATAGATCTGTTAACATCATTTTTATTAGACTGTTGGTAGGTTCTTTCAATCCAAAAATCCATGTCGTTCAATTCTGGAAAAATTCTATGAATCCTTTTATAGATGAACTTCCATTTTCTCTTTCTCAAATTTTATTATTTGGACGTTAGCTTTTCTAATTTTTTAATCTCTTTTTTTTCCCCTCTTATTTTTTGTCTCTTTGACTTTTTACTTTATTTCCTTGGAAGTTTGTCATCTTTACCTTTTACTACTATTATTGAGTTTTCCATTTGTTTCATTTCCAGAGCTCTTTTTTGTTTCCTTAATGTCATTTTTCACAGCATTCTCTTTTTCATTATATGTTAACTCTTCTTGTCTTTCTAAGGCTGTTCATAATAATATTTGTCAAGTGTTCTTTACCTTGACTCTGCTTCTTCCTTGTTAATTATTTTTTCTTAGTCTGGCCTCTGCCTTTCATATTAAGACTTTCCTTACATGTCTGGTGAATGCTCTCATTACCACATGAGTGGAGCCTATTGCACACAAGCTTCATTGAAGAATGAGCTGGCTGGACTGTTCGGGAAACCTCTGAAGTCAGGCTCTTTACATCTTTGTGTGTGTGTGTGTGTGTGTGTGTGTGTGTGTGTGTGTGTTGGTTACAATCCTCAGAAATGGTTTTTTAGTCTCCTGTCTGGTGGCAGTAACCCTGGACATCAGCATTCTGAGAAGAAGAAAACTGGTGTTTTCTGCATTCTGTTAGTAAAATTTCATGTAATCTGTTTTCATGTAGTAGTCCCACCCTCATTTGTGCCTGATGTCCCTCTTTAAAGTCTCCAGTCTTCTGTTGAGGTGGAGTTTTGGGAGTTGCCTGGTTTCTTAGGGGCTGGGCATCTGAGGAATCTAAAATTTCCTTAAACTTTTTTACTTCCAGCCATTCCTTCCTTTTCATCCCGCTTTCACCTGTTTCCAAAGTATGGGGGTTACCAGTTCCTCATTTTTATGAGGATTCCAAGTTATAAACCAGGTGGCTTCTTGGCTTTTCCCCTTGTTGACTTGAGACATAGTTTCAGGGCTCTGCTAAATGAGGTACCACTCCATGTGTGCTTTCTAGTTCCCAAAATTTTGTCAACGTTGTCTCTCCCATGGGATTTTGGATAAGAGCAGAATGCAATGGTTATGTATAGTTGACCAGTTTTAAGTGAAGTCACAAATGTCTCTTTTCCATATCACCCCCCCCCCTTAAAAAAATTTGTCACCTCCCCTTCCCCATTCCTCTCTTATCTTTAGGCAAACATTTAGGTGTTCTGAGACTGAGTTCACCATAACTGCTATTTACTGGCTGCCTGTGTTTGGTGCTCAGGCAGCTAACTTAACATATGCCTACGACAGGCAGTTTTTGAAGATTAGAGGAGTCACAAGTACCATTTAAATGTGGACTTTTCTTATTTTTCAGGGAGTGCTACTCATAAGATGCTCGTGGATAGGCAGTATATGGGTGTATCTAAGCGGAAATGTATCATATGGGGTGTAGCCTTCTTGTCCGATGGCACTGTAATAAGTGTGGACTCTGCTGGGAAGGTGCAGTTCTGGGACTCAGCTACCGGGACACTTGTGAAGAACCATCTCATCGCAAACGCTGACGTGCAGTCTATTGCTGTATCTGATGTGAGTATAGTCCCTGTTTGGAGCAGTTCCTGTATAATCTGAGGGATGGGTAGAGAAGGCTATGCAGTGATGGCATCACACACAGTTCCCTAATTCTGAATGATATACTGGACTATGCATGTGAAAAGACATAATTTCCCTAAACTCTCTCATTTTCTAACAATTAATTAGAGAGTATTTTATAAAAGATTAGTTAGCAGAAAGGTTTTCTTCAGATACTGCTCACCCCTAGTTAATCCAGGCTGATTATAGATAGGGCATAAATATTCTAGAAGAATCTTGGGAGGCACTGTTTCCTCTCTTTTTACAACTATTCTGCTTCCTATCTTGGGAAATTCGAAGATAATTTTATAGTGATTTTGAAAATGTTAATTTTCTCATATTTGAATGAGACTTAAGGAATTTTGTGTTGAACAAGTGTGTCTCTTCCCTTTTGGTAACTAGAATTCTTAATCAGAAATCTTTGGGCATTTTAACAGTGAGGTATAGAAGTGACTTTGAGGTTCGTTGACTAGATCCTTTATTCTTTACCTTCTTAGTTTGAGAATTATTTGCTATCTTAAAATGTGAAAATCTAGTTTCTAGTATAGAGATCACTTACACTTGCTTTTCTTGCCTATAAAATATTCCTATTCTATGAGAACAATTTGATGTCCGTTAAAGCCATGTAAAACATTTAGCTGTCACATATGAACTATAATAGAAGTATAAGTTGAAATGAGTGGGAGAAATTCTCCTTTTAAAATAGAGTCTCGATCCAAAATGATTGTAATTATTAAACTTAATTATTAAACTTAGTTTCATTTAAAGTATACTAACTCAGATATGCACTTGTTTCAAAGACCAAGGAAAATGTTTATTTACTGCTATGTAACAGTTTATAGGATATATTGTTAGAGGGGAAAAACAGAACAGTATTACAGTGTAGAATATAGTACGTAACAGTATTAAGAGCAGGGGCAGATTTATCTATTAAATAGCCTACATTATACATTTATATGTTAGATTTTTATGAATGCGCAGTTTTGCCTATATATTAGAATATCTCAAAAGATTTAAAAATGCACATGGTGGTAATTTCTGGAAAGGGCAGTTGTGTGGGGCAGGTAGGAGACAGGCTTTATTTATACTATATACCATTTTAAATGGTTTGATCTTTTTTCTACCATGTGCCTATATTACTATATTGCATTGAATCTTAGATAAAAGTGATTGTAAAACATGCCATAATTTTGTTATCATGGGAAAGAGGAAACACTGCCAATTAAACTATGTCACAGTGCTTTTTTTAAAAGTAAAATTTATATTTATATTATAAGGATATAATATAAACTGACAGTGTGCATTTGTAAACATAGAATTTATATTTTACTTTAAGACTTCAACATAAATTTTTGTCATCATCTGTGCATATATAAAAAGGAAAGTACAAGGGACAGTGATTAAGGTATTCCTAAAACCTCTTCACATTCAGAGTTGAACTCTGAATCACTTTTTGACTCGGTCATCAGGATCCATGTTTGCCAGACACGCCTCCCAGCCGTCCACAGTGTTGATGATGATGCTCCACTATGGTTCCAAGCTTTTCTTTTATGCTTTTGACAACCTTTCTGAAGTTTTAATGTTCTCTTTATCTGAAGATGTCGTGCATGCTCATCTGAAGATGTCATGCATGCTCAGTTTGACATTCAAGATAGCCCGATTTCAGAGCTATTATGAAAATGTGGGAAAATGTGTGCCTGCAAAACAATAAATTATGGACTTCTTCAAAATTGAAAAATGAAATTTTACAGATTCCAGCCTTTAAAAATGTTTATCACAGACCCTGCCATTAGGCACACTTGGGTTTAAATCCCAGCTGTACTACTCAACAGCTACATACCTTCCTGAGGCAAGTTACTTCTTTCTAAACCTCGGTTTCTTCCTATGAAAACAAGGATGCTAGTGATAGATACTTCGTAGTTTGAAGAAGGATTAAATGGGTAGTGCTTATAAATTGCTAAGTACAGCTTCTGGCACAGAGCGAGTGTGGTATTGATATTATCATTTTCACATCTCTTTTGAAACGGAACCTAAACTTAAAGGCTTTTCTTCATTACACACTCTTGCCAGAATAGCTGATTATTTTAGATTTTGTTTTATTGGATTTTTATTGACTAAAACATGAATAGTGGCAAACACCCAGCCCTTTGATCTTCTTAGCTGTCTTTTATCCTCATGAAGTAGGAGAGTACCGATTCCTGCAGGGTGTTGTAGGGAACATGTGCTTTCATTTACAGAACAGTCCTTACATTTTCTGTGTGAAGCAGTCACTCTGATTAAATTAGGGGACACATCCACACACACACAGGTTTGCTTTTCCCTTCCTTCATTCCTGCTGGGCCCTGAGGGAACCCTTCTTTCTTTTTCTTTTCAGTTTTTTTATCATTCTACTCAGGGAGAGGATGTGGAGTGAGGGAGACCTGCCTTCCCAGTCTCTCTCTGCAGGTGGGACTTTGAGCAAACTGCCTTTTTAAAAAAACAAATAACAAAAAAAACCCTAAACTGTTTAGTTGGAAGTCAGGGGAGAGTGTGTGAGTTAAGCTGCTCAGCCTTGGGCTGCTGGTTTTCAATTAGTATCCTTAGAGGAGGTAAAAGGGAGACTGGTCTGGGCCACCTTTTTTCTCCACCAACATATGCTTGCAGGTGACCTCAAAGAGGGCCTGCACAAGGTTGAGGTGGGTGGGTGTTCCAAGTAAAGGATTTGGAGGCATGTGGTCATGTGTCTTTACCATGTCTCTAAACTTCTTGAAGTACCAGTTTCCTTATCTGTGTAAATGGTTCTTAAGTGGTTAGAAGAAAATAAAGGTAAGATCATAACTCATATAAACATGAAATGGAAATATGTCAGATTTTCTGTAACTCTTAACTAAAAAAACCGGTAAGATGTTGCAAGCTTTAAAGGAGAATTCATACAACACAGAACTATATAAGGCCATTAGGTATGCTGAAATGAGTTTTTAGATTGTTGCAAGACTCAGTGTCTACAGGGCAATAATCAGCTGCATTCCATCAGGCAAAATTTTTTGCTTTTCTATGCAAAAGAATCTTTTGTATCACTCTATTTTCTACAATTTACAGAGTTGTGAAATAGATCATCAAAAGGCTCTCTAGACCAGGACACCAGTACTTTTCATGCCCATTTTAAAGTCTTCCATAGTTTCTCCCAATAGAGTAAATGATGCTTAATTTTGCAAGTTATTAAAGGATTGGAGATATGACATATGTAAAATTTCTAGCACAGTAATTATGTGTTTAATGGCAGCTCTATGCTCAAATATATTCAGACATCTCATTTCTCTTGGCCAGCTGACCAAGTCTTTATACTATTTGATTGGTTAACTATTGTTCCTAGTTTTTCTCACTTCCTATCAAACATCCTATCTTTTTATTTTTTTCTTGCTCAAAGTTATGTGTATTTTTGCATACTGGAGTTAAAATGAAAATGGTCTTGAGAATATAGAGGGATTAAAAGAAATAATTATAGATACACTAAGACCTTTTAAAACTAGCAAATCACAGTGCTCAACATACTGGTAAGAGAAAGCCTCAAACTAGGGACCAGGGAATCTTAGTCTTTGCATGCTACTTATCAGACCTCGTCCCCTCCTCAGCCCACCCTCTCTTCATCTCTAAAAAGAAGACAGCATATTTCAGGGATTTTCAAACTTCAGTCTTTTGACTACCAGTTTTGAGATTATCCCCTCCCATATTCTCAATATTTACATTTAAAAAAATTATTTATTGTGGTAGAATATACATAACGAAATTTGTCATCTTAACCATTTTCAGGTGTACAGTTTAGTGACATTAAGTATATTCACAATGTTGTGTATCCATCACCTCTCCATTTGCAGAACTTTTTCATCACCCTAAACAAACTCTGCACCCACTAAACAGCTCCCTATTCCTCCCTTTCCCAGCCCATGGTTACCTCCATTCTTTTTTCTTTTCCTATGAATTTGCCTGTTTGGGTACCGCATATAAATGGAATCATGTAATATTTTTTCTTTTGTGTCTGGGTCATTTTACTTAGCATAATATTTTCAAAGTTCATCCATGTTATATATAGCATACCAGAATTTCATTCCACTTTAAGGCTGAATACTATTCCATTGTATATATATACCTCATTACGTTTATCCATTCATGTGCGGATGGACATTTGGGTTGTTTTCATTTTTTGGCTTTTGTGAATAATACTGCTGTGAACATTGGTGTGCAGGTATCTGTCTGAGTCTCTGCTTCCAAATCTTTTGAGTAGATATTTTCATTCCTGTTCTTGATTGATTTGGTTTGTGTTTTGTTTTTAGTTTTTTCCTTCTTTTTTTAATATGAATTAAGAAACACCTTTTCTACTCCTGGGTATAGGATTATCAGTATTTTTATTGGGTTATGTAGAACGTATAAATAAATTTCCTATTCAAGGATATGGTATGAATTTCTTTGTTTAGGCCATTTTTTATTTCTTTTAGAAGGACATAGGGTTTTTCCTTGTATAAGCCTAGCACATTTCTTGTTAAACTTATTCTTACGTGTTTTATCTTTTTGTTTAGCTTGTATGTATGAAAGCGCTGTAACAGTTTGAGGTACATATTGTTAATTTTGTCAGTAGGGGGCACATTGTTATCTATGAGTGAGCTTGCTTCTATGATGCAATTGTTAGCTTCTGGAGGAAAAAGACCCCTGTAACTTACCTTCCAGTCCTGGACATGTTTTCCCCTAAGCTGCCCAGACAGACAACCCCAGGAAATATTTTTCAAAGTGGGCCCTGTTTTGCTCAAATGTACCTCCCTGATGATTTAATTTCTCAGCAAGAAGACAGTTTCGTGGTGGGCACAGCCGAGGGGACAGTATTCCATTTTCAGCTGGTCTCTGTGACTTCCAACAGCAGTGAGAAGCAGTGGGTAAGGACAAAGCCATTCCAGCATCACACCCACGATGTGCGAACCGTGGCCCACAGCCCCACAGCACTAATATCTGGAGGTGGGTTCTGCTCTCAGCCAGCCTACTTCTTTACTCTGCCCAGCTCTGATTCTTTTCATACAGGACTTTTTCTAATTCTGATGCCTTCCCCCTGCCCTCTACCCTTCCCAGGCACTGACACCCACTTAGTCATTCGTCCTCTCATGGAGAAAGTGGAGGTAAAGAATTATGATGCTGCTCTCCGAAAAATCACTTTTCCCCATGTAAGTATCACCTCTTAACCCCCACCGTTCCCTTATCTCTCCATTCCCCTGTCCCACAATACTGAGCATAGCTCACACTTCCTGAGCAAATCTGTAGCACTTCTGTAGTCACTTGCCTTCATTCTTCTGTTTCTGAGGCAGGCCTCTTGCAAAGACATTTATGGGGGCCAAGAAATTTTACAGTAGCACTCCTAGTCCAGTTCGTGGGGAAATCATTCTCTTTTCCAGATAGTTGTGGATTATGGAGAGTTTGTTTGTTTTTAAGGCTATGCTCTTTATTATTCTGAGTGGGAAGAAAAAAATTCAGGCTCCCAGTTTTCCTTTTTTAGATAAATGGACATCTTCCCAAGCTAAAAAAACCTTCTCCCCACTGCCAGCTTCTACATTCCAAACCTTCTTGAGTCTACACCTTCATTATCTCTTGAATCTAGTCATTTCTCATTGTCTACACTGCCATTATCCTAGTTTGGATCAGTGTCTTGATTCCTTTATAGTAACTTGTTAATAACCTTTTATTTACATTTGTGTTATTCCAGCCTATTCTTTACTGATCTGTTCAGAAAGCAACTTTGTGTATCCCCCATGCTTAAAAAGCTTTTGGTTGGTCCTTGCTGCCTTCAGCATAAAAACCCAGTTCCTTGGCATGGCTTATGAAACATGTCTTGATCTTCCCCTGGTCCTCACCTCCTCTCTCACACACTTGTAGCACTCCCACCCAGTCTAGCTGTTCTGAAAGACTCTGTAATGGTCTTTTACCTTTGTGCTGTTTCACATGCCATTGCTCTGCTTGGAACCTCTTACCCTACATCCTTTGTCTGAGTAGACTTTGCCAGTGAACCTCATCTGGGCTCCTGTCTTTACCCCCATGAGACTACAGGAAATATCGCTTATATTTTTTTCATGATACACTGCTTAGATATGTTAAAATTGTTAATACCTGTACTGTAATTAATTGCCTATTTAATTCTGTGTCAGCTGTGGTAGTACATAGGAAATATTTATCAAGCAAATGGATTTCAGCAGTAAAAGATGTGCTAAGATGTTGCTGAGGCAATAGATGACCCTGGCTTATTTATCACTTTCAATTCTTCGATATAGCGACGTCTCATTTCCTGTTCAAAAAAGAGACAGCTTCTCCTCTTCCAGTTTTCTCATCACTTGGATCTTTGGCGACTGGGATCTACAGTTGCAACAGGTAAAATGGGAGAAAGTTTTTTCCAGTTAGAAAACTGGAGAAAGAAGCCAGAAATTAGAATTGCAGTTGATATTCTACTTTAGGGAGGTAGATTTTTGTGTCTGTTAGAAATCATGGTTTTCCCACCAACTAGATAGAGCAAAGGAGTTTGCTTCAGAATGTTAGAATAGTTAGCAGGATACTAGATTATCTGGTAAAAGTTTGTGATTCCGTATGGTAGAATAGGGTAGTAGAGGTAGGTGCCAAATGTAGCAGAGGTGAGTGTTGTATAGTTTGCCGTGGCTTGACTGGGATTAAAACAGGATATTGAAAAATTACAAGATTTGATGCGGGATAGTGACAACCCTGCATGAAACAGAAGGTCACATGGATCTTCTGTCACTGGGGTAATAGCCTAGTGGCCTTTTATATGACCTATTAAGGAAATGTTTGAGTTCTGTTCCTTTGTGTTAGGTTAGGTTTATATTATATTTAGTTTCCAAAATGAGCAAATAAAATTCAAGTTGAGGCCACACAACCTCTACTTCCATCCACCTACATGCCTGGCTGTAGGGTAGAGCTTCGACAAATTAGTGATGTACCGTAGGCCATGTTCCAGGCACTCAAATAGAAGCTAAGAAAATGATCATGGTATATGTCCCCAGAAAACTGGATGTGCTGAGTCAGGAGTTTTTCTGGCTTCCCACTGGTAGAGGTTTCATTCTACCCAGAAATGACTTTTTAGAAGAAAAAAAATATACATGCAAATAACCTTTCTTGAGAAGAAACACCTCAGGGAAATTTCTTATTTTAGGAAAGCATGGGGATACTCTGCCACTCTCTAAAGATGCAGATCATTTGCTGCACCTCAAGACAAAGGTAAGAGAGTTTAACTGCGTTCAGACTCTGAAATCCAGAGCATTCTTCTCATTCTCAGTTTTTGAGAATTAGTTGTCATCATAAACTATATAAAAGCTAAAGTAATTTGAATGAAGTACTGTGTTGACAGAACTGAGTTTCCTGTTGGGCATTCAAAATTTATTGGATAAATGAATACAGGATATTGGTTTCTCTTTTTTTGGTATTACTATGAAAATAACGTGTGTGTGTGTGTGTGTGTAAGTAACATATATAAATAAATAACGTGTGTGTGTGTTTTACTCAAATGGTATAAAAGAATATACAGTGAAAAATGAGCTCCCTTCTTACCCTTAATCCCCGGTCCCTCCAGAGATAATCTCTGCCAATAGTTTCTTACATATCCTCCCAGAAAAAAATTCCACTCATGTGCATGTATACATATCCTTTCTTTCTACAGTAATGGGAATATACTATACAAACTGCTTTGTATCCTTTCCAAAAAAATATTTAATTACATAAGTATTTGTGATTATAGTCTTACTGTAAAGAATTCAAACAGTATTGGTAGTTTATACCCTTGTCCACCTCTTTAATTCTAATTCCCTTTCCTGAAGTAATTATTGTTAATTGATTAGCTGTAAAGCCTTCCAAATCTTTTTCTGTGTGAGAATATGTGTGTGTATATGTACTTATTTACATTTAGCTGTTTTATGAGTTTTTTTAATTACATAGATATTACATTAAACTTTCCCTTTGTCCACACCATTTACTCTGCTTCTGAAATAATCGTAGTGACACACAGATAGGAAGTGTCAGGGTTATGTGTAGGTGTTTGTAGATATGTCCAAAGTGACAACAGCTTGGGGGTTCATGTCGCTGTGAACCTTGTCATACGAAGTTTTACTTGAATTCATCCTAATTCCTAACATTGCCAGGGTCCCGAGAACATTATTTGCAGCTGTATCTCCCCATGTGGAAGTTGGATAGCCTATTCAACAGCTTCTCGTTTTTATCTCTATCGGTTGAATTATGAACATGACAACATAAGCCTCCAAAGGGTAAGTGATAAAGCAATATATTTTTGAACAAGAAGAAAATTTATAAGTGTGGTTTTTGTGTGAAGTGGAAATGTACTGAATAGGAATCCTTGTTCAGTGAAAGCTATCTGGAGACAGCTGTTACAAAAAAGTCTTTTATTTCCACTTTGATTTGATTTTGTTTTTGGAGGAATAGTGAAATGTCAGAAAGTGGCAGTTAAGTTCAGGCTTTTGAAGCGATGAAGGAGGGAGATGTATAGATTTCCACAGGCATGTCAGTATTCTAGGCCCTTGGTCAATTCGCTTCTTTAGAAATAGGAAGCATTAATGTAATTTAAGCCTGGCAGTGCTGATTTTTGATGGTCTCTAGGTCTCACTTCTCTCTCTTACGGGTTTCTACTACTGGTTTACCCCAAGGTTTCCAAAATGCCAGCGTTCCTTCGCTCTGCCCTTCAGATTTTGTTTTCTGAGGATTCAACAAAGCTCTTTGTGGCATCAAATCAAGGGTCTCTACATATCATTCAGCTGTTGGAAGGACATTTCAAGCACCTGCATACTTTCCAGCCTCCGTCAGGTAGGAATTTGGTAACTAACTGGCCACAGGAGAGCGCTTGTTAGGGACATCAGTCTCTGATGTATCTTTTTCCCCCCTCATTTTAAACTTCATTAATAGTTGGGGGTTCATTAATGCTCTTCTCCCTGCAAATATGCATTTATATGTTTGTAATTTAAAGTAGGAGGCAATATCTGGCAAATGAAAATGCTTGATGAGATCTGAAAAAACTCTTTTTCTACTGAGCTTTTGATTCCTTATTTGGGACTAAAGAAGTCTCATAACCCTTCTTAGAGTTTTTGTTTGTTAGCAGGACAAGTAATCCTGTCTGTAATCCTGACACCCAGAACTGACTTCTGTTAAAATTTTTGCAAATTTCCAATATGTGTATGTATATAGTTATTTTATGGTCCTGTTTGTCGGTGGTTTTTATAAAGATGAACTTATACATAGAATTTCATTACCCATCATATAATGTTTGTGACCATATTTCCATGTTCTTTGACAACTGGAATGTGCATGAATGGATGACTATGGGGTAACTTACTGAGTTAATTATTGAGGATTTAGCTTAAGCTGGTAATTTTCTGGACATTTCCCATGGGCCTTTTCCTTGCTCTCTCGCTCTGGATTATAGCAGCTTCACTATCATTTAGACTCCATCAGTGAGGAAAATCTACTCTTAATTTAAACTCACTGTTCATAAGCTGCTTGAGAAACATACAGTAAGTGAAACTCACAAGTTAAGAGTCAGATAAAGTAAACCGCCAGTTTTTATTGAGTACCTGTATATGTTTTTGTTATAAAACTTAAAACTCTTTATCTTGAATTTAGCGCCCCTTAAAATTAGGCTCTGCATATATATGTAATTTTATTTTTTTCTTTTCTCACATTTCATTTTCCCCTTATAGTCAAGCTGGTTTCTTCACAACCTGCAAACTTATGTATTTCAGTCCTTGTCACTTAGCTCATGTTCTCCATCTTTTTTTACCTACCTCACCCATCCTTTAGCATCTGGTTTATTTCTTGTTATAAAGCTTCTTTATTGTTTGGTGGTATTATCTGCAACACATATTTTGCACATAGCATCGCTCTATGATTTTTGTTCCACATTAGTCTTCGTGTTGCCAGATTGGTTTAAAATCCCCTGCTGACAAAGATGGCTCATATGCTCCCATGCTCCCTTAGTGCTAACTATGCAACAGGTACCCAATAAATTAAAGATATGCTTCAAGTGTATTAAATTGGCTGTTTGTCCCTAACTTCGATTAAACACCATTTGATAGGAAAGGAGTTTGAAACAAAATATAGATTTTAGTAGTAGCTGTTACCCTGATTCTTCATCCCCATGGTAGACTCAGCCCTGAGCAAGTGATACTTTCAGGTTTATCTCTCTGGCTAATTAAATGAAAATAGTAGACAGAAGTTATTTGCAGAATTATCAAGAAATTATCCTATCAGTAATTTAAATTATCCAATCAGTCTTATTGGCTTTTGTCACCATCTTCAGGCAGGGCTGGCTGTCAGCACTGAATTCAGACTTAACTGTTCTGTCCTCACAGGAACAGTGGAGTCCATGTGTCTCTTGGCCGTCAGTCCAGATGGGAATTGGCTAGCTGCATCAGGTACCAGTGCTGGAGTCCATGTGTACAGTGTAAAACGTCTAAAGGTGAGTTTTGGGTTTAATAGCAACAAACAGGAGGAAGTTAGCCCTTTAGTTATAAGACTCAAGGCCAGCTGTCATGACCTAGAAAATTACTAGACTTTTTTCAAACCAAGAATTTTTACTGTTTTACTCATTTGGAACCCAGAAGCTATAATCTATCACATTAAAATCAGTCAGTGGAAACATTGAAACCACTGGTGCACAGAAATTTGAAATTAAGGGTTTGTGGGTGATGAATCCACATCTAGGTTTTTCCTATATTTTGGAGAGGAAGATTCAGACTTACCCAGATGAATAGTTGCAGATAGTAAGTTTCCTTTAATAACTCTTCTTGTAATCTCAAGGCATTTTTTAAATTTAATAAAACCAGAAATTTGACAAAGGAATAGCATGAAAACATTTTTTATTAATCAGTAATGATATAGTCATTCATATATGGAAGCATTAATGATCCCCTACAAGTCTTCGTCTTCATCATAAAAGTCAGATAAGAACTACCCAAGACTTAAAATAGACATTAAAAATTTATAGAACCCCAAACTGTAGCACTTAATGGGTTTATCTGTTAACTGCATAATTTAATCTTTAATACATTGTGAAAATTGCACATAATGTTTGCTCTTTGAGCCTTGCCTGGCATTTAAAAATGTATTCCTGTGTAGTAGCATACATGCCTTACAATTGTACACAAGTGTCCATGTCTAGTCATTGATTTCTTTTAAATCCAGTGGTAAGTTTTAGATTCTCTGTTTAATGACATATTTATGAGCTGTTCACACAGATGTAGAGATAGCAGGGAAGGCTTTACTCTGAAGTTCTCTGCAGATCCTTTCAGTTTTGTAAGCAATTAAACATACATTTTTTAAAATGAAGTTAAAATTTTTGGGGGAAATATCTGATGTTTATGGGAACTTCCATAGAACTCTTTGAGTTCCAAAGAACATTATTTAAAAACAGTTGATTTAGACCACCCAGTCTTTCCTGAGGGGATGTATCACCTAGAATTGCCTTTCATTTCTGTTATTTCTTTCCAGCTTCACTGCACTGTGCCTGCTTACAATTTCCCTGTGACGGCTCTTGCCATCGCCCCCAGTACCAACAACCTTGTCATTGCTCATTCTGACCAGCAGGTAAGAGATTCCAGTGCTTTCTAATTCCTTCCTACTGTATGGTAACTTAGAAGCAGAGATAATGACAATTTTGGAAGACCTTTTTTTAAGGGACTAGATGATATAATGGTAGTTTTCTCCTGTGCAAAGCAAAGCTTCTATATTTGGCCTAGGCAGATAATGGGCCAGTGAAGCACTGAGATTCTAGAGTAAAGAGGTAAAAGAAAGAGAAGGAATTTTGAAATACTAGTTTTACTGATAGTTTTTGGACTAGAGATGACATAGACTCAGGTGCTAGACTGTTCATGGGGTAGAATAAGATTTTGAGAGTTGACAGTGATTTAAAAAGATCATTTAATTAATCTTCACTTTTTGCAAATGAGGAAATCAGACCATAATGATATCAGGTACCTGATATCAGCCAAAATTAGTGTTTGGTCTGCTGCTTATCAGTACTTTCATCTCTTCATTTGTAAACTTGACATGGTAATACCCTTCTCACTGAGCTATTGGAAAGACTACATGTGATCTCAGAAGCACATTTAAGTAGACTGCTAGGCAGACAATGCTTACTACTTTGATTAGCAGTCTTTACATGCACATATGTGCACATATGCAAATTCTATCCAAAAAAATGAAATCTCTCAGTTTCATAATTCTATACCCTTAACCAAAGACTGAAAGATTAATGAAGCCACATCCTTGTTCTTGTCACATATAATGATAATGTCTATCTGATGCCTCTTACTGGCAGTTGGTCCCATAAGTGCTTCAGTCATTAGAACTGGTGAGAAATTTTTTTAGTGTTTGTTAGATTAGTAAAGATCAATAGAATTGATAATGCACAGTGCTTGAGATTATAGGGAAACAGCACTTCATACATTACATAAATTACTGTGACTCCTTTAGAAGACATTTGGCAACATCTTTAAATTTTTCTAATACACATAATCTTTGATTCAGAAGTTATTCCTACAGATAATATTCTTTCAGTTATGCAAAAGACATTGATAAGGAGATAATCATTGCAGCTTTGTTTGTAGTAGCCAAAAATTAGAAATAACCTAAATGTCCATCGAAAAGACTTGATAAATAAAAGTGAATGGATTATTATGTATTCTTCAAGGGGAGCATGAGTGATCTATCTATATATACATATATATATGTTGATATGGGTTGGTCTCCATGATATAATGTTAAATGAAAAAGTAACATACGGAACAGCATGTCTGTATGCATAAAACATCTCTGAAAAGATGTAAATAAGAAACAGCAGGCTACTTTTGGAGCAGAGAGATGGCCAAGATTGCAGGGTGTCATTTCATTGTAAACTTCCTATGCTGTTTGAACTATTATTGTGTAGTTTACCTTAAATTTTAAAAAAAAAAAAAGGCAAGAAAGCATAAGACAATGTGATACAATCAAGGTTCGTATAGATATTTTCTGGTTAGGAATGAGGGAACCTTTTGGTCTTTCTGGGTACCAGCCTGCATTTCCTCTGTATCATGTCCTTCCTCAGATATTTGAATTCAGCATCCCAGACAAACAGTATACAGAGTGGAGCCGGACCATCCAGAAGCAGGGGTTTCATCACCTTTGGCTTCAAAGGGATACTCCCATCACACATATCAGTTTTCATCCCAAGAGACCAATGCACATTCTTGTTCACGATGCCTATATGTTCTGCATCATCGACAAGTCGTTGGTGAGTTCTTCGCCACTATGACCCTTGCAATCATTGACTCTTTTTTACTTAAGAATCTTCAAGATCTAAAAGTATCAAATATAATAAGTTAGAGGATGGAGAAACAATAAAAGTGCCCGCTCTATTCTTTGGATGAGAGGAGCTTTCATTTTGCAGATTTTCTCATTTTTGTTTCCATGTTCATTAGGCTCCCAGGGGAAGAATGGGCCATTGTTGCCCTGGTTTTTGCTGATCTGACTATTTCTCTGCTTTACCTACAAACACATAAACTTAAGGAGAAAAATGATTAGGTCTGTATTGAGAAGGTGACCCTCGTGGGGCAATACCATTGATTTGGCTAAATTACTACCACCTTTGCACTCTGAGTAACTGAATAATGTAGTTTCTTCAGAGGAAATACCGATTGTGGTTTTGACCACTTACGCTCCCTCTGATGAATGTACTGAAACACTATCTGCAGCCTTTGAGCTATGAAGGCTAAAGAAAAGGTATAGCTAGGAAAATTCCATTCTTCATGCTGTGATTTAGGTGAGATGTGAGACGCTTTTCAGTTCTAGATGCTGTGCCTGTAATGCACTTTGGGCTTAGATTACAAGCAGCACACGGTGTTTTGGTATATCTGTGAAGGTGGGGGTGGAAGGAACATGGAGAAAGCATCAGATGGCTCTAAAGGCGGTGTGCATGGTGTTGTGTCACTGGAACTCCTCCTGGGCCCTGTGTTCTCTGGGCGTGGGAAGCAGAGCTGGCTGACAAGTACATTCTGCAATTTGAGTGATACATGAATGGCCCCTCCCACTTGCTTGCCTCTTTGTAACTCAGCCCAGATTGGCCCATATTTTCTCCCAGGCATTAGTGATAAGTCCATCACTTCCTCTTGCTGGGTAGAGCTATTTCCCAAGGAAGTCAGAGATGAAATATCACTTAGTTGGCCAGAGGCCATCTCTTGAGGTGTCAGTGACATCAGTGGGGGGGTGGTTTGTGTTACAGTTTCTCCTGAGGAGAACTTCAGTCACTTAGTCCGTGATCTGGTTGGAGGAGATTCTAGAAAGCAGAGCATTCATGGGGTGAACTCTTGCAAATGCCAGTTTCTGTCACACCAAGTATTACTGACAAGATTGGCCAGAAACCTCAGCTGGGCTCTTTGATCTTGCCAGCAGAGTACCAAGCTCTCTTTGCTGCATACTCACACCCTCTGCATATAACTGGAGGAATGACTACTGCTTTCTTCCTGAAGTAAGGAGAGTCGGGGAGGTAGTAAATGTATAATATGATGGTTAGAAGATGATATTTGCCTGAAAAATTACTGTAGTCATTTGTTCTGTAGAAACCAAATAAAAATAACGATTTAAACAGTATACCTTTGTCTTTTTAGCCTCTTCCAAATGACAAAACCTTACTGTACAATCCACTGCCTCCCACGAATGAATCAGATGTCATCAGGAGGCGCACAGCCCATGCCTTTAAAATTTCCAAGATATATAAGGTAAAATATCTTGCATTGTATTCTGGACAGTTGATTCCTTGTGATATTATCAAAATGTAATAAGATGTCAAAATGTCACCCTTATTTTTCATGCAGAGGACCTAGTTTTGAGAGACAAGTGACCTTTCTGAGGATGTTTGTCCTTTCCCTTATGGCTGTTTTTCATTGTTCTTGCCTCAGTGTGTTAGAGGCAGGCACATCATATTTAACCAAAATGAAATACATAGGGAGTAAGAAATGATGTTGGAGCTCAGGTGGGGTCTTTCTGTTAAAGCTGGATTTTATTTTATTATTTTATTTTATTTTATTTATTTTATTTTATTTCACCCCTCACCTATGGATATTGCCGTTTCCGCTTAAGAACTGGATCTCTGAAGGCAGGGTGTCTCCTCCTACAGGCTCAGGGTCTGGCACACCCAGGGTATGGGCTGTGGCTCCTCTGGGGCTCTAGCCCAGGACCTTCTGCATGTAAAGCAGACATGCTAACCACTACTCTATGAAACCACCCCTCAAGCTGGATTTTAAATTCAGCTTCTAGTTGGGGAATATTCACAAGATAAATCTCCAGTGAATGGAAGTCATTGACTTGATTATGATTTTCCTTTCTGGGCTAGGCTTTTCACTGTATATAAAATAAATAAATATCCATTGAGCTCCAGCTATTTATGCCACCTCAGAAATTCCATATTCATGCTTCCCAGATTGGAGTTTCTTGGGCATCCTGGGACATTTTCTCAAGGAAGTGCAAGAATTTTTTTTAAGAGGGGGATCTGTGAATGATTCAAGTATGATTAGCTTCTTGATGCATTTGTAACTTACCATTTGTCAATAATTTTGGCTCCAAAGCCCTCAGTTAACACTGATTCCTAAGAAATTAGATTTTCTATACAGAGAAACATGAAAAATCTTGCTGGATCTTTTACGAATGAACTGTTAAAAGCTCCCAATCTTTTCAACTATTTTGAGTTTTAGGGAAGGAGGAATTATTAGAGATTTATATCCCTCCAGCCTTGAATTAGGCTAACCTTTTAGTATCTATTCAGGACTTAACTCTGGAGCCTGATAGACTCCTGATAGACTCATTCTCATCTCTCTACAGCCTCTACTCTTCATGGATCTTTTGGATGAAAGAACACTAGTGGCAGTAGAACGGCCCCTGGGTGACATCATCGCTCAACTCCCACCACCCATCAAAAAGAAGAAATTTGGGACCTAAAACAGCACTGTCTGTGTCCTTCCTTGAACTGTTCTACCCTGTTTGTTTTCACAAATCATGATAATAAAAAAAAGTTATTCTTTAGGACTACTCATTGAAAATGTTACCTTTCAGAATAGTGGACAATAATTTCCTTCCATTGAATGGAAGTGAATGGAAATGCCAAGGTATTTGTAGCTGGAATAATGTTCCATGTAGCTACAAATTTATCCAATTTTTTTTAGAATCCAGTTTGTACTTTAGACCACAATCTCAAAAAAAGAAAAAAAATTATAGTTACCCTCTGTTCTCTCTCACATGTCTGGGGTTTCAGAGTGCTGATAACTTTAACCATCTGCCAGCTTCCAGCCTGTAGCCCATGAGAAGGTGTGGGGACCTGCCCAACATTGCCCTAGAAGGCAGGGAACCCAATCTTTGCTTGCTAAAGATATCCTAACTACCAGTATCAGTAGTCAGCCTATATTTCAAGAAAGAATTTTAATTACAGTGTTCCATCTGAAAAGCAGACGCCTTTGATAGTCAGCTATTAATTTTATTTAAAAGGAAAAAAAATAGGCTTTGAGCTATCAGTCCCATTAACGCTCTTTTCACCTATTTGCCAGTTTCAAAGGTTAAGGAAACGTTGGGCATTTTGTTAAGAAATAGGAGTGGAAGTGAGGACCAAAAAGCCTGCCATATATTTTACCTTTTCTGTCTTCCTTTACTTGCTTTGACATTGTCATTCCCATGGGTGTTATCAACTTACAGTTTTAATATGATCTTTTAAATTAGAAAACGAAAAACTATACTTAACCTGAACTGAGTGGACATATTTCTTTCCCATCTCAGTGAATGTATTCTGTTGCGTGCCTGTAGAAACCCAGTATGTGTGGTTTTGTTTGTGTGTTTTTGGGATGGAGGACTGTGATATAGGCGGAGAAGTATGCGGGTGCTGATGACATAGTAAAATGCTGGTTAAAGAACATTTTGCTAAATGAACCCTACCCTTGAGTTTGGAAAGGGAAAATATTAGAAATTAAGGAGAATTAACAGAAGTAACAAGAGGCAAACGGAGACCAATACTTTATAACGTAAAGGACAACCTATTTCAGGTTCATTTGCTAAGAGTTAACAGATACAAGGTTTAGAATGGACACTGCTTCACCTGTTTAGATTTTCTTACAGCTATAGGAGTAATTTAAACAAATAGGTGCAACTTTTTAGGTCTTCTGTGTAAAATAACTTTCCTTTCCTCTTACTTGGATAAATGTCCTTAGTGTGGCATATCCTCCCTGTCTTCATTAGACTGGACTATTACAACTTTTCAGTAAACAAGAAGATCCTGCCCTTTCTAGGAGATGTTTTAGGTGCTCTTTTGTGTGGTTGAAACCAAAGTTCAAGTCACCAGTCTACATTGAATATGACCAGAAGGAGGCTGGGATGCCTTACATATTAACTCTCTTGCTTTTCACTGACTATAAATTCTATAAATTCAAGGAATCTTTATTAACTGTAGTCTTAAGACTTGATTTACATAACCTTTAAACATTCTGAAACCTTGTGGATCATGGGGAGTGTAATTCTGACAGGCACTCACATTATCTGAGTGAAGAAAAACTTCAGAAAGTAGAAGGCATTCCTTTGTAACATTTCCAGCCACCGGTTTGTATTTCCATAAATGGTATGGGAAGTAAGAACTTTGGGCCTTGAAATCTTAAGGAGAGAACTTTTGAGTACAAATGAAGCAGAAACTAATTGGAGTGAGTGAGATTATTTGGGGGAAGAGAAGGGGAAGCAATATTAGATAAGAGGACATGTCAGTACATGTGTTTGGGGTGATTTTACTTTGGGAATTTGTGTAACCTAAATGCCTTATGTTTCTGTTTCAGGCATTTTGCAGACTGCAGCTCATATTTGGGTTCTACAGAAAAATTTGAGACCAACCTAGGAACAGTCTTTTTTTGCTGACCTGACTCCGATGCTTTAAAGATTCACTTTTCTCATAGAGTAAATTACTAATCTGACCTCTAGATAGATAATACACCTTTCACCATGGAGATTACAACAGATTAGACTGACCTATTGGAAGAAAGTTAGAGATTTTTTTTTAAGCATCAAAACTTCCTTCAAATGGAACTTTATCCTGAACTGCAATATATAATATAGAAAAAAGTGAAGCTGTTCTGGTTGTTGGGAGGAGGGATGAGAAGGAAGCAGAGGTTTGTGAAAGGAACCATGTGTTTCTTGACCTCATTTTATGCTCATGGCAATAGAGACCCAAAAGAACAGAGGTCACACAATGGTTTTGTAGAGGTTCAGGTGGCATTCTTAACAGTTATTCTCCCACTGTCTTTTGGTTGTAGAGACCCAGTCATGAATGTGATTAGCAGGCATGTTATGCAAAAGATTTTTCATTTCACAGCAGGGAAGGTATTTAAGCATTATTTGCTCTGGGTGAGCGCTTGATTTAGCTATAATCTTGAGTTCTGTTGGGTATAAAACCACAGAGTTATAATGAACAACCTAGTACATTGTCTCCTAGTGCTGGCATGGGACTGTGACTCGGGTGAATTTTCGGGAGTGAAATTTATAGCTCATTTTGTGTCCATTTTCTTTCACTTTTAGTTGCCCTTTGGAATGGCTATATTTTGATCGGCAGTGTTTAAAATTACTCATTTCCTAACACCTGGACAATATAGTGATAGACTAGTTTTAGCCCATCTAATTTCTTTTGCTAATGAGATTTCTTAGTTTTTTATTTGCTTAGTGTTTTGTCTATTTAGCTAATTGTGTAAATTGCATATTCATAATCTTTTTTTCTAATACATTTTTTTCTTTCATATTTCAAGGTATTTTCTGGTATAGATCAGCTCTATGCAGTAAATTGTCTGTGGTAGTGGAAATGTTCTGTGTCCGTGCTGTACAATAAGATAGTTGCAAGCTACATGTGGCTATTGAGCTCTTGAAATGTGACTAATGTGACAAAGGAACTGAGTTTTTTATTTAATTTTAATTTAAATATCTGCATTTAAAAAAATAAAAAATAAATATCTCCATGTGGCTAGCAAGTTTCGTATTGGGCAGCACAGACCTACCTTTTTGTGTCAGTCCTTTGTCACCAGGAAGTTAAAGAACTTAATACTCATACATTTATTGAGTACCTACTATATGCTATGTGCCAACAACAGATGAAATATGGTCTCAGCCCTCAAGAACTTCACAGCCTCGTTGGGGAGAGAAACAAGTAGATGAACGATGCTACAGTAGAGATGAGCACAGAGAAGGGGTACCTAACCAGCAGGGTTGGAAAGAAGGTTGAAAGTAGGAGGTGATACTAGACCTAATAACTCTTAGTATTTGTTAGTAAGGTGGAAGTGAGAAGAAAAGAGGCATTCTTGGAGCATTCATTCTCAGCGCAAAGGCCTGAAATGAGGAAGACATAGCCTGTCCAAAGGTCTGCCAGTACCACATGGTCAAAACAGAGCATATATTAGATATAAAGGAAAATGAGGCTGAGAGGGCAGGCAAGCCTATCATAGTACTGAGAAACACTCAGAGTCAAAGGAATGGCACAGTGGAAATGCCCATTTGAGTGAGTAAGGAGCAGAAAAGACTAGAAATTAGAGGGAGGGCAAAAAAAAAGGCTATTGTGTAGGTTCTTGATTTGGGCATCTATATTTGTTTGCTAGGCTGCCATAACAGTGTCACAGACTGGGTGGCTTAAACAATAGCAATTTATTTTCTAATAATTCTTGAGGCTAGACATCTGAGATTTAAGATATTAGCATTGATTTCTTCTAAGGCCTCTCCTTGGCTTGTTGATGGCCCCCTTCTGGTTTCTTCACATGGTCTTCCCTATCTGCGTCTGTGTCCTAATCTCTTATAAGTGACTTCATTTTAGTTTAGTTACCTCTCAAAAGATCCTGTCTCCAAATACAGTCACATTTCTGTGGGTTAGGACTTCAACCTTTAGATTTAGAGGGGACACAGTTCAGCCATAAGAGTCCATGGAAGGGCGTTAGGGTCTTTGTGAGCCTTGAGTTTGCTGAATTTTGTACTAGTGTGCTTTTGTTTGAGGCATGTCCACAATATTCTGATGATTCCCAAACGGGTCTGTGATCCATGCAATCGGCTACTCCATCAGCTAACTCAGGAGGGAGTTAAAGCTGTGAGATGAAGGCCCAGAAATACCATATGCATCAAGAAATATGATTTGGTGTTCAACAGTATATAAAAAATGAGAGTCAAAGCTGACTATAAGACTGCAAGTCTTATGAAATTCTGTACCCCAATACTGTAGGGGGGGTCTTATTTGAGGACCTTATTTGAATTTCATGGCAAATTGTGTAATTTCCATGACTCCCCCCAAAAAACTGGTAATTTTCCATAACTAAGTGGATTCACCAAAACTAACCTTCTGCTTAGTATGTCCTTGCTAATATTTTCCTAAAAAGAAAGTCACAGAGCTACAAAACTGTCACCAGCTGCTTCTCATTAGTAATGTGGTTAGCAGATGTGGGTTTTCATAGTCATAAAGCATGAGATAGTTAATCCATTTTTGTGAGTTTCAGATGGATAGTGATTTATCTTGGGATTAATTTTAAAATGTGCTTGCATCAGCTAAAGGACATATGCACCTTTCCCACTTTCACTTTATGTTTCTGCTGGAGAGAATACATTTTAGGATATTTCTGGAAGGCAAAGGAGTATTGCCCTTTGACAGTTGATCTCACTGTCTTCTAACTGGGGAAGAGTTATGCATGGATAATTATTCAATTGAATGTTTGGTTATCTTACAAACTTATTTCTCCTTTTGGCCTCTTTAGTAGTAATTGAGCAGCTCTTGCTTTTGTTCCACTGGCATCGGGCTGTTTTGTGGTAGTGACCAGGCTTGCTAAGGGCTCCAATTTTGCCTGGGGCTCTTTTTCTTTATGAAATTAACACTCAAACCTTGGAACAAGCTCCAGATCTACTAATTCTTTTCTTTGACAGACTCTCGGTGATATGTACTCCCTTTCAGCAGAAGTGTAGCTTTATACAAGATATATTTGTCTCCAAAATTAATTTGGTCATTTGTCCTTTAAACCTGGAATCAAATGGTATGGCAGACTCATTCCTAGATAAAGTATAGACTCTCAGCTGGAGAGTTTCTAACAAAGGTTTTATTGCTGCTGAAGCTGAAGGTCAATAGGTAATAACAGCAGCAGCAGGTACTTTTTATGGAACTCATAGTGTGGCAGGGACATTGCATACGTCACACCAGCCAACCATCCTCAGATGTAGAAGGTATCTGAATTTCTCCAAAGAAGAAACTGAGGCCTATTACCCCTTCATCATTGTCCTATAGCTAGTAAGTGGCTGAACTGCAATATAAACCTTGTGCTCTTAATTACCATGCTAAATTATGCATCTACTATGAGGGAAAAGGAAAAAAACACCCCTGGGTTTTGAGAGGACATAGAATCAGAACCTGAGTCATAGAATTGTAGGAAATTATAGAACTGAAGAGAGCGAATCTAACCCTCTAATTTTAAAACAGCAAAGATCCTTTTCTTGTTCTGAGAAATAGTAAGATAACAGCTTCAGCAGAGAATATATATTGATGGGTGACAAGAGTGGAAACTTATTAGGAATTATTTCCACCATTTCCTTTTTTAGAGATAGATAAAATAACATACCTGTTCAAAAATTATCTAAATTTGTCTCAGCATCTCTAAAGAAGCTATGGAAACAGATATGTACTCTAATTTCAGATTTTATTATCCACCATAAGTTGATTTCCACTGAGTACTTGAGATTTCCAAGATGGTAATTTTCACTCTGCAAGGAACCAATAACCTTCAGAGGGATTATTTTAAATGACTACTGTGCAGGAGGCACTGAATTTCAATCAATCTCATGTTTAATGGGTTCCTGTTCTGAAAGGCAATATTTTTGGAATAGTGGGGAAGAAAAGTCGGGTGGTCCCTGCCTTTCTATATTTTAAAATCTATTTGGACAAGACAGCCAGTTATAAAATTATTTAAGGGAAAAATTACATCAAATTGGGTAGACAGGGAAAACAGATGAGATCTTACTAGATGGGAAAATGGTTGAAATGGGCAGGAGGTGTGTAGAAAGATGGACTTGGGGATTTGCAAGGCATCACTGGGAGACACTGAAAGAGTTTGGCTGATCTGAAAATAGTAATGAAAGAGAGAGTTGAAAATTGATTCCGATGGAGAACCTTGTAAAAACAGCTTGTCAATTTGGGAATTTTTATGGATATATTTTAAAACTAGTAAAAAAGAACCAAACTAATTCAAATTTTCATTATCTTCTCTCCTCCCAGGGTTAAATATTTTGTTACATAACTTACTGTCTTATATAAGTGCCCTCATTTACTATTTGGTTGGAAAAATCTATAACTTCCTCCAACCCTACTAACCGAAAGGTCTTGATACTTTTGGAATTTCCAGCATTTCTCTTGCTAATAAAGGTGTCCTCAAGTGCCCAACCTCTGGGTGATTACATATGTAAAAGTGTTCAAAATAGTGCTCATACTCTAAGGAATTAGCTGCCAAGTGCTCTCTAATAAGCAGAAATTTCACATAACTGGGGCCTCGGGGGGCTTATGCCTCAGCTGGAGCAAAGCCAGAAATGTCCGTGACTGCAGGTGCACTTGGGCACATTGGGACCTGCTGGAACAGTTAGCTGACCTCCCTGCAAATTGATTAGGAGAGGGCTGAAGGGTTGAGCTGCTGCTGACATATGCAACTTGGAAAATCCTGCTCTACTAATTACAGAGAGGATTCTGCTATAATGATTTTTTGGTAAGAGACTTCCCATTTTGAATTCTTTCTTCATTTGGGTTCTGGATGCTTTCCAATTTCTATTTTTATTGTTTAAACTCCTGGTATAGGATGTTTTGCTTACACATTGTGTGTTCATAGAGTGGTGCATTGGACATGGCTTACGAGCTTCAACATGTACTTCATGAGCAAGCGGGTATGCAGCCCCATTTACAGGAATTAGTGCACACTTCTGCTTGCAGCCAGCCCCCCAACCCCTGCCCTGCCAATGAAAACATGAGTCAGAGGTCACCTTGACCTTATATTTTTGCTGAGATCTCTCTCAACAATGTGATTTCTGGACCCTCATTTTTGAGGTCTGAGGTATGTAGTAAAAAAAAAAAAAAAAAAAAAAAAAGCACTGAACCAGGGAGCTAGGAGATCTGAGTTTTCTGTTTCCTTACTGTGGACTTTGGGCCAGAGTCTATGGCACTCTGGGCCCCAGTTTCCTCAACTCTTCCAGCCCATGAAGCTGGAGGAAGCAGGTGGATTGCATCACCCACATTTTCTGATAACCATTGCAGGCTCTGCAGAGTGCATACAATTTCTGGAGCCTCCCATCTATACTTGGTCCAACATAATGCCTCCAGGATAAGAAAGTCAGATGTACAAAACCAAGTCCAAACTATTTGATGTGTTTTTTTTGAGGCTTTTCACACTCATATCGGGCTGCCTCCACTGATCTTGTGCTCTGTTCACATTGGCATTATGGAATTCTTCCTAAGTAACGATCATTCTGCAAGTATCTTTGAGTCCTATACCAATCGTACTTTCAGGGACTAAAGAAGCTATGATCCCCTCTCGCATTACAGGCAAGTAAAGAGGTGACTACAAAGCAGATTCTTGTCTCTGGACCTTGCTTATGCAGTTCCCTCTGCTCCACTTACCTATTCGCCTTTTATTGTCATCTCTGTGAAGCTGACCCCAGGCCCAACAGAATGTTGCTTCTACTCTGTTCTCAGGGCGTTTTCTGTGTGTCATTTAACCACATAGTATCACAAAGTATGCCCGGGAGCCCGAGCCAGATTGGTTGGATCTTCCTTTTCCTTTACTAGACCGCTAGCTATCAGCTGCGGTACATTTTACTCAGCTCCTCTCCAGGCCTCAAAAAGAGCACAGCGGCAGAGCCCTAAGTAGATCCGAATGAACCAATCAATGCAAGAATGAACGTGCAACCCAGTCTCGCAGGCTTGCAAAGTGCTTTTCGAAGCTGATCTTGCTTTCAGTGCCCACGCAGCTCCCGGGAACTGCACGGTGCAGGTCAGGAGTTTGTGGGGTCTGGGACCGTCGGTGGCGAACATAAGGAGAATGTGAGATGGACCCCCACTGCGATCCCGGCTGCCCACGTCGGGTGAGCTGCAAAGGACTGGACTGCGGGAAACTCCTTAACCTCCCGGAAGCGGCTCCTCTCCCCGCCCCCCCGAGGTGGGCGTAGCCTCATGAATAATGAATCAGCGCGGGGGGGAGGGGCCGGACCCGCCCCCTCGGGCGGGAAGAGGGAAGCGCTGAAGCTGCCTGACTGGAATGAGGGTAGCTGCGGCAACTGCGACGGCGGGAGCGGGGCCGGCCATGGCGGTGTGGACGCGGGCCACCAAAGCGGGGCTGGTGGAGCTGCTCCTAAGGGAGCGCTGGGTCCGGGTGGTGGCCGAACTGAGCGGGGAGAGCCTGAGTCTGACGGGCGACGCCGCGGCGGCGGAGGCCGAGCCCGCTCTGGGGCCGGCGGCGGCCGCTTTCAACGGCCTCCCGAACGGCGGCGGCGCCGGCGACTCGCTGCCCGGGAGCCCGAGCCGCGGCCTGGGTCCCCCGAGCCCGCTCGCGCCGCCGCGGGGCCCGGCTTCTGAGGCGGGCGCCTCGCCGCCGGTGCGCCGGGTGCGGGTGGTGAAACAGGAGGCGGGCGGCCTGGGCATCAGCATCAAAGGCGGCCGCGAGAACCGGATGCCGATCCTCATCTCCAAGATCTTCCCGGGGCTGGCGGCGGACCAGAGCCGGGCACTGCGGCTGGGCGACGCCATCCTGTCGGTGAACGGCACGGACCTGCGCCAGGCCACTCACGACCAGGCCGTGCAAGCGCTGAAGCGCGCGGGCAAGGAGGTGCTGCTGGAGGGTGAGCGGGGCCGGCGGGCGGCGGGCTGGCGGGCCGGCGGGCCGGCGCTCACTTTGTTTCGGCCACCCTGCCCCTTTTGCAGAGCGAGTCCGTTCCCTCCCCTTCCCAGGCCTCGTCTTCCCCTCAGCTGGTGTGGCCCGGCTCTCCCAGGACCCAGTTTGCTGTGACTTAGAGCATTGGAAAAACTGATGCTCCTTACAGGAAAAGTTGGGCAGCCTCCTAAGTGTGGCTTGCAGTCCCCTAAGGAAGACTTGGTTGAGATTTAGTAAAAAGCAGCCGCGCTCGAAGCCTCGCCTCTGCACATTAAGCTGACACTAAGAACTAGAGGGCCGGGTTCTAGAGGTCTCCTTTTGCCTCCTAAGAAGTACCGGGTTAGCTCTTTCTTCACTCATTTCTGGCTCCCCGGGGCGGGCGGGTCTGTTTAAAAAAAAAGGAAAGAAAAAGAAAAAAAAAATCGTCTACACCGTTGCCAGCGGTATGCTTGGGCGAACCACCAAAACGCTGGTTAATTTATGGGAATTTAACCCATCGTTGGCTCTCAACAATAACCAAAGGAGATCATAGCATTTCCTTGAAGCGAGAAAGCTGAAACAGCAAGTTTGTGTGGTTAAAGAGCCTTGTTTAACTGTGGAGGCTCACGTGTTTGAACATTTACTGCCAACTAGAGTTTTGCCCCTTTTGCAAGAGACTGGTGCCAGCTTCCTACTATTCACGGGCGTGCTGCTGCAAGGCTTTAAGCTGTTAGAAGCGTGAAATGTTAAATCGCAAGATGTGTTTGAATAGCCAGAAGTATTATTTACTGTAATATATATGTAGTCTGTAACCTGTACCTTTTATGGTGAATTTATGGAACTAAGATAGAATTAAATCTCATCTCCTTGGAGAAATCATGCATGTTGGAGGTGATAGAGTAGTATAAATGTGATCAGAGAAGCCAGTTACTTACTTCAGTTTTTGAGCGATTGGCTTTCTTTCATTGGTGATTCAGTCATTCAATAAGCATTTATTGTTGGCCATATAGGAGAGAATATAAAAGACGATGGATCTATTTGGTCTCTAGTTGAGGAAATGATAGAAAATGCAAGACTTACAAGTTCTTGATTATGTAGTGCAAACTATATATAAATGCCGAGGGAATGCAAAATTAGGAATTAGTGGAAATCAGGATTAGTCAGGGAGGACTTTTTCAAGGAGCTGCATCTTGAGCCAGGTCTCCAAGGAGGTGATGGACATAGGCAGAGATGAGTCAGGAGGGTATTACTGGCAGAGGGAGAACAGAGGGAAGGGGTGGGGAGTAGGGAATAGGAAGAGACCAATCTTCAAATTGAGGCCAAAAGTCCAAACTGGAAAGGAGATTTTGACTTTTTTCAAAATCTCTGGTAAATATTTGGCAAAATATTAGTTTGCAAGTAGATGATTTAATGTGTTCCAATTGTGAAATTTCAGTGTCCCACTTTATAATATCCTATTTTTAAATCTTATTTATGTCTCACTTATAGGTGGGGCTAAACACTGCTTATAAATTAGTGTTAGTAAAAGAAGTAAAATTACAGATTGTGGCTTGGGCAGTGTATATGTGAAAAATCGTTTACCTTAAACATGTACCTTAAAGTTGGCCTCGTTAAGCTTTTGGTTATATATATATTCTTAGAGCCAGAATTTGTATATGGTACTGTTTATGTAGTACTTAGTGGTGATGGGCAGACATTTCAACTCTTTACACCATAGTTTTTAAAAATCCAGTTTTTGTTTAAATATAATTTGAAACTGCTATTTATACCAATTAAATGAAAATCATCTAGTATTCATTAGTCTAAAATGGACCACATATGCGTTTAGAAGGAGGGTTTACAAACGACGGCATAACATTTTCCTGAATGCCTTTTTACGGAACACACAGGTTCTGCTTTATTTTCCCACTTTGGAAAAGACAAGCAGGTTTTGTCCGTATATGTTGTGGGGAGTATGAAATTGCACTTCCAAGCCAAGGGATATAAAAATAAAATTACTTAGACTAAGCAAAAATCACTGAAAACAGTGACTTAATTGAACCAGTCAAACTATTTAAAATTGAGAGCTGATGTCCCATCTAGGTAGGCCACTTTTAAAAGAGAGGGTTTTATGCATAGCTCTTAAAATTTTGTAACTGTATTGTCCTTTCATTAGATGTCTCAAAACTTGAAAAACTGCCTAAACATAGCACAGTGATGCTCTTTTGTGGTGTGGGCAGGGAATTTCAGGCATGCCCTTGCCACCCCCAAGCCAAAGAAAGCTGTAGTCTCTGGTTGCCTGCGGTTAGGGGACTGAGTTAAAGCGTTCCTATTTATCTTATGGGTTGGTAGGGATTATTCATTTATACATCTAACATTTATTTATTCAACTCTGCCTTGTACCAGAAGTGTTTGGGATACCTAATTCCTGCCCTCAGGAAGTTTGGAGTTGAGATAACAAATAAGTACAGCAAAGGGCTAAAGCAAAGGGCTATTAATGAAGGAGAGATCTATAGAACACCGTATCAGAGGTTACAGTGCCTAGGAAGAGGTTGATGGAGAAATTGAAGCTTGAATCGAGCCTTCCCCTAAGAAGAGAAAGCTGCCACCAGTAAAGACACGCAAGTGAAAGACATTAAGAAGGTATTCTGCTGAGTGAGGGCAGAGTACAATTGAAGACTTTGTGGTCAAACAGGAGCTTATTTCTAGCTAGTGGTTTGTAACCCCTAGCAAGTTACTCAACCTTGCTAAACCTTAGTTTCCTCATCTGTAAAACAAAGATAGTGATAATGCCTCCCACAAAGGTTGTTATTTATTTGACATTTTATGTGCTGGGCCCTTTTTTTAGGTACTGGAGTACAGCAATAAACAACAAAAAACAAAGTCTGAATGAGGGAGGTAGGACTGGGTCATGAAGGTGTGCCTTGCGTTAACAAAGGTACTCTCAGAATAGCCAGGATAACAAGTTGTTAAATCTAAGGCTCTATTTTACTTGAAAAGAAATACATGATAAGAATAAGAGTTATTTTAGGTGAACAGGTTAAGAATGAGTTTGCATTTCTTGGATGCCAACATCTTTTTCTAATCTTATTTTCTTGTTTTCTGTCATCTCTGGTATAAACCAACTTTTTTACCCTTAAATTTTGCATTTAGTTTCCCATACATCTGACTTTTCCTTCACACTTGCTGCTCAGACCTTAAAACTGGCTTACTGTTTACTTGTAGTTTTGGCTAGTGACTGTTAGCATTGATAAGATTTGCAGCTATACAGATTGTAAGCATAAAGGGTGACTACTTACCTATCATATCGTATGTTTAATTTACTATATCCTGGGTGCTAGAAATACAGTTTATGCAGAAAGCTTCTAGAATTTATATTTTTAGGACTATAAAATTGGCTAAATGAACACGAATTAGATTATACATCAAAGTGTTCTAGAGAAGGTTAGGAAAAACTATATTAAGTGTCCAGTTTAAGGTTTGATATTTGAGAAAAGATCAATATTTTTGAAGCATTCTCACTGGAATATTGTTGGAAAATCATTTTTATTGCCTAAATATGATTTTAAAAGTATTGTTATTGGATCTACTAAGAAGAAAATGGTTAAGTGTATAGAGGAAGTGGATTGGTATGAAATTTAACTTTAGAATTAAAAATAATTTTTATATGTAGAATGGTTAGAGATTTTTAGTGTTATATATAAAATGGCTCATTGTATATGTTAGGGGACATGTAACAAATACTGCTGACATTATTAGGCTACCAAATTAAAGAAGTTACTTTGGATTCCTTCACTGCCACTTTCTTCATTGTATGTTGAATAAGTTGAGAGTCTCCTAGGGAAACATTTTACATATTCTATGAGGCTGGTGTATATTAATTAATGTAGCTCTTGAAAAACAACTAAATTGTCAGGACATCTGTTTCTCTGTTTTTTTGTTTAACTAGCCTCTTTATATTTCACTTGAATGATTAGATATATTTATATGAGAAGCTATGTTTTGTAACCAGATTATTTCTTATGGAGTCTCCTTCATGCTAAAATATCCTCAAATTATTATAAAAATATGAGAAGTTTATTCTTATACAGAATGGTTATGAAAATTCAAAGAACATTTTTAGAAACCGTAACCAGGCTTTAATTTAGATCTCAACTGATAACTCAGTAACTTGAACTGATATAGTTCCTGTTGTGTAGACCTTCTGGGATAAAGGTTACTTTACTTTGTGATCATATGTGTGTCTTTGTACATAAAAGATGAGGTACAGCCTGTGGCTATGTAACAGTGGTCATTTAAGGGTCCAATCACTTTCCTCGGCTAGATTAGTACATTGTCCTATCTGAAAAACAAATAATGCTGCTTGTTTACTTTTTTCTACTAAATAGTATAATAATGCCTTGCATTTTTATCTGTATTTTTCTCATTTGATCTTTACACAGTCCTTTGAAGTGGTGGGCTGTTTATCTTTGTTTTACAGACGATTATACTGAAGTTCATTAAAGTTGAGTTACCAAAGGTCTCAGAATTTCTTTTGATTTTTAGAGGAAAATTTTTAATGTTTCCTTTGGGCAAGAGGAAAAAATCTTACCTAGAATTTAGAAAGTTGTAAAGTCTCATCTTCCAGATGAGGAATTAATGACCAGAGATGTTAAGTGGCATGTTTAACTAATTAGTGGTGGAACTTGGACTAAAACCCAGTCCATTTCTTCTTCCCTTGTACCATGCTACCTGCAACCAGTTGGTCAGATCTTTTAGCATCTCCTATGCATCATCATGTTGCAATGTATTAAGATCAGTGTGCAAAAAGGTTGAATGTGGTGCCTGGCATCAAAGCAATTAGACCAAAATTGGGGAGAGAAACTACCACATGGAGAGTAATTGCTAAAATATGTAGTACTCGCTCTTCAAGAGTTCTCTGCAGGGACATCCATTGAGGGATGGAAGAGTTGAGCATGTGGAGAAAAGATAATTTGATCTGAGGCTTGTGAGACAGGTCGCTTCTCTATGTGGAAGGCAGCCCAAGCTGAGGGAGTAATCTGAGCAAAAGCCAAAATGAATATGATATATGATAGGAAGTGAGGAGAATAGGATTGGATTTAAGGAAAGAAAATAAGTCTGTTTATATAGTTTGGAGCTAGATTATGCAAGGCCTTGAAAGTTAGCAAAGGAATTCGGTCTTTTTCATTTTCCCAGTCAACATTTATTAAGTACTTACTGCAAACAAGTTGTTCCCCAGATGCTGGGAATTCAAAATTGGGAGTAATCCCTGCCCTTTAGGCTAGTAAGGAAACAGTTATATCAGGTTGTGGTAAATGCTTTAAAAGAGGTGAGAACATAGTGCTCTGGAGACAAAGAAGTGCAAAGGGATAGCACTTCAAAGATGAGAAAGTGATAAGTAAGTACATGGTGTGTTAAGAGAAGTAAAAGCAGGTAAGGTATGGGAGCGCAGGCTGGAAAGGCCAAATCATCAAGGGCCTTGTATGCAGTGCCAAGCAGTGGTCTTTAAGTGATGTTTATATTTACTTTTCAACCTGAAAAAAGAAGAAATTGAGCTTTATTAATATTGTGTAGATGACACTGGGTCTCTCATTTAGTCTACACTGGGTCTCTCATTTAGTCTTTTGAGACTGTGCCATTACACATTCGATATACAAGGTGTTGACTTGAGGCAAGAGTGGAAGCTTCACAAAGCAGAGGGTTTGAGAGTAGTGGCTTTATCTTTATTATATTGCAACTTTTTGCAGTTTACCTCTTGGGTCTGAGTGGATTTACATTATATTATCAGCTTTTAACTAAATACTTCTTTACACACAAACAAGTGGCTTAAAGATTTGCACAAAGAAACCATGGATTGAAGATAATTCTAACACCACAAACAATAACAAAAAGATAAAGTTGACGTTTCTTATAGTAGCTCTTTGACCATATCTGTCAGGAAAACAGCCTAAAAAATGAAATTGCCAAGAAGACTATTTTAAATGTGGATTAACACATCATTAAGGAACTTTACCGTAAGAACGTATTGTACTTTGAGTCGTATGGTAGCTAATGATAGTATGACTTCATCAAGGATGTTTGTATTCATTTCATCTTTATCTTATTCTTTCTTGATTTCTGTATTTTATATATATTTTATAACATATGCATTAATAAATATTTATAGATGGAGAGTGTCCACTCACATTTTTACTGATAAGTGTATACCATTAAACATTTTAGGCCTGGGAAGGCACTCAGGCTTTACAGTCATTTAAATGACGAAGTGCTTCAAATGCGGGAGTGATGTCTTACAAAATTCAGAGTGGCAGATGGAGTGTAGGAGCTCAAGACATAAGGTAAGAGAAAGCAGTTATGAGGGTGTTGCAACACCCAAGGATAATGAGACTAGATAGGACAGTATGAAGCTGAAAAATATTGAGGAGATAGAAACAACAGGTTTAAATGATCATTTTTGTATGGGGGTTGAGGGAAAGAGAAAAGTGGAGGATAGCTCCTAGATTTTTGGTTTGAGAAAGTAGATAATTATGAAACCAAAATGAACGGAGGAAGCACTAGTTTCTTGGGTGAAGATAAGTTTGATTTTAAACACATTGAATTCGAGCTACCTGTGCAACACTCAGGTGCAAAAGGCCAGTAGCTGGTTTGAAGTACAGGTTTGTAATCAAGAGATATGTCAGAACAGAACTGAAGATTTGAGATGTAATCATCTAGAGTAAGAGTGCAAATTAAAAAGAGAAGTAGAATTAGGATGGAAGACTGCAAAACAACTCCATTTAAAGTGAGAATGGAAGAAGAATCTGGAAGAAGAATCTGGAAAGAAATGAGCCAGAAGGTAGGGACAAAGCCTGGAGCAAATGGTGCAATAGAAGTAAAGGAGGCAAGAGTTTCAAAGAGGTAGAGGTGATCAGCATCTTCACATGCTACAGATGCCAGGAAAGTCAAGAACAACTAACTAGTCCATTGGATTTTGTAATCAGAGAACAAGATTGTTAGAGTGCTCATAAGAGCAGTTTCAGCAGCGTGACGGGAACAGAAGGCAGTGAGTTGACTGCGCTTTTTGAAAGCTTCTCAGTAAAATAAAAGAAGCAAAGATGGTAACTAGAGTTGAATGAAGTGTCCAAAGAAGGTTTTACTTTTGTGGTGGTTTGTTTTTTTATTTTGTTTTAAATGAGAAAGAATTAGCACATACTTGTACAGCAAGGAGAAGAGGCCAACAGAGGGGGAGAGAGGCTGAAGAGATAGAAAGGGTGGGGAAGTGATGCAATCTATTTTTGAGCCAGGAAGTGACATGATGGGAACAGAATTTTGGGTTGGCAGCAGTGAATGCACTGAATGCAATGCAAGGAAGAAAGACCAAAGGTAGGAAAACTACAGCTGTTGAAGCAAAATGCAATCCAGACCAGAGGTGATAACCATTGAAGGGGTGGGGATGGTAGTTGTAGCACTGGGAATACATAGGAAGATTCAATTCAAGAAATATTTTTAAATAGGTGATTCTTCCCAGGGGAGAGCAGAATCCATTGGAGACCTTCTTCTACCCAGACAGCCTCTTTCTGACTGCCTGTGCACCCAAAGAATCTTTAAGAGTGAGCCTGTGTTACTCACAGGCATTTGATTCCTCAGAGATATTGGGGTGGAAAACTGAAAGCCACTGTTTTAAAGGAAGAAATGACAGGATGTGGGGGGCAGACTGGATATAGTGAATTAGCCCTGAGATTTCTATCTAGGGACAATGGAAGATTGGTTGTTAACAGTGGTGGTGGGGCGGTGGAGGGTGGAATAATTGGGAGGGTGTTAAATTTATATCATTTAGCTTTGTTATAAAGCACTTAGGCAAAGTAATTCTGTCGGCTGTGAGGAGTGAGAAGAAAAATTTTAGTTTATAAATGTTATATAGAGTCACACAGCATGAGAACATATCCTTCCTTTAAAGGGTATTTTTTTCTAGATGAGAGAAATGAGCTTTTGGCTTCCTCTGGAGAAATGATAGTGTGTTCAGGTGAATTTAATATTTTGTGCCTGGAGGAATACAGTTAATTTAGTTATTTTATTTAAATACTATTCTAAGGAAAATACACTGATTCCTTCATTAAATTTGTGTTTGATCTCTGTGAAAACAAAACTCAAATAGTTTTGTATATGAACAAAGTGCCAATGATTATGGTGTCAGTAGATTGGCCTTTTGGAAAGAGTAAAGAGTTACAAAACTCAACTTTGGTTTTGTTTCTGTGACTGGCTCCCAAGACATTGCTAGAATGCTTTGATATGTAACTAGTTAAGAATACATGATGTGTAGTTATTTGGTGTTTTTTTTTTTATTCCTTTGGCTTTTCCACAACATTTTTTCTTTCTACCACCTTCTGACCCTCTTGTTTTTAAATTTGAAAATTACTTAGAATGCTTTTATGAAAAGTAAACTTTAATGGGATAGAGATGAGAAAGATGAATTGTGTATCTTTCCACTTAATTAATCTGTCATCTTTATATAAAATGTTACAACTCACACTTGGAAAAGGGAAGCTTTGTTTTTTTTGTTGTTGTTGAAAGGGACTCAGAAAAATTATAGATTGATTTATTTTTAGTAAAACGAGTTGATCAGCTAACAGAAATTTTTAAAAAGCACAGAAACCTATCAAGCTAGTTCAAATAAAAGGAAGGAGATTTTGTAAAGATACAGACAGGTCCCAGGACTCTTGGAAAAGCTGAGCCACCAGGCCTTGGAAATGTTAAAAACCAAGGCCAGTGCTGAGGATCACTGCTCTCTCACACCCTCTCTTGTCTCCTCATCTCAGAGCTTTTCTGTTTCTGAGAATACCTTTGCAACAGCTTTGTTCTAGTCCTTTTGTGGTTTTATTTTTTTACATTTAACTCTTCAATCTATGTAGAATTTATTTTGCCATATGGTGTGCAGTGGAGATTTAACTTTATTTTTTTTCAAATAGCTGATTGTCTAAACATTACTTCTCAAATAATCCTCTTGTGTGCATTATCTGTTAGATTTATGGGGCTGCCTGGAGTGCCATGTGGGGAAAGATTCCAAAGCCATGTCTGGGTTCAGCAGGAAAGCATGCTACTTACTTAGTGATGTCTGCAGCGAATGTGCTGGAGTGAGGTACAATACACATGCTATCTACCTGTCACTGTAGGAATGACCTGTTCTTTCCTCATTGATTTGAAGTACATCTTTTTTTATATACCTAATTATTTATATTCTGTGATCCGATCTTGTATTTTCTGTTGTATTCTATTTGAGTGTTTTGTGACATACCATACTATATGTTGTATCTTTAACATTTAATATCTAATAATTCAAGTAGCTTATACTAGTCGAGAAAAATTTGAAAAATAACAATAAATAATTGCAGACTGATATTGGTACTTAATTCTCCAGGTAAAATTTGGAATGATTTTATCATTCTTTTTCAAAAAATCCTTTGGTATTTTGATTAAAATATTAAATTCATAAATTAATCTAAAGAGAAATAATGTCTTTGTAATATCTCTCCCAGTCATTCTGGGCCACATTCATTTATGTTCCAATCATATGGATATGGTAAGGGCTATGGGATGTTTGGATTGGCCAGACTTCGATCAAGTACTCACTTTGGAGCCAGAGAATATGGCAGCCTCTCCTGCACAGCCTCCCACATGGACTGAAAGTAGGGATTTCTCAAAGGAGAATCAAGGTGATGTTACCAGAAGCGGGGGTTGGGGGGGCATGGATGCTAGGCAGACATCTAAAACAGACATCCACCACAGTGTTCTAAAAACATCAGAAGATGGTTACAGAATTAGAACTTAAGAGAGAAATTACCATATTAGTTTAGAGGTTTAGAAACTCCATAGATAGTTTGTAAAAGAAAGCAAGAAGAATAAATGTGCTTGGGTACAGATGAGTTAGTTAGAGCTTTTTGAAAACTCTTGACTTTCCAAAGTAAATAATAAGTTATTCTCAGCATTTATTTTAGTGACATTTTAAACACTGCTTTTGTATGAAATTCAAGCAATTTCACAATGTGCACTATGATTATCATTTTATAATTAAGGACAACAAAAATATATAGAGTTCAGGGACAGACCCTGAAGTTAGAGATAGAGTGGGATAGAGAAAAATCTTTGTCTATCAAAATAAACACTTTTTGTGTATGGCCATGCTACCCTGAACAAGCCTGATCCTGTCTGATCTCAGAAGCTACGCAGGGTCGGGCCTGGTTAGTACTTGGATGGGAGACCACCTAGGAAGACCAGGTGCTATAGGCATAAAAAATAAGAGATTGTAAGATGACAAGGTCCTTGCAATCTGTGAGGTCAACTGAGGGTTGCCTCACCTAAAAGGAAAAAACAAAAACCCAAAAGTTCCTTTCTCACGTGTTGTTGTGAAGACTAAAGGAGGTAATACATGTAAAGTGCTGAAACAGTAGCTGGCACATGCTAAAAACTCAATAAGTAAACCAAAATAGACACTTTTTTTTTTTTTTTTTTTAGTAAGAATTATTTTGATTGCAGAAACCCAAACCAAACTAAGGAGAGGTGGAATGTATTGCCTCATATAACTCCTAAGACTGGGGGTGGATCTAGGTTTAGGTCCAGAGCGATCCAAAGGCTCAAATTATCTTGGCTGTAACATCTGCTATAGAGAGTCTAATTCTGTATAGTCAGCTAAGATGATGCTGGCAGTTCTGGAAATATGTTGCCTTACCTTAGTTACCCCTGCTAAAAATGAAAAGTTTTTCTTTTAGCTCCTATGGGAAAGACTGGTTAGCTATGTCTTGTCTACCCCCTGGACCTATCATTATTTCTAAGATTGTGGAGACTACTGTGATCTAGGCCGGGGTCACATGCCCATCTATGGTGTATTGAGATTGGCAGGCTCACCACATTATAAAGTGCAGAATAGGATGGTTGCTAGGCAAACTTATGTCCACTACAATAAGGCAGATGTTAAAGCTGTGGAGGTTAAAATATTTTTTTGCTAGATTATAAATTTTTTAAAATTAAAACAATACAAATAATGGTGACATTATTGAGAGCTTACTCTACTAAAGGTCATTACATTTATTCTTTTAATAATCCCGTGTGACAGGTAACATCATGCCCATTTTAAATGTGAAGAAATTGAGGCCTGGAGTGGTAGAGGCAAAGTAATTACTCAGATTTATCATATTCTAAAGCTCTTGGTATTTAACATTATAATAGACTGCTTTTCTGATGGGTCAGCTTAGGTTAAGAAGCTCACAATCTAAAGACCAACAGGATTTATTGTTATCATTGGCTCAATGTACAGGAAATTATGCCCAGGATTCTGTATGGTTGTGTCTGTTTGGAGGTTATTGTTAATGTCTCCCAGTCTTTTCATTTCTTATTTTTTTTATGCCGGGCACAATTGGTAGTTGTATGTGACTAGAACACTGTCTTGGATTTGCCTTCTGATTTCGCTGTAATTGTTGGCTGTTAAAGGTATTGTTAGCTGTTTTCATTGCAGCAAGAGCTGTCTACATTTTAGAAAATCACTAGTAATCTTTACTATATTTTAGAGTACTAAGGGTAAACACTGTGCATTAGTCTCTTCAAAGATTATTAATTACATTCTAGAATATAACTATTTTTACAATGAACATAAAGTAAAATTGAAAAATTAAGCTGGCTCTAGGCAAATATAAATTTTGCAAAAAAAAAGAAAAATGCTAAAGTGAATTTTTAAAACTCACTGTTCACCACAGATGTTTTATTAATCTGCTTTGTCCACTTATAGTGTAATAGAGTTGATTTTTATACTTGTTAATTTCATTTTAGGATATAGAATTATGATGGTATTTACAAGATTAGTATTAAACATTTATATTGAAAATAAATGAAATAATTTTAAATGCTGCCAAGCTGGTTTTTAGCAGCCAGGTCTAGTAGGTGGTGTCAGATAACCATATTTGTATGTATATTTCCACAGATGTATTTTGACAAGAAAAATGTTTTCTTTGCATGTTTTTCTTCTGCTTCTCTCCAAGGAGATTGTAGTTAGGAGGAAGAAATCTAGCCCCCTCTTATTTCTCTACCACCTACCAGTTTCTTAATACTGTTCTTTTCTTTCTCATATTTCCTCCTACTTCCTCTGTGCTTGGGTCTCAAAGGAAGTCTGTGGGATCCTTAAGGCATCTCTAACCCTCAGTATGTAGTTAAAGAAACTACCTGGGTCTTTTGGTGCCAAAAATGCTTTGGTTCTAAACTAAAGCATGAGAAGACAAGATATTTGGAGGATAAAATACAGCAAAGCATTTCTGATGGTCGTTAGCTCTCTGCGTGACCTTGGAAAAAATAATTTCAGCATTGCAAGCCTTAACATTTCTTATCTATTAAAAATATGATACCTTCCAGTTCTTATATTTTAGAATTGTAAATATGAGATAATCAGAGAGTGAAGAATTATGGTTAATATAAACTGACTATCTGCAAATACATGGATTGCTGGAGAATTAGAATGTAATCAAATTATTTTTAATACTAAAAATATTTTAAATACAATTGAATCTTTGATCGTGCCTATGGAACTTCAGGATTTATAATACTTTATTGTGAACTTTACTGTTGTAATAGAGATGCATGGAAGTGCCAGATAATAAATTTTATATTAATAGATTTGCGGATAAATCAGCTTTTGCTTTTCCGCCTTTCACTATAACTAGTAACTCATCTCTTTTAGGCTAACACAGGCAGCATTTTTAAAACGATCTTTTTCTTCAAACAGAAAAGAATCACTTAGAGAAGATATAAATATTGACCCATCTAGATTGCAATTAATTTTGTCACTGATTATTGTGTAACTTGAGGTTTCTTTAGCATATGTGCTGCCCAAGCGAGCCCTAACTTGAAGTTTCTTCATTGTTCTTCAGTTAATGAGGGCAGGACTCTCTTAATGAATATTGCAAAGGTCAAAGTCTAGGACTAGATGGCAAGTAATCCCCTTTACCCTTTTTACTGTGAAAAATCATGAGAAATTGGAAAATTATTTGCATAAATATTATATTTATTTGTGTTGGCCATTGTTAAGTAAATTTACTACATGATTTAGGAATTCAGATGCTAGGAATATTTTGACAAGGTGGGGAATAAATTTCTTTTGCAAAGAAATTAATACATATCCCATTTAGCATTAGCACACTGGTAGGAAATTATTTTTTTGTCTGGTGTTTTGCTGCTCTCGACTGTTCTTGGCACCTAGCAAAGTGCCGGTCACATCACTGGTATTACAGAGCATCAAATCTCAAGTATAAAAAGGGCATCTAAAATATAGTTGGCCTAAACAAACAAAGAATAAGAAAAACTAAACAAAAGAAAAAAATAAAATGTAGGTGACCTAAAAATGCTCTTGCAATGCAATTTATTTTTCAGGCCCATAAAACTGAAATATAAGAAAAACAACAAATTTGTGATACATTAAGTTCAGGATATGATTACTGCTAGGGCAAAAAGAAGATGGATGGAGTCAGGGAGAGGTTCAGTGGAGCTTTTTGTTAGAGAATAAAACTGAACAAATATGACAGTGTTAAGACTGGTAAAGATGGGTATGTGAATGTTCATTATATCACACTCTTTTAGCATATTAAAATATTATACAATTTTAAAATTCCAATAAAATAAAGTCCAGTTTTTCTTTGTGCTGGATCACTTAACTATCACTTTAATTCTGATTCCTTAACTTTTTAAAAAATAATATGTTCTTAGGTATTCAGGATGAGTTTTGACAATTGTATTCATCTGTGTAACCACTACGTAAGCTCTAGGCCACTTCCATCACTCTCAGAAGGTTCTCTCATTGCCCTGTCTAGTCAATTTCTCTTCCCATCCCCACGTTTCTGATTTCTTTCACCATAAGTTGGTTTTGTCTGTTCTTGAAATTTGTAGGAATGGAATCATACAGTAGTTGCTCTTTTGTATAATCCTTCTTTCCCTTAATATCATGTTTTTGAGATTTATGGTGGTTACATGTATCAATAGTCGATTATTACTCAGTGCTGGTTAATATTCCATTAGACAAGTATATCATAATTTTCCTGTTGCTAAAATTTGGATTGTTTTCAGTTTCTGAATGCCATAGATAAGACTGCTGTGAACATTCTTGCATTCAGTTTTCTTTTGTGTGTGTGAATATATGTTTTCATTTCTCTTAGGTGAATATTAAGAGTGGAATTGCTGGTTCATAGCATTCATATTTAACTTTATAAGAAACTGCCAAACAGTTCCTTAGAGTAGGTATACCATTTTACACTCAACAGCAATGTATGAGAGGTCCACGTACTTGCTAACATATTATTAGTCTTTTTATGTTAGCCTTTTAGTAAGTATGGAATGATATTTCTTTGTGATTTTTAGTTTCTATATAAGCCACCCTTCCATGTTTCTATTGGCCATTCAGTTATCTTAAAAAATACCTGTTCAAGTGTTTTACCTGTTTTTTTTTTTTTTTCTGGATTGTTTATCTCGTTATGTTGGTTTGTAGAACTCTTTACATATTCTGGATACAAGTTTTGTCAGATGTGTATGTTGTGAATACTTTTTCCAGTCTGTATCTTGTCTACTCATTTTCTTAATGGGGGATTTAGATTAACTGACATTTTTCTTTTATGGTTAGTGTTGTGTGTCCTCTACAGCAAGTCTTTGCCTACTTCAAGGTCACAAAGATCTATGTTTCCTTCTAGAAGCTTTATGTGTGCTTCAAGTTTAGATCTATAATCCATCTTGAAATAATTTTTACATATTGACTATTTTTCTTTGCTCGTACTTTGCCCCCACCTGACTGACAAGGTCCTTTGAACCCTAAAGATCCTCATTATTTCTCTTTGGGGGGTAACTTTTACCAAACACGTTACTAAACACTGCTACCTCCTACTCATTTATTGTGTTCCCTCTTCAGTGGGGTTTCACTAAATCTCAGACAAATCGAGTCACCCCTCTGTTTTTTTATAGTTACTTCCTGTCACACTTTCTGATTTTAAAGCAAAATATTCAGGAAAGCCATAGGAAAACAGCATCTTGGCCTCAGAGTTGCCACCTGGAATAATGATATTATATGTGAATGCATGCTTATTAAAAGGATTTTGATGCCTTCTTTACATTTGATTTAAATCTTATGCAGTGTTAGCATTGTGATGATATTGTTACAGAACCAAAAGGGCTACTCATTAACATTACTAAATGGGAGAGAATGCTCTGAACCAGAAGTTGAGGTCTTATAATTTGTCAGACTCTCTTAAATGCTGTTTGTACTTACACCATCAGGCTACCTTATTTTTTTGATGTTGATGTGCTGAATGGGGAGGGCGGAAAAGTGGTGAAATTGGAAGGATTAAGGAGGCAGATACACAAAATCCTTTTATACTGCTTAGAGAGGTATTCATTTTATCTGTTTGAAGAAATCTAAAATTATTTATGAAAGGAATACATTTTTAAGTTGAAGATGGAAAACTGTTGCTAAATCATTGGGTGTTAACCAGGTTAGGATACAGACCAGAGTATGCTGAAAAGAATGTTAATTCTGTTAAATTTTATTGTCAACAACAATATGCCAAAACAAACGAACAAAAATAACCAACCAAACAAACAAACAATTTAAAAAACCAGCTTGAGAAACTATTCTCAGACTTTCAGAAAAAAAGATTGAACAGTTATTTTGGATTTCTTATACAGGGTAATAATCTTGAGTTTGATTAAAACATTTTCTGTAAGCAATCAACTCTTAATTATTTATGTGAGATCGATCAGTTTTGCTGTTTATTTTCCTAAAATATTTCATCTCAATCAGTTTTATCTTGCCCTCTGGTTTTGCTTGGTGAGCAAATTGCTATATCCTGCTTTTACTATGAGAAGAAAGATGAATTTTGATATTTGCTTGAGCAAAATGTAATTGGAGAGGTAAAGCTGCTGCTTACAAAATAACAAAAAATTCTAAAAATTTAAATCATTTTGAAATATCCACTGTAGTGGACTTTTTCCATATCCTTTCTCTAGTGAGGATGGTAGAGTTAGAGAAGTCTTGACCTCCGAAGCATTCTGCTTTTTACATGTTTTTAACTTGCTGGCTGTTTATGTATGCCTGTTCCATGATATTATGCCTGCAGTATCTCCTCAGCAGTAGGAGTGAGCTGTACAGCTGTCGTGGGCCAGTACAGGCACAGCCTGGGAGCCTTAATCCAGGCAAGAGGTAGGGAGTCCGTGGCTTATTATGGTCTAGGGGAAAGTAAAAGGTCCAGAAATCCATAGGTCAACAAAGTAAGGCAGGCGATCAGCACAGGCCAGGGTTGCCTGTCTTTCAGGGCAAGAAAAAGTACTATTAAACAGAATGTACTCAAGTGAATCTATGCTGATGATTGTGTTGTATTGTAGAAATAGCATTGGCTTTGGAGCCAAGCAGACCTAGTATTCTGCACGGTGTCAGGAAGATAGCTTACACTCTTAATTTCTTTTTCGGTCAAATGACTGTGAAGGTTACATAAAATATTTTATATAATGTACCTAGCACATAATCAGTGTTGGAAAAGTATTTAATGTCCCTTTCCTTCTATATTTCATATCTGGATGGAAAATTGTTTCTGGATTTCATTCTGCCCATCTGGAGAAACTGGTGCTAGCTAGTTTAGGAGCAGGTCAATGAAACAACCCAGCAGACAGGGCCCTGATTCATCTCCCTCATGTTACCCCATGTTTAAGTCATCTGCTCCTTTAGTGCTGGATCTTACCTGAGTATCTATAATGTTAAGCTACATCTTTTTGTTTCTAGCCTTTCTGTGATCCCTTACTAGCATATCAGATTTAACCGTGACCTGGGCAAACTTCTTTGCAGCCACTTATTATTTCATTAAGGGGCTGTCTCCGTTTTCTCTTTGGCTAGGAGGCTTTCTCATTGTTCTTTTCCCTCCCAATTTTTACCTCCAAGTTTATGAAAGAAAGCAGGAGTAACTCCTCACATCTCCCCAGCTAGTAGGCACTGTTTTGAACAAAATTTCCTACCTCTAAAGAGCTTATAATAAAAGGTAGTCTGGTGATTACTATTCATACCAAATGTAGATTGTGAATTTTATATACTATTGGTATTTTTAAAAATATGTTAACCTTTGGATTTTTGCCTTTTCTCTTCCATTTAAAAATAGTTTCCTTAAACCCTTTTCTTCCCTTTTTAATTGCAGTAGGAATCTGTTCTTTCTTGAGAAACTCCCCTTAAATACTGTCTTATACGCTGACATAGGTGACTGATGTTTGCTCTGAGTATGAGGAACCACAGTGGGTAGATAGCATTGTGACTCAGCTGTGTTTGCTTCTATGTGATCACTAGGACCACTAGAAATCTCCCACTGGGCACCATATTCATCAAATTGTATGCCACCAGGTCATATTCCATATATGGAATTTTATTGCTTCTCAAAAGAAGAAACATGTTGAGACAATAGTTTCTAAGAAGTCAGACTTTGCCACAATTTCTTTCAGACTTAGTACCTCAGGCCTTAAGTAACATAGATTTAAAATTCTTTCAGGAGCACAAATTCTTCACTGGGGCAGATGAGTCATTGATTTTGCTCTGTAGGAAGAAAGGATCTCAAATTAATACATTGCCCACAACCTAAATGCAGATTTAAGCTTTGGGAAACTTCAAACACATTTAAGGACATCCAGTCTTAAACTGAAGCACAATATTTCCAGATGATCCACCAACATATGGAAATTTGTAATATTGGCCTCTTCAATAATCCATCTCAGTTGAATAGTCTGTGGTTTAAGCAAGTATTTTCCACTCTCCAGTTAACCACATTTTTCTTGGCATGAAATTACTTTTCTGCTAATTCAAATTGTTAGTTTGACTGTTGAGCTGAATTCAGTTATGGAAGTGGAAATAGAAATTATTCAGTGATCTTACTGCTGTGTCATTCACATGTGGTCACAGCATTTATATACTGATGCTTTTGGGTATGTAGAAGTTTTTATTATTTACTTATTTATTTTTAATTTATTTTTTATGAAAATATAGCAGACATACAATATTAGTTTCAGGTGTACAACATAGTGATTTAACATTTATATACCTTATGATTCGATAACTACAGTGTCTACTAACCATCTGTCACTGTACAAGTTATTATGATATCATTGACTATTTTCCCTATGCCGCGGATTACATCCTTGTGACTTACCTATTTTATAACTGGATGTTTGAACCTCCGATTCTCCTTTACCTTTTTCATTATCCCCCTACATCCCTCTCCTCTAACAACCATCATTTGGTTCTCTGCATCTATGAGTCTGTTTCTGTTTTATTTGTTCATTTGTTTTGTTTTTTCAAATTCCACATATGAGTGAAATCATATGGTATTTGTCTTTCTCTTAACTTATTTCACTTAGCATGATACCCGCTAGGTCCATCCATTGTTGTTGTAAATGGCAAGATTTCATTCTTTTTTTATGACTGAGTATATTCTTGTGTGTGTGTGTGTGTACGTACATGTACGTATGCATATACATTCGTACACCACATCTTTATCCATCTTCTGTTTATGGATAGACACTTAGGTTGCTTCCATATCTTAGCTATTGTAAATAAAATAATGCTACATTGAACATAGGGATGCACATATCTTTGCAAATTAGTGTTTTTGTTTTCTTTGGGTAAATGTGCAGGAATGGAATTACTGTGTTGTAAGGTAGTACTATTTTTAATTTTTGAGGAATCTCCATATTGTTTACATAGTGGCTGCACCCATTTACAATCCAACCAACAGTACACGAGGGTTCCCTTTTCTCCACATCCTCGCCAACACTTATTATTTGTTGATTTTTTGATAATAGTCATTCTGACACATGTGAAGTGATATTTCATCATGGTTTTGATTTGCATTTCTCTGATGATTAGTGATATTGAGCATCTTTTCCTATGTCTGTTGGCCACCTGTATGTCTTCTTTGGAGAAATGTCTATTTAGGTCCTCTGCCCATTTTTTAATCAGATTGTTTTTTTGATATTGAATTTTATGAGTTTTTTATATATTTTGGATATATACTGATGTTGGTTCATTACCCTCAAATTATATTTTTAATTGGCTATGTACCTCCTAGCAATGAATCATATGCATGACTCAGTTTACTTTCTTAGAGTTCACTGCCCTCAGTTCTATCCTAGGTAAGGGACTGTTACCAGGATTCCTGTCTCACAGATACTTCCTGTGACTGCTTGTAGGTCAGGGAAAAGACCTCCAGTTAAATCTTTCCTCTTTCCTTCCCTCTCTTGTCCACTGATTCTTGGTTGGTTGTTCTGGCGTCTTGTTTGGTGGGTGTGAGTGACATAATGACTTTTCCTTTTAATTGGGTAGTATTTTTTTTGACCTGTTCCTTTTTTACCGGTTCTTCCTGCATCTAGCATTTCCAGCCTACTTCTTTCACATTTGACCAGCATGGCCAACTTTAGATTGGTTTGAGAGAGGAAAAGGCCAAATTTGGGGTAAGCTGTGCAGGTATCTTTGGAGTGCACAGAGACAGCCCCTTTCCCTGATTATGTATTATTACTAAGGGCAGGAGCCCCGTAATACACATTTTACACTAATGTCCTGCTCACAACAAATGTGATGTTTTTGATGCATGAGATCTTTTCTTTACTCAAAAGTTACCTTAAAAAATACACATATGTCTATTATCTTATGAAGTTTTTGATCTGTGTTTTAGTAGTGATCTCAAGCTCTGCTCTGACGGAAAAGTCTTAGTTTTTAGGGTACTTCTTTCATACACCTACCTTGGTATCTCTTCAAGGAGAATTAATCCATAGCAACCAATACTGCCTTTCATGATGTCTGGTAACCTTTAATATCAACAACCCATCAACAACCCTTCAACAACAGATCACTGTTTTTCACCTTGAACCCTACGTTCTATACTTTCTTAATTACTTACATTTCTCTGAATGTTTCATGTTCCTCCATGCGTCTGTGCTGTAACCACAACCAGACTTGCCTATTTCCACTTTGTCTGCCTGTGGCACTTCTGATTGTCTTTCAGTGCTCAAAGGCCCTCCTGAGCAAAACCTTTCCTGACTGACTCCATTCTACCTTTCCCTTCAAAGTTGAGCACTCTTTTATGTTACCTTTTTTACTTTGTGTAATACATTTTTATATATATTTCTATAACAGTGCTTAATATACTGAGTTGTAATTATTTGTCCATTGGTGAAATATAGTAGTAGTTACATGCTTGGACTTTCTTTCCATCTTTGCTATTTAATGGCAGAATGGCAAGTGGCAAGCTTTTTTTACCTTCTCTAAGACCTTGTTTTCAGTTTGTGAAATAGTAATAATGTACCTATCTCATAGGGTGAGATTAAATGAAATTATACACATAAAACAAAACACTTAAGAGTTTATGTATATGGCTAGCTGTGTTTGCAAAGAGCAGATTGCAGTACTTTTTTCCTGAATAAATCTTTTTTGGTAACAAAAAATAAATAAAACACAACTCTGTTTTTGGCATATATTGAATATTTAATGAGTAGTGAGAATGGTGACTGCATATTTGTGTCATCTATTATATTCTTAGCTTCTTGAAGACATGAGATGTGTTTTATTCATCTTTTTCTTTCCCAGTATTTTGTCTTTAACAGGTTTGATCATTTACTGATCAAAGACAAAATACTGGGAAAGAAAAAGGTTATTCAATGGTAAAATAACTGTCCAACACCATGAGATCTTTACACATATTTTCTTTATTTTCTTCTGTACTTTTTTCTTTTTTTCTTCCCCATTTCAACAGATTGTACTATGGGATATACTATTGTTTTAGGGTTTTTGTACACTGTGTTGTGGCTTCAAACACAAATAGAACTCTTAGAAACATCTATTTTAATCTTCAATAAGAGTTACTTATCTGTTAATTGTAAATTAAAATATGCTATGTTTAATATTAGAATAGGATTTCATGACAAGAGTCTTAGAAGTTCTGTTCGCTGTCTTACCGTGTTTTTGGATGTGTGAAGTACATTCATTAGTTCTTGCAGAGTGAGAGTTATTTTACATGAGAACAAGGAAACATGCTCTTGTCTCTTGAGGAGGGTGTACTATAGATGGTTGAGAAAGAAGATAAGAAGTAACTGGGCTCTTCTAATTTTGCATGAGCTGGGAAAGACCAACACATATGTATTTAGAGATTTCTAGTTCTTATTTTTAACCCACACAGAAAAGGGAGACATTTCCTATTAAAGGGCCTACTGTGGTTCACATGTGTATGCTTTTCTACTCATTCCAGGCATTCTCTTTGCATTGTTGCTGGGATAGTATTTTTTTCACACTTTTCTTCTTCTAGGATTTCCACCATTAGAAAATAAAAACATAATTGTAAAATTAGAGCACTGAGTCATTTTTAAAGATTTGCGTGTATAGTATCAAAACATTTTGTTCATTCACCAAACATTTCAGCAAAATAATCCAAGTTTAAGAATTATTCAGTTTTCTTCACTAGCAAAAGGCTGTTATCACCACTTGAATTTTGAGCTTTATTTCAGCCTTTGTGCTATCGACGTAGTAGGCTTATTATACATTCAAGAATGACAGTGCTGAGAGGAGCCTGTTTCCTCAGAGCCTTGTCTGCTTTGCAAGCTTTATCTTATTAACCCTCACAGTAGTTCTCTGGCATGTATTGGTTAGACTTAGAAAGGGCCAGTGGTCATTTTTCTGAATTCCCATACATGTAATCCATTTTGTTATATGATAATGGTCTTGGGAGGAGGTTTTAATCACTGCGTACACTAATCCACTTAACAAACACTTATTGAGCACATGCTTTTTGCTATGTACCATGTTAATTTCTGAAGCTGGTGAAAATAATTGTCAAGTTCTACATTAGGTAAGAATAGTAATTTCTCAAATTTGTATAGCTTTTATATTATCTTTTATATTACCCCCCTAAGGATAGGTTTTATGACTTTTATATTATGAACAAACTGAAATTCAAAGAAATGGAATTAAGCCACTCGTATGGAAATAAGTTCTGAAGAGATGGACACATGGAAACACAATCTTATCTAAAAATAACTTTCGTGGAAAAAGCAGTATCCTTATTTCATGCTTTTTATTTAGTTTTAGCTTTGCTGGGGCTACTGTACTGCTTTTCCAACCACCGTCCCCCACCCATTGCCGCCAAGCCCACGACAGCAGGGAAGGAAACAGTGGCTGTGACTGTCCTGGCTCCTGTGTTTCTAATGGCTCAGAAAGCACCATTTGCTATCTGTGTGGGAATTGGGAAGATGTTGGTCAAAGAGGGCAAACTCTAGTGAGTTAAAATAGTGATCCTTGGTTTTCGTTTTAAAGTCTTATATCCGATATAGAAAAAGTGAACCACGGCAGGGTAAAAGGACTCTGGCCTGAGTTTTTGAAATATGTTAATGGTAAAGTAATAGAAGTAAAACGTACCTTCATGCAAGATCGTTGTCATCCGTGTTTTGCCCTTTTTGCTTTTTTTTCACATTCTTGAAATGTGAATTGAAATGCTGACTTGCTCTTATACATGGTGAGTTTATCACGTTAATCTTAGAAAAAACCTGACTACTTCATTTTTTAGCTGAAAGACCCAGTGAGCGAGTTTGAGTGCTGACTCGTTTGTACTGCCTGCCGAGTAATCTATACAAATAGTGTTTTATGATTTAACACTGTCTAAAAAAAAACAATTGAAAGTTGAAGATGTGTTCAGGAAAAAATGACATGAGTTTTTAGCTGTGGCTTTGCCACAGACAGACTGTGACATAGAATTCTGTTTTCTAATTTATGAGCCTCATATTCTTAAGGTTTCAGTTTAGCATTTTTATAAATGCACAATTTGGATTGAATTATCACTAAGGTCTCCTCTAACTTACACATTATCTATTTTTTTATTAGTATTTGTACTCAGGACACTCTGAATGGGGGCCAAACATAATACACTTGAAATTAATAGCTATTTTATTCTTCTTCTCTAGATATTGTCATTTATTAGGCTATCTTGAGTGTAGCTATATAATTCATGTGTACGTACTATACTGGTGAATCTTTCTCCTTCCCTAGAATAATCTCCAGGAGAGAGACAGAAGGATTTAGCATGCATGAAGATAAATATAATCTCAAGATAAGCACTCTTACTGATTATAGGAAGCTAATATTAACACAAATTGGCTGTCAATTCCAAGGGCAAACTTTCACATATCCAAAGCTACCTTGTAATTTTTTTCTTTAATATTTGACGAGAATATTGGTCATGGAATTTTGGAATTAAATGCAGATTCCTATATAATGGAAGTATTCTTTGTTTTTTCTTTGCCATTATTCACTTTATAACACCTCAAATTTATTCAGGCTCGTTAAGAATGAAGTAAAAGTGGGTCGAAGAAATGAGAAGATGCTGTTCAAAGAGTACAAACTTCCCATTGTAAGATGAATAAATTCTGGGGATCTAATATTTAGCATGGTGACTATAGGTAGCAATACTGTATAGTATACCTGAAAGTTATTAAGAAAGTAGATCTTAAAATGTTCTGACTTCAGACAAAAAAAAAAAAACTGTAATTATGTGAGGTGATAGATGTATCAACTGACCTTATTGTGATAATAAGTTTTGAATCATTTGCATCATTTTGTAGAATGCCTACCAATTTGGATTTGTCTTCTATTTTATCATAAAAAGACTGAACTTATATATTTTTAGCAAGAAAGAACAAAGTGATATATCCTCAGTGTATATGGGAGAGTAGGATGCATGGCATTGGTTTGTCTTAATACTGATGATGTAAACCTTAATTACTGCTGGATTTCTCCACATAAAGTTACTGATTTTCCCTTTCTAACTATTAAATATCTTGGAGATTTGTTGAGACTGTAAATACCTTGTTACTCTTTAAACTTTTCACTGATTTTAGCATTCATCAGTGTGTCTAGCCTACAGCAATTATTACTGTAGTGTTTAATGATTATTTTCTATTTCTCGCATTCTTTTGACATTTATTAATTGTCATTTATAAAAACTGTTCCTTTTCCTCATTTGCTTATTTATTTGCATCATATGGACTTACGACTATTCATTTTATAGGTTACAATCTCATACCACTATTATTTATTTTGATACTCAAATTGTATCAGCTTCTGTTTTCATTACCTTTTAATTTAAAAAAAATGAATGAAACAGCGAGTATGGTTACTTTATGAGGGTTGAGCAATACATTGCACATAGCTTCACATTCAGTAGTTGATTTCTGTGAACTCTGACAATTCTCAGTCTCCTACTCCTGAACTCCTTAGTCATGTGTTATATAAGAATGAGGAGGGAAAGAACATGAACACATCTTTGTCTTTTCTCCTCTTCCTGAACCCAGTTAATTCTGCCAATTTGGTCAGAAAATCCTTAATGACAACAAAAACTTGGCAGTTACTAAGGGCAGTTCTTTTGTACAATAAAAAAAAATTACAAAGTGTTTAAAGATATGGAAACTTGGATGGAATTCTTGTTCCCCAGTGGTGACTCTGTGACTGGGTGTTCAGGATGGAGTGCTTGCTGACCCCCGGAACACAGCTATTGTGCGTGGTTAATATTGTGTTTCCGTCTGTATTTTATCACTGGGGGTGCTGATCCAAAACAAACTATCCGGTGTATCCAGCTAGTCCAGGACATACCCACTTAGCAACAGAAGTACGGATAAGGATTTCCTTGTGCTTAAACTGCTAGAGTTTTGGGTTTTTTTGTTTTACTTTTATCTAGTAAAAGAATTACTAGATAAAATACTGTTTAGTATTTTTAAGTATTTTTCGGTTATTTCATTTTGTTTGCTGTTATATCTAGTTATGTGTAACATTTTTATTATAGTATTTATCACATGTTACCTTTTATAATTTCTACTTTATGAGTCGTCTTTTTTGAGGGGTGCATGAGAAGGAAAAAGATCCTTCTCAAGTAAACAACTTCAGGACAAAGTCTGCATATCAAGTGTTTGAATATCCCACATGCTTTGCTTATAGGAGAGAGTTCTTTGTTGTTGAAAAGGGGGAAACATGGTTTTTAAGGGTAAAAACATTATTCCTTAATACTTCTATTAGGGATAGATAAAAGCCTGTACATTGGTCTTGTGAGGCAAACATTTTCTAAACTTAGGGAAGAATGCTCTAATCCATTATTGACTTCTCACAATAAGATTAAATTTGTATGTCACTGCAAGAGCAAACTGTTCACCTTCAAGCCATGTGTTTAAGTTGATAATAGTTTATTAAGGAGAATTTTGTTCTAATAGCAGATTTGTTCTGATAGCAAATTTAGCTGAAGAGATCATATATATATAGAATGTATTTGATAGCCTTCAGTAGATGGAGATGGTGACCATGTCCCACATAGTCAAAAGGCACATAATGGGATCAAATAAGGACCTTTTACCCAAATATTTGCAAAAATCCTTACTCTGGAACTATTAGCAACGTTTTTAAACTGAATTTTATTATGCAAGCTCTAAATATTTCTTACAATTTCATAGGGAAATCAAGACTACAAAAATATATCTGTTTGTGACAGAATTTTTTATAATTCATCTAACCAGTATTTACAGTACAACTTCTCTGTAGTGATCCCTGCTTATGAACACTTTATTAATGTACTGCCAGATGTTGACCAATGTATAAAATTCATTTGTGCTACAAATGAGTATATGTATTGTTATAGTGATGTCATGTGAAGTGGGGTGCAACTTTCTCTAAAAGGTTAGAAGCAAGTATAATGTCAAGCCAGAGTCACAGAAAGATTGTATGAATCTTACCTTGTGAATGTGCAAGAGATTGTATGCAAGGCCCTGGATGAACTGCAACGCAGTTCTAAAGACTAAAAGAAAAGAGTAAAAAAACCTTGGATAAATAAACGCTATATTGTAGTTATTGTTGACTTTTTTGGTGTCTTCAGTTTTAATCCCTTCAAGTACCTTGGTCAAGTGGAAAAGGAGGGCAAAACAGAAACTTTGTAAGCAGATGGAATAATTGTTTCATTTCACATAAAGTAATACTTCTTTTTAGAGGAGAGAGAAGTACTAAAATGGAATTGAGTAATAAAAAAAAGACGTGGCATAGAAAATAAATATAAATCTCAATGCCAAAAGGAAAAGAAAAATATGTAATTTGAAGTAATTTTTCAGATGCAGGATTTCCCAGTTTTGAGATTTGTTATATAAAGGCTTATAAACACATACTTAATGCATGGCAGTTTCCACAGGGAAATTTGCTGGTAGCTGTCTTTCTTACAGAAACACTTAAAAATGCAAACCTAAGATGTTTAAAACTTTTTTTTTTTATAAAATGTTGAAAATCTTGCATATTATTTTGCAGTTTGTGGAAGCATTCCAAAGAGAACACTTTTAAAATTCATTCTTAAAATATTTACTTTATAAATGACCCACAACTAGTTTTACCATATAAAATTAGTAGTTAAAGAAGAAAACCAAGGAAAAATTATATAGTAAACAGTCCCAAGACCCAAATTATTTCAAACTAGCTTGTTCTGTGTTTATATATATAAAAGCATGAAAGCTAATACTTTTTTTATAAAAGTAATAGATATCTATGTTAGAATTTGATTGAGGCCAAAATATATTTTTTTGCCAATTTACATAATTTTATTATAAAAGGTCATAATTTAAAAATCCTAAAATTTTAATTGCTGGGAACAAATTTCAGAGCTACCTAATTTCTGGTTTATTTGGACCTGTTCCACTAGAGTCAGAGGTTTAAAAGGAAACTTGAGTTCTTGTCATCTCGATAGTAATTTGAGATCCTCAAAAGGATGTATCTCCTACTTTTATTGACTTGGACAGGCCTTGGATTGAAATGGAGAAGGAACGATGGGTAATGTAGGGAATTGAAAATCCCAGGACCATAATAAACTACAACTTTTTTTTTTAAACCAGAAAATGTTGAAATCGCATCTTAGAAACACATGTACTGACTACTTCTAAGGACATGCTTGGTTTCTTTGCTGGGGATTTTTGTCCCCCTCCTAATGCATAACAAGAAGAAAGAAGCTAACTTCACAGAGTTAAATGATAAGAGAACAATGGGAAATTATGACTTTGGAAAATGCTGGTACAGCAAATCCAAAGAATTATAACTCAGATTTGTGTTAGATCTGAGGTGTTGGTGATTGTCCTATAACTCCTCACTGTTATGACCTCACACACAAATCATTCCTCACATGTCTTCAGACAAAAATAAGTATAAAGAGACAAGGATTTCCTGCTTTTAAAGAAGAGAAAATAATAACATCCTGCATTTGTTGAGGTAGGAGATCAAGGTTGGGTGGACATACATATATACCATTTTTCACCCATTAAAATAGTGACGATTGTTTTAAATAAGATTACTTGATGTTGGCAAGTGTACTGACATGGATGTGCTCAATACACTGCTGGTGGGAGTGCCAAATAATACAATCGTTTTGGGGAGTAATTTGCAATATTTATCCTGAGCCATAAATATTCCTTTGACTCAGTAATTTTTCACCTGAAAAATATGTTCATTACAGTATTATTTAAAGTACGTGCCCAATAATTAGGGAATGCTTAAATAAATTATGGTAAATACAATGGAATGCTCTTTAGCAATTTTTAAATTATGCTTATGAAGAGTTTGTATAACATGGGAGGGTGTGTCTTGCTTTGTTAAGCAAAAGACTAAAGTCTGGAAGAAAATGTGGTGGAGTAAGGAATTTTTACATTTATCTTTTCAGTATTTTCCATTTTAATTATCCGAGGGAAAAGGGTGAGGCCAACAGGAGGTAAGATGGTGGTTGCCAGGACCTGGGGGAGAAGACAGTGAGGAGTTATTGTTTAATGGATTCAGAGTTTCAGTTTGGGAGGATTTGAACAAGTTTTGAAGATGGATGGTGGTGATGGTTGCACAATAATGTGAATGTACTTTATGCCACTGAACTGCATATGTAAAAAGTGGTTAAAATAGTGAGTTTTAAGTTTTATGTATATTTTACCACAATTCAACAACAACAACAACAACAAAACCATTGCAGTGGTTTGGGTGACCCAGAACCCTGCTGGCAGTGGGAACTGGGGGGAGTAGGTAGGTTAGAGAAAATTTTCACAACTGAGATGGGATGGTTTGGCCCATGACTGGATGTGGGGGCTAAGGAGAGAGGGAGGGTTTGCAAAAGTTTTCAAAAGTGATACCCAAAGTTTGATTGGGCCTGAGAATCAACCACTGGGGGAAACTTTGAATAAAATACACATTATTGAGCTAGGTGGCTAGAAAGATACTAATGCTAATAAGTAAAACAATGCACACAGGAGGATTTTAAAGATAATGAAGATTAGTTTACATCTGGATATGTTGAATTTGAAGGGTGAAGACAACACTCAGGTGGAAGAGATCGGGGCCAAAAAGAGACTGGTTTTAGAGATCACTGAAAGTTGCTAGGGACTGCAGGGTAAAGTGAGAAGAAGGTGAGAAGAAGGGCTAGGAGGAGAAACTGAGGAATTAGAACATAAATGGTTATAAAGGGGGGTATAAAAAATAGTTGATAGAATGCATTGTCAGCTGTTGGAAAGGTCAAGAATAAGGACTGAGAAAAGGCCTTTGGATTAGGTGAAAACATTAAGAAATCAGTGACTCTTTGGAATTCAGTTTTATTCAGAAGAATTAAAGAGTAATGAGAAAATAGAAATAGCAATAGTTCACATAAACTTTTTTTTTTTTTTCCGAGGAATGATAGGGCGAGGAAGGAACCAAGTCAGAATTAGTAAAATCAAGGCAAGGCTTTTTCAGTTTGGATAAACTGGTACTATTTTAGGCCAGTATTGCCATGGAATACTTGTCTCTTGTGGGTCTCTTGTCCCTTTTGCTGTTCTCTCTCTTCTCTCAACACTTTAATGGTGGAATGTCCTCTTTGTCATCTGTACTTGGTTATCATGCCATCTGATTGGCCTTCCAGGTTCACTCTCCTGTCTCTACCTGCTTTCTGTCCTAGGATGCTGATTTGCATAGACTACATCAATAAGCTTGCTTGCCCTTTGGCTATTATTGAGTCCAAGGTGGAGCTCCAACAGGACGCTGGAGGGGAGGGGAGGAGAGAGAGGTTGGAGTATTTATCCCCTTGGCTCCCAATCAGCAGGGGCACTTGAGTTCTGCAGAAATGACTGAAAGTCACTGCTCCTCTCAAGTCAGCCCTCTATAGGACTGTCTCCGTCTGGGTCTGGTAACCACTTCCTTTTCTAGTCCCTTCAGGGCTAGGTGTGGAAACAGAATATCATACTCTATTTTTCCTCATGGTTTCCCAAACACTTGCTCACAACTTTATAAATTGTCCCTTTATTAACCCAGTGCCATCCGTTTCCTGCTGGGACTCTGACTGATACAGTGATCTTATCCAGCCTAATGGCTTTAAATATCAACCACATGCCAATAACTCCCAGATTTACAGCTCCAACCCAGACCTGTGGCCCAAACTGCATATTCTTATGTCCGGCTGCCGTTAGATTTGATTGTCTAATATATTCTTAACTACTGATCTTTCCTCTTAAAACTGCTGTTGATGGCAACTATCCTTCCAGTTGTTTAGGACAAGAATCTCAAAATCCTCCTCAATTCCTCTCTTTTTTCTCACCCCCTTTATCCAGTCTGAGCTGGTCTTCCTTTAGTAGAGAATCTGACCACTTCTTACCACCTCCAGTCCTATCACCCTGTCTGTCACCTCTAATAACCTCTCAGTTGGTTTTCCTGCTTCTGCTTTTGTACTTTTTCACTTCGTTTTCATTATAGCAGTGAGAATGATTAAAATACAAGTTAGATCATGTCACTCCTCGCTTAAAACCTCCTCTCAATGGCTCCCCATTTCAGAATAAAAGCCAAAGTCCTTACAATGACTAAAAGGCCCTACACAAGATGCCTTCCACACCCTTAACCCCTGTGACCCCATTTTCTACTCTTTCCCCCTCAATTACCCTGTGCTAGTCACATAGGCTTTCCTTACTTCTTTAACACAGTTCTCTCTGTCTGGACTGCTTCTCTCAGATATCTACAAGACTAACTCTCCCACCTGCTTTAAATCTTCATTAAAATGTCCTTAATGAGGCTTACTCTAATCACCTTATTTAGAATTGCAAATTGACTCCCCCAGCTTGCAGCACTCTTGATGCATCTTCCCTTACTGTTTTTTCTTTTCCATAGCACTTAACATCTACACTATATAATTTACTTATTTATTTTTTATTTTTAAATTATCATGCAATAAAATTGGCAAAACCCCACCCCTCCCACCTTTTTAGTTATATAGTTCTTTGTATTTTAACACACGTATAACTGTCCCACTGCCACAATCAGGATACAGGACAATTCTGTGCTCCAAAAAAAATAATCACATCTTCCATCCCTAACCCCTGGCAACCACTGATCTGCTTGTCATATAGTTTGTCTTTTCAATAATGGGATTATGCAGTACGTTACCTTTTGATACTGGCTTCTTTTACTCAGCATATTGTCTTTGAGATTGATCCAGTTTGCTGAGTGTATCAATCAATAGTTCATTCCTTTTTATTGCTGAGTATTATTCTATTCAGTAGCTATACTGCGATTTATCCATTCACTTATTGAAGGAAATTTGGGTTGTTTCCAGTTTTGGCACTTATGAATAGAACTGCTGAAACATTTATGTACGTGCTTTTGTGCGATATAAGTTTTTATTTCTCTAAAATATAATTTACTTAGTAATTACATTCATCTTTTTTTGCATGTTCACAGATGTATTATTCTTAGCCTCTAAAACATTTTAGTTCCTGGCACTTACCAGGTGCTTAATAAATTAGTAAATATGCAGTGTTACTTAAAAATGGAAAGGTGGAGTGAAACCAGAGTTACTCTGAACACATTCAGGGTCTATTCAAACCCCAAGTGGCAAGAGACTTGAGTTGAAAGATACCTGCTAGTTGAGAATGTAAAAGGCTTTTACTGAAAGTAAAGTAATTCCTCCCTAATGTTTTTGATGGTCATCTATCACATTTGGAGGAGGAGCTTAAGATCAGGTTGAAGAGAAACCTCTTGAGAGAATACTTTAATAATGATGTCAACATACCTCATTTGTGAGCAAAATGAAATGCCAGTTCTTCTTCCCTAAGGGATAACCCAGAAGAAACTTGCCTACAAAAGCAGGGGAAATAATGGCACCATTCTCTCCACATTGTCTGACCCATTTAGTTTCACTTAAATTCAGTAAAGGTCACCAGATGGAGTAAGAAAAAGAAAAGCTTTCGAATAAAGAAGAAAAAAAAATGATTAAATGAAACGTTGATGTTTATAAGGGAGAGTGATCAATTTACTGGAATACTTGTGTTAACAGCCATAGGCTATGAAGTATTTTTTAGATAAGCTTATAAGTGACATTCGATTTAGAATCAGATGCTGCTTAGTGCCCCAAACCAGGATAGCAGTGTATACCTCATTAAAATTCATGGACCCTCTGTAACTATTCTTTAGAGTATGGAATTCAGTAAGAATCAGTTGGATCTTGGATCTCATTCAGTACATTATAGATTTTGAAGGCTCAACAAGGTTTTTTCTATAAGGTGATTCCATGTATAAAGTTTGAGCAAGATTTCAGAATAAGTTTTCTTCATTTTAAAAATAAGTTTCTATTGGTATAAATGTTATGGACTCATAAAAATTTCAGGTATATAGAACTATATGAAGAAAGAAATGCAGTCCTACACCTATATATAAATACTATTTTGATGAAAATCCTTCCAGACATCTTTCTGGTGGGTATATGGTATATATATATATACATATATACATATATACATATATATATATATATATATATATATATATATATATATTTGTTACTCTAAAGAGAAGGGGCTATAGTGATGCTTTTAATGTGGGGGGAAGCCCCCCTCATTTTCAATGAGTGATCAGTGCATAGAAGAAAGAAAATTAACTTCAGCCCTAAACAACTAAAACACCACAAACATCAGTGTTTAAACATTTTGAGGGTGCTCTTTATCAGGAAAAATGAATCTGAAACATATTGTAGGTTCTGAGTTGACCTAAATGCCATGTGGGAGTGTGGAGGCTTTGCTTATCCATCCAAGTATCCAGGTTAAAAGCACTGTGGCAACTAGGGAGGCCTAAGTGTAGGACTGAAACAAAACACCATTAACTTCCCACCTTTCCCAAATCTCAGGTAATTAGAAACAAATATATATTCACAGTTCCTCAGACATTATGGATGACCAGGTAGATGGGGGTTTGGGCATTATTGTTGTCAGCTCATGTGAAACTCATTGGTCCCTTAAAGCCATGCAACCGGCTGTGTATGTATTTCTGTTTTATTTAAATATGTGTGCAGTAATCAGTTCAGTGATGCTACTGTGCTTGATTGAACTTCTGAGTAGATCCTAAAGGGTCCTTTTCTAACCACTATAATAATCAAGATTAGTCATTTAGGATATCTTTAGTTTTCTCATTTGGTAGCCGATAGTCGTTATACTGCCTTAAATAGTTCAAAAAGCAAGTCTCTGCCATCGGCAGTGACTGGAAACTGTAGGGATTTCTGCCAAAGTTCTTGTGATCTAATCCTCTTGAAAGTACAAAGCTAAAGCGTGTATTGAAATGCCTGAGTCGGCCGCTCATATTTCTAGGATGAAAAAATCTCCTTGGTGACCTGAGGCAGCTAGCATTAATTCTCTCCACCTAGAAGTACATGTATTATAGCTATGCACAGAAAGCACATACACATATATATGAATACACATAAACTATATCTAAATGCTGGCATGGCATTATTATATTTTCTAGAATTATGCTTAACTTAAGCAGATCTTGTTTAGTAACATAAGAAAATTTCACCTTTTCTTTTGTTATTTAAAAATTTTAACTTCTCAAACTTTCTAACTTAGGGAAGGAGGACACCTACTATTTACTGAACTTTTAGTATGTACTTGGAATTTTTACTCGTTTAGTTTGTTAACTCTCATTTTATACATGATGACCTCAAAACAGGCAAGTGAGGTCACACAGCTCTGAGGTGGCAAGCACAGTCAGTATTTAAACCAGGTCTGTCTGATTCCAGAGGCCTCTCTATTACCACAGCATGCTGTAGAATGAACTATAGAATGCTAAGCTTATAAAAGACTATTATCAATATTATTAAGTAAAAAGATACAAGATGCAGGACAGTAAGCATAATATACTATCAGTGTGAACTGTGTGTATACATATATGTGTGTTCACGTGTGTGTGTCTGTTTTACATACACTTAGAATACCTAGTGTATCTGTGGAAGACCATGTGGTGTTTGCTACCAGGGATGGGATCTGGGCTGCTAGAAATCTAGGCTTATTATAAAATCTTTTATACCTTTTGAATTTTGTTTTATGTGTGTCTTACCTATTTTAAAAAGAAACTGTTTTAAAGACTTGTTAGCTGTGGTTTTAGAAACATCTGATTATTTTTTAGAAACAGCTAATAGATTTAGTAATCTATTAGCAAAGTTTCATAGGCTTGTAAAGCTTCTAATGCTACAAAATGTTAATGCTACCTATTATGATACTGATAAGCATTGATAATGATCATATCTTTCTAGTTTTGAATTCCTATGATGCTACTCTAATGACCTATATCACATTGGAATTTGAGATGGAGGTAGAATACTGATGTAACAGTGATGTTACACCATTTCTTTCCTTTTTAATGCTATTTAAGATTTTAAGAATCTTTGGTTTATCTAGTTTTTGAAACAAGCATACCATGCCTCAGATGACAGTAGTTGCTGGTCATGACTGAGGGAAAAGAAGTATATGATATAAGTCCTAAAATTGAACTTAAAGAAGTTTCCCGTATACTGAAAGCTGTATTTTATTTGGGGCTACCATTCATGGAAATACCTTATCTTGAATACACTTTATTTTTATACTTGTTTGTTCCTGTTTTTAAAACTGTAATGATCTATTTATGTAGCTATATCCCTTACTAGACTGGTCATTCCTTGAGAGCAGGACCCATGCCTTATTTTCTCTTGACGCTTGTTAGTTGGCTAAAATATTGAGTTGATTCAAATTGAACTAGAGATACTTAGCTTAGTTGTGGCTGGTCAACTATAACAATTCAAGTATTTAATTATTCATTTGTTCCTTAACTCGTTTACTGAACAGATACTGTTCTAGATGTGGATATTAAGATTGAATAAATCACAATCTCTGCCCTTGGGGAAACTCAACAGCCTGCAGGGGGAACGGAAGTTTTAGCAAAGGATTATAACCCAGGGCGCTAAGAGGTTTTTACAGAGACATAATGGTAACACTCTGGAAAAAGTGGACAGGAAAGTCTGATGAGGAGGTGACTCTTGAGTAGCCTTAATCAGGCAGACAAAGGGAGAAAGGAGACCTAAGCAGAAGGAACAGTACTTGCAAAGGCTCAGAAGTTAGTTTTTAGAATAGAGTAATGGCATTTCATTTGGACTCTGCAGTCTTAAGATTCTATGTGCTGGTTCTTTAACTTAGTGTATTGTTTTACTTCATGCCAAATATTTCAGTGCATGTATTTCAGTTATCATATTTTATAGGAAGCAAAAATACTAATCTCCTTTGATTTTTGTTCACAGTCAAGTTCATCCGAGAAGTAACACCATATATCAAGAAGCCGTCATTAGTATCAGATCTGCCATGGGAAGGTGCAGCTCCCCAGTCACCAAGCTTTAGTGGCAGTGAGGACTCTGGTTCTCCGAAACACCAGAACAGTACCAAGGACAGGAAGGTCATCCCTCTCAAAATGTGTTTTGCTGCTAGAAACCTAAGCATGCCGGATCTGGAGAACAGGTGAGCTGTTCTTAAGCAGAGCATCATACTTACAGCTTTGCAAACTTAAAGACGTGTCACAATATTACTTATACATACTATTATGTGATAATACGATTGTCGATTAAATTATACAAAAGAAAACATTAGTCTGAGATGAGAATAAATTTTGGAGTTTCATATTCAAATTCCTTATACATATATATACGGTACATATATAGAAAAAGTTTGGACAAACACATAGGAAACTTAATGGTGGATTCTCCTGGGGAGAGAAATGGGATTAGAAGGTAGAAGGAAAGAAGGGGCTTCTACTCCTCATTTTATACCTTGCTTGAGTGTTGTTATTACTTTTATTCACTATGAACATTTTCAAGTTTATAGTTGAAAAAAATCTTATTAAAGAAATTTTTAAAAATGTCCCTTTAGATGGAAATTTCTTACACTGTGGGTAGTGTAAAGGGTCAGAGATCTGCATCATGGATCTGGCTGCATCAGCTAGCAGTGTGACCCTGGCGAGTTAGTTTCTCCTGACCCAAGTTTCTTCATTTGTAAAATGAGAGAGTTAGATTGGATTATTTCTGATGTCCCTCTTAGTTCTATACCCGTTTGGGGTCTATGACTTTGTCTTCATTAACTCCATGAAGTGATACTGGTAAACCTAGTGTTAGGTTAGAGATTAGGGGGAAAATAAGAGATAAAGAAACTTGTCCAAATACATAGTTAATGACAGACTTTTTATAACAAGCTTTCACTTTTAAGATCTCCTCTTAACTGAATGCATAGCCAGGTGTCTAATCAGAAAGGGATGGATCATAGAAGACAGCAAGAAGCTGAATGATTTTCTTGGGTATTTTAAGCCCTAGGAACATTAAAGCTCCTGCTCTGTAATGTATCGTGTGATATGTTCTAAAGAGCTGAGGTCTACAATCAGACAGACCTTGATTTGAATCCTAGCCCCATCACTTGCTCAAAGGAAGGCTCTGAGCGAGTCGCTTCACCTCCATAAACTGCCATATCCTCCTTATCTGTTAAAAAAAAAGGAAATAATAATACTTAATTCAGTGTATAGATTAAATCTGAAAATCTTTGCATTGAGCCAAGCACATAGTAGGTTCTCAAGAAATAATACCTTTAAAAAGTCTTAACTGCCAACTCTACACATTTTGAAAATAATATTCTGATATACTTGTATTATTTTGTTGCCTTCTTTTATTTTATCTATTTTTTCATTGCCTTTTAAAAGTTCGAGAAATTATTTTATTTGTGTATTAATGAGAGTGTATTTATATTGGATCATATCTAAGTGTAACAGCTTGATCTTTAAAGAAATGCTATATTTATTTTTTCATAAAGTAAGAATTTAATTTGTAAAGTAAATAGTTACTTCTGCCTCTTAAATTCAAATTAAAATTTTTTTCTTCAAATGAGATACATTTATATAGAACCTTTGGTCTGTTACTCATGGACTTAAGGAAAAATTAGATAGTAGAGACCATAGAGAAGGAACTCGAATAGAGAAACAAAGCAATAAAAAACAAAAAGCAGTTAAATTTTTCAACTGGTTGTCAGGCTGAGGAAAGTATTCAGGCTAAGGCCCTTCATTATAAATCATTTCTGAGAATGAGAATAGATTACCCATTTGGGCTTCTCTAACAAAATAACAAAATACCAAAGACTGGAGAGTTTAGAAACACCAGCAGTTTATTTTTCACAGTTCTGGGAAGTCCAAGATCAAGGCACTGGCAGATTCAGCACCTGGTAAGGGCCTGCTTCCTAATTTACAGATGGGTACCCTCCTTGCTACATCCTCACATGACAGAAGAGTCTAGAGAGCTCTCTGGGGTTTCTTTTATAAGAGCAGTAATTCCATTCACCTAATTACCTCCCAAAAGCCCCATCTCCTAATATTATCACATTGCAGGGGAGGTAGGATTTTAACATATGAATGGGGGAACACAGACATTTAGTCTTTGGCATCTATGGTGCTGCTGATAAAGCTGGATATTGGATAAAAAGGCAAAGTATTTTAAAGTTTGTGTAGAACTCGGGTTGTGCAAGTGGGAATATAAAAGGAGGAAGGTGATATGAATTGGCTGTATTGCTGAAAGTTGTGCTATGTTATCATCCACTAAGACATCTTAAGAGCTCAGTGACCTTGGCCTTCATTAAAACTTGGGGCTGCATTCTCTTTAGCATTTAAGTATACTAAAGACATATGGTGGATAGTCAGGTTTGAAATAGGTCTTCAGAATGAATTGGAGAGGGCAGTTTGAGCTACAAAAGTTGTATCACAACTTACTCTGCATAAGATGGATCAGTCTACTTAACCATGGTGTACTATACAAGGAGAGATCTTAGAAGATTCCGGCTATTGCAGATTCTGAGTCTTCATGCTGCAAAATAGTGTTTCTAATTTTACTTGAAATACCAAGATTTAGAGATGATCTGTTTTGTGTAAAATATAAATTGCAAGAGATTCAAGGTTATTTCTATATCACTCTTACTTGCATTCCAGTGTGCTTTCTAGAGAAAAAGAAAAGCAGTCGAATTACAAGTACCTAACAAAATTATGCATAACTTATATCCAATGGAATATGAACATCTGTTAGGTCTTGACAGAAAAAAAAATATTGAGAACCACTGACTAATTAGACAGAAGTTAGGATGATGGTCTTTGTAACTCTGGCTAAGGTATTTGTTTCCCACAAGCCTTGGTTTTCTCCTGTGCAAAATGAAAAGTTATATGAGGATTAAATAAGAGAATAATTGTAAAATTGGCATGGTAATCTCACAATATATTATTATAGGTGTTGTTAAGTGTCCTTATGATCTTAAATAAGTCCCTTCATTTTTCTTTTCTCCTGTTTTCTTGTCTGTAAAATGGACATAGTACTACCTGCTCAACTTTACTCTTTAAAACTACTTCAAGGATAAATAAAATAATATCTATAAAATCACTTAGACTCTTCGATCCTTAAATTCATCTCCGCTCTGTCAAAGAAAGTGTCATGACAGGTAACGCAGCTTCAACATTTAAAGCAATGCAGAAAAACAGTTCATATAGTAACAGCAAAAATAAGTTTCATCAGAACATCTGTCACCAAGACACTTATTAAATTGTAGCTTGTAACTGACCTTGTTTCTATTTGAAAATCTTAATCTTCCACATAGTCTCTTGTAAAACTCTGAGCAAGAAGTAGGATTAGATGCTCCCTAATCTGGAAAATACTTATGAATCTGTTTTTAAGCCGTAGGTAGGCATGTGGTTTCCCATCATTCTTCTTTTTTTTGTAACATTATGAAAAACTTCAGATAGCAGAGTCAAAAGAATTTTATAGTTAACACTCATTTTTTCACCCCTTGGGTTCTGCCATGAACATTTTACTATATTTGCTTTATCACAGATTGGCCCATCTGTCCATTTTTCAGTCCATCAATTTTTTTGATACATTTCAAAGTGAATTACAGGCATTAATAGACTTCCCTCTAAATACTTAAGCATGCATATAAATAGAGTTCATTGTTTTGTTACAGTTTTTCCCCTTTGAGGTAATATTTATATAACAGTGAAATGTACAAATCATAATTTTGACAAATATATACAATTGGTATAACTTAAGCCTATCAAGATATAGAACATTATCATCACCCTGGAAAGTTTTCTTATGCCCCTTCTTAGTCAGTTCCCTCACCCACCTCCCAAAGCAACTACCATTCTGAGTTTCTACCATTAGATTAGTTTAACTACTCTAAAACTTCATATAAATGTAATCATACCCTGTGTATTTTTTTGTGATAGAATTCTTTTACTTCACATTAGGTTTTTGAGATTCATCCATCTTATTCCTTGTATCAATAGTTCTTTCTCCCCATTGCTGAGTAATGTTGTGTTATGTGACTATATTACAGTTTCTTTATCCATTTTCCTATTGCTGGACACCTGAGATATTTTCATTTTGAGGCTAATATTAATAAAGTTACTATGGATATTTTTATATAACCCTTTTTGTGGGCATACATTTTCTTTTCTCTTGGGTAAATTATTAGGAGTAGAATCGCTGAGTCAAAGGGTAGGTGTATGTTTAGTCTTTTAAAAAACTGCCAGACTTTTCCCCAAAGTGATTGTGCCATTTTACATTCGCACCAGCAGTGTATGAGAGTTTCCGTTGCTCCACAGCCTCTCCAATACTGACAGCATCAGTCTTTTTAATATTAACTATTCTAGTGGGTCTGTAGGAATCTCTTCATGTTTCATTCTTCACCTTCTAAATGAAAAACTTATTCGACATGAGAGGGAAACATCCTTTTCTTCTGTTTTACTACATCTGGTTAGTTTCACTGTCTAGAGCTGGAAAAAATGCTGACCATCAGCATGAGTAAGCAAGGAGCGGGAGGAAGTTTATTCACTTGCTCCACCTCATGACCTCACCAGATGCTTCTGATAGTTACAAGCAGTTCATTCTGGAAAGTGAAAGCTAAATAGATAATGATGAAGTCTGGGGAGAGAACATGAGCCTATTGTTAGCAAACAGCTTCGTGGGCAGTGTGGAGTTTAGCAAGGACAAGGTGTTCTTAAACACTGTTTTTCGGAAATGTAAATCTGTTGCCTTTGAGCTGGTTCATCTTCACATTGGCTCTTTTCTTTAGGATGTATAAAACAATATGATTATTACTAAATTATACACGTAAGTTCAATTTTGTCAAAGACTTTACTAAACAGAAGAAATAAGCAGGTTGGACTTACTCCTCTGCTTCTGTGTACCTAAACATTGATTTGATTCATATGATCAAAATGTAATTGCATTTCTCAGGAAATCCTCAGTGGTTTGACTAGAAGCCAAAATGCTTCACACTGTAGCTGTTTCCTCCTCTCTCCTGTGAACCCAGACAATTACTGGCAGATTGCCTTCAAATTTTTATGAGAGGAGTTTTTATATGAAATTTTCTTTTAAAACAACAGTAGGCTTTAGGAAATACTTTGTCCCCTTTATCAGCTCTAGGGGCTGCTTCTTCAAAGGCAGATTCTTCTGGATTTTAGAATCATCAGGATTTTGGAGTTTCTTTTTTTTTCCCTTCTAATTTAATTTGCTAATTCATAGTACCTTTTTAAGAATCACTGTAAAAATTTTTTTTTATGAAAATTTAGTTATCCTGGCCTGAGAACTAATTTACTGCTAGTTTTCATCTTTTTCAAGCTTAGTGGTCCCAATCTCATCTCCTTTTTAATCATGTTTAGTTTTATTTTATAACAGACTTATTTTCCATTCTTTCATTAACAACTGGGATCTTTGACATCGGACTTTTAGAGTTTAGATTGTGTCGAAGGAGATGTGTCTGAGAGACTGTCCCAAGAACTGTATGAGGTGTAAAGGCTTTTTCAGAAGGTGAACATTTTGTGCCCAGGGAAGGATGAACTGATTCCTATCTTTAGTGCTAAGTAGGTTAGGAGGAGTGAAAGACATTTCTTGTCATGGTTTTGTGACTGAACTTTTATCATGTGTTTAAAGGACATTAAGCTGGTTATAGTGCCAAAGCAACCAGGTGGATATAAATAGCCCTTGTAGAAAACAATTAACCTGATAATAAAGGGTCTGAATTAAGGATATCACTGGCTCTTCCACCCAGTAAGGTGGGATGAAGGTGGGTTTGAATCTTTTGCTGGTTTGAGGGTAGGCTACCCACTGGCCTTTGGGTGTAGGGAATGCTAAAACAGACTCTCAGTCAGCTCCTTTCATTTTATCTGTGTGCTTTACTATCACTTCTAGTGATAACTGGTGCCTCCAATTCCCCAGCTTTTTTTGAATTCTGCAACATGGATTGGCTGGGCTTTGACTTTTCTCACTTTTCTTAGGTCTAATATTAAGTCATTTAAATTTTTTGTTTGTTTGCTGGTTTCTAAAATTTTGTTGTAGTCATTCCTCTCCTGTTTTCCCTGAGCTTGTAGGATTATGCTTTTTAGAAACTCCTTTAAAGTTTGCTGATGAATTCTTAGATACAACAAAATCACATTGCATAAAAGAAAAATTGATAAGTTGAACTTTATTAAAGTTAAAAATTTCTGCTCTATAAAAGATACTGTATTAGTGTTCTCCAGAGAAACAGAACCAATAGGAAAGATGGATATATGGATGGGTGGGTAGGTAGATGATAGATAGATAGATAGATTTATTAATTATAAAAATTGGCTCATGCAATTATGGAGTTCAAAAATTCCCATGATCTGCTGTTTACAAGCTAGAGAACCAGGAAAGCCAGTGATATAATTCAGTCTGAGCTCAAAGACCCAAGAACCAGGAGTTCCAAAGACAGGAGAAAATGGATGTCCCAACTCAACCAGGGAGCAAATTTGCTCTTCCTCCATCTTTTTGTTCTATTTGTGCCCTCAGTGGATTGGATGTTGCCCTCCCAAGTTGGTGAGGAGCATCTTCTTTACTCAGTCTACTGGTTCAAATACTAATCTCTTCCAGAAACAGACACATCCAGTAGTGTTTTACCAGCTCTCTGGGCATCCCTTAGCCCAGTCAAGTTGGAGCTTAAATTAACCATCACACACTGTTAAGAGCATGAAAAGAGAAGCCACAGATTGGTAGAAAATTTTCATAAAATATGTATCAGATAAAGGGCTGGTATCCAAATTAACGATTCTTAAAACTCTTAAAAATGGGCAACAGATCTGAACAGACACTTCACCAAAGGAGAAACATGGGTGGCAAATAAACATGTGAAAGGTGCTCAACATCACATGTCATTAGAGAATTGCAAATTAAAACAATGAGATACCACTACACACCTAATAAAATGGCCAAAATCCAAAACACTGATTTAAATGATTATTTGAGTGGTTTCTCTGAATAATACAATTGTTAAATCATGAAAAAGATTATGAGATGACTCTACCTTTAAGTGCAAAATTTTATTGTTATATAGTGTAATGTACTGCTTTAAATCTTCTCATAAAAAATGTAAAGCTATTTTTCTACTAGAGAATGTAATCAATGTTTTAGCCAAATATTTAAAGGACCGTGAAGCAACAATTGATATAGTGAAAAATAATATTTAAAAAAAATATTATAAAATACATAGAGGACTAAATAAAGGTCAATGTGAATATTAAGCTATTGGTCAGAGATCTCTTATCCTCCTCTTTCTACTTTTGTTGGGCTTTTAGGATGAGAAAGTCCTCCTGTGTAGCAGTCTGTATCCTACCGTTGAGCTCTGTGTAGTCTCAGCCTTCTTGGATCCAAATTTCCACAGGCCATTTCTCTCTTTATTGTAAATCATCTTACATTTCACCATAGATTATTTTTTAATTCATTTATTTTTAAATTTTTACTTTTACTAAAATACATATAACATTAAATTTACCGTCTAACCATTTTAAATTGTGCGATTCAGTAGTATTAAGTATATTCATATTGTTGCAATCCTAATCTTCAGAACTTTTTCATCTTGCAAAACTAAAACTCTGTACTCGTTACTCTTCCCCCTTTCCACTTCCTCCCAACCTCTGGCAACTACCATTCCATTTTTTGTTTCTATGAGTTCTACTACTCTAGACCTCATATAAGTTGAATCATACAATATTTGTCTTTTTGTGACTGGCTTATTTCACTTAGCATAATGTCCTCAAGGTTCGTCCATGTTGTAGTGCGTGTCAGAAATTATTTTTTAAGACAATAATATTTCATTGTGTGTATATACTACATTTTGTTTATTCTGTCAATAGATATTTGAGTTGTTTATACTTTTTTGGCTATTGTCAATGATGCTGCTATGAACATGAGTGTAGAGATTTCTCATAAAATTATTTTTTTAATTCATTGTTTTGATCATGTTCCCTGTTGAGACTCCTCCATCCTCTAAATTTTGACCCCAAGCTACTTCTCACTAGATTTAGTAATAAGATAGGAAATCAAATAACTTCATCAGAACTGTATCTAAAAATCCTACTGATATATGAGGTCTCAGGTACAGGCTTTAAGTGTTTTGGCTGTTCGCAGATCTTATTTTATGTTTCGGCTATTTTCTAGAACTTTTTGGCCCATTTGGCTACTGCTCTAGACCTTTGAAGGCATATAAAACATGGATAGACTGGTAGCTAGAACTCAGTGGGAGGGCAGGTGTGTAGGTGAGACAGGTACCAGGTTGATGTGTTTATACACTGTCTCATAGCATGACACCAGTTTGGAGCATGTGCTCCAGAGATTTAGAGGCTTCCATTGTAGTCCTTTGCCACTACCATTTTAGGAGTGCCTTTTTAAGACAAGAACTTCATAGTAGTCATCACAGTCCTTTATAGAAGCACTTTTTGTAACCTATAATTGTGTATTAATTAATTATTAATTTTCTGCCTTCCCCATTAGCCTATAGACCTAGTGAAAATAGAGATTATTTTTTCTATCTTTTTCACCATTGCATCTCTAATACAAGTGTCTTCCACAGTATCCGATATATAGTTGGTGCTCAATAAATGTGTGCTTAAGAAAGGATAGACTGACCAGAGTTTAAATGAGAATGAATATTTGACATTTTAAATGTGGCAAATTAAAATAATTGGCAAAAGAGAGGGATGCAAGCGTCAAGGCAGAAATGCTAGTGAGCATGTAAACTATTTTTGATAAGTGGTGCAGGATCTGGTAAAAGAGCCTCAAGGCAGCAAAACTCACTTTAGAAAGATGAAAGAATGAAGAGATCTCTTCTTGGTCACTCACAGTTTGTCAGTTTCCAGCCTACCATGAAAAACACGCCTAAGAGCTTTTTTTTTTCCTTTTTGAAAGATATTTATGTTCATTCTTATTGTGTATATTTTATATTATTTATTTATTTGACTCTTTAAACTCGTCTCATTAAAAACTTTGGCCAAAACACAAAACACCTAATAAATTGCTGAATAAAGAATTTCTTCAATGTACTTAAAATTTTTTAGTTAACTCCTAAAGATTACTTTTGAAGTATCGATTGTTCTCAGTTGAGCATTAACAATGATAGTTATAGAGTTAAAGATCTCTTAACTATTTTCTACGATGACTCAGTGGATGATTTAATCATATAATGTTACCCAGATACTAAAAAACAGTTCCAGATTTTCATAAAGAGTCATATTCAGATATTTTCTCTTTTCTTTAGTTCATACAGTGGAGATTTCAGTTCACTATTTGGCAGTAGGTTTTATTTACTTAGCAATACCTTATATCAGAATTTCAAAATTTTTTAAAAATATCAATTCCTTATTTACAGTCTGCCTCTGATATTCAGCAAGCATGCTTTCTATTTCTTAGACATGGAAATTAAGGCAAAGCGAAATGTTCTATTATAGACTAGACTATACAATAGGTCCCCTCATTTTAGGTCATTACATTAACACATTGAAACAAGAGACTCAGCAGTTAGTCTTTCTGATGATTACGTTTCCATATGTGGTTTTTCTCTGGAATTGGACCCTTGGGAATTAAAAGAAAGTATCTCTATCTTGGAATGTAAAATTACAATAGATTTCCAGTAATGTATGTTAATTCTATCAGGTTTAGTGTCTTCTATTCTAGCTCACTTTCTTTTTCCTTTTTCCACACAGATTGATAGAGCTACATTCTCCTGATAGCAGGAACACGTTGATCCTACGCTGCAAGGATACAGCCACAGCACACTCCTGGTTCGTAGCTATCCACACCAACATAATGGCTCTCCTCCCACAGGTGTTGGCTGAACTCAATGCCATGCTTGGTGCAACTAGTACAGCAGGCGGCAGCAAGGAGGTCAAGCACATTGCCTGGCTGGCAGAACAGGTAGGCTGGGAGGCAGGGCAGGGTCTCACCCGGCTGCCATTCAGAGCCAGGATGCTTCCCCCATTTCATATTTATCATCTAGTCAGGTCCTGGATGTCTAGCTTGCAGATCTTTTGTCTCTCCTCCCCACCTTTTAGCTATTTGTTGTTAATTATCACCTTCGTGGGAAGAATTGACTGTCATGATAATCATCATCACAGTATAACTAAAATGATGTTCTTATTACCATCTCTGTTCTTAATGACAGAGAATCATTTTCATGATTTTAGAACAGGATCAGCAAACTGTTTCTGCAAAGGGCCAGATAGTGTCACAACTATGCCATTGTAGCAAGAAAATAGTCATAGACAACATGAAAATGAATAGGTGTGGCTGTATTTCAGTAAATATTTATAAAAACCAGTAGTGGGCTGCGTTCAGCCCACAGGTCATAGTTTTCCAACCCTGTGCTAGTCCGTTGACAGAGTTTCAGGAACAGCAGTCTTACTCCTCTGCTCTGGGAAAAGTGTAAATATAGAAAATATTTTACAAGCCGTTGGACAAATGTCTTCCACAATTTATCTTCCATAACTGAAAAACGAAGAGAAGAGAAACAAGGAAACCTAATTGGATATGGGCTGAAGGGAAAGGAAGAACATACTCCAAGTTATTTTAGATCCCAAGTTTGACGAAAGGGAGACTAAAGGTTGTATGCGACATTATGGCCCATACTTTTTCTTTTAGATTCTTCACTGTCAGCTGGGCAAGAAAGAGCTGAAAAAAGATGATTGAACTTAGGGTTCAGAGATGATTAGGTGCTAGTTTAGTTTTTCACTGGTTTTAGATCTTTTTAAATTTTTCTTCATTTTTTTGATACTGGTTCCCTCATGTATATGTGAGGGGGCAGGGATTGCATCAGTATCAGCCCTAGAAGGTTTTGTTCTTTTGTGTAAAGAGAGAGTTTCCCAGGTCTGGCCCTTCATCATGCATCGCAACAGGATTCCGATTTGATAGATCAGTCACTGGGCCTGGCAGTCTCGTTTAGTAGCTTTTGGTGACTGTGTGGTAGATTAATTTTGGACTCTACTTTTTTTTTTTAGCTCTGAAATTTTATGAGTGTTTCAAATAATAATTATGATAAATTAGAACACAGGATTACTACTGTGATGATTTTTAGGAAGCATAATTAAAATAACTAAGCAGAGAAACTAATGAAAATCATGATATAAGTACTTAAAACTTGTGAAAGTTTTAGTATTTTAGTTATGTTTATCATTGTTTCTGTATTTTTATTACTGGTTGAAAAGCTCTATTGTAGTAAGTGTTCCATGCCCTCAGCAATCTTCCTGATTTTAAAAAGATGATACAGTAATACATTCACATGGTTCAAAAATCAGAGGTGAAAAGTCTTACTCTCCTTTCTGTCTCCCATCCACTGAATTCCCACCCCTTTTTTCCCAGAGAGGTCATTAATTTTATTCTTATCTAGTGATTTTTTTGAGTTTCTCTATGCAAATAAAAGTAGATATGAACATATTTCTTTTTCTCTCTTATATTACATGATAGCATATTATTTTGTTCTTTTTTTTTTCATTAAGCAGTATTTCCTGGACAGCTTTCTATATCAATGAACAGAGGCTATTCTTTTTTCCAACTGTATAGTTTTCCATTGTGTGGATATGATTAAATAAGCATTTGTCCAGTTTTGTTGTTATAATCTTTTGCTATTACATATGATGCTATAATAAAGAACCTCATAGTTTGTCCTTTTACAGATTGCTATCCAAATTCTTTGGTTCCAGAGCTCAGATAGATCAGAAAGCAAGGGAAGCAACATTATCTGAATATTTTTGGTTCTTAATTTTGTGTTACTGAGTAGTAAATCTTTGGTTAGAAAGGAATTTATCCAAAAATTTGCATCAGGTCCTGAGTTTGGAGAGTTCAGAGAGCAGGAGATATTTCTATACCCGTAGGATAAACACAGAAGTGCTGAGTCAAAGGGTGTATTAGTTATCTAATGCTGTATAACAAATTACCCAAGACTTAGTAGCTTTAAAATAACATTTACCTTACATAGTTTCTAGGGATCAGGAATCTGATTATGGGTTAGCCGGGTGATTCTGGCTCAAGATCCCTCATGAAATTTTAGTCAAGCTGTCAGCCAGGGTAGCAGTTATCCGAGGGCTGGACTCAGGTTGGCAGGGCCCAGCATGATTCCTTCACATGGCTGTTGGCAGGAGGTCTCAGTTTCTTGCTGTCTGTTGGTAAAAGTCCTTAGTTCTTTGCTTTGTAGGTTTTTCCACAGGGTTGCTTGAATGTCCTCAAGACATGACTGCCAATTTTTCCCAGAGTGAGTGATCTGAGAGAGAAAACAGGATAGAAGCTACAGTGTCTTTTATGACTGCTTTGTTTTTTTCACTAGAAGAGAGTTGTTAAGTCTAGCCTACACGCAAGGACTTCACCTCTTAAAGGGAAGAGTAGTAAAGAATCTGCAGATACATTTTTACACTACCACAAAGGGTATATGCCTTTGTAATTTTGATAAATATTGCCATATTGCTTCCATCAGGGTTGAACTAATTTAGATTCCCACTAGTAATGTATGAGAGTTGCCATACTTTTAAAGTGAACTCAATTTGATCTATGATACATATAGACTAGTAGAAAGGAGAAAAATAAGGCCACCAGGTCATCACAATCTGTCTTTTATGGACCATATTATATTTCCTTTACTCAATTGTGAGCTTTTGGAAGACAGGAGCACACTTTTTACAAGTTTTTTTTTTTTTTGCCCCAGAGAACTTAGCCTAATGCTTTATATGTAATAGATGCTCAGTAATTTTTTCGCTTTGTTTACATATATATGAAGAGCAAGCAACCAAGTCACTTATTATAAAATATTGTCCAACAATACAACTCAGGGTTGGGAAATAATACTAAGTAGAAAAGTTTCAATCACTTTAAAAATAGTACCACTGAACTAATTCAAAGACCTGTTTCTAAAATACTCTTGATTTTTACTTTTTTGAAGTAGGTATTTGGGTTACCTAAATCAAATATCACTCTCAGAATAAGGTGTTCAAGCAAAATTAGATACCATTTCTCAGATGTATTATAATGAACTTACGTATCTGATAAAGGTAGAACCCATTTATGACTCTAAGATTCTTTTATGAGTGTAAAAATGGTCAAGATAATTTCAGATCATGTAATCTGTTTAATATAGGCAAGCATTTCTTTTGGCAAGAGGTGTATCTCCTGAAAAGCTTGCATATAAAAGCTTTTTCATTTATATTTAGAAAAGAGTCATTTGGAGCAGATAAGAAAGAATCATTTAACTTTAAATAATTTCTCCTTAATTTATCTTTTTTATAATTTCACAATGTCATTAATTGAGTTTGCTTAAAATAGGGAAAACCTATGATACAGATATATGATAACTGAGAGATAATCTGTTCTATGCATAGGGACTTCTGCCTTCTTTTTTGATACTGATTTTTCTGTGACTGATAGTTTACCTTTTAGGTGGTCATATACTTTAAGGGTATGTATTACCTATAAAAGCAGTTTTTTTAAGCATTTGAATATAGATTAGAAAAGCCAAGTCAGCCAAAGAAAGTTTTGTTTCTGTAGTTCCGACTTTGTCCCTGATAATTCCCAAATATGTAAAGAGTCAAATTAGGATTAGTGAAATGGTTTATTTAGTGTTTGCCTCTTTTTTTTCTATTATAAAAATAAAGAACAGAAGTATATCACCTGTCAAAAAGATTTATAAGATAAAAATATTTAAGGAATTACTAATAACTATTAGTATTTTTTCATCTTAGTGTTTTCAAACTCTCTTTATTAGAAAATAAAATTTGTAGAAGGTTCTTGTTCACCCAGAGTGTATGCATGTGTATGCATGTGTGGATGTTGAAACACAAACAAACTAGAACCCTAACATTAGTATCCCTTTTTTCTCAAGCCAAAAACTAAATAGTGGAGCCCCAAGGCTGCTTGTACTGATACTACAACTGAAAACACATGCTATATATAGCAGGTAGCATTTTGATTCCAGTGAAAGCAAACAGTATCTTTATAAGTTAAGGCAAATAGATAAACAGAATGTCTTAAATTGCAGTTTAATTTTCCCCCAGTGGTACGTAGAAGAGGAAAAAGATATTTTCCAAAAATAAGGACTCGAGAGAGCTAGAAAATAAACACCTTTTAAAAATGAATTGAACAAAACATTTTCTCTCTTGAAATTGGTTATTGCTTCTATTGCCATTAGCAGTTTTTTGTTTTATTTTGTTTTTAAAGCCTAAAATATCTTCTTTGGGAAGAAATACATTTAATTTAGGTTTTCCAAATACATATACTCTGATCTAGCCTTTAAACTAGCTTCCTTATAATATAGGGGGAAATTAATTTTTAAGAATCAGATTATCATTTGAACCTTTTAGAAGGATAGATTTTTCATTATTTTCCCTAGAGAAATATTACTTATAACAATCTCAGACAAAGACTTATTAGTGCACATAAACTAGAAATCCCTTTGGGGTGTCTATGACCCAAAAGTGTAAGAATCCAAGAGAACCTCTTTAGAGCTGATAGTCTCCTTCTAGATATTACCAAATTACTCACAGACTAATATAGAAGTCTTAGAAAACTTGGGTTTGTCAATAAGAAAATATAATCATTTCTACAATACCTTGCTTGAATTCTCCAAGTCAGGTCATATATTTTATGCTTTTAGCACATGGTAGAACAAGGGTCAGTGCACTAGCTGGAATTCATTTCCCACTCCTGGAATCAGCTAAGAGAAAAAAGAGTCCTGGTGATAGATAGTATAATATAGAACTGAACCACCCAGGCTGCCTTTTAGATTATAGATATATTCTTAAGGTACTCTGACATGTTCAAATTACCTTCAGAAGTCACTGAGGAGAAGAAACTAAAAAGTGGCTCTGGAAACAACTCTTTAAGAGACAAGTGATTCATCAATTTGGGTCCTCCTTGAAGCCACCCACCAGTGATAGTGAGCTGAAGGATCAGTGTTCAAAAACCGTTTTTAAGCATTCTCTGCTCAAAGTTCTTACCTCACGAGGGCAGATGTTTTGATGATATCAGAGCTTTTCTTGAACTCTGGCTTTTGCTTTTTTGGCTTTGGATCCTTGACAATATGGATAAACAGTGGTTGTTTTCTGACATTTTTAACCCCTCACAGAGATAACTAGAGCTTTATGCAAGTAAATGCAATGGTACATTTGAAACTGAAACAAACTTCCTAAAGTGTAATGGAGAAGTCTGACAATAGTTTATATGAGTGTTTTCCAAAATACAACATAGTGGGTCGTCAGCATTTAAAAAAAAAATAGAATAGACATTATCAGAGTAAATAATTAATTCAATTATTTATATAAGTATATATTAGGTTGCAATGTAAAGTGTATTTCTTGCTATAGGTTGACAAAAAATATTTGAAAAACACTGATGGTTAGATTATACAGACTTATTTGGTGGTAGAATTTTGTTTCTATCTTAGATGATATTTCTCCTACATCAGATACACTAACACTATTATGAATTTGAACAGATTAGTGTGTATTTAATCAGAATTGGTGATAATTAGTTATTGTAGAATGGGAAAAAACTGTCATATCACTAGATAATAATATCTGTAACTTACTCAAGTAGACCTTTTTCAAACTACACAATCCACCTCATACCTCCCAATGAATCCCTGCCCATGGGAAGGAACCTGATGGGATGTTCCGTGTGATCTCAAATCTTTTGGGATGGGGAAACAAAGTGGAGACACCCCCTATGTTAAGCCTTCATTGAAGGGACTTTTACAAATACATATCATTATAGTTAGCTCTGCTTTCTGGATTTCACCATTGGAACAGGCAAAACTAGATGGTGGAAGACAACAATGGAGACCTGTTCTCATGGCTGTGACTGAGAAGGATTTGCTGCTTTATGACTGTATGCCATGGACAAGGGATGCCTGGGCATCACCATGTCACAGCTACCCTCTTGTTGCCACAAGGTAAGACAAAAGACAAAAAAAATAAAATAAAATATCTATCTTACTCAAAATCTTCTAAAGAATTTTAAAGCAAATTTTATTAAGTGCCTAAAATAGCATTTAAGTAGATGATATAGTTGATTTAGACAAAGACTTTTTTTTTCAACCTAATTGATTACTTTGCCTCTCCTAGCTCAGAATAAATGATTTCTGTCATTCGTATTTTTGTGTGCATTTTAATGTTGTTGAAGCAGCTTCATAATTGCTTCCTCCAAGGCTTGCTTAGTCATGAAGATAAGTAGTATTTTTTTTTCCTTTACTTTATTGACTCTGACAAGAAAACCACTGAAATTGTGGTAGTCTTTTGACTGAGTGATGAAATCATTTAAACCAGAATGTGGTACTGTGGATAAACCACACAACTCAGCCAAAACATTCTTCAACTTCTCTTTCTGGTATAAGAGCACATAATTTTGATTCCATCAAATAAACATTGATTTGACCTGAAGCAACAGGATGTTTCTAGCATGCCAGATGTGGGGAGTTGGAAGGCAAAGAACAGAGGAATGTAGATTTGGGGGCCAATATGTCTTAAGAGATAATTAGAAACTAGTGTGAAACTAGAAAACATTCACATTCAGTTTTATTTGGGCTTAAAAAAGAATCAGATCTTGATGTAAATAAAAAACTATACCTTAAAAAGGAGCCCCACAGAAAAGTATTTGGCAGTCAAAAAAACTAAATGCTGAAACCATCTGGAACAGTGGTGGTGGTGTGGGTCTTGCCTTGAGCAAAGATTCATATGAAGAAGAGTATTCTTTACAAGAAGACTTTCACATTATATAGGATTTTCTTCAACTTGCCAAGTTCTCTTACATTCATAATTTTTAAAATAAAAAAATAATTTTCACATGGTTTTTCAGGAATTCCTCTATAATTAAGAACTGGAGCACCTAGATCACAGAATAGAGATAAGATTTGTTTTTTTTGTTTTTGTTTTTTTAATTCCCCACTAAATTAAAACCTTCTTGAGGTCAAGAACTATGATTTAGTCATCTCAGCACTCCCACAATGCTTTGCATATAGTAGGCCCTCAATAAATCTTAGTTGAGTTAAATTCTATTACTTAAATTATAGTTTGTTATACTTACATTGAGAGCATGATAGAAATCCTATGAAACATGTGGACATGTCTCAATCGGTCTAATTAGAGTAATTAAATTTATATTTTCCAAAGATTTTGAGCTTTAAATATGACTGTAGATGTCTCTTAGGTTTAAATTTCATGGGAAAAGCTCATATTCTAGTTGTGACCATAGAATGCAAGGTGGGTAGCTTTATCCTTAGACATTTCCTTAGCTGCATATCACTGGAGGGATGGAGCAGAAACCTGTGACATCCCATAGGTGAGCCTTTGTTTAATACTAGAAATATTGATCCCATAAACAAATAATTTTTGTCATAGACTAGACCACCACAGCACTTTGGTACTAAAGAAGGAGATGAGGTGGTTGTGTGTGTACTATCAATGTGGTATTAATTTGCAACGAGGGAAAAGATAAATAAGATTTAAGAGCTAAACTATAAAACTCTTAGTTTTATAAGGAGTAGATCTTCATGACCTTAGCTTAGGCAGCACTTTCTTAGATATGACACCAAAAATATAAACAACAAGAGAAAAAATAAATAAATTGAACTTTATCAACATTAAAAACTTTTGTGCTTCAAATGTCACCATCAAAAAAGTGAAAATACAACCTACAAAATGGGAGAAAATATTTGCAAGTCATATATCTTATCTGGGACTTGTATCTAGAAAATATAAGAACTCTTACAACTCAATAATAATAGATAAATTACCCAATTAAAAATGAGAAAAGAATCTGAATAGACATTTGTCCAAAGAAGATATACAAATTGCTAATGAGCACATGAAAAGGTAGTCAGCATAATTAGCCATCAGGAAATGCAAATCAAAACCACGAGAGATACAACAACTTCCCACCCACTGGGATGGCTAGAATTAAAAAGACAGATAATTAAAAATAAATAAATAAATACAGATGGACAGATAATAGCAAGAATAGACTAGGATGTGGAGAAAATGGAACCCTTACGCACTGCTGATGAAAATGTAAAATGGTGTCTTTATTGAGGAAAACAGTCTGGCAATTGCTCAGAAGGGTAAACATAGCGTCACCACGTACAATTCTATTTATATGTTGTGTACTCAAGAGAAATGAAAACTTACATTTGCCCAAAAACTTATATGTGAATGTTTATAACAGATTCATAACACCCAAACAGTGCAAACAACTCATGTGTTTGTCAGCTGATGAATGGATGAACAAAATGTGTCATATCCACACAATAGAATATTATTTAGCAATAACAAAAATGAATGAGGTTTTGATAAACTGCAACATAGATGAACCTTGAAAATATTATGCTAAGTGAAAGGAGTTAAACACAAAAGACCACATATTATATGATTCTATTTATATAAAATGTGCAGAATGGGCAAATCTACAGACAGTAGATTAGTTATTCATTGCCTGGGTGGGGTGGAGAATGGGTTGGGAGAAATAAGGAATGACTGTTAATGAATATAGAATTTCTTTTTTGGTAATGAAAATGTGCTAAAATTGAATGTGGTGTTGGTTACATATCTCTGAATATATCAAAATCCATGAACTTATACTTTAAATGAGTAAAGTGTATGGCATGTGAATTATATCTCAATAAAGATGTTGTAATGAATAAAACAACAAACCCAACAAGATTTAATAGAAAGGACTGAGGTCAATCCTTAATAAACTTGAATTTGAATCCCTATTCTGCCATTTGTAATAGGTAATTGGAAGCATGTTACTTACATTTTTTGTGCCACAAATTTTTCATTTGTTAATGAAACCCTAATGGACCCTAATAAGATAGAGTGGGTGTGACTATTAAATGAGTTCATACTTGTAAAATGCCTACAGTGGTACCTGATAGGTTGTTAGCTGCTTTCATTATAATTATTATTAAGTGAATATATGTCAAAGAAGAATTCTGAGTAAAAGTATAATTGGTTTAATTTGGCTGCTGTTAAAAGAGGATAGTTCTACCCAATAGTTTTTACAACTAGTGAAAGTTTCATATTAAATGTGAAGAATTCAAATGTATTATTTGGATCAACCTAGACATTGAACATGGCCATTAATTAAATGGGTGGGGCCTATAGCTCTCTGAACATGTTTCTTAAAAAGTTTAATTAATGTAACAGCAGGGATTCTTAACTCCTTGTTCAGGAGCAAAGATGACAGGCAGATGAGAGGTTTAGTTTTTCTTTGTGGCCATGTCGGACAGGTGGAATTGGTTGAAGTCACTGCATGATAGAATTAAGTGGGACTTACTCGTCCTCTGCTTCTCAGGGTAGAGTATGGCCACTGAGAGAGGCAAGAAGAGAGAACCAGACCACGACGGGAAAGGCAAGGCCAGAAAGTGGTGTGCTTTTGTCTTTTTTGTGTTGTGAGGTAAAGAGGGTTTGAAATTTATATGAGTAACGAGAAAGGGCTGAATTTTCACATTCACTAATTGTATTTCTAATACTTTGGAATATGTTCTCATGAGCGGATGAGTCAGAAAAAAAGATAGTATAAACACTTGGAAGAAAAAGAAGTTAAGGAGCTTGATTATCCAAAAAAGTAGATTTTCCCTGATAAATTAAGAATTCATTATTGTTCAAAGATCAAAAAACATTGTTAGGGTGATGTAAATTAACATGAGTTATTTATATTGGCTTGCACGTTTACAGATTCTTGGAAGCCAAGGCCGTGTGTGTGTGAGTGTGAGTGTGTGTGAGAGAGAGAGAGAGAGAAAGAGAGAGAGAGAGAGAGAGAGAGAGAGAGAGAGAGAGAGAGAGAGAATGGCTGAAGAAGAATTAAATAAAACATGAAAGTGATGAAGGAAAAGGATATTTATTTATTTATATTTTTATTTTACACATTTCTTGAGATTAAAGCCAGATACATGATAGAGGTAGAAGAACGCACTGGTTTTAAAGGTGCTGTGGATTTTGCAAGATGTGCATTTTGTAGTTTTTTCTAATATGCTTTCTTTGACTGAAGTAGAAAAAGATCCAAAAAAGTGTAGCTACTTTACAAAGTGGAAAATTGAGCGGTATTGTGCTTATGGGACTTATGGGGCAAAAGCTGCTAAAACGCCTTTGGATGAGCTCATCTGGCCTCCCCACTAAAGGGGCCTTTTGGCTGTACGTTCTAACCAACTGCTGCACAGCAAGACTCCAGCAGCTGGTTTGAATTAGATTTCCTCTGCCAAATATTTCATAATCAGATCTGTAGGAAAAATTCTACATTTAATATTATTTAATGTCTGACTTGGGATTAGCAATCAAACTGAAAATGGTAGACTACACCCTGCCACTTTCCCCACCCTCTGTCTGTCTTGGATCATATTCTCACTTGGAGTAATTTTTAAACTTATTTAATTCTTGCTGAGATAGCTAATGTTTAACTGGCATGATGATTCTGTGGAAATCAGTTCAGTGAGAGGGTTCTCAAAGTCTGCTTTTATGGACCTCCTGGGGTCCCCTCTTTAGGAGGTGTGTGAGTTCAAAACTATTACTAAGATGTTGTTTGCTTTTTTTCACTGTTGACATTTGCACTGAGGGTTGGTAAAATTGCTGATGCCTTAGCACGAATCCAGGCAGTCGACACCAAACTATATGGACTGGCAGGGAGGGAGATGCCAATTTAACATCAGAACGTCTTTGGTGAAGCAGTCAAAATTATTAGTTCTATTTAATCTCAGTCTTTGAGTAGTCATTTTTTTATATTCTGTGAGATGGAATAGGAATTTCTCGCAGAGCTCTTCTGCATACTAAAGCATGATGGTTGTCTCAAAAGCACGTGTATAGTTGAGTTATGAGCAGAACTGGCAATTTTTTTTAAGGAACACCATTTTTTACTTGACATAACAACTGCCTGACAAACTACGGTTAGTGATATTTAGGTATTTATCAGACATTTTCTCTAAAACGACCAAAATGAAATTTGTCACTTACAGAAAACATGAATAGCATTTGTTGCCAATTATAAAATTTTAGCTTTCAAACAAAAATTAGAATTCTGGCAAATTTGTATCTCTCACTGTGAGCTTGACAGCTTCCCTATACCTAAAGAATTTTCTGATGAGATCAGTGGTGATATTAGCAAATGTGACTTCTTGATATTGTAGAATAGAATCCTTTTAACATTTGGAAAATCTGCATAGTTCAGTGAAAAATATTTCTTTAATGACCAATATATGTTACAAAATCATGCAAGGCTATAAAAAAGATACGTTCAAAGTGCAGGAGAGACCAGTAGATTTTTAATGTAGCAAAATATAAAATTTTTTTCCATAAGATTTCAGATTCTCCATTGTAACTAACCTTTAATAAACCACTTGTTGAGTTTTGGTTTGGTGGGCAGGAGGATATCCACAAATATCTGAAATGGTTATTAAAATACTACTTCCTTTTCTAACTATATACTGTATAAGGCTGGGGTTTCTTCATATACTTCAACTATATACTGCAACAGAATACAGAAGCAGATATGAGAATTAAGCTATCTATGATTAAGCTGGATATTAAAGAGATTTGCAAAAAAATTTAAATCAGTGTCATGCTTCACATTAATTTCTTTTTGTTTTGGAAAATATTATTTGAAATAAAACTAAGTTATTTCTGTTAACATGTAACAGGTTTTTTTAATTTTTAAATGAAATAATAAAAAATTTTAAATTTCTCAGTTTTAATGTCTAATTGTAGTAAATATCAATAAATATAACCCAAAAGTAGTTTTGAAGTACTCAGTAGTCTTTAAGAGTGTAGAAGGGTACTCACAACAAAAAGTTGACAAAACTTTACTGTTGCTTCTCAACTGTGGCTATATACTTGAACCATCAGGGGAAATTTTAATAAAATAAGGTTGACTAGGCCCCACCCTAGACCAGTTAAATCTAAGTTTTTGAGTATGTAAGCCAGGCATCAGTAATTTTTAAAAGCTATGCACCAGGTGATTCTAGTTTACAGCCAGGTTTGAGAACTACAGTAATTAACTTGGCTAAACCAGTTGGTAGATGAGAAGAAACTGCCTTTTCCTTGAGAGACACACTCTTGCCTTTTATCTGAACCAATAGTGACTCCCTAAAAACTAAAGGAAATGGAAAGGAGCATCCATTTGCTCTTAGATGGTTCTTGCTCAGATTATTAGAAGAGCGAAAGAAGGAACCAACAAATTTGTAGAAAAATATTACAGGCACACAACCTACAATGAAGCAAAGTTTTTAAAAATCCTGTATGGAAAACATTGTCTGCTGGATTTCTTATAAGTGAGGAAGTATGTTTGTTCTGTTATACTGATCTACTTAGAACTTCTTACATATAGTGAAAATACTTTTGGAAGAACTGAATAAATTACACTGTATCAAATGGTTGTCATAAAACAAAACATTGAATAGTTTAATGACTTTAAGGAAAATTGCTGTTCTCTTGTTTATTTCACATTATACATCACTGTTATTTTTTTAGCAGCTTCATTGAGATATAACTCTTATACCATATGATTCACCCATTTAAAGTATAATATTTAATGATTTTTATTATGTTCACAGAGTTGTGCAGCCATCACCACAATCAGTGTTAGGACACTATCACCCCCAAAAGAAGCTCCTTACACATTAGCAGTCACTCATTTTCCCCTCCTTTAGCCCTAGGCAACCACAAATCTACTCTCTGCCTCTATAGATTTGCCTGTTTCATATACATGGAATCATACATTTTGTAGCCCTTTATTTCTAGCTTGTTTCACTTAGCATAATTTTTTCAAGGTTCATCCATATTCTAGCATGTGTCACAACTTTATTCCTTTTTATGGCTACATTTTCTTTATTCATCAGTTAATAGACATTTGGGTTGTTTCTATTTTTTGGCTATTAAGGTTTTGTGCTAACATAAGTTTTTGGTTTTCCTGGGTACAAACAAATTAATAGCTAAGAGCTATCCTAGACTTAATAATTCTAAAAACAAATCTTGTGCTGTTCTTCCTGTACTCTTCTCCCTTAAATAAATGGCATTTTTCCAGTTGCACACATTAATGTGCAGGGTTTTGTATGGATGCATATTTATAACTCATCTGGGTAAACACCAAAGAATGAGATTGCTAAATCATATGGTAAGAGTATATTTCATTTTGTAAGAAACTGCCAAATTGTCTTCTAAAGTGGCTGTACCATTTGCATTCCAGCATGCAGTGAATAAGAGTTCCCATTAGTCTACATTGTTTTCAGCACTTGGTGCTGTCTGTGGTGGTATGTCATTGTTTTAATTTATAATTCCCTTATAACATATTTTCATGTGCTTATTTACTATCTCTATATCACCTTTCTAAGGTATCTGTTCAGATCTTTTGCCCATATTATTTTTAGTTTTGCTAACTCCAGATTTTTTTTTAATAAAATTGTGGTAACAAACATATAAAATAAAATTCACTACTTTAACCATTTTTAAGTGTACAGTAATGTTAACTGTATATACATGGTTGTGCAAACAGATCCCTAGCACTTTCTCATCTTGCGAAACAGACTCTACCTTCAGCCCAGTCCTTAGTAACCACTTCTGTTTCTCTGAATTTGACTAATTGGAGTCAGGCAGCATTTGTCTTTTTTGTGACTGGCTTATTTCATTTGGCATAATCTCCTCAAGGTTCATGCATGTTGTAGTATATGACAGGATTTCCTTTTTTTAAGGCCTAATAGTATGTGTGTGTGTGTGTGTGTGTGTGTGTGTGTGTGTGTGTGTGTGTACACACCATATTTTCTTTAGCCATTCATCTGTCACTAGACATTTAGGTTGCTTTTACCTCTTGGCTATTGTGGATAGTGCTACAGTACACATGGGTGTGAAATATCTCTTCGAGAGCCTGTTTTCAGTTCTTTTGATATATACCAAAAAGTGGGTCTTTCATCCATTTTTTAACTGGATTTTTGTTTTTATTGGTGAGTGTTAAGAGTTCTTTGTATATTTTAGATACCAGTTCTTTATCATATATGTGTTTTTCATATTTTTTTCTCCTACTCTATGGCTTGTCTTTTCATTCTCTTATCAATGTCTTTGAAAGAGGAGAAATTTTCAATTAATGAAGTCCGACTTACTGATTTTTTCTTTCATGAATTGTACTTTTGGTGTTGTATTTTTTAGATCACCTACATTTTCTCTTAAGATGTCTTCTAGATGTTATAAACATTTGCGTTTTACATTTCAATCTAAGATCCATTTTGAATTAACTTTTTTGAAAAGTGTGGAGTCTTCCAAAACAGAAAGCACCAGGCCCAGATGAGTTCACTGGTAAATTTTACCAAACATTTAAGGAAGAAATTTCTTACAATCCCTTTCAGAGGATAAAAGCAGAAGCAATACTTTCTAACTTATTCTATTAGGCCAGTATTACCCTAATACCAAAACCGGACAGGCATTACAAGAA